>JACGCM010000698.1:0-600000 GCA_014058105.1 Kingdonia uniflora | reverse complement strand
GGGTTAGGCAAGATCGGTTTGCCGCAAAATTAGAACTCTCGAAGGTGGGGGTGCAACTGAGTGTGGCTGCAGTAGAGTGAACTTTCAAATCAGACCCTGGGGAAGGGATTATGGCTTATAGGGGTCAAATTCGATTGGGGCTAGAGCTGCCTCTTCGGCAACTGGTGAAAGAAGTACTGAATTTATGGGAGGTAGCTCCGGTGCATATGAACGGTTATTTTTATGAGATGATGAGGGTGATAGAGGGGATGAATGTGAAATTTGTTGGAGAGGGCCGAGGTTTAATTAAATGGTATGACATTATCACCTTTTATTCGAGGAAGGCTAATCAAAACCCGGGGACTTATTACATCCAATACCTCTCCGAGAAGCCTTGGTTCTTCGATCTGTGCTCAACAGGCAGGGGGTAGAATAAAGATTTACTAATAGTAAGGGGTAACTACGTGAATATAGAGAATGATGACCCATACAATTACATCATAGGGTATTTAACAGAAGTAAGTTTGTTGTCGAAGGGTTTGTTGCTGATGTGCTTCTGAAATAAGTGATAACTATGTTTTTGCTTTATTTCTGCAGGTCCGGGAAGTTTGTCTTGGGATAATCCAGTGAATTACATTGATACTTTGCTCTAGGCTACTGAAGACTGGGTAAATTTGGCATTTGATAGTCTAAAGATCAAGTGGCAAAGGAGAAAAAAGGTAGATTCCCAGCTTCGAGACGTACCCACGACGCCGAAGCGATCAAAGAGAAAAAGAGGTGTAGCTATTTCAAAAGAGAAAAAAGAAATGGGAGGGGTAGAGTTGCCGAGGAATTACCAGTTTGTGCCAAGGTCGTGGAGGGGTGCGAAGCAAGCGGCGCCAGTGTCCGAAGGGGGTGGAGAGGCTTCGATGATGAAAACAACACAAGTTTCTTCTCAAACCGAGAAAGGGATGGGCCGAGTAGCGCCCGAAGCCCCTAAGGTGCAACAATCAAAGGTTATTCAACGTAAGAGATGTTAGGTACTTGGGAGGATGATACAATTGTGGAAGATGATGAAATGGCGGGAGCTGATCGATAAGAGCAGGCTGTGGCAAAGCAGACATCGATTGTCGAGCTCTGGGAGGATGACACTGACGAAGCTTCGAAGGAGATAAAGATGCACATGCATCAGGTAACTATTTATAGTTTTGTGTACTGATATTTCGAAGATACTTGCAAATTGTTCAAGTTTCGAGGTTTACTGATATCTTGAGTATTTTTAGCAGACGGAAGTCTTGGTAGAGACTTAAAACAAGGCGATGAAGTCGGTGAAGGCAAAGCTGCAACAATCAAAGAAAAATATGGATCTGTCTCGTGGGTAGGAGGTATCATGGGTATCTCAAGTCAGGCAAGATATAAATGTGCTTACTAACTCTTATGATGAGAGGCTCGAGTAATAGCGGTTAAGGTTGAAGAGAGACTGGTCGGCCAAGCTTAAGGTGTGTGAGAAGGCGAAAGCGGAATAGAAGGTGGGCTTCCTGGGGCACTATGATAAGGAATGCATGGAGAATGTGAGGTTGTAAAAATTTATCGATGGTGTGGGGTATGATGTCGATACGTTGCAGCCTTATTCTGTTTCTCCAGTACTTCTGGAGGGGGATGAATTACAGATGTAGGGAGGGGAGGTTAACGCTGTTGAAAAAGCACTTGGAAGTATTGTGGGTGATATTGAGAGTGTTCTTCATGTAGCGCCCATTGGTGAAAGTGCTGAGGTTGGTGGTGCAAGGGCGACTGTGGAGCTAGAAGGTATAACCGTGCCCACGTGAGGTATTTTGAGGTAGGATTCGCATGTCTTCTTCTGCTGGTTGTGATGTTAAGTTTTAATATTGTGAACGATGTTTGTGGTTTTATGTTGGTATTGGTACTCAGTAGGGGGGGTTTATTTTTTGTTTTTGTTATCTATCGAACTTCTGCGGTTGAGGCTGAACATATTAATTCCTGGACATACTAATTCTGAGCTTCAGACTTGGAATCTGATTTGCTCATGAATTATGCTATTGTAGTCTGACCTTGAATTGTTGTAATTTAGATGCACATGCTGTTAATTTTCCTTGTTTTGGACTTTTACTGATTAATTTTTGAATTATATTGTATCTGTTTCTTCTGACGGATAATATGTTGAGTGTTCCCTACATTTGAAGGCATTAACTAGTGTTTTTGTATTTTTTAAGTAGACATTTGATATGTTCAAAGTAGGAAGTTGATCTGCTTGATTGACTATAGTGTGATCAAAGTCTGAAGAGTATCGGAGATATATATATCGAACTCTGAATGTTCTACTGGACATCAAAGGCCGAAGCCACAACGATGTTGAAAGTTTAAACAACTTCCAGGTTTCCTCTGAGTATCTGTCTGGCCGAGGGGACGTGATTCCTAGTGGAAGCCTGAAAATTAATTGATCGCCTCCAACGAATTCCTAAGGGTCTGATTGCTCGACCATCATTGCCCCTCGAGTTTGCTCGAATGTTGGAAACTTGAGCAATTCAAGGTTGCCCCAAAGTATCAGCTGAGGCGAGTGTGGACGTGATTCCCCGGGGTAAACCGAGAAAAGGAATGGACTTCGACGGTTTCAGAGCCTGGACGAAGTATATCTGATCGCCCTCAATTCATCCCCGAGGGTCCGGTCTTTCGACCATCCTTGCCCGTCGAGTTTGCTCGAAATTGGAGACTTAAGCAATTCAAGGCCACCCCCTAGTATCAGTCAGGGCGAGGGTAGACAGGATATGAAGGTTCAACCACGATGAGGACTGGACTTCGAAGTCTTAAGCCACAGCGAAGCAATATCTGATCACCCCCAATACATCCCTGAGGGTCTGGTCTTTCGACCTTCCTTGCCCCTTGAGTTTTCTCAAAATTGGAGACTTGGAACAATTCAGGCTCGTCCGAAAGTATCAGTCGGGGCGAGGGTGGACATGATACCTAGGTTCAACCAGGATTTAAAAAATAAAACAGTAGACGAAGTCATAATGGAACAACTTGTTTATTGAATATTCAGGGTTATATCAGTTGTACATGATTGGAGATATGGCCTTTTATTGGAGGCCAATTGCATTGTATTCCAGGGGTGTGGTAGGGGCCCTTCGCCTTACTTTATTAGCTAATTGAAACCCTTGTCTGGTTTATTGTAGATAATGTAAGGTCCTTCCCAAGATTCGGCTAGCTTGCCAGCATTCCGAGGTTTAGAAGATTGATTGACATGTCGAAGCACTAGATCTCCTATGTTGAAACTTCTTAGTCGAACTCTCTTGGTAGAGGATTTAGGAAGTAAAATGTGGTAGCCGCCAAAGTTGGCGATAGCTCAGTCTCTAATCTCGTCAATCCATAACATGTTGCACGCAAGTTCGAACTCATTATCTTTGTCTAAGAGGTTAGGGTCTCGGGTGGGTACTTTGAATTGAGTTGGTAGCTTAGCTTTGGTCCTATATGTCAGGAGGAAAGGGGTGCATCCTATGGATTTTCTTGGTGTTGTGCAATAAGCCCAGATGACGTATTGTAACTCTTGGACCCATCGTCTTTTCTTTGCATCAACTCTATTCTTAAGGCCGTCGACAATTGTTTTGTGGATTGCTTCGACTTGAATATTGCCCTGAGGATAGTAAAGTATTGATGGTGAGAGAATGATATTACTTTTTTTGGGGAAGTTTCTAACTTTGCTTCTAGCAAACTGAGGACCGTTATCGCATCGGATCATATGGGGGCAGCCGAAGCGAGTGATGATATTTTCCCACAAAAATCTTATAACTTCTTCTCTGGTTCAGCATTATGGAACAGCTTCGACCCATTTTGTAAAGTAGTCGGTTGCAGCAAGGATGTTTTCTATGCTACCTAAGGCTTTTGAGAAGGGTCCAATGAGATCGATGGCCCATCTTTTGAATGGCAAGGAAACTTGGCTGAGATAGAGGCCTCAAGAGGGGCAATGGATGTCGTGGGCATGACGTTGGCATTTGTCACATTGTTTTGCATTGTCTGAAGCTTGTTTCTTCATATAGGGACAAAATAATCCTTGGGTAACTGCTCGAATGGCCATAGAGTGACCAGCAATTTGAGCACCACAGGTTCCTTCGTGAAGTTCAGCTAAGATCAGAGAGGCTTAGGTTTGGGATACGCATCGAAAGAGGACGTCATTTGGGGATTTGCGATGTAATTAGTTTTTGTGGATGATATATCTGCGACAATTTTCCAGGATAGAGCGTTTGGCTTTGGGATCATCTGGGAGAGTAGTATTGTTGAAATAGTGAAGGAACGGCTCTCGGGATCATCTGCGGCAATCATCGAGATCATAACTCTCTCCCCATATATTGATGGTGTTGATTTCCATATGATCGATACTTGGGCATTCGAGTACTTCGATATGGAGTGTTCTCGACTCTGATTGGCCGAGCATAGCTGCTATGTAGGTGAGGGAATCTGCATGTCGATTTCCTCCCCGAGGGTAATGTGTGATTGTGGACTTTTCGGGGAACCGGTCCATTCGCTGTCACACAAAGAGGGCGTAATCGGCTATGCGACTATTAGCTTGGTTTTCTCCTATGTAGTATCTCTGAATATGTTGGGAATCGGTGAAGACTGCAAGTTTGGGGATGCCGAGGTGTGAGGTCAAGGCTGTGAATCAGGGCTTCATACTCTGCATCGTTATTGGAACATTAAATGACAAGTTTGACGGTTTTACTATGCAATCTTTAGTGGGTGTTACTAGAACAATGCCAATTCCTGAGCTATTAGGTCCTGCTGATCCGTTTGTGAATAAACGCCAACCAGTAAGAGGGTCCCACAGATTAACTTCTTTAGGCTGATAGTCTGCAAGTTCATCTTCGTGTTCTTCCCAATCTACATCTTCGACCGGGAAGTCGGCTAGAAAATCTGTTACTGCTTGGCCTTTCTGGGATATTTGTATCTCAAAGGTAATGTCGTATTTGCAAGGTATACGGACCACTATTGTACTCGTCTGGATTTTTCTTTTTTGCTGAGTACTTCTCGAAGGGGTAACTGGTAATTATACGAATGGGATGAGCCTAAAAATATGGTTTGAGTTTACGGGCTGAATAGATATGTGTGAGGAGTAAAATTTTGAGTTTTGAGTAACGGGTCTCTACAGGGGTTAGGGTTTTGCTGATGAAATATACAGGTTTTTCGATATGGGAATCAAGTTGAATGAGCACTGAATTGATGGAAGTTTCTGTAGCAGCGAGGAATAAAGAGATTGTCTCCCCTTTGATTGGGGTATTGATAATATGTGGACAGCTAAGATAAGTTTTAAGTTCAAGGAAGGCTTGTTCGCACTCAGGGGTCCAATTGATCTTAGGGCTGTAACCCGAAGCCGCGTCCATCATAGATAGGCGTTCGTGTCGAACGGTGGTGTCGAGAAGTTCTGAGATAGTTGGGAGGGGGAAACTATCCTTCAGTGTATGCTTTTTGAGGTCAGTGAAGTCGACGCAGATTCTGATTTTGTCATTCTTCTTTAGTACTGCCACAATGTTCCATCCAGTCTAGGTACTTCACTTCTCTGAGAAACCCGCCGACTATGAGTTTGTCAACTTCAAGGTTCACAGCTTCCCGAAGTAGTGGTGCCAATGTACGTTTCTTTTGCTTTACTACTGAGGAATAGGGGATAAGATCATGGCGATGGCACGCAAGGTTGGGGTTGACGCCGGGCATCTCCTAAAATGTCCAGGCGAAGTTATCTTATTTTGCTCGAAGGAACTCAGAAAGTTCAAGGTGTTCTGAGTCGTTAAGGATGGTTCCAATAAATATACCCCAACCCGGACCGTCGAGTACGATATAAACAGTGGGTTCAATGGGTTTTGTGGTATCTGTTGAAGTTGAAGGTATAGGATGATGTTGTGATTGCTATGGGCGGTTGACAAGTTTTCGTGTTTGGTCAATCTCTGGGTGCTCGCTTCGGCGGGCTAGGCATTGAGAATCTTTCAAGTTCCGAATACCTTCGTGATTACTGAATCGAAGGGTTTGATGATAGGTCAAAGGTATAGCTCGCATGGCGTGAAGCCAATCTCGTTCGAGTATACCTAGGTATTTGGACTTTTGGTTAATGACTATGAAGTTGGTTTGAAGGGTAATGGGACCTGTAATTACGGGTAGACTGATGCGGCCAACAACGAACACTGTTGATCCATTGAAACCTTTTAGCTCGACGTTAGCTACAGTTATTAGGTATGTTTCGATAAATAGGACGTCAGCTGCACTCCCAGTATCTATGAGTATTGTATGACGAACGAGGTTCCCGATCTTAATCATGTTGACTAATAGATCGGAATGGGGAAAACGGATGTGTGAAGAATCGCAGGCGATGAAAGAGATGCCTTCGAGTCTAGGGTGACGGCTATTTTCTTGCAAGAGGGTGGGGAATTTCTCCTGATAGGTGAGCTTATAACATTCTTCTACGCGCTTTCGTTTGATCTTGGATAGTCGACTATCTATATTATCGACTTCGATGAACTTGACTCTGTAGATGTGTATCTCGGCTGGGTCAGTAGTAGGAGTGGATATGGATTTGAGGGAGGGCCCATCAAGGTAGCTTGGTAGGTCGGCAATATATTTATGCAAACATCCTGCTCTGAACATAAGTTTGAGAGAGCGTTGAAGGGCGAAACATTTATTGGTATGATGACAATTGCATTTTTGGTTGGAGTAGAAAGATTTTCCTGGTCGGACTTTGTTGGGGAAAGGAACGCGCCAAATAGGGTCTACCTGTATGTATGGAAGAAGGGTGTTGGGGAGCAGTGAGTTTAGGTAAAATAGGCTTTAGTCGCTTCTTGCACGCTTCGGTGCTGGTATCAATCATGGGGCATTTGTGGCACACAGTCTTCTGCGAGACAGGAGCGATCAGGGGTGTGGCGGCAGAGTGGGTATGTTGCCGAGGTTTATTGAAAGTTGTTATTTGTAGAGGCAGGATCTATTTGCGGGACTCATGAAATCGCTCGAGGACGTTTTAGCCGTTGATTTTCTAGAGTATTTCTTCGAGTGTTTTGGGTTTGTGGAGAACGAGATGCTCTTTTACTCGGCTGTGATCAGGCAGAGCATTTGAGTAGGCCAAAATAGCATTCGAGAAGTTGAGGTTTTTCAATTTTACGAAATTCGTCGAGGAATCTTTGGGTGAAGGCTTCGAGGGTCTTATTGCCAGACTTTCAGAAATTGAAAAATGCCTCAACTCTGACCTCTCTGTCTTGGTTGAAGGCGAACTGGGTGATCAAAAGTTGTAAAAGATGCTCAAAGGGGGTTTTCTGTAAGGCTCATTGGAAAAAGGCGACATAAAAGATTGTCAGCCTTGAAGTAGAGGCTCAGGGCATTTTAGAATTCGAGGATGAGGGATTTAGGGTCTGTATTGCAATATTTGCTGAGTTTGGGAGCGCGAAAGTTAGAGGGTATTTCAATGGCGAAATGTTTAGAGCAAATCGGGTTATTGTGGTGGCTCTAGGAGTCTTTAGCTGGATTCGCGGCAACACGGATGACTGGTTGTATTTTGTGGTCGAATTCTTCATGTGCAACGTATGGAGGATGAGGGGGATAATGGTGGAGTTGATGGTTGTAAGGTCGAGTATGTGGTATAATGTTAGCACTGTGTTCCCCGAGCCACTCTCGAGCAGGGCGACGTGTAGGTTGTCTAGAGGAGCGAAGGGTTGAGTCGGAAAAATCTTTGGTAGGATTAATCGCTTGGTGGATAGAGCCTGTTGGGGGAATAGTACGGGGAATACCTTCGGCCCTAGTATTAGCTGGGGGTAATTCAAGGTTTGGAGGAGGGCCAAGGCGGGTGCAGGCAGAAATGCACGATGGGTTAGGTGCCTGGGACGGATGAGCAGGTTCCAATGGCTACAATCTTTGTGGCCTTCGGACGGTGTTGCGCAGCTAATGAATTACTTAGTTTTGTCAGTTTTCGTAATGCAAACGGCGATTTTCCTCTATTTCCAATGCCAAACAATAGCTTTCACGTTCTTGATTTAGTTGGTTCAGGTGGCGCTCCTCTGCTAGAGCGACTTGTTGAGATAGTAATGCTATTTGAGCAGTGACTTCGTCGATGGAATTTCTAGCCTGGGTGGAGTTGGAACGGCTTGTGGGTGCCATTGAGGATGATCTCCTAGTATGAAAAACAAGGGGATGGGAACAAGGGAGGGAGAGTGGTAGGGTAGGAAGCACAGACGGTGCCAATTGAATGGCTCTAACTCCGTTCGGACGAGGAGTCGGTTCTTACAAAGTAAACTCAATCCTCAATCAAAGGGAACAAGAAATTGGCCAATGATAAGATAAAGCTAAAGGCAAATACTTGCGTAGAGGATCGAATGTGACTCTCTACGACCTCTGATGAAGATTTTTAAGACAGATTAAATTATTGAAGAGTAAATTAGAGGGTTCAAGTACAGGTTTTATGGGTGGTCGAAGTTAAAGATACAAAGGGCAGAAGAGATCTCTTTAATCCCTGTCTGGTTTCCCCTCTCCTCTATATATTGAAGCATAGGGAGCTGAGTCGCTAGGCATGGGTCCGGTTAACTTGATTATGCTGCCAGAAAATCCCGGCGAGTGTGGGACGCCGGTCTTGCCGGTACTGTTACTGCTATATTTATTGGTGAAGGTTTTGAATGGCGCGGTGGTTGGGTTTGTCACTGTAGATGCACGGGCCAATCAATGCGATATCTTATCTGATGAGGTAGTTGTCTGTCTTATCTTGGTTCGACCGCGTGATAGTGAGGTTAAAGAATATCTGCTGCTGGGACGTTAATTCATTCTCGAAGTTATGTCCGGTGGGTTGGCTATCTGTTTTATCATACTTCGACCGTATGTAGATATGGTCGATGGATGTCTGCTGGAATATATTGTTCCATTCTCAAAGTTCTGTCCGCTATTGAAGGTTCGTCTCTGGGGATCTCTCTTGTTAGGGGTTGAGAGGGCTTTGATGTATTCGAGTAGGCCATGAAGTTGGCTTCAGCTGTCTGTTCGAAGGTTATAAGTAGGCTACTACACTTTTGATTACCCTTGATTTCAAGGACACCATCATTACGTTTGAAGCAGAGTGCTTGATGATAGGTGGAGGTGATTGCTTTCATGTTGTGAATCCAGCAGCGGCCCATAATCCTGAGATAACAAGATTTGGAGTTGATTACGCTGAAGATGATGTCAATGGTGGATAGTCTTGCGGTAATAGGTAAGATGATCTTGCCTACTCATTCTTCTTTTGAACCATTAAATCATCTAATATCGGTGTTTCTTGGAATAAATTGATTGGCCATTCCCATTTAGTCTATAGTACTCTGAAAGAGAATCTCAATACCACTGCTAGTATTGATCATCATTGTGTTCATGACAAATTTCTTCATCTTGAGCTTTATGACTAATGCATAATGATGTTAAAATTTGACATGACAAATTACGTAATCTTCGATTGAGATCCCAAGCCAAAAATTGTTCGACTCAAGTAGAAGCTTGGCTTCTTTGTCTTGATATGTTAGATCATGGCATTCTGACAGTCTACTATGCTTGGATCGACTAGAGTTGGCGATCAGATAGATTTTGATCATGTTGTTGTGGTGAAAATGGTAAAGATGCTTCTCCTCATCTTGATCTTCGACCTGGACAACTTCAAGATACTTTTTATAGTTGTCATCCTTGTATGATTTAAGGTTGATAATGTATTCAAACTTCCATCCCTCCTTGAAAATGTATTCCAGTAACCTCTGTAAAGCATAACAATTGTCAGTAGAATGATGGTTTGCGTTATGATGCATGTAGTATGGGCGGTTCACTATTGGTTCCAATGGTTAGGAGAGACACTAGAGCTTATGTTTGGAGACGATTAAAAAAATTTCGGAGATTCTAACATTTATCCTTGTAAGGACTGGTTTGAGTTATGAACCGCCTTTCTGAGGGTTGCCAGTATTTACCTTGGAACACTTTTGGTCACCCTGATCCTCCTTTAGTTTTGTACTTCGGTCAATGGATGGACCTTTCGTGGTAAGGACGGATTTAGTAGATTTATACCTTCCAGACATCATCATTTCTAAGTCAACCTAACTATGGACCTTGGTGATCAAATCTTCCTAGGTCACAGGTTTGTTGAGAAAGAAGTATTTTTTGGCCTTGCTATCGAGTTGGAGTGCGTTGGTGAATGAAGTAGCAGCTGTTTTCTGATCGAGATTGTTTACTTTACGCGGGAGCTCAAAAAATTTCTTTACAAAGGCCTTAAGCTTCTCTCCATGTGATTGTTTGAGACTGATAAAAGAATATAAATTTTCTTCTTTATCCCAATTGTGAGCATGCGTCTTGATGAATAAGCTCTATAGGTGGTCGAATGTGTGTATGGAGACTTCAGGTAAAGAGTGGGACCACTTGACTGCTTCTTCCTATAGACTTGTTGCAAAAACGGCAGAAGATATGATTGAGGATGGATTACAACCCCAATGAATCACGTTATTGTTAATGTGCTCCATTGGATCGGTGCCCTTGTATTTGCAATTTTTTGGAGTGTGGAAACCTTTCGGTATGTCTATAATGAATAGTTCTTTGGCAATTTGTCTTCTTAGAAACTTGGTAAGATCATCTGTAGTGCCCAGAACTTGTGCTTCAATCAACTTCTTAATTCACCTATCCATATGGTCTTGTGTGACATAATAATATGTCGGATGAGTAGCTTGATGAGGAGGTTACAGATTGTGAGTACCGGTACCTTCACTGAAGCGATCTCATATTGGAGCTCGAGGTTGAGGTCGCTGTTCTTCCTGCTGGCATATGGAAAATTGGTGACTTCGGCTGATCTCAGACTGAATTTCACCACCTAAATTAATGGAAGGCTGAGGTTCGTGCTGAATATTTCTTAAAATTGCTTTGTTGGTGGCTCCTCAAGGTCCTAAGCTTTCCAGTGTAGAAACTCATGGAATTTCTGGCAATTGATCACGATCTATTATTTAATGATCCTACAGAGTGTTTTGATGAGCTTATAAGATAATCTGCATGGTTATCATCTGTTCTTCATGTCGTTTGAACGCTGCCAAATGATTTTTTCATTCGGCTTCGAGCTTCTTCTCACGGAGCTCTCGATTAAGAGTACTTATTGTGTTTCTCTATTCGGTGTTGAGATTTGCCCGTTGCTCTATAAACATTGACTGAAAGATTGTACTGGATATCAGTTGTCGGTTGTCTGGAAGTTACCATGATTAAAATTTATAGTAATGTAAAATTATGCCTTAGGATATGGCAGAAATCTAATCTTTCCCACAGACGGCGCCAAATGTAATAGCCTAATTTCGTAAGCTCGAGATTGCTTGAAATTAGCTCATATATCAATGCTCATCTAAACAAAACTAAAATGAGAAATGACACAGGTAATTTAGCATGGAAAACCTCTGAATAGGTTAAATAATCACAACCTCAATTTGAGGATTTTTGTAATTAAAACTTCTATTGCTTGAGGCTGATATTTTATTGCATGTGATCTCTCAACTTAGAAATACTTGAATCTTGTGAATAAGAAGTCTTGGATATTTTGTGAATCGTGAAAATATAATTTTCTTGGTGATTTATCGTGTATTTTTCTAGTCTTTATCTCTTATGGAACTTTTTCTTTGTATAGGCCATCTTCACAGTTCTTTATCGTAGAGAACCACGTTCTCTGAGCAATGTGGTTAGTGGCGGTTGACTGAGTAACTATTAAGTTTATAAGAGACAGGTGTCTTTGACTTACCCAAGTTTTTCTGTTTGAGCTCGAGTTCTTCATTAGTTCGTAGAGTAGGTGGCAATATTGTCTGTTGAAGTCATGTGTAGAATTTGTGAGTCTGACATAGTGGCAATGGAGGTGATTCTAACTATAAATAGCTCGATTTAGGTAAGATCGAGGGATAGGCCCCTACATAATGTAGCCTCCATCATTATGGATGATAATTGTTGCCAAATAATTAAATTATAAGGCCTATAAATAGTAATAGAGAATTCCAGATGAAGGATGGAAAAATACTCACTCAGCACTTTATAAAGAGCTATTCAGAACCTCTATTATAATATTTAACAATCCACAATAAAATCTCTCTCTCTTACTAAATCCTCAAGCAAGGTTGTGGTCTTAAACCTATTCAAAAGTTTTTCATGCTAAACATTGTGTTAATTATTATTTATTATTTACTAATCGTTTCGAATATCTTTCGGTGTAAAGACTAAGTTCGACATTTGGCACCATCTTTGGGAATGAAGTTCTCAAACTCCTTGTCTCACAAATTAGCTGATTATCTCATTAGGAAATGATGCTTCCAGACCAGAGTATGCCAATTTCCTTAGGAGAAGGAAACGCAGTACTAGTTATAATGTGGGCCAATCTGATCTCTGAAACTGAAAGGCGAGCCGCTCTTGAGTAGCAGCTGGCAAGCATACACGACATGTTAAAAGTTTTTTAGAGTCAACAAATCGTAGCCATGATGAACAATGGCGTGCATCCAGCTACTTCGTGGGTTTTAGTTCTCGATAGGGTAGGAGCTCATACAAACAATCTGGGAGGCAAAGTTTAATCTAATCATAATCATCATGGGGACAAGTTCGCTTTGATACAAGAAGTCCACCAAGAAGTTGATAGAGGTCTTGCTGGAGTAAGACAGGCAGATGAGCCACTCCGAGGAAAAGTTTATATTTCGGCACGTGATCGGTTAATTGAAGGAAGTGGCGACCCTCGTGAAGGACGCATCCCACGATTGACCATTACATCTCGCTAGTACGTGACTTAGGAACATGTTGAAAAGCGTATCAAAGAACTGTTCGATGTCCAAGATCAAACTACGAAAGGTAACAATAACTAGTTATAGAAAAGCCTGATTGCTCAAGAATTATTGGATGGCGAGGTTCCAACCAGTTTCTATACACCAAATATCATAAAATATAATGGAAATGATATAGTGAAGCATGTTCATGAATTCCAGGATGATATTGGCTTATATTCTACATCTATCCACATTCTATGTTGGCTCTATCGTACCAGTTTGCTAGGCGAGCCTTTGCGATGGATCCAATCTCTACCAGAAGGGTCCATTACAATTTTTGAACAATTGTGGGAACTTTTCTTCAAGAACTACTCCAACAATAGAGATAAAGGGGAGAATTTATATTTTCTGTTCATCCTTATGCAGGTTCCTAGGGAGAAGTTCAAAACATTTACTAAGAAATTCTTAGATTTGGCCAGGAAGGTGGACCGATTCGATCAAAAGATTACTATTTTAGCCTTCATAAATAATTTTCTCGTAGATAGTAGGGCGAAGGAGTACCTAATACTAAATAAACCTACAACTTTGGAAAACATGATCGTGAAGGTCAACGGATATATTGATCTCCAAAGAATGGTATTCGAAAGACACAAAGCTGAAAAATCAACCTTGATATTACTAGATCAATCCACAGGTCAAGATTTTATTTGGAAAAACCACCAGTAATGAGTACACCCAAGGAAGGAGAAGAGCTCACCATATATCTTGTCATGACCGGTGAATCAGTGAGTTCATTCCTAATTTAACTTGATGGGAAGATGGAGAAACTTGTCAACTTCACCAGTAATACTCTCACACTAGCTTAATCACGATATACTAAGATTAAAAAACTACTGTTTACTCTCATTTACATATCACAGAAGTTAAAATAGTATTTTTAAGCTCAATCAGTTTGCATAATGGAAAATAATCTTGTCCAAACAAGAGAAATCCAGACGAGTTCAGTAATGGTCAGTAACTCTTAGTGAGCATGATATACGTTTCGAACCACTACTTCCAAAAAAGGGAAAGAAGTGGAAGATTTCCTTGTAGACTTTCTATTAGATGATCCTGACTGGGAAGAATGTAGTACCAACATCAATGAAGAACAGTTCTCGAAAAAGTCTGATTTAATATCAAAAAAGGTTGGTACCTTCTAACTGATGGTTTTGCCGGACCTGCGGGGTTAGTCATCGACATCGTTCTTATCAACCCTTCCAATGATATAATTAAAAAAGTAATCATACTCAATTTTGAAGCTACACACAATGAGATTAAATATGATTCATTAATTCACAGTCTCGATATGTCTTTAGGGATTGGGGTTCCCGAGTTATCTGTATACACGGACTCTTTATTAATAGTAAACCATTACACAAGCAATTTTCAGAAATATGGAAAAATGATTGACTATGCCGTAGCAGTAACCGATAGAATGACCAGAATCAACAAAGCTGCCATTGAACATTTACCTCGAGGAGAAAATAGACATTCTGATTCCCTTACCTATCCGCCAAGAATCCTTAGAACTGAAGCTCGATATTTGAAGATCGAAGTCATATCCAACCCCGTCATTAACATCATCAATTTAAATTTTTTTAATACTAGGGGTGGTAAAGAGGATGAGGACGATTGGAGATGACCTTTTTTCACATATATCGGGCCCAAAAAGAAGTTTGACAAGAACTCTCTGAACATCCTCCTGAAAGAAGACGTGTGCTTGACAATGCTAAGCGATACGTCGTTGCTGATAACTTGTACAACTCCTAAATTGATATCTACCAAGTCTTTATTAAATAAATGTAATACTATCACTTCTTTTGTTTGTATTTTAAAAAATTCGCCGCATAATAATCAAGTCATACATTTTTTCAACTTTCCAATAAAGATTAAGGTGGTGCACTTCAAAAGTGATCCTCATTTGATGTTGACAACCAAAGGCCCATGGAAGACAATTGAGAATTTAATGTAGAGATTATTTTCATGAGTTGTAATATTTATACATAGTCTAAAGAAATTTTTATGGGATTTTGCATTAAAAGTGATGTTTTGTAACCCCTCCTATACTCTATAAATTGGAGGGAAATCCCACCCATGAGAGATATCTTGGGGAGTTTAAATCAAAAGGTAGAAAGTAATAAAGTTCTTATTCTTCTTATTTTCTTGTCTTTTACTTTTATTGTAGTAATAGTATTATGGCAGTGATCAAAGGGTTGAGTAGCTAAACCTCTTAGCCAAGGCTAGAGGAAGCTCCATCCAATGTAGCCTTAGTGTTGATTGTATAGTTTAGTTAAAATAATTACATTATCTTTATCCCGGAATAATGTATATTATTAATCCTTCATCATATGCTTTACAATAGTAAGGATTATGAGGAATAATAAATCTAAGTAACCATCTTGCTTGCCCATAACAAGATAGGTTAGGAATATGGAGAAGAGAACATAATCCATGCTTATCAACCAGACCATGGTTGAGTAAGTTGGTTTATGAGTAGTTCCCAATCACTAATTATCTTATATCATGATGTGTAGCATATAGCCAACCAAGGATATGCGATACGAGATTTCGTGATATACTCTAACTATGTACACTATTTCAGGATTTCAACGGATGGAGTGGAATCACACCTTGGTTTCCTCTCCAGTCGTCTCAATACCTTTTCTAGTTTGTATTTGATTTTAATTTCTTTAATTATAAGAACCCAAAACTCATTCTTATAGGATAATTAGTACCTAGAAGTATACTTTATACCACAAGTCCATTGGGATATGACCCTGCTTTCTTTTGTACTATACCATGCGCTTGCGAGTCTCTAAGATGTCGGTTTTATAATCGATCAAAGTTTTGGCACCGTTGCCGAGGAGTTACGATGGAACGTTTTATATTTGAGTTATTTTTTTAAGCTAATTTTTTTTCTCTTTAATTTTATTATTTTTTCTCTTATTCTTTAACTCTAATCTTTTCTTTTGATCTCAGAACATTGGAGTACAATCAATAACTATTCTTTTGTACTTAATGTGGTGAGTGATATTAAAGTTTGCAGTAAATATTTAAAGTGTTTAACTCATCTTTTTTGACACTATGTCTTACGTTACTTGAATTTTACGTTATTGAGTTGGTAAACTGTAGCAGTGATCTCACGTGGTCCTTGGGTTGGTGGTTGTGGTTTGCGAAATCTTATGCATAAAATTGGAATTGTAACAGTGATCTCATTTGTTCTTAATCATTTATATTTAGTCTTCATTAATGAGGTGCCTGCATTAGGATTAACAGATTTCTTCATACCACTGTGGGCCAACATTTCATGCAGTAACTCACTTATTTAAAATGTTGGCTTGAAAATAATATTTTTGATTGCAGAAGTACCAATAATCTTTTAAAGTTTGACGTGCTTGATATTTTCATTTGCATATGCCCTCTTGATTTATTTTTTATAAACCTCTTTCCAACCACAAATGGTTTAACGCCCTTGAGCACGAGTTGTTTTTGCGAGTTTTGCTTGAATTGATGTGATAAAAGACCATTTTTGCTAATCCTGATTAATAATCACCATTGTCGATTAAACATACACCGATTACACATTGACAATTTTTGGTACTGATAAGTTGTATAAGAGAATGGAAAGCGCAGAGAGTGTTAAAGGCAAACATACCAAAAAGCTTAAAGCGGGACATATTCCTTGTGAAAATCTTTCTTGTGCCCCCTAAGTGAAGGGGTACTTCCTTCTTTTGCCCTCTAATTGAAGGGGCAACCACAGCTACACCGGAAAATACTTCCTGTAGGTTGGTATTTTTCAGAACTTGACATATAGAAGGGGATCATATTCGTTGTTCCATAGTAATTTTATTACAGTTACAGAGTTCTTGTCATCACTTTTGACCTCTTTATTAACAACTCTAGTTAAGAAACGTACCATCATCAATGAAGCCATTAGAAAATAGTAAGATCAGACCGTTACACAATAAGATCAATGATTATCAAATATATATTGTGTAATGGCCTAATTCGGTAAGCCCGAGACGGCTTTGAATTTGCCCTTACACCAATGTTCCTATGAAAAAACTAAAATAAGAAAGAACGCAGGTGATTTAGAGTGGAAAACCTCTGAATAGGTAAAAAAACTATGACCTCAATTTAAGGAATTTTATAATAGTAACTTTTATTGCTTGAGGCTGATATATTGTTGTAAGTGATCTCTCGACTTAGAAATACTTGAATCTTGTGAATAAGAAGTTTTTGATATTTTAAGAATCTAGAAAATGTAGTTTTCTTGGTGAGTTCTCATGTATTTTTTTGGTCCTTATCTCATCTGGAACTTTTTCTTTATATAGGCCTTCTCTGCAATTCTTCATCGTACTGAAACATGTTCTCCAAGCAATGTGGCTATTAGCGGTTGACTAAGTAAGTATTGAGTTTGTGAGAGATAGGTATCTTTGACATTTTAAGGTTTTTCTGTTTGAGCTCAACCCACTCTCTTCTTCACATCATAGAGTAAGTGGCAATGTTGTCTTTTATAATCATGTACAGAATGCGTAAGTCTGACATGGAGGTAATGGAGGTAATTTGAATTGGAACCAACTCGATTTGGGTAAGATCATAGGGTATTCGGGTTTGATTGAGAAAGAATATATGGATATATGGGTATTCGGGTTTAAATTTTTGAAACTAATGGAATCAATTATGTATATTTGACTGTATGGAAAATGCGCGTGTTATGGGGGGATTTTTTTGTATAAAATGATGATGGGAATACTGATGTGCGCATCGATTAGGGTTTGCAGAGTTTTATCGGCATTGAATGATGACGCTTGGGAAAATGTACATACACATTAAATGTAGGGTTATATAAATAGATTTGTGGCAAAGTACGCTGGTTTGTTGCATAATACTCTGAAAGTTTTGACGATGGTGAAGACCCAGAGAATAGTTCTTGAAGAGAGAATTACGATCAAGATGCAGAGGCTGAAATTGAAATAATTTGGGGATAAGTCTTTGGAGATGCCTACTCCCGTTCCCGTTCCTCCGACGTATCAAGGTATGTCCAGAGATGAAGCGGTTGAAGCTGAGGAATATTTTTACAGTATGTTGAGATTTTACTATGTTGTCTTGACAGGTGAGCAATGATGGGTTTCTCTTCTTATCCATGCGGATGATAAGGATGGAGAAACAGATGCGAGGATCGGTGTAACAGCGGGGCACTTGCGCCGATGTCTTACGTAGGACATAATTCTAAGGTTGTGCCCTATTCATCTCTACCAACTCTGCAGAGGTGGTGGTTACAGAAGATGCGGCGATGGTAACGGTGGAGGAAGATGGAAAATAGAAATCTGCTTCTGTACTTCCATCGTTTCTTGGTGCTGAGAATACCTTCTGTTTGAAGAGTGAGTTCAAGTACTGAGTCCTTTTGTTTAATGCCCAGATTTCATCCAAACTTAGTTTCTGGTTAGAGTAAGATGGTGTGAAGGAAGGACCTATGGTGATTTCCAATGCCTGTTTTGTATCAGAGGATTCTTGGAGTGAAATATCACTAAAGTCAGATGAACTAATGGATTTGATGTTTAACAGTATTTGAATTACCTATAATCTGTAAATAACTTGAAAAACTTGAAATCTATAAAGTACCTGATTTTGGAGTACTTGAAAGATATGTTATCTGTAAGTACCTGAAAGATTTGTTAGTTGTAAAGTACCTGTAATTTGTATTCGAGATGAATAAAATTTGTATCCAAACTCTATGATGATATCAAATAGAGTAACTCTAGAAATTGAACTATGAATAATTTGAAGACTTTCGAAAATAGGATGAAATAAAATATATTAAATTCGAACTTATAAATTTTATGAATAATCAAGATGCTAAAAATATGTTTTTTTAACGAAATATGTGCAATATATGAAGTTCAGCCTAGGGGCAAAAATTTTTTTGGGAGAGATTAAACATTGTAGGAGTGCCAGAATGAAAATTTGATCTCAGGGAGGTCATTCCAAAAAACTAGATTGGGAAAGAATAAACTCAATATGGAATAGGATGAAATGATAGAAGTTGATAGGGAGAGTTATGTCCAAATATCATCTCAAGATACTATGGTTTCTATTGCGAGATAATAGGATAATATCACAAGCTGTGGGGAATTTGTAGTAAAAAATGTATAAATGGGGGATGAGTTTTAAACAGGTGGAAGATTATAAAAATTGTGTAGACTCGATCTGAGAGAATTCGTTATGCCGCAGAGGGGCAGTTGGCGATAAAGATACCTGAAGTACGAGGGTAGATTTTGGGACTGTTAGATTACTATGCTGAATTGCCAGTGAGGGAGGGTCAACTTGAAGGTTTTGATGGGATTGGGAAAAAACTCGAGTTATCCCTAAATGAAATCGGTCTAAGAGGAATCTCATGAGTTATCGTGATATCGATGACAACTGAGAACAACTTCCTATGACTAAACATAACCTACAGGCTCTATCTAGTAACTAAACCTTCAACTAACTCGGGTTTTACTTACTTATCAAACCCTTAAGTACTATCGCCTAAGGTATGCAAAATGGATAACCCGTGAATGTGTCTTAAGCAATTAATCCATATACTAACATAATCACGGAAATAAACATGATAAACTATGTGATACAATAACTCACAAATCAATATAATGGTCTAGTTATTAAGGAAGATTAAACTCGCCTGACAAAACAACGCCCGTAACGGCAATCTCGGCGAAACTGTACAAACAGTACCCCAACAGAAATGTGCTCCGCGAATCGACTTCCAGAACTCCAAATAAATCACAGAAAGGACCAAGAACACCACAACATAACCACTATCATGGCCCAGAACCCAATCGCAATTCCATCAAAGGATACCCACCCGAAACTGCATTTCAGATCAGTGCCACATTCGAATAAGTATCACAAACTGTAGTAAAATCCACAATCCACCACGCAATGCTACGCTACTCTGATCACCCACAACGCATTAAGATATACCACTTTAAGCCCGAGGAATCATCCGTCTAATAATCACGAACCCGGTGTTTAATGGGGGTTAAAACAGCGCTAACCCTTCTTCTACAATAACAGCAACGAAGGCAGCAATTTCGTTAGCGAAGCTCGCTAAACATTCACGGATAAAATCAGCAACTAGGCGAAGCAAACATCTGAACCGAAACGGCAACAATCGCCGGCTCAGGCAGCCCACTCCAAAACAACATCGAAACCTAACAATCCACCACTGAGCACCAAAATCCCCCAATCAAGCACAACCCCAAAATCAGCCCAACACCTGTAATAATTCATACACTTCCACAAACCCCAAAACTCCACAATTATAAACTCTGAAATCAGCCCATCAATAACCCAAACCAACACCGGAATCAAATCAGCAATTAGGAAGAGGAAATAGGGAATTACTCCTCCACAGAGGGAGCGGCTGTAGCCGGTGAGGGAACGACGTCAAATTTGTGAATCGACGACAAAAATGCAGCCCTCCCTTTCTCTTTCAAGAACGACAAATCTCACCCTCTGAAGAACGGAAATCAGGATATAGGGGATGCTAACTGAAGCGCCAAACCAACCAAATGTGAAGCAAAAGAAGGATTGAAGGGAGGAGAAGGGTTTTTTGGAGTCGGTTTGGAGAGAAAGAGTTGGAGTCGGTTTGGAGTGAAAGAAAAAAATTATTTAAAAATGAAATGAAGTGCTTATATAGGGGAAGCCAACACTCATCACGAGGTAAAATCTAACGCTCGAGAATAGCTCAAAAGACCCAACTTGGTCATCTGAACACATAAATGTTCGAACAATAACAGAGCGAAAAATCATAACAGAAATATGCCCGAACATAAATAAGCTGTCCAAAAATTAACAGTTTGTAAAAGGAATCCATCCAATGAAAAAATAAAGGAATTTATCAGTGGAAAACCACAAAAATCTAAGGCAAACAAACGATTCCCCGAAATAACATCTAGATCACCACACCACCATAAAACACTATCACAAACTCACACAGAGGTTCCCAAGGTCTAAACACCACCTCCACCGCCTGACGGCCACCGAAACTCCTAAAACCCTGATTTGGAATCTAACTACCAGAAACTTAACCGAAAGGAATTAATGGATACAGAATGGATAAAAAGGATAATATGCAAATGTGTAACCCGCAGGAGTATATGCGGAAGTTTAGCGAATAATACTATATGCATAATAATAATAACACTTAATAATAAAAAAGAATAAACCCTGAAAATCTGGGACATTACAGTCCTGTTCAGTTGAATGGGAAAATGTGGGTGGTGATAAATGTTTGTGAATTTCTGAATAAGCTGTGGGTGGTGGATGAGAGTGAAAGGAGGATATCTCAAAAAGATGTTTTGCTATTTTATGGGATTAAATTCTTTTTTGTAAGTGGAGGGGCATATTTTTTTTTGAGCTCGACTCGGCCTCATTTCTTCAATCTTAACTTAACAGGGCGACCATGGAATGATAATACTATATGGGTGAAGAGTGATTGCCTTCAGAGAGATGACGAAGAACCCATGGAACTTATGTATAGAACTGTAAAACAATGTAAGTTTAACAATTTATAATGTATAAGATTAATATGTTAAAATGGCATGTTGTTCTGCTGATGATCATGTGTTGTTATTGATAGGCTCTAAATCCAAGGTGACGTGGATGGAGTATCAGTTAGATGCAATTGCTCAGGAAGGGATAGAGCTTGAAGCTCTGCTAAAAGACTTTGTCATTATCAGAAAGAAATGTGTTAATAGCCGATCCAAGAAAGTTCAAAAATCTTAATCGACGAGGTTAATGACGGGCACTGATGCCAGCTAAAAGAAGTGAAATGATGGGGAAAGGCGAATGAACTTGCCCAAGGCCTCTAGAGTAGAGTTTGCGGGGGTATCGGAGTCTACTACATTGAATAAGCTAGCTCGAACATTTCCTAAAAAGTTGATGCGGAAGCGTGCTCCAACCTCTGGAACCACGGGAAGTGGTGAGGTCGGAGGAAAGGCAAAATAGAGAAGGGTTGAATGTATTGAAATGCTGGAGTTGAAAATCGTAGAGGATAAACCTGCTGTAAATGACAAGCTTAAAGAGGTAGAGGAAAAGCCAAGGCTGGCAGCTCAAAATTTGGAGCAGGAGATGAGCGAAATGGTAAGCTCATTTTCTTGAATATGTAATGAATGTTTGGCATTGCGCTTTGAGCTAACAATGAGGTCGATTTTGTTTATTTTGTACGCTGCTGGGCTGATGATGGGGATATGCCTCAGGGTTGAGGAGGAGAATGTTGAGCTGAGGAAGTGGAATGTCAAGCTTAAGAAGAACGTAGCTCAATTAAAAGATGACTCGATCAAGGTGGGGAAGCGGCTGGAGGCTATAGTGGTTTCTCAAGTGGTAGTGATCACCAATCAGTCTATTGAAGTGAAAGTGAATTTGGAAGAGGTGGCAACTAAGTGCCACCATATATTAAAGGAGTATTCTGAAGATGAGGTCAACGCCATCATGGCGGACATATGCTGGGGAGGGAGATGATGAGGCAGAAGATGTTAATGATGGAGTTGTTGACAGGCTGGATAGTGACTCTCCCTAAACGGTATGAGACAACTGAGTGGATGACATGAGTGTCCGGAGGGAGAAAATAAGAAGGTAAAGTTGAATGTATGATTCAGTAATTGTTCAAATGGTTTTTGGAATGTTTTGAAATAAAGGAATATTGCTTGTCGGATAGAATTATGTAGGCCAAGTTTCTCTTGTAAACCTTGTTGTAAGAACTGTAGGGGCCTAACTTCTTTCGAAAGGGAAGTCAGCTCTTACACCATGGGGTTTTATCTTCAAACAAAGGAATTAAATTATATAACGTAGAATGTAAAAAATCAATAGACAATATACCTGCGTAAAGGCTAGAATGTGACGCTCTACGACCTCTGATGAGGATTTTTAATAGTGTTTATATTACTGATGAGTAATCGAAGGTTCGAGTACTGGGTTTTACAGGGTGTTCGAAGGTAAGCTTTAAGGGATTAAAGAGGAGATTTTGTAACCTCTCATGGGCTCCCATCCCTCCTATTTATAGAATCATAGGAAGGGTTGAGTCACCAAGGATATGTCACATTACATGGGTACGATTATGATATCCCAGAATGGGTATGGGCACCGAAAATGACGGAACTATCACAGTTATGATTGCGGGAACTATCTCTGTACTTTAATACTATAGCAGTGGTTGGGCCTGTTACTATAGCTACACGAACCAACAACTGCGCTGTCTTGTCGTGTGAGTTGGTTGTCTATCCCCTCATACTTCGATGATGTGCGGATATTGTCAAAGTGTTCTTGATGAGATCTAGAGTTTTTCTTTGAGGCTTCGATACATTCGAGTTGGATAAGCTTTGATACATTCGAGTAGGCTTCAAGTGCGAAAGGGGTAGAAGGCTACGAGTAGGCTTTGAGTGTTATAATGGGGTAGAAAGCTAGGAATAGGCTTCGAGTGTGACTTGGGCAGAATGTTGCGTGTAGGCTTCAAGTGTTTGAATGGGGTAGAAGGACGCGAGTAGGCTTCGAGTGTTTGAATTGGGTAGAAGGTTGCGAAAGGGCTATTACATTCGCCTCCTCTCAACAAAGGTCTCGAAAACGGGTTTAGAGGCTTTTGCTGAGAAAACTACTTGGCGTCGGAAGTTTAACGGCTTGACTATTAGATTTTTGGTAGGTGATAAAAGTGGGTAATTAAGAAATGTTGGTGGGGGGTTCTTCAGATAATGAGTACGTTTCGCGGCCACCGTTTGTTTTTGCTGGAATCATTTAAGAAAGAGATGGCGGAACAGGAGGATTTTGACACGGTATAGAAGGGTATTTGCATTTTTTTGAAGCAATTGTACTATTTTGACTTGTTTTGAACTTGGCGAAGTTAAAAGTGTGATCTGTCGAAGTCAAAGCCTGATCTGTCGAAGTAGAAATCTGATCTGATGAAGTAGAAGTCTGATCTGCTAAAATAGATGTCTGAACTTTGTGAAATAAAAAGTGTGATATGTCAAAGTCGAAGTCTGAGCTTTCAAAGTAGAAGTCTTATCAATCAATGTAAAAGTCTGATCTATTGAAGTACAAGTCCGATCTGTTGAAGTAGAAGTTTGAATTGTTGAAGTAGAAAAATGTGATATGTTGAAGTCAAATTCTGAGCTGTCAAAGTTAATGTCAGATCTGCTGAAGTAGAGGTCTGATCAATTAAAGTTGAAGTCTGATCTGCTGAAGATGAAATTTGAACATGGGAAAGCAAAAAGTGTGATCTGTTGAGTTAGATCTGTCGAAGTAGAAATCTGAACTGTTGAAGTAGAAGTCTGAACTTGGTAAAGTAAAAAGTGCGATATGTCGAAGTCAAATTCTGATATGTCGAAGTTAATGTTTGATCTGCTGAAGTAGAAGTCTTATTTGTTAAAATTGAAGTCTGATCAGCCAAAATAGAAGTCCGATTGTTGAAGTATAATTCAAAACTAGGTAAAGTGAAAAGTAAGATCTGTCGAAGTCGAAGTCTTATTTGTCAAAGTAGAAGTCTGATTTGGTGAAGTTGATGTCTGATCTGTTGAAATAGATGTCTGATCTTTTAAAGTAGAAGTCTGATCTGTCAAAGTAAAAGTCTGATCTGTTAAAATATAAATTTGAACTTGATGAAGCAAAAAGTGTGATCTGTCGAAGTCAAAGTCAGATCTGACTAAGTGGAAGTCTGATCTGTCAAAGTTAAAGTCTGATCTGTTGAACTAGAAGTCTGATATGTCGAAGTAAAAGTCTAATCTGCTGAAGTAGAAGTTTTAACATGGTGATTTGAAAAGTATGATCTGTCGAATTCGAAGTTTGATCTGTCAAAGTAAATATTTGATCTGTCGAAGAAGAAGTATGATCTTCTTAAGTAGTAGTCTGATCAGCTAAAGTAGAAGTTTGAACATTTGAAGTAGAAGTTTGTACTTGGTGAAGTGAAAAGTGTGATCTGTCAAAGTTGAAGTATGATCTATCAAAGAAGAAATCTAATCTGCTGAAGTAAAAGTTTGAACTTGGTGAAGTGAAAATCCCTATCTGTCGAAGTCATAGTCTGATCTGTCGATGTTGAAGTTTGATTAGTCTAAGTAGAAGTCTGATCAGCTGAAGTAGAAGTCTGATCTGTTAAAGTAGAAATCTGATCTGTTGATACAGAAGTCTAAACTTGGTGAAGTGAAAAGTATAATCTGTCAAAGTCGAAGTTTGATCTGTCGAAGTTGAAGTATGATCCATTGAAGTAGAAGTTTGAACTTGGCGAAGTATAAAGTACAATCTATCAAAGCCAAAGTATGATCTATCAAAGTAGAAGCTTGAACTATTGAAGTTGAAGTTTGAACATGGCAAAGTAAAAAGTGTGATCTATCAAAGTCGAAGTCTGATCTGTTCCAGTAGAATTCCGATCTTCTGAAGTAGAAATCAAATATGTTGAAATAGAATTCTGATCTGTCGAAGTTGAAGTCTGATTTGTTAAAGTAGAATTCTGATCTATCAAAGCAAAAGTCTGATCAGTTAAAGTAGAAGTCTGATCTATTGAAGTAGAAGTCTGAACTGTTGACGTCGAAGTCTGATCTATCAATATATAAGTTTGATCTATTGAAATTGAAGTCCGATCTATCAAAGTATATATCTGATCTGTTCAAGTAGAAGTCTAATCTGTTGAAGTTGAAGTCTTATATGTTAAAGTAGAAATCTGATATGTGGAAATAGAAGTCTGATCTGTTGAAGTAGAAGTCTGATCATTTAAAGTAGAAGTCTGATCTTTAAAATTAGAAGTCTTAACTTGGTGAAGTGAAATGTATGATCTATAGAAGTCGAAGTCTGATTTGTTAAAGTAGATGTCTGATCAGTCGAAGTAGAAGTCTAATCTGTCGAAGTAGAAGTTTGATCTGTCAAAGTAGTAGTCTGATATATTGAAGTAGAAGTCTAATCTATCAAAATTAAAGTCTGATCTGTCAAAGTAGAAGTCAGAACTTTTGAAGTTGAAGTCTGATCTGTAGAAATAGAAGTATGATCTATTGAAGTAGAAGTCTGATCTATCGATGTAAAAGCTTGATCTGCTAAAATTGAAGTCAGATCTGTCGAAGTAGATGTCTGATCAGTTGAAAAGGAAGTTTGATCTGTCGAAGCTGAAGTTTGAACATGGTGAAGTGAAAAGTGTGATCTGCCAAAATCAAAGTCTGATATGTTGAAGTAGAAGTCTGATCTGTCAAAGTAGATGTCTGATCAGTTTAAGTAGAAGTTTTAACTTAGTAAAGTGAAAAGTGTGATCTACTGAATTTGAAGTATGATCTGTCGAAGATGAAGTTTGAAATGTCAAAGTAAAAGTCTGATCTGCTGAATAGGAAGTCTGATCTCTCGAAGTAGAAGTCTAAACTTCGAGGACGAATGTGAGGAGCTTGAAAAAATTTTAAGGTCGCCACCAAGTATCAGTCGAGCCAAGGGTGACATGATACTTTTAGGAAACCACAAAATTTACTGGACTTCGACGGCTTTGGGGGCCTGATCGAAGCATAACTGTTTACCCCGAATGGATTCCCGTGGGTCCGATCTTTCAACAATCCTTGCACCCGAGTTTGCACGAAATATGAGGGTTGAAAAATTTCAATGTTGCCCCCAAGTATTAGCCGGGTCGAAAGGTTGATATGATATCCAGGCTTAATCAAGAATTTTACTGGACATTGACGGCTTTGCGGACCTTATCAAAGAATAGCAGTTCACCCCCAATGCATTCCCGAGAGTTTGGTCTTTCAACCATCCTTGCTTCTCAAGTTTGCTCGAAATTGGAGGTTTGAAAACTTTCAAGGTTGCCCCCAAGTATGAGTCGGGTCAAAGGGTTGACAAGATACTCAGGCTTAACCTTGAAATTCAATGGAAAATAGGAGACGAAGCTTGGGAGTAGATGTTGATTGATTATTTTGTGTTTACATTGGGTTTACAAGGTAAAGGCCATGGCCTATTGTATGAGACTAGCTACATTGTGGTGTCGCTCTTTGAATTGAGTAAATTGTTAAAAATCTAAGGTTATTTGGGCGGTCAATCCGTCGACAGAGTTGCCGTCATAGGTAGAACTGAAAATTTATGGGAAGCTGAAAACTAAGGGAGGGGGAAAGGAAAGGGAGATTGGTAGGGTGGGAATCACAGACGGCGCCAAATGTAGGTGACTAACTTCTTTCGTAGGGGAAGTCGGCTCTTGTACCATGAGGTTTAATCTTCAAACATAAGAATTTAAGTATATAACCTAGAATGACTTTTTACGACCTCTGATTAGGATTTTCAAGAATGTTTATATTACTAATGAGTAATCGAAGGTTCGAGTACTATGTTTTATAGGGTATTCGAAGGTAAACTGCATGGGCTTAAAGGGAAAATTTTGTAACCTCTCATTGGTTCCCCATCCCTCCTATTTATAGAATCATAGGAAGGGCTGAGTCACCAAGGTTAGGTCATTTTACAAGGGTACTATCTGGATATCCCAGAATGAGTATGGGAACGGTAAATGTCCGAACTATCAGAGTTATTGTTATTGGGTCTGTCTATGTACTTCGATACTGTAGCAGTGGTTGGGCCTGTCACTGTAGCTGCACGGATTAACAACTACATTGTCTAGTCAAGGGAGCTGACTGTCTATCCCATCATACATCAACCATGTACGGATATGGTCAAAGTGTTCTTGATGCGATGTAGAATTTGTCTTCCAAGCTTCGATATATTTGAGTAGGATATGTTTTGATACATTTGAATTGGCTTCGAGTGTGACTGGGGTAGAAGGGTACGAGTAAGCTTCGAGTGTTTGAATGTGGTAGACGGCTACGAGTAGGATTCGAGTGTGACTGGGGTTGAAGGCTGCGAGTAGGCCTCGAGTGTTTGAATGGGGTAGATGATTGCGAGTAGGCTTTGAGTGTTTGAATGAGGTTGAAGGCTTCGAGTAGGCTACTACATTTGCACCCACTCAACGAGGGTCTCGAAAGCAGCTGTAGTGGTCTTTGTTGAAAAAACTATTTGGCGTTGGATGTTGAGCGGTTTAACTATTGGTTTTGGTGGAGGTAATAAATTAGGGTAATGAAAAAATGTTTGTGGGGGGTTCTTCAAATGATGGGTCCGTTTGGCGGCCACCATTTTTTTTTGCTAGAATCGTTTGCGGAAGAGATGGTGGAGCAAGAGGATTACTTTGTTGAGGCTAGGAGCTAGAAGATGCATCACGATTATAAATAAGGGCTTCTTGCTGGTTTCCTGAGTGTTTAGATGAGTATAGAAGGAAATTTACATTTGCTGTTTGAATTGTCCTATTTTGACATGTTTTGAACTTAGTGAAGTTAAAAGTATTATCTGTCCAAGTCAAAGTCTGATCTGTCAAAGTAGAAGTTTAATCTGTTGAAGTTGTAGTCTGATATGTTAAAGTAGATGTTTAAACTTGGTGAAGTGAAAAGTGTGCAATGTTGAAGTCGAAGTATGAGTTGTCGAAGTAGAAGTCTGATCTGTTAAAGTAGAATTTTGAACTTGGTGAAGTAAAAAGGATGTTCTGTTGAAGTCAAAGTTTGATCAGTCGAAGTAGAAGTCTGATCTGTTAAAGTAGAATTTTGAACTTGGTGAAGTAAAAAGGATGTTCTGTTGAAGTCAAAGTTTGATCAGTCGAAGTAGAAGTCTGATCTGTTGAGGTAGAAGTCTGAACATGATGAAGTGAAAAGTATGATCTGTCGATATCGAAGTCAGATCTATTGAAGTAGAAGTCGGATATGTTGAAATAGAAGTCTGATCTGTTAAAGTAGAAGTTCGATCTATCAAAGTTGAAGTCAGATCTCTTGAAGTAGATATTTGAACTTGGTGAAGCAAAACGTATGATCTGTCAAAGTAGAAGTGGGAAGCACAGATGACGCCAAATGTAAGTGCTTAACTTCTGTCGAAGGGGAAGTTGGCTCATACACCACGGGGTTTTATCTTCAAACAAAGGAATTCAAGTATATAACCTAGAATGCAGAAAATCAATAGATAATATACTTGCGTAGAGCCCCGAATGTGACGCTCTACGGCCTCTGATAAGGATTTTTAATAATGTTTATATTACTGATGAGTAATCGAAGGTTCGAGTACGGGGTTTTGCAGGGTGTTCGAAGGTATACTGCAAGGACTTAAAGGAGAGATTCTGTATCCGCTCCTTGGATCCCCATCCCTCCAATTTATAGAATCATACGAAGGGCTGAGTGACCAAGGTTAGGTCACATTAAAAGGGTACGATCAGATATCCCAGAATTGGTATGGGCGCCGAAAATGTCGGAACTATCACTGTTATTGTTGCTGGGTCTCTCTTTACTCTTTAATAATATAGCAGTGGTTGGGCCGGTCACTCTAGCTTCACGGACCAACAACTGTGTTATCTTGTCTAGTGAGCTGGATATCTAACCCTTCATACCTTGACCATCTGCGGAAATGGTCAAAGTATTCTTGATTCAATGTGGAGTTTGTCTTCGTGGCTTTGATATATTCAAGTTAGCTTCGAGTGTGACTGGGGCAAAAGGATGCGAGTAGACTTCGAGTGCTTGAATAGGATAGAAGGTTCTGAGTAGGCATTGAGTACGACAGGGGTAGAAGGCTGCGAGAAGGCTTCGAGTGTTTGAATAGGGTAGAAGGCTGTGAGTAGGCTTTAAGTGTATGAAAGGGGTAGAAGGCTACGAGTAGGCTACTACATTCGCCCCCTCTTAGCGAAGGCCTCGAAAACGGGTGTAGAGGCCTTTGCTGAGAAAAATGATTGGCGTTGAAAGTTGAACGGTTTTAATGTTTGGTTTTGGGGAGGTAATAAATGAGGGTAATAAAGAAATGTTGGTGGGGGTTCTTCAGATAAAGGGTCCATTTCCCCGCCACCGTTTATTTTTGCTGGAATCATTTGCGGAAGTGATGGTAGAGTAGAAGGATTATGCTTCAGAGGCTAGGAGCGAGATGAAGCGTCCCGATGATAAATAGGGATTTCTTGCTAGATTGTTGAGTGTTTAGATGGGTGAAGAAGGGTATTGACATTTTTTATTTGAATTGTACCGTTTTGAGCTATTTTGAACTTCAAGAGTGAAAAGTATGATCTGCCAAAGTTAAAGTCTGATCTGTCTGAATAGAAGTCAGATCTGATGAAGTAGAAGTCTGATCTGCTGAATTAGAAGTTTAAACTTGAGGAAGTGAAAAGTATGATATGTCGATGTCAAAGTCTGAGCTGTCAAACTAGAAGTCTGATCAATTAAAGTAAATGTCTGATCTGCTGAAGTAGAAGTCTGATCTATCAAAGTAAAGTATTAATTGTTGAACTAGAAAAGTTTGATATATCGAAGTAGAAGCTGTCAAAGTAGAAGTCTGATCTGTTGAAGTAGAAGTCAAATCTGTTAAAGTAGATGTCTGATATGTTCAAGTAGAAGTCTGAACTGCAGAAGTAGAATTCTATACTTGGTAAATCGAGAAGTTTGATCTGTCAAAGTCGAAGTCTGATCTGCCGATGCTGAAGTCTGATCTGTTAAAGTAGATGGGTGATCTACTGAATTAGAAGTTTAATCTTTTGAAGTAGAATTTTGAACTTTGTGAAGTAAAAAGAATGATCTATCGAAGTCGATATCTGATCTGCCAAAGTAGAAGTCTGATTTGTTGAAGATGAAGTCTTATTTGCTAAAGTAGAAGTCTGATCAGTCAATGTAGAAGTCTGATCTGTTTATGTAAAATTTGAATTTGTAAAGTGAAAAGTATGATCTGTTGTAGATGGAGTCAGATCTGTCAAAGTGGAAGTCTGATATGCCAAAGTAGAAGTTTGATCTATTTAAGCAGAAGTCTGATCTGTCAAAGTAAAACTCTTATCTGTTGAAGTAGAAGTTTTAACTTGGTGATCTAAAAAGTGTAATCTGTTGAAGTTGAAGTTTGATCTGTCAAAGTAGATGTCTTATCTGCCGAAGAAGAAGTTTGATCAGTTTAAGAAGAAGTCTGATCTGCCGAAGTAGAAGTCTGATCATTTGAAGTAGAAGTTTGTACTTGGTGAAGTGAAAGGTGTGATCTGTCAAAGTCAAAGTTTGACCTATCGAAGTAGAAGTCTGATCTGCTGAAGTAGAAGTTTTAACTTGGTGAAGTGAAAAGTACTATCTGTCGAAGTCAAAGTCTTATCTGTCGATGTAGAATTCTGATCTGTCGAGGTAGAAGTCTGATCTGTCGAGGTAGAAGTCTGATCTGTTGAAGTAGAAGTCTGAACTTGGTAAAGTGAAAAGTGTGATCTATCGAAGTCGAAGTCTGTCCTATCGAAGTAGAAGGCTGATTTGTTGAAGTAAAAGTCGGATCTGTTGAAGTAGAAGTCTGAACTTGGTGAAGTTAAAAGTGTGATCTATCGAAGTCAAAGTTTGAACTGTCGAAATAAAAGTATGATCTATTGAAGTAGAAGTTTAAACTTGGAGAAGTAAAAAGTACGATCTGTAGAAGTCAAAGTTTGATCTGTCGAAGTAGGAGTTTGATCTGTTGATGTAGAAGTGAAATGTACGATCTATCAAAGTTGAAGTCTGATCTGTAGATGTAGAAGTCCGATCTGTCAAAGAAGAAGTCTGATCTGGTGAAGCAGAATTATGAACTATCGAAGTTGAAGTCTGATCTGCTGAAGTAGATATCGAATCCATTGAAGTTAAAGTCTGATCATTTGAAGTAGATGTCTGAACTTGGTCAAGTTAAAAGTATGATCTATCGAAGTCGAAGTCTGATCTGTTAAAGTAGATGTAGGATCTGTCAAAGTAGAAGTCTTATCTATTGAAGGAAAAGTATGATCTGTCGAAGTAGAAGTCTTATCTATTAAAGTTGAAGTCTGATCTATCGGAATAGATGTCAGATCTGTTGAAGTAGAATTTTATCTTTCGAATTAGAAGTCTGATCTATGGAAGTAGAAGTCTGATCTGTTGATGAAGAAGTTTGATCTGTTAAAATTGAAGTTTGATCTGTTAAAGTAAATGTCTTAACAGCTGAAGAAGAAGTCTTATCTGTCGATGTAGATGCTTGAACTTGGTGAAGTAAAAATTATGATCTGCAAAAATCAAACTCTGATATGTAGAAGTGGAAGACTGATCTGCTGAAATAGAAGTCTGTTCTGCTGAAGTTGAAGTTTGAACTTGGTCTAGTTAAAAGTTTGAAATGTCGAATTAGAAGTCTGATCTGTTGAAGAAAAAGTCTGAACAGTCGTAGTTGAAGTCTGATATGTCAAGGTAGAAGTCTGATCTGTCGAAGTAGAAGTCTAAACTTTGAGGTCAAATGATGGGAGTTTGAAAAAACTTTAAGGTCGCCCCCAAGTCTTAGTCGGGCCGAGGGTGACATGACTCTTAGAGGAAACCATGAAATTCACAGGACTTCGAAGGCTTTGTGGGCCTAATCGATGCATAACTGTTCGCCCCCAATGTATTCCCGAGGCTTCGGTCTTTCATCCAATATTGCCCCACGAGATTGCTCGAAATTGGAGGTTTAATAATTTTAAGGTCGCCCCCAAGTATCAGTCAGGTCGAAGGGCTGACATGATACCCAGGCTTAACCAAGAAATTCACTAGACTTCGACGGTTTTGCGGGTCTGATCGAAGCATAACTATTCGTGTCCAATGTATTCCCAAGGGTCTGGCCTTTCAACAATCCTTGCCCCTAGAGTTTGCACGAAATTGTATAATTAAAAAATTTCATGGTCGCCCCCTAGTATCAGTTGTGTCGAAGGGTTGATATGATACTTAGGCTTAACCATGAAATTCAATGGAAAATAGGAGGCAAAATGTGGGAATAGATGTTGATTGATTATTCTGTGCTTACATTGGGTGTACAAGGTAGAGGTTGTGGCCTATTGTATGAGACTAGCTGCATTATGATATCACTCCTCGGCTTGAACGAATTGTTAAGATAGTAAGGCTATTTGGGCGGTCACTGTATCCACGAAGTTTCTAGAATGGGTAGAACTGGAAATATGGAGGATGTTAAAGGCTGTGGGAGGGGGAAATGAAGGGGAGATTGGTAGGGTGGGAATCACAGATGGTGCCAAATCTAAGGGCCTAACTTCTTTCGGAGGGGAAGTCGGCTCTTGCACCACGGGGTTTTATCTTCAAACAAAGGAATTCAAGTATATAACCTAGAATGCAGTAAATTAATAGACAATATAGTTACATAGAGGCTCGAATGTGACTCTCTCCGACCTCTGAAGAGGATTTTTAAGAGTGCTTATATTACTGATGAGTAATCGAAGGTTCGAGTACTGGGTTTTATAGGGTATTTGATGGTAAACTGCAAGGGCTTAAAGGGTAAATTTTGTAACCTCTCCTTGGTTTACAATCCCTTCTATTTATAGAATCATAGGAAGGGCTGAGTCACCAAGGTTAGGTCACATTAAAAGTGTACAATCCTGATATCATAGAATGGGTATGGGCGTCGGAAATGTCAGGAACTGTCATAGCTATGGTTGTTGGGACTGTCTCTGTACTTTAATGCTGTAACAGTAGGTGGGCCTGTTACTATAGCTGCACAGACCAACAACTACACTATCCTATCTACTGAGCTGGCTCTCTATCCCGTCATACTTCGTCTATGTACGGATATGGTCGATGTGTTCTTGATGCGATGTGGAGTTTGTCTTCGAAGTTGCGATACATTCGAGTAGGATAGGTTTCGATTCATTTGAGTAGGCTTCGAGTGTGGCTGGGGTAGGAGGCTACAAGTAGGCTTCGAGTGCTTGAATGAGGTAGAAGGCTGCGAGTAGGCTTCGAGTGTGACTAGGTAGAAGGGTGCGACTAGGCTTCGAGTGTTTGAATGTGGTAGATGGCTGCGAGTAGGATTTGAGTATTTGAATGAGGTAGAAGGATACGAGTAGGCTACTGAAAATGCCCCATCTCAATGAAGGCCCCAAAAATAGTTGTAGAGGCCTTTACTAAGAAAAATATTTGGCGTTGGAAGTTTAGCAGTTTGACAATTGGTTTTTAGGGAGGTAAAAAAAGAGGGTAATAAAGAAATATTGGTGGGGGGTTCTTCTGAAGATGGGTCCGTTTCACGGCCACCATTTGTTTTTGCTTGAATCATTTGCGGAAGAGATAGTGGAGCAAGAGGCTTCTGCTGTTAACGCTTGATGCGAGGAGAAGTGTCACGATTATAAATAGGGGCTTCTTGCTGGTTTGTAGAGTGTTTAGATCGGTATAGAAGGGAATTTACCTTTTTTGTTTGAATTGTACTGCTTTGGCATGTTTTGAACTTAGTGAAGTGAAAAGTGTGATCTGTCAAAGTCAAAGTCTGATCTGTTGAAGTAGAAGTCTAATCTGTTGAAGTTAAAGTTTTGAACTTGGTTTAGTGAAAAGTGTGATCTGTCAAAATCGAAGTTTGATCTGTCGATGTAGAAATCTAATCTGTTAAAGCAGATGTTTGAAAATTGTAAAGTGAAAAGTATGATCTGTCGATGTTCAAGTCTGATCTGTTGAAGTAGAAGTCTTATTTGTCAATGTAGAAGTTTGATCTGTTGAAGTAGAAGTTTGATCTGTCGATGTAGAAGTCTTATCTGTTGAAGTAGAAGTCTGATCTGCTGATCTAAATGTCTGAACTTAGTGAAGTGAAATATATGATCTGTCGAAGTCAAAGTTTTATTTGTTGAAGTAGAAGTCTAATTTGTATAAGTAGAAATCTGATCTGTTGAAGTAGAAGTCTGATCTGTCGAAGTTAAAGTCTGATCTGTGGAAGTGAAAAATATGATCTGCCAAAGTCAAATTCTGATCTGTTGAAGTAGAAGTCTGATCTGTCAAAGTAGAAGTCTAATCTGCTGATGTAAAAATCTGACCTGTTAAAGTAGAAGTTTGAACTTGGTAAAGTGAAAAGTATGATTTCTCAAAGTCGAAGTCTGATCTGTTGAATTAGAAGTCTAATCTTTTGTACTAGAAGTCTGATCTATTGAAGTAGAAGTCTAATATGTTAAAGTAGAAAACTGATCTATCGAAGTAGAAGTCTGATTTGTTGAAGTACAAGTTTAATCTGTCAAAGTTGAAATTTGTACATCGTGAAGTTAAAAGTGTGATCAGTCGAAGTCGAAGTCTTATCTGTTGTAGTAAAAGTTTGAACTTGGTAAAGGGAAAAGTATGATCTGTTAAAGTCAAAGTCAGACCTAACAAGGACGAAGTCTGAACTGTCGAAATTGAAGTCTGATCTGTAGAAGTAGAAGTCTGATCTATCAAAGAGAAGTCTGAACTTTGAGGTTGAATGTTTGGAGTCTAAAAGAACTTCGGAGCCGCCCCCAAGTGTCAGTCGGGCCGATGGTGACATGACACTTAAAGGAAACCGCGAAATTTACTGGACTTCGACAGCTTTGCGGGCTATATCGATGCATTACTTTACGCCGCCAATGCATTCCCAAGGGTCCGGTCTATCATCCATCATTGCCTCTCGAGTCTGCTCCAAATTGGAGGTTTGAATATTATCAAGGACGCCCCTAAGTATCAGACGGGTCGAAGGGTTGACATGATAACCAGGCTTAACCATTAAAATCACTGGACTTTGATGACATTGCAGGCCTGATCGAAGCATAACTGTTCATCCCCAAAGTATTCCCGAGGGTCCGGTCTTTCAACCATCCTTGCCCCACGAGTTTGCTCAAAACTTGAGGTTTGAAAATTTTCAAGGTCGCCCCCAAGTATAAGCCAGGTCGAAGGGTTTACATGTTAACCAGGCTTAACTAAGAAATTCACTAGACTTCAACGGCTTTACCTGCCTGATCGAAGCATAACTGTTCGCCCCTATTGCATTCCCGAGAGTCCGCTCTTTCGACCATCCGTGCCCATCGAGTTTGGTCGTTATTGGAGGTTTGAAAAATATCAAGGTCGCCCACAAGTATCAATCGGGTCTAAGGGTAGATATGATACCAAGGCCTTGCAAAGAAATTTACTGCACTTCGATGGCTTTGCGGGCCTGATTGAGGCATAACTGTTCACCCCCAATGCATTTCTGAGGGTCCGGTCTTTCAACCATCCTTGCCCCTTGAGTTTGCTCGAAATTGGAGGTTTGAAAAATATCAAGGTCGCCCCCATGTATCGGTGGGGTCGAAAGGTTGGCATGATACTCTGGCTTTACCAAGAAATTTAATGGAAAATAGGACACGAAGCTTGGTAAAAGATGTAAATTGATTATTCTGTCTCTCCATCGGGTCTACAAGGTAGAGGCCGTGGCCTATTGTATGAGACTTGCTGTATTGTGGTGACGCTCCTCGGCTTGAGCAAATTATTGTAAAAGTAAGACTACTTGGGCGGCCACTCCATCGGCGGAGTTGCCGGAATTGGTAGAACTAGAAATCAGTGGGAAGTTGATAACAGAGGGAGGGGGAAAGGAAAGAGAGATTGGTAGGGAATGAAGCACAGACGGCACCAAATGTAAGGGGCTAACTTCTTTTGGAGGGAAAGTCAGCTCTTAAACCACGGGGTTTTATCATCAAACAAATGAATTTAATTATATAACCTAGAATTTAGAAAATCAATAGACAATATACTTCTGTAGAGGCTCGAATGTGACGCTCAACGACCTCTGATGAGGATTTTTAAGAGTGTTTATATTACAGATGAGTAATCAAAGGTTCGAGAACTGGGTTTTATAGGGTATTCGAAGGTAAAATGTAAGGACTTAAAGGGGTGATTTTGTTACCTCTCCTTGGCTTCCAATCTCTCCTATTTATAAAATCATAGGAATTGTTGAGTTACCAAGGTTAGGTCACATTACAATGGTACGATCCAGATATCCCGAAATAGGTATGGGAGTTGGAAATGTCAGAACTGTCATTGTTATGGTTGTTGGGTATGTCTCTAAACTTTGATACTGTAGCCGTGGTTGGACCTGTCACTGTAGCTACACGGACCATCAACTGCGCTATCTTGTCTTGTGAGTTGGTTGTCTGTCCCCTCATACATCAACGATGTACGGATATGGTCAAAGTGTTCTTGATACGATGTGGAGTTTCTCTTCGAGGCTTCGATACATTAAAGTTGGATAGGCTTTAATACATTCGTGTAGGCTTTGAGTATAACTGCGGTAGAAAGCTGCGAGTAGGCTTCGTGTGTTTGAATGGGGTAGAAGGCTGCGAGAAGGCTTTGAGTGTGACTGGGGTAGAAGGCTGCGAGTAGGCTTCGGGTGTTTGAATTGGGTAAAAAGGCTGCGTGTACGCTTTGAGTGTTGAATGGGGTAGAAGGCTGCGAGTAGGCTACTACAAGAACTTAAGGACATGCGCCTCAGAATAAAAGATTTAGAGACTATGCTCGCTAGAGAGAGAAAGGCCTTAACATCCCTATTATCTTCGCAAGCGGAGCAGTAGTTTAGAACAGAGCAAAAAATATTTGATTTGTATGTATCATTAGTATAGAGCTACAAAGTAATAAATTGAGGGTTAGACAGACCAAAAACCTGTTATCGGTTTAGGGGCAATGGTACTGAAGTGGTGCACAGGAAATATCAAACTATTTATAAATTAAAATATAGAGAATGTGTACCTTAAACATGGAAGTATATGTTACTAAACATCCATCTCAAATTGTACTTCGACCTTAAGTTCAGAAGTAGTTTAAAATAGTAGATGTCAAAAAATAGATATTTCGTTAGAAATAAGGTATATGTCTTGATTGACTGTTCTGTATCGAACTTGATATATTGTTTCTCTAATGTATAGGTCGAATTGGAGTCGGCTCGCTCGAGCGAAGATTAGGTATGCCAATGTAACCAAGAATTTCCAGAGGATTTTGATAGGATGAGAGAGGCAAATGAAGACAGAAAAGATCAGCATGTATAGGTACACTTTAAATTTGTGGAGGCAACAAAAACTGATGTCTACCTAGCTCAGATAATTGAGGAGAAGGATGACGAAATCAATAAAGGGCAAAAAAAGCTCGCTGAGATAGAATAATACGTAAAGAAGCGCAAAAGTCAGAATGATGCGCTGATGGTAAATAGTAGGGATGCTGACATGGATCGATACCGTATACAGGCCCTACAAAGATTAGATGAAGGGAAAAATCATTTTATGGCTAGCCTGAAGGACCAAGTGATCTGCAAAATGAATGATCAAGAGCGAACTTCTGCTGATCTAGTGAATACTAGAAACAAGCTAGAGCAATTAAACAAGAAAATGGTTGAGAAAAAAAGTGAGCTGAAGAAAACTCGAGATGATCTATCTACCTCTGTAGTTGTAGTTGAGCAGTTGTCTAAAGCCTTACCTACTAAAGATATGGAGTTTCAGATGGTGCAGCAGAAGTGTGATGATTTGATTGATAGGGTGGCATAATTCTAGACCGAATTTACACAGGCCAATTTACGTGCCAAAAACTCCGAGGCTGGGGAGCGCTCGAGGACAAATAAAAGTGATGCCAAGGTTTCCCTTATTCAAGGGGATATAGATAGCCTATTAGCTTGAATAAGGGAGCTGGGGGGATTTGTGGCTCAAATACAGGGTAATTTTTAACAAGGAAATTAGCGGTTAAAGGAGTGTCAAAGCATGTTTGATACTGCACTTTCCAGGGAATAGGGGTTAGAGCTGGTTATTAGGGGGAAGGATATTTTTTTAAAGAAGAAAGACGAATTGTTAATAAAAACTCTAAATTGTAAAGATTTCAATAGGGAGCTCGAGAAACTTTATGCTTAGGTAACGGATTTGAGGGCAATTAATCAGGCTGAATCAGATAAAGCTAACAAAATTTGGAAGAGATCATCACATTCATGGCATGAATAAGTAAAAAAATAGAATATCAAAGAGATTGGTATCAAAGGTTGCATGATCGCTTCAGACGGTGAAAGAGAATTTCTCTAAGATGGTCATAACTGAAGCTTCGCACTTAGAATTAATAATGGCGGTGATGGCCTATTTTATAGCGGAGGTAAAACGGTTTTAGTTAGAGAGAGATACCTTTCCCGACTATTTGTCAGACAACGGATGTATTTGTAGAGATGATATAGATCAAGGAAATTACATAAAATCTATGGAAATAAATCTAGGCCCTCGACCTGCTGAATTAATAGAGCAGGGCACGGATGTATTTATAGGATTTTGGTGATTGCTCAAGCTCAAAAGTTTATGGCTGGTCGACCACCTATTGTAGGGGAAAGCATAGTTGACATCCCAATAGCAGAAAAGGATTAATTGTAGTTGTTGAATATGAAACCTGAAAAAAGTAGCTGTCGCAGACATATTGGGAGAAGAAAACTTTTTTTACCTTTATTTTATCTTATGTCTGGTAAAGTCTTTGATTGAAAACTGGTATTACCTTCGTTTTAATCGCAAAGATTTAGTAGAGTCAGTCAAACCAAGTGTAATCCTTGTTTTAATTGGTTTAATGTTGCAGCCATATTGAGTGAGATGAAAGCTAGTTTTACCTATGCTTTATCTTATGTCTGGTAGAGTCTTTCATTAACAACTAGTATTACCTTCATTTTAATCTCAGAGATATAGTAGATTCTATCAAACTAAGTGTTATCCTTGTTTCAACTGGTATAATGTCATAGCCATATAGAGTGAGATGAAATCTTGTTTTACCTTTAATTTATCTTATGTCTGGCAGAGTCTTTGATTGAAAACAAGTATTACCATCATTTTAACCATAGATATTTAGTAGAGTCAATCAAACCAAGTGTTATCCTTGCATTATCTTGTATATATGTTGATTGAAAGCTAGTATTACCTATGCATTAATCTATGTATTGTCTACGGAGTAGATATATGTGTGGGTGAAAAAAAAATTGGAAGTTTTATTGAATATAAAAAGATGTACATTGGATGGATATGAAAATATCTCTTTTGGAATGGAAAAAATGAGAAATTGCAAAGGATTAGTGAGGGAGTTATCAATAGTACCGTTTTAGTCGCCTAGTGTTCCAAAGATTCGAGATGTAAACTCTATTTTCCGTAATGAGGTAATATGATCCCAAACCTGAGAGACCTATAATAAGGAATGGACCATCCCATTTCTCTACAAGTTTCCTGGCATGAGGCTCTTTTCTGCGTTGAGGGATTTCTTTGAGGACGCGATCGCTGATTTGGAAGGTATGACTTCTGACTCCTTTGTTGTACGAACTGGCAAGCATATGATAATATCGACCGAGGTAAGTAATGGTACGTTCCCTAGTCTCATCAATCCAATTGAGGTTGCAGGCCAATTCAAACACGTTTTCCTCGCTAGTTAGCTCGTGATTTCTGACTAGATGATGGTACTCTGAGGAAATGATAGCTTTGGAACCATAGGTAAGGAGGAATAAAGTGCAGCTGATTGATTGACGTGGAATGGTACGATATGCCCATAAGACATGAGGAAGTTCTCGAAAGAAATTCCTTTTTTTTTGTGAATTAGCTCTTTTCTTGAGCCCATCCACGATAATTTTATTGGTAATCTCGGCTTGGCAATTTCCATGAAGGTAGTTGGGATTGGATGGTGAGTGGATGATATTGTATTTGTTGAGGAAAGTTGTGATATTTTCTCCAATGAATTATGGCTCGTTATCGATATAAATTAGGTGGAAGCACCTAAATCGAGTAATGATGTATTCCCTGATAAAAGATATGACCTCTTCTCCACTGGCACAACATAGTTTAATTGCTTCTTCCCATTTTGTAGAATAATCTGCAGCTAGAAGTAGGAGTTGGCAGTTAACTGGAGAATTAGAAAATTAACAAAAAAGATCAAGCGCACATCTATTGAATGGCCAGAACACCTTATTGCATGTAGTTTGAGCGCAGGGGAGCGGATCATTTGTCCATGTCGTTGACATGTATTACATTTGTGTGAGTATACTTCTGCTTGCTTGCGCATGCCTAGCTAGAATATTCCTTGTGTAATTACTTTATTTACTTGTGATCAATCTGCGGCGTGGGATCCATAAGTCCCTTTATGTAATTCGTGGAGCATCTTGCCCGCTTTCTTTCTGGAGAGGAACCTGATGTATGGCCCTGTGACTGAATTGCTGTATAAGGTACCATTTTGATTTGTGTAGCACTTTGAGTGGTCGATCAGCTGTCGACGCTCCTTTGGATCTACTGGAAGTTGTCTGTTACATCTGTTATCAATACCAAGATAAGCTAAGAAGAGCTTTCACTAATCATTGTCCTCCCCTTTATTGCCCCCAGTGTTGATCTTGTACACAGAAATGCGATCAATGCTAGGGGTTGAAATTCTTTTGATCTGGATATATCAAGCTTCTGTTCCCAAGACCCCAGCTAGATATGCAAATGAATCGGCGTGTTTATTTCAACTCGAAGAAGATAATTGAGAGTTGCTTGTGCAAACTTGCTCATCCTATTTACAATGAGGGATACGTATTCGATCATCTTGCCATTCTTCTTGAATTTCCCAGAGAAATTGTGGACAATGAGTACTGAATCTGTTTAAACTGAGAGTTCTAGAACGGCAAGCTCAAGTGCAAGGTCGAGACCATAAATGAAAGCTTTGTATTCGGTGACATTAATTGTTGCCACAAAATCCAGGCGGATTTATTTCTCAATTCTGTCATTGGAATGGGAAATCAATACGATTCCAATTCCAGACCCTACGGGTCCTGCTGATCCATCTGTAAGAATTTATCACCCTTTCCTTGAAATTCATTTTGCCCGCTCGTCAAAGGTTTTGGGGGGTGGATTTCTATAATTTCTTCTGCAAGGCCAGGATCATGCTCTTCCTACTAAGGATCTTCTATAGAAAAATTCATGAAAAAATTAGCAAGGCATGTTACAAAAACCCCAGGCATCTCTTTGAAAGTTCACGCAAAAACATCCTGATTTATTCGCATGAACTGAATAAAAGCATCTTTTTGGTACTGAACTAGCTTAGTACCGATGAAACTATATCTACTAGGTCTATCAATGTTGATATATTATGTGGGCTCCTTCGTGGAAGCTGATCATCGAGGTAATCAACTATTTATAATTGCTATGCAGCGTATCCATCTGAGGTATCTAGAATTACTGAGATGGTATTTTTGCAAGCTTTAGAAAGCTTTTGACTACCTTTGGTTTCATAGATATCATCATTTTGTTTGAAGCAGAGTGCTTGATTATAGGTGGAAGTGATTGCTTCTATGTTGTGAATCCAGTAGCGTCCCATAATCAATAGATAACAAGATTTTGCATTAATTATGTAGAAGATGACGTAAAGGTGGTTGGTCTTGCGGTAAAAGGTAAGATGATCTTGCCAACTAGCTCTTCTTTAGAACCATTGAATCCACTGATATCGGTGTCGCATGGAATAAATTGGTCGGCCAATCCCAATTGGTCAATAGTGCTATGAAAGAAAATCTCAATATCGCTGCCAATACCGATCACCATTGTATGCATGACAAACATCTTCATCTTGAGAATTATGACTAATGCATCATGACATGAAAATTTGGCATGAGTAATGTCCCAATCTTCAAATGAGATCCCAAGCCTGCGATTGCTCGACTCAGGTAGAAGTTTGGCTTCTTTATCCTGAGGAGTTAGATCACAACATTCTGACCGTCTCTTGAGCTTGAATTTTCTAGAGTTGGGGATCTAATAGATTTCGATCGTGATGCGGTGGTACATATGGTAAAGATGTTTGTCCTCAGCTTGATCTTCGACCTGGATAACTTCAAGCTACTTTTAATTGCTGCCATCCTTGTATGAGTTTAGGTTGATAATGTATTCGAACATCCATCCCTCCTTGATAATGTATTCCAACAACCTATGTAAAGCATTGCAATTGTTAGTAGAATGATGGTTTACCTAATGATGCATGTAGTATCGGCAGTTCTCAAATTGTTCCAATGATTGGGAGAGACGGTAGAGCTTATCCTTGGAGATGATTTAAAAATTGTAGAGATTCAAACATTTATACTTGGGAGGACCGCCTTGAGTTGTGAACAGCCTTTCCGTAGGTTGCCAATGTTTACCTTGGAACGCTTTTGGTCACCCTGATCCTCCTTTTGTTTAGTGCCTTGATCTGGGGATGGACTGGACCATTCATCGTAAGGATGGATTTAGTAGATTTATGCCTTTTGGATATCATCCTTTCTAGGTAGACATAACTATTGACCTTGGTGCTCACATCTTTCAAGGTCGCAGGTTTGTTGTGGAAGAGGTCCTTTTCGGCCTTGTAGTCGAGTTGGAGCACGGTTGTAAAGGCAGTAACAACTATTTTTTGATCTATATTGTCTACTTTACGCGCGAGCTCCAAAAACTTTATTGCAAAAGCCTCGAGCATCTCTCCGTGTGACTGTTTGAGACTGATAAGAGAATATACATTTTCTTCTTCGTCACTATTGTGGGCATACGTCTTTGTGAATTGTTTCTATAGCTGGTCTAATGTGTGTATGGAGTCTTCAGGTTAAGAGTTAAACCACTTGAGCGGTTCTTCCTGTAAACTTGTAGTGAATAAATGGCAGATGATGTGGTTGAGGTTGGATTACAATCCCAATGAATTACGTTATTCTTGAATGTGTTCATTTGGATTGGTACCCTTGTAATTTTCAGAGTATGGAAACCTGTTGAGATTTCCATATTGAATAGTTCTTTAGCAATTGGAGTTCTTTATAACTTGGTAAGGTCGTCTGTAGTGCCCAGAACTTGTACTTTGGTCAACTCCTTAATTCACTGATCCATATGTTCTTGTGCGACATAATGATGTGTCGGTTGAGTGGCTTGATGAGGTAGTTAAAGATTGTGAGTACCGGTACCTTCACTCAAACGATATCGTACTGGAGCTCGAGGTTGAGGTCGTTGTTCTTCCTAATGACGTATGGAAAAACGGTGACCTCGGCTGATCTCAGACATAATTTTACCACCCAAATGAATGGAAGGCTGAGGTTCATGCAGAATATTTCTTGAAATAGCTTTGTTGGTGGCTCCTTAAGGTCCCTAGCCTTTCACACATAGAAACCTGGACCGCTTCAGGTAATTGATCGCGATCAATTATTGGAGGAGCTTGCTAATTCTTAGGTAGAGTTTGTAAGGTAGTCTGCATGGTTATCATCTAGTCTTCATATCGTTTGAACATTGTCAAATGAGTTTGCCGTTTTCACGTGGCTCTCGGACAAGAGTTAATTGATGTTCGAGTTTATTGCGTTTCTCTATTTCAGTATTGAGATTTGTCCGTAGTTCTGCAAAGTTTGACTAAAAGATTGAGCTGGATTCCGGTTGTTGGTCGTCTGGAAGTGACCATGATTGAAACTTAGAGTAAAGTGAATGTATGTCTTAGGATATCGTAGAAATGTAATCTCTCCCACAGACGGTGCCAAATGTAATGGCCTAATTCTGTAAGCTTGAGATGGCTTAGAATTAGCTCTTACAGCAATATTCCTATGATAAAAACTAAAAATAGAAATGACACAGGTGATTTAATGTAGAAAACCTCTAAATAGGCAAAGAAATCGTGACCTCAATTTGAGGATGTTTGTAATAGTAACTTTTATTACTTGAGGTTGATATCTTATTACAAGTGATCTCTCCACTTAGAAATACTTAAATCTTGGGAATAAGAAGTTTTGGATATTTTGTGAATCTAGAAAATGTAATTTTCTTGGTAATTTCTCGCGTAATTTTTTTGTCCTTGTCTCTTCTAAAACTATTTCTTTATATAGGCCTTCTTCGCAGTTCTTCATCATGCTGAAGCACATTCTTCGAACAATGTGGTTAGTGGCGGTTGACTGAGTAACTATTGAGTTCATGAGAGACAGGTATCTTTGACTTGATCCGGCTTTTCAATCTGAGCTTGACCCACATACTGTGTTAATTCGTAGAGTGGGTGGAAATGTTGTCTGTTAAAGTCATGTGTAGAATACGTGAGTCTCACATGGAGGTAATGGAGGTGATTCAAACTGGAAGCAGCTCGATTGGGGTAGGATCCAAGAATAGGCCCTATATGTCCTATAAATAGGGCCTAAGAATTCCAGAAGAAGAATGGAAAAAAAACTCACTCAACAATGGATACAGAACTATTCAGAACCTCCATTGTAATATTTGGCAATCCTCCTTAAAATATCTCTCTTTTCCTAAATCCTCAAGAGAGGTCGTGGGTTTTAACCTATTTAAAGGTTTTTCATGCTAAACTTTCTGTTAATTGTAATTCGTTATTTACTAATCATTTTGAATATCTCTCTTTCATAAGACTAAGTTAGGATCAGAAAATTAGGCTATTACATATGGCACCGTCTGTGGGAACGAAGTTCTAAAACTCAATATCTTAGAAAATAGTTGATTATCTCTCTAGGAAATGATGCTTCAAGACCAGAGTATTCTAATTTCTCTTGGAGAAGGAAATGCAGTACTAGTAGAACGCGGGCAAATCTCAACTCTGAAGTCAAAAGGTGAGCCACTCTGGGGCAGCAGGTGGCAAGCGTACAAGATGCCTTGAAGGTTCTCCAGAGTCAGCAGATCATGGCCATGAAGAACAAAGGTGTGATTCCAGTTGCTTCGTGGGTTTATGTTTTCGACAGGGTAAAACCTCATGCAAACAATCTGGGAGGCAAAGTTTGATCTAATCATAAGCAACATGGGGTTGAGCCTGCTCTGATACAGGAAGTCCACCAAGAAGTTGATGGAGGTCTTGCTGGTGTAAGACTGGCAGAAGAGCCACCACGAGGAAAAGTTTGTATTCTGACATGTGATCGGCTAAATAAAGGAAATGGGGACTACAACCATCGTGAAGGATGCGTTCCACGACCGACCATTATAGCTCGTTGGTACATGACTTTGGAACATGCTAAAAAGTATATCAATGAACTATTCAATGCCCTAGCTCAAACTACGAAAGGCAACCACAGCAGGTTACAAAAGAGCCTGATTGCTCAGGAATTATTGGATGGCAAGGTTTCCACCGGTTCTATACACCAAAAATTATAAAATACATGGGAAATAATCTAGTGGAGCACACTCAAGAATTCTAGGACGCTCTAGGCTTACATTTTACATCCAACCACATTCAATACTGGCTATATCCTGCCAGTTTGCTAGGCGAGCCTTTGCGTTGCTTCCAAACTTTACCTGAAGGGTCTATTACGACTTTAAAACAATTGCTGGAACTTTTCTTCAAGAACTACTCACACAATAGAGATAAAGTGGAGAATTTATATTCTCTGTTCAGCATTAAGCAGGTACTAGGGGAGAAGCTCTAAACATTTATCAAGAAATTCTTTGATTTTGCCAGGAAGGTGGACCGACTCGATCCAAAGATTACTATTTTAGCCTTCACCAATGCTTTGCTCATGGATAGTAGGGCGAAGGAGTAGTGATATTGAATAAACCTACAACTTTGGAGGACATGATCGATCAACGGATATATTTATCTCAAAAGAATTATATTCAAATGACACAAAGCTCATAAATCAACCTTGATAGCACGAGATCAATCCGCAGGTCAAGTTTTGGAACACTCTGCTGTTAACAAAGTAGATAGGAAGAGGACCAAATCTAATGACTATCAACCTTTGAAAAGCAATAATATGCCAAAACCCTGTCTTCCCAAGATGACTATTACCGTAGCCAACATATATCCTATACTTTAAAAGGATAAGTTTATTTCGTAATGCCTAGTATCCCCAACCCATCAAGAACAAACCATATTACATTCACCATAAAGTCCGACATCATGAGACAGAACATTGTTTCGCTCTATAGTGACTGTAGCAATATATTTTTGCCGATGGAGGAATGCATGAGTACATCATGGTTATTGAAAATTACAGGAACAAAAGTTACAAGCTTCCCACAGAGATCATATAGATCAAAGAAATGGTAGGGGAGAAACATTTGTACCATATCTCCCTCAGCCACTTTATCGAGACTCATACCATTAATAGATCGATTTGATGCAAAAAACAACATCTTAACCAATGTCAAGATTTATCCATGGTTGACAAGGAAGGTCGATTACTCCCTGATTTCCAGTTCCCAATGCACTGGGATCGCTTTCGAAGATTGTGACGTTTGACATGCCAACTTTACTCATCGTGATACACTCATGATCATATTAGAAATGAGAAATACTGTGCTACATTCGATGATGGTGGATACTGGCAGTAGAATTAAACTACTTTTCCAAAGCACTATTGATTAGATGGGACTGACCAACAAAGTTCAACCAAGTAGCGTCAACATCAGTGGGTTCAATGGCTTTAAGGAAAAACGTGTAGGAAAGACCAAACTTCCTATTACAGGTGACCCTGCAGTAGACGACGTAGTATTCAACGTTATCAATGGAAGGTCGTGCTATCTAGGGATCATGGGATGGTGTTGGGTACATAAGATACGATTGGAATGGCAGTATTTACAAAATCAAAGGTAGTCAGAAGATAGCCCAAGCTTGTAAAAATTTTGTTACCATTATGAAAGAACCATCAAAGCCATTGCTCTCATAGAAATTATAGAAAACCATAGCAAACATTCCAGAAAACTTTACAAAAAATGAACTGCCAAGCGTAGAAATGGCAGAGTACATCGAGATCAGTGGAAATAAAAGGGCTACCAACATTGGAACTCTTTTGACCACAACAGAGAATAATACTTTTATTCAATTTCTCAAAGACCACAGTGATGTTTTCGCTTTGATATTTTATAAAATGCCATACATTGATCCAAATTTGGCCTACCATAAGCTTAGTTTGAGAGATAATGCTGAGGCAGTCAAACAGAAACATAGAACTTTGGCACTGAGGCTCTGAGAAGAAGTCATCAAAAAGATTGTTAAACTCATTGAAGTTGATTTTGTAGTAGCCTACTTGTAGCCTTTGACGGTCAGTCAAAGCCAACTTCACAGCCTACTCGAATGTATCGAAGCCCACTCAATCTCTAAAACAGACTCCCCAGAGATCCCCTGAAGACGAAGCTTTGACATCAGACAAAGCTTCGAGAATGGATTAACATACTACAACAATTATCCTTTGACATTGCTAACACATGATCAAAGCAAGATAAGACAGGCAACCACCTTATCAGATTAAACGATGCATTGTGACAGGTCCAACTACTGCACCGTTCAGAGGCATCACCAATAAATGTTGCAGTGGCATAACCAACATGGCCGGCGCCCATTACTCGCCAAGATTAACTGGCAGCAATCATGTAATTCTGACCCACTCTTTGTGACTCAGCTCCCAGTATCTCTATAAATAGAGGAGAGGGGAAGCCAAGAAGGGGTTAGTAAAATCATCATCAACACCTTGCATTTTACCTTCGACCACCCAAATACTCTGTCCTCAAACCCTATTATTTACTCCTCAGTAATACGATCAGTCTCAAAAAATCCTCATCATAGGTCGTAGAGAGTTACATTCGGGCCTCTTTGTAAGTATTTTTCCATAGTTAGATCTTACTTTAGGTCAAATGCTTGTCTCCTCAGATTAAGGATTAATTCTACGTTATAAGAACCAACTTCCCATCCGAATGAGGTTTGGTCCTGACAATTGGCCCCATCTGTGCTTCCCACCCAACCAATCTCCTTTCCTTTTTTCCCTCCTTTTGTTTTCCACTTCAGTAGATTAACCGCAATGGCACCCATACGCCATTCCAACTAAACCCAGGCAGGCTACTCCATTGACAGAGTAGTTGCCCAAATAGCCTTGCTATCCCAACAAGTCACTGAGGTAGAGGAGCGCCACCAGAACCAACTAAACCAGAAGTGTAAAAACCACCGTTTGGCACTAAAAATGGAGAAAAACTGCCGCTTGGATGATGAAAACAGACAAAACAGAGCAATCAAAGAACTGCGCAACACCATTCGAGAGCTTTAGAGATTACAGCCCTTGGAACCTGTTTGCCCGTCCCAGGTACCAGACCCATCGTGCGGCTCCGCTCGCGCCCGCCTTGGACCTTTGCCAATCCTCGAGATACCACCCGTTCAAACTGGTACCAAACGTTTTCCCCATATTATCCCCCTAACCGGCTCCACTCACCTCGGGATTCACCCCATTGAAAACTCTTCTGACTCAACCCTCCGCTTCACAAGACAGCCCAGACCCCCTTCGGCTCGGGAACGTTTCGGCGAATGCAGTGCTGATTTTATATCACACACTCGACCTCACAACCTTCGAATTCATCAATCTCCCCCACATCCTGCATATGTTACCCAACAGGACATCGATCGCAAAATAAAGCCTGTCATTCATACTAGCATGATCCCTGCCACAAACTCTTTGAGTCGCCTCAATAACACAATCTGTCCAAAACTTTTGGCTATAGAATTACCCTCCAACGTTCGTGCCCCCAAACTCAGCAAATACCGTAACACAGACCCCAAATCCCACATCCTCGAATTCCAAAACTCATTGGCCTCTACTCTACGGCTGACTACCTATTATGTTACCTTTTTCCAACTAGTCGTACCGATTACCCCCTTCGATGGTTCCACAATCCCCCAAATGGCTCGATTCGAAACTTCGAGCAACTTTCGTACCTTTTCATTGCCCAGTTTGCCTTCAACAAAAATAAAGAGGTTAGTGTTGACGCTCTCTTCAATTTCAGAAAATCTGGAAGTGAGACCCTTGAAGCCTTCACAAAAAGATTCCTCGACGAATCCCGGAAAATTAAAAATCTCGACTGCACGAATGATATTTTACCACAGCCGAGGAAACGAGTACCTAGTCCTCCATAAACCAAAAACACTCAAAGAGATGCTCTCAAAGGTCAACGACTATATTAATCTCGAATGCCTCCCTGAGTCTCGCAAACATTGCCAGCCTTTGCTAACAGCAAACTTCAATAAACCGCGGTAACACCCCCACCCTGCTCCCACACCCCTGATCGCTCCTATCCCACAGGAGACTGAGAGCCACAAATGCCCCAACATTGATGACAACATTGAAGCTCACAAGAAGTGACCAAGGCCTGTTTTGCCTACACTCACTGTACCCATCAACACCCTTCTACCCCACATACAGGCAAACCCCATTTGGCGCATCCCTTTCCACATCAAAGTCAGACCAGGCAAACCTTACTGTGCTAACCATAAGTACAACTGTCACCATACCAATAAATTATTCGCCCTTCAACTCTCCCTTCAAATTATTTTCAGAGCAGGACGTTTGTACCAGTATATTGCTTATCTTCCAAGCTTTCATGATGGGTCCTACCTCAAATCTCTATCCTCCCCTAATACTGAAGAAGCTGAGATGCATATCTATAGAGTCATGTTGATCAAAGTTAACTGCATAGATAGTGGACATTCCAAGAGTAAATGAAAGGGCGTTGAAGAATGTCACAAGCTCACCTATCAGGAGAAATTTACTACCCTTTTGCCATAATAAACCTGTCACCCTTGACTCGAAGGTATCTCTTTCATCGATTGTGACACTTCACACGTTCGTTTCCCCTATTCCGGTTTGTTAGTCATCTTGATTAAAATCGAGAACCTCGCCCTCCATACAATGATCGCAGATACTGGGAGTGCAGCTGATGTCCTCTTTCTCCAAACAATCTAAGCCATGAAGGAAAAAGACCTCATAACCGCTGCCAACATCGAACTAAAAAGTTTTAGCGGATCGACAGAAGTCGTTGCTGGCCGTATCAGCCGACCCGTCACTACAGGCTCCATTACCCTTCAAACCAACTTTATCGACATTCACAAGAAGTTTGAATACCTCGGTATACTCGGACAAGATTGGCTTAACGCCATGCGAGCTATACCTTTGACCTACCATCAGACCCTTCGATTCAGCAATCTCGAGGGTATTTGGAATTTGAAAGGCTCTCAACGCCTTGCCCGCTCTTGCGACCACCCAGAGATTGACCAAGCCCAAAAACTTGTCAGCCGCCCATAGCAACCATAGCATCTTTCTATCCCCTCAACTTTGACAGATACCACCCCATTCATCGAACCTATTGTTTATATTTAACTCGACGGTCCTGGCCGAGGTACATTTCTCAGAGCCTTCCACAATGAATCAGAGCACCTCAAACTTTCTGAGTTCCTTCGAACAAACAAAGACATCTTTTCTTGGACATTTCGAGAGATGCCTGGCGTCGACCCCAGCCTGGCAATTAATCAAAAGAAGCGTATACTGGCACCACGACTTTGCGAAGCCGTAAACCTCGAAGTATACAAGCTCATAGCCGCAGGCTTTATCAGAGATGTAAAGTGCGCAAACTGGATATCAACATTGTAGCAGTTCCAAAGAGAAATGGCAAGATCCGAATCTATGTTGACTTCACAAACCTCAACAAGCACACACCGAAGCGCAGCTTCCCCCTCCTAACTATCTCAGCGCTCCTTGATGCCACCGCTGGACACGAGCGCCTATCCATGATGGGTTCGGCTTTGGGTTACAATCTGGTACCCCTCCACCCCGAAGTTCAACTTAAAATTTATTTATAACTGAACAAGGCCTTTACTGTTTCAACGTTATTCCCTTCGGCTTTAAAAATCTCGGTGCCACCTACCGGCACCTTGTTACAACAATGTACAAACACTTGTTTGGCAAATCTGTCGAAGTCTATATCGACGATATGTTATGCAAGAGCCTTCAGAAAAACACTCATATCCAAGACCTCTCAAAAATCTTCTCGATACTTCGCACGTATAATTTGAAACTCAGCCCAGATAAGTGCCAATTTGGCGTGTCATCCAAAAAAAATTGTGTTACCCTATTAGTAAATACGGGATAGAGATAGACCCAACCCACATTCGAGCCCTTATAGACATGCCTTTGCCCCGAACCAAGAGAGAGGTCCAAAATGTGGTGGGCAGGATAACAGCCCTCAATCGTTTCATTTCCAAATCCTCAGATTAATCTGCTTGGCTCTTATCCCTCTTACGCTATCAAGGTATCCAAAAAGCAAAAAAGAAAAACAATCCCTAGATCGACTGGGCCCCTGAGTGCGAACAAGCCTTCCTTGAACTCAAAACTTATCTTGGCCGTCCACCAATCATCAGCACACCTATCGAAGTTGAAATACTTTCTTCATACCTTGCTGCCACAGAAACCTCTTTCAGTTCAGTGCTCATTCGACTTGATTCTAACATTGAAAAACCTATATATTTCATCAGCAAAACCTTATCCCCCGCAGAAACTCAATATTCAAAACTTGAACGCTTACTCCTCACACTTGTCTATTTAGTTCGTAAGCTCAAATCATATTTTCATGTTCATCCCATCCGTGTTATTACCAGTTATCCCCTTCGTGAGGTACTTAGCAAAAAAGAAAAATCTAGACGAGTGCAACAGTAGTCTGTATGCCTTGGCAAACACGATATTACATTTCAGAAGAAAATATCCGAGAAAGGCCAAGCAGTGGCAGACTTTCTAGCTGACTTTCCAGTCGAAGATGTCGACTGGGAAGAACACGTAGATGGTCTATCAGAAGATCAACCCGAAATAGTAGATCCCTGAGACCCTCTCACCGGCTGGTATTTATACACAGACGGATCAGTAGGACCTAATGGTTCAAGCATTGGTATTGACTTGGTAACACCCTCTAATGACCGCATAGAGAAAGTTGTCAAACTATCCTTTGAATGTTCTAATAACGAAGCTGAGTATGAAGCCTTGATCAACGGCCTCGACCTTGTACTCGACTTTGGCATTCCCAAGATGGCAGTCTTTACAGACTCCCAACTCGTTCAAAGATATTATACAATAGAAAACTAAGCTAACGGTCGCATGGCTGACTACGCCCACTTTGTGCGACAGCGCATGGACCGGCTCCCCAAAAAATCCACAATCACACATTACCCTCAAGGAGAAAATAGACATGCAGATACCCTCGACTGCTTAGCAGCTATGCTCGGCCAATCAGATTATCGGACACTCCATCTCGAAGTACTCGAACGCCTAACTATCGACCTGATGGAAATTAATACCATCAATACTGGGGTTGAGAGTCACGATCCAGATGACTAGCAAACACCATTTCTTCATTGCCACAAAAACGGCACCCTCCCAGATGATCTAAAAGCCAAACTGTCCTTGCTAGAAAACTGCCGCAGATATACTATCCACAAAAACCAACTACATCGAAAATCCCCAAATGGCGTCCTCCTTCGATGCATATCCCAAGCCGAAGCCTCTCAAACCCTAGCCGAACTTTATGAAGGAACCTGCGGTGCTTATACTGCTAGTCATTCTATGACCCTTCTAGCAATTACCTAAGGTTTATTTTGGCCCGGTATAAAAAAAGCATGCCTCAGACTACGCAAAATACTGTGACAAATGCCAGCGTAATGCTCATGACATCTATTGCCCCTCTCAAGACCTCCACTTCAGTCAAGTTTCCTGGCTATTTAAATGATGGGTCATCGATCTCATTGGACCCTTCCCAAAAGCTTCGGGTAGTAGAGAAAACATCCTCGTCACAACTGATTACTTCACACAATGGGCCAAAGCGGAACCTCTATGTCAAACCAGAGAAGAAGAAGTTGTCAAATTTTTATGGGAAAAGATCATCACTCGCTTCGGCTGTCCTTATATGATTCGATGCAATAATTGTCCCCAATTCGTTGGCAGCAAAGTCAGAAACTTCCTCAAAAAACACAACATCATCATCTCACCCCCCCCCCCCACACACACCTTACTATCTCCAGGGGAACGGTCAAGTCAAAGCAATTAACAAATCCATCATTGATGGTATTTAAAAGAGAGTCGATGTAAAGAAAGGACGATGGGTTCAAGAATTGCAACACGTCCTCTGGGCCTATCGCACAACCCTAAAGAAATCTATAACATAATTTGGAGCCGAAGCTGTATTACCAACACAATTTGAAATACCTACTCGAGACCCTAACCTCCCAGACGAAGATAATGAGTTCTAACTTGCATACAAAATGTTATGGATCGATAAAACCAGAGATCGAGCTATCGCCAACCTTGGCGATACCACACATTACTTCAGAAATCTTATAACAAAAGAGTTCGACCATGGAGCTTTAACATTGGAGATCTGGTACTTTGACGTGTCAATCAATCTTTGAGACCTCGAAATGCCGGCAGGTTAGCCGAATCTTGGAAAGGACCATATGTTTTCTATGATAAAACAGATAAGGGTTCTTATTACCTAATGATGAGAGACGAAGAGCCTTTACCGAACCCCTAGAATACAATGCAGCTGGTCTCCTATAATAGGTCATATCTTTAACCATGTACAGCTGATATAATCCAGAACATTCAATAAATAAGATGTTCAACCCTTACTTCGTCTCCTGCATCATTTTGATTTTCTTGATTTAACTCAGGTGTCATGTCAACCTTCGTCCCGACTGATACTTGAGGGCAATCTCGAGATTTTTTTAAGCTCTAAACTTCGAGCAAGCTCGAGGGGCAAGAATGGTCAAAAGGCCAGTCCCTCGGGGATGCATTGAGGGCGATCAGATATTGCTTTGCTATGGCCTAGGCATTCGAAGTCCAGTCATTTTATTGATTGACCCAAGGTATCACGTCCACCCTTGTCCTGACTAATACTTGGGGGCGATCTTAAATTGCTCAAGTCTCCAATTTCAAACAAACTCGAGGGGAAAGGATGGTCGAAAGACCAAACCCTCGGGGATGCATTGGGGGCGATCAAATATACTTTTTCTAGGCTCTGAAACCGTCGAAGTCCTGTCCTTTTCTTGGTTTACCCCAGGTATCATGTCCACCCTCGCCCTGACAGGTACTTGGGGGCGACCTTGAATTGCTCAAGTTTCCATCATTCGAGCAGACTCGAGTGGCAAGGATGGTCGAAATGCCAGACCCTCAGGAATATATTGGAGGCCATCAAATATTGTTTCGTTGTGGCTTAGGCCTTCGAAGTCTAGTAAATTTTTGGGTTTCTTGTAGGTGTCACGTCCCCTTGGGCCGACTGATACTTCGAAGCGACCTTGAAATTCTTCAAAATTTTAACATCGCTGTGGCTTCGGCCTTCGATGTCAGGCAAAACATTCAGAGTTTGATCTATACATTGACGACACTCTATAGGTTTCGATCACACTACAGCCATTTATACTGATCAAATTTCTACTTAATCTGATCCAACTTCTACACTTCCAAACAGCAACCGTTTACAAAAATACAATCTGCAATTCCAGAGTACATTCAACATATTATCCATCAGTGGAACAGTTGCAGTACAATTCAAACACCAATCATCAAGAGTTCAAAGCAAACAAACTCAACAGAATGTTCATTCAAATTCTAATAATTCAAGGTCAGAGCACGATTGCACAATCCATCAGCAAATTAGATATCAAATAAGTAGTTCATAATCAGTATGTTCAGAAAATATGCATCAATATGTTCAGCATCAATCTTAGAAGTTCAAACAGATAACAAAAACACAAACAACCTACCGAGTTCAGAGACCATCAGAAAATAACAACATTATTCAAAATATTACAATTACACATTATAATCAGCAGAAGAAGACATGGAACCCCAATCCCAAATACCTCATATTGGCGAGGTTACATCTTCTTGCTCCACAGATCCCCCAGCAGCTTCATTCAAACCTTCGACGATCAAACCATCAAGAGTTCTACCAATGGGCGCTCCAAAAAGAAAAGTATCTACACTACCCCCAGTACCTCCAACTGTCTCATCAACAATATTTGCCTCCCCTCCCTTCACCTACAAATCATCACCCTCAACAAGTTCTAGTGACACAGGATAAGGTTCCATTGTTTCAGTGTCATACCCCTTATCATCTATAAAGCTTTTCAACTTAATGTTTGCCTTGCATTGCCCATCATACTGCCACTAGAAAGTCACCTTCTACTCAGCATTCTCCCTCTCAGAAGCCACAAGCTTTGCAGACCACTCTCGCTTAACCCTCTACCGCTGCAGCTCGAGCCTCTCGTCATAAGAGTCAGAAAGCCCCCCAGATCCTGCTTCAATATCCTGACTTCAGATACCAATGATGCCTCTTTTCCATGTGAAAGATTCAGATTGTCCTCTGTTTGCATCAATTTCACCTTAACTGCCTTCATTGCCTTGCTGCAAGTTTGCACCCAAGCATTCGTCTGCTAAAATTTTTAAGAAATCAGTGCAACTCGAAACTCAGAGAATTTTCAAGAAATCTCAAAGTACCACAACAGCAAGTAGCATATATTTACCTGAAACATGTATTTCTTTATCTCTATCAAAGCCTCGTCTGGGTCCTCTTTCCATAGCTCGACCATCGAAGCCTGCTTTGCCACAGCCTATTCCTGTTGTTCAATCTCCATGATCTCTCCATCTTCCTCCAGTGTATCATCCTCTCCCAGCACCTTACGCCTCTTGCGGATGCCAGCCTTCGATTCCTGTACCTTCGAAGCTTCGGGAACTACCGGGCCTTTCCCCTTCCCAGTTTGAGCTGCTACTGGCCTCGGCCTCAACTTCGGCGTATCTTCTGTCACTACGGGCACTTGTATTACTTGCTTCGAACCCCACTGCGATCTCAGTACAAATTGGTAGTTTCCTGGCAACTCTTCCCCTCCCATCGCTTTTTGCCCCTTTGTAACACCTTCACCTTTCTTTCTCTTTGGTAGCCTCGGCGTAGCGGGTACGTCTCGAAGCATGGAATCTGCCTTCCTCCTCCTTTGCCTTTTGATTTTAAGACTGTTAAACACAGAATTTATCCAGTCTTTACTATCTTCGAGCTGTGTACCAATATAATTTATCGGATTATCCCAAGATGAACTCTCCGGACCTGCAGATTAAAACAAGAGTACAGTTATCACTTATCTCAGATACACATCAAGAATAGCCCTTCTACAGCAAACTTACTTTCGTTATATACCCTATGATGTAATTTATACGGGTCATATTTATCAACATTCCCATAGTTACCCCTTACTATCAGTAAATCTTTATTCCACCCACGGTCGGTCGAGCACAGGTCAAAGAACCAAGGTTTTCTCTGGGTGACATTGGATGTGATAGGTCCCCGGGTTCTGACTAGCCTTCCTTGAGTAAAAGGTGATAATGTCAAACCACTTAATCAAACTTTGACCCACACTAGCCAGTTTTATATTCATCCTCTCTACAACCCTCATCATCTCATAAAAATTACCGTTCATTTGCACCGGAGCCACTCCCCAGAAATTCAACTCTTCTTTTACCAGTCATCGGAGAGGAAGCTCTAGTCCCAATCGAATTGGGCCTCTATAAGCAAAAATCCCTTCCCCGGGGTCTGACTTGAAGGTCAACCCCGCCCCTGCAATACTCAGATACACCCCTACCTTCGAAAGTTCTAATTTGGCGACGAACCGATCTAATCTAATCAACTCATTAGCTAAAACAGCACCTTCGACCCTATTTAACACAGTCCAATCCCTATTATCTTCACTTTGTAACTTATCTCCCACTCCACCACTAGAAGGCCCTACATTACCCCCCCCCCCCCATATTGTTTCCTCTTCATCACTATCTTCGGTAACTAACGTCCTTCGACGCCTTAAAACCGGAACCTCCTCAGCCGGTAGAACTATTGACAATGGAGCCTCAGTAACAATATCTAACACTTCTACATCACTAACCCTCATCCATTGGGGCTCGACAAAAAATACTAGCTTCGAACTCTTTGAACTTCTCATCTATCAGTCTCCGTCTCGAATCCTGACAGTTACGCATTTTAGCCTGCAGAAGAAGAGGCACGGAATTAGAGTGGAAAAATCAACAATCCCGTGACTATCATTCATATCCTGTCCATCTCCCCAAGATATTCATCACAACCTCAGTCTCAGACCCAGTACCCCCTTCAAAGCCCCCCAAACCCCAAAATGGTTCAAAACCCAAATCCATCAAGTTTCTTTACCCTAAAGAATAGCCTCTACAACCCAAAGCACAGATTACCTTACCTAAATTCTCAAAATAGTCACATCATAACCTTTTCCGTTATACGAGAAAAACATTATTATTACTTTTTGCACACTGCCCCAGGCGCCCGCCAGTCTGACAGACCAGCCGTCTGGGCCGTCAGATCAGCCAATTAAATCCCGCTTAACTGACGACACAATCCCCAAACTCGAGTACTTGACCATTTTATGTCTCGAACAATTTGCAGCAGATAGCCACAAATAAACTTATCAAATATATCGACTTTTGACATCCAACACATCCTTTAACACAAAAATTTCAACCCTTCGACCGAATACAATCACAAACTTCAACCATTTAATGATCTCATGCTTACAGATAAAGATTTCAGCTTCGACGCAGTTTACCATTTATTTCGACAAAGGCATTTTTATCTTTGACCAGCACAAATAATTCATTTCAACAACTGTATTATCCCTTCAATACCTCAAATTACAAATCAGATAGTATTACAAGTACGCACAGTTCGACAAAGCAAGTTGTCAACAAAAAGCATTTTCATTCAGCAACTCAGACAACATTACAGGCTTCATACAAAAAAGAGAAGAGAAAAGAAGGAAGAAAATAGGAAAGCAATAACAAAAAAGCATACAAGAGAGAACCCTATTTGTTGATGGGTTGTTTCTCTTCAATAACGGCCACTGCATCTTCATCCTCTTGGTCCACTATATCCTCCGCGAAGCCTTTGAGAGAGATAGTCGATGGCTGGGAAATGGCTCCATCATCTGTTTTATTCCCTACCAGTACGCGAAGGGCATGACATAGAGTGGTGCCCCAGGTTCCGCTTCAAAATGGTCTGGCATTTCAGTATCAATATCCTCCTCTATTCTGAACCTCCGTTGAAGACACAGCAAGGCCTCCTAGATTCTTCTGGCCTACACCGCCGCTTGATCTCCTTGAACTGGTACTTTTTCAGCAATGTTGATCAACAAACAAAGTAGTAGATAGAGAGAAAGTTGTAGGACGGATGAAGAAATTCCCTCCAACCTATCTCCTTTCATACTTACAAACCCACCACAACTTTCCTTCTTCCCTAACCGAATTAATTGCAGCCTTCAATTCCCAACCACAAAAACTCAGCAAACAAACTTTCTAACTTCCCAAGTGTAACTAATTCATCGGTACATGCATTCAAACTTCATTCTCACGGACTCTTAGTCTAGCATACCTTCAGCGTCGAGTATTCGATTATCATTACCCTCGAGCATATCATTATATATCGCGCCTATAAGAGCAATCGTCTACATTCGTCTATACTACCAGTCAAAAACAGTAATAGAGGTACGCAGAAAATATTTTGTCAATTCTAAATATCCGCTCAAACAAACAAATTGCATTTCTACTACCATCCAAAAAAAAACCACACAGAAAAAACAAAGACATACAATGATACAAAGATAACCTCATCAGCCATTGGTCCTACTACCAGAAGGTCCAGCTTCAGTGGCAAAAAATTTTACTCCTCAGTGATCTCCTCCACACAGACAAGATTGTTGGCCAGAGCCAGCAGAAAGAGATAGCGCCTCTCAGCGGTCGTAAAATGGAATCGTAGGTGGTCCCACAGATAGGAATAAGAATCACCAATTGAAGAACGCCTCTGGTCCTACCCCCACAAGCGTGGGCATGTCCTAATTCAGATCATGTTGCCCAAAATACTTCATATGCAGTTTCGCCATCTTCCGTCCCACACGACGGTCACAAGCAAACCCCATCCTCTTCTGGTAATGCGTGTTTGGCGTGGTATTTATTCATATTCTTAGAATCAAAAGAAAAAAATAGAAGAATACTGTAAATGGAAGAGGATTCAGCGCCCCAATACAATAAACAATCTTTATAGCCTTCACTTCATTTATTACCCTATAACCACCTACATCTATTAAAAACCCTCTTTTATTACCTACCCGAAAACCAATAGTCAAAAGCTCAGATCCTAAGATCGAACAGTTTTCTTAGCAAACACCTCTCCACTTGGCTTCGAGACCTTCACTAAGAGGGGGCGAATGTAGTAGCCTACTCGTAGCCTTTGACGGTCAGTCGAAGCCAACTTCACAGCCTACTCGAATGTATCGAAGCCCACTCAATCTCTTAAATAGACTCCCCTGAGATCCCCTGAAAATGAAGCTTTGACATCAGACAAAGCTTCGAGAACGGATTAACATACTATAGCAAAAATCCTTCGATCTTACTAACACACGACCAAAGTAGGATAAGACAGACAATCATCTCATCAGATTAGACGACGCATTGATTGGCTCGTGCAGCTACAGTGACAGGTCCAACCACCACACCATTCAGAAACATCATTAATAAATGTTATAGTGACAGAACCAACATGACCGGCGCCCATAACTTGCCGGGATTTCTAAACAACAATCATGTATTCTTGACCCACTCTTGGTGAGTCAGCACCCTGCATCTCTAAAAATAGAGGAGAGGGGAAGCCAAGAAGAGGCTAGAAAAATCATCTCCAACCCCTTGTATTTTACCTTCTACCACCCAGATATTTTACACTCGAGCCTTGTTATTTACTCTTCAGTAATACGATCTCTCTTAAAAAATCCTCATCAGAGGTCGTAGAGAGTCACATTCGGGCCCCTAAGCAAGTATTTGTCCATAGTTAGATCTTACTTTAGTTCAAATGCTTGTCTCCTCGGATTAATGAATGATTTTACATTGTAAGAACCAACTTCCTATCTGAATGAGGTTAGGTCCCTACAGGTTTTATACAAAATGCCAACTACCTAGAATGGATTTCGAGCATTATCACGTTGCCGAAGAAAAATAGAAAAAATCAGAGTGGATTTTCCAGACATCAATGAACATACTCAGAATGATAGTTTTCCACTTCCTATTATTAATCATCTGCTCGATTCTACCCTAGGGCATGATCTCTTATCCATGATAGATGCTGCGTCAGGGTACAACCAAATACCTTTATTAATCGAAGATTAAAAAAAAATAGCTTTCATTACAGAGCATGATTTGTATTGCTACAAAGTCATGCCTTTCGGACTCAAAAACGTAGAAACTTCTTACCAAAGATTGATGACACAGATTTTCAAAGACCATCTTGGGAAAAGCATGGAAGGTTACATTGATGATATATTGTATAAATGTCTCAAGAAGGAAAACCTCACGCAGATTTAGACATAGCCTTCAAAATTCTTCAGTCTTACAGAATGAGACTCAATACTAACAAGTTTTAATTCGGAGTCCAATCAGGAAAATTCTTAGGCCATTTAAGAAGCAAGCAAGGTATAGAAGTTGAACCTGATCGTATTCGTGTACTATTATCAATACCTTTTCCAAGGATGAAGAAAGACGTATAGAAGTTTGCTGATAAAATAGCGGTAATCAATTATATTTTTACAAAATCTTCATATCGGTGTCGATGGTTATTCAACCTACTGCGTGAAGGGGCAAAGAAAAAGAAACCTGAAAAAGATCTTGAGATCGAGTGGACAATAGAATATGAAACAGCTTTCTAAGAACTCAAGCGCTATTTAGGAAAGCCACCGGTAATGAGTACATCCAAGGAAGGAGAAGAGCTCACCATATATCTTGCCTTTACTAATAAATCATTAAGTTCATTCCTCATTCAACATGATGAGAAGATGGAGAAACTTGTCTACTTTAGCAAAGCTCTCACTTTAGCATAATCAAGGTATATTAAGATTGAGAAACTTTTGTTTGCTCTCGTTTACACATCACAAAAGTTAAAATAGTATTTATAAGCTCATTCAATTCTAGTAATGGAAAATTATCATTTGTGCGTAATCTTATCCAAACAAGAAAAATCTAAACGAGTCTAGAAACGATCAGTAACTCTTAGTGAGCACAATATACGTTTTGGACCACGACATTGTAAAAATTGGTAAGCAGTTACAGATTTCCTTGCAGACTTTCCAATAGATGATCCTGACTGGGAAGAAGATAGTACCGACATCAATGAAGAACAACTCAAGGAAAAGTAAGATTGAATATCAAAAAAGGTAAACACCTTCTTCCTGATAGTTATGCCGGACCTACGGGATTATGAATCCGCATCGTCTTTATCACCCCTTCCAATGATAGAATTGAAAAAGTAATCAGACTTAATTTTAAGGCTACCAACAATGAGACCGAATATGAGTCATTAATTTACAGTCTCAATATGGCTTTAGAGATTAGAGTTCACGAGTTATCTATATACACTGACTCTTTACTTATATAGAACCATTACGCAGAAAAGTTTTACAAAAATGGAAAAATGATTGACTACGCTGCAACAGTAGCTAATAGAATGAGCAGATTCAGCAAAACTACCATCAAATATTTACCTCATGGATAAAATATACACCCTTATTCCCTTACCTATCTGGCAAGAGTCCTTGGAACAAAAGCTTGATATTTGAAGATCAAAATCATATCCACCCCCATCATTAACATTATCAGTTCAAATTCTTTTAATACTGGGGGTGGTAAAGAAGATGAAGACGATTGGAGATGACCTTTCCTCATATATATCGGGCCCAAAAAGAAGTTTGATGGCGGACTCTTTGAAGATCCTCCTGAAAAAAGACATGTACTTGACAATGCTAAGCGATACGTCGTTGCTGATAACATCTTTTATAAAAAGTGAGTAATAGGACCCTATCTCCAATGCTTATCTGATAAAGAGGCTCAAGACTTTCTCCATGAACTTCACGATGGTACTCTTGGATCCCATGCAGCAGGACAATCTTTAGCAACTCGGGCTCTTACTCAAGGAGTCTTTTGGCCTAAAAGGAAAGCACAAGCCATCGAATATGCGTGCAAGTATGATGCCTGCCAACGACATGGACCCCCAATTTGAACTCATACCTTGGAACTGGATTTGAGCAAGGTTGTATGGCTATTTAGAAGATGGGCCCTTAACCTCATGGGAGAATTCCCAACTGTACCAGGAAAAAGGAAATACCTCCAAGTAGTAACGGACTACTTCACAAAATGGGTAGAAGAAGTTCCTTTATGCCGTACATGAGAAGACAAAGTCATCGAGTTTATATGGGAAACCATCATCATACAGTTTGGCAGCCTCTACCTTATCAGAATTGATAAAGGACCTCAATTCGTTGGCTCCAAAGTTGTTGAGTTCCTCAACCAGCACAACACTATCCACTCTCCTTTTAATTCATATTACCCACAAGGAAATGGTCAGGCAAAAATAACCAATGGAACTATCATCAACGGAATCAAAAGCGCTTGACAAAAAAAAAAAAAAAAAAAAGGGTAATGGGGTTCTAGAATTACCGCATGTGTTATGGACATGTCGAACAATACCTTGAGTATCGACTGGATGCACGCCATTCCTGTTGGCGTACTGTACTAAAACAATAATACCCACTCAATATCATCACCCATTGCGTGACCATACCATAATAGACGACAAAAATGAAATGAATTTGATCGAAAAAATGAGAAATAGAGCAATCATGAACTTGAGAAGATACCATCAAGCATTAGACAAATCTTATAATAAGCGAGTTGGTCATAGAGAGTTCGAAATTAAAGACCTCGTTCTTCGAGAGATACCAAAGCAGATAAAGAAGTCAATGTTGGAAAGCTCACAAAAAATTAGATAGGCCCTTCAATCATTGTTGGAAACAATGGACTTGGCTCTTACGATCTCGCCACTGAATATAAGGATCGGGATCCTAATCTATGGAATACAGGGAAATTAAAGCTATATCAAAGATAATAATCTATTACAGTGTATTTTTCTAATAATTTTATCATCTTGTAAGTCGGTCTTACATCAATGAAATACTTATGTTTGATCGCCCTAGATCATAGTACTTTCTACTATTTCATACAATAGTCTATCCAGCATTCTCTGTACGTCAATCTTATAATAATGAAAAATTTGTGCTTCATTGCTCTGCATTACAACACTTTTCTATTATATCATACAAGTACTTCTAAATATAGATTACATTTAAAAAACATTATAGATTACCAGTAGGTTCACCCCATATTATTATATTACAGATCGTTTGTTGCTTCAACTGGACTGATCTTTTATTGCATTACAAATCACTTATTGCTTCAGCTGAACTGATCTTCTATTACATTACAGATCGTTTGTGGCATCAGCCAAACTAATCTTCTATTATATTACAGAATGTTTGTTGCTTCAGCCACACTGATATTCTATTATATTATAAACCGTTTGTTGCTTCAGCCGAACTGATCTTTTATTACATTACAGACCATTTGTTGCTTCGGCCGAACTAATATTTTATTACATTACAGACAATTTGTTGCTTCAGCCAAACTGATCTTTTATTACACGACCAGTCATTTATTGCTTCAGCCAAACCAACCCTCTATTTTATGACCGAACGACTAGTAGCTCTATCAAACATCTACTTGACTTCTTCCCCACAATTGGTTCATCAAAAGATCAGCACAAATATATATAGATCACTAATGCTATTATCAGTCCAACTTTACTCTAATTTATCTACCATAATTCTATTGGTATAGTACGCATAATTCATCCTTACAGTAATTACGCCTCATCAATCACTCGAGCTATCAGATAGCATATTGCCACGCAAACTTTTCCCATGAAGTCGTAGATGCATCAACTCTGACATCCTTCTCGTAACAATTTGTTTTCCGTCTTTAACCTTACTCTTTGTAAAAGCACCAATTTTTACCATCATGCGATCCAGATACTCAGATCAGACCAACCGCATATCACACTGCACACCATTTGCAACCAAGCTGTCATATATAGTTTTGCTTTACGCTTCCAGACTAATGAACTTAAATACAAAGAAGGAGAATACTTTCATCATTAGTCTTTCATGCACATCATCTACCTCACATTTTACTTTATCAGGAAGAACAAACTCTGCAAGTTTTCATTTAATCTCCTTTAGTATAGCGTCTAAAATTTTGCAACCTTATTCCCTCGCTCGTTTATCATTTAACGTCGCATCATTATGATTTTCCATCACTGTCATAAATTCATTCATATGGGCAACCAGAGCCATCAATCCCTCCATTTCAGACACATTCTAACTTTTCTCTACAACATATTCATCAAGATTTATTTTAGCTTTAAAAAGTTAAGCCTCCAACTTGGTCTTCGCGCTACATAGTTCTCTATTCTCTATTTCAAACTCCAAAACATCTAAGTTTAACGCTTTTATAGTATTCTCTAAAGTACACATCTGGAGCCAATACCTTTTGATTAATTTGTTTTGTTGATTATGGGACTCTTCTACCTCTTTCAATCTCATGTTAGTGGCATACTACAATCCTTCATATGTACGAGCACGCCAATCATCCTCCCTTACAGTAGCACGCACATAAGCTATTTCTGCCTCAAGCGTATTTATCTGAAATTGCAAGTCTTTAATGTTCTCTTCTTCTTTCTTCAACAATGCCAACAACTCTGTCACTTTAGTTGCCCCAGCGATGGCTCCTCCTCCTGTTGGGTTCTTCATTCCAAAATGTCCAATACCTTTTCTCTTATAACATCTGTTAAACCCTCTATTATCCTCAGCTCAATGAAAAATTTAGCCTCCTTATCATCCAGTTGCTCGGTCAATCAAGTAACTGTGCTTCGTTCTTCCCTTACTATCGCCTCTATTTTTTTTGTTAAATTAGTAATACTTTTTAGTGTATCTTACTGGCAATTGAGATCAGCATTTAGTTTTTCATTTAAAGTATGTAGTACTTCACATTGCTTCAAAACCTCTGCCAGTTTACCCAACAACAATAGTTAATATTCACATACATACTCGTTTGCATATTCAAATTGATTATATGTCACAGTCAACAAGTTTACTCAAGAACATAATATTTGTGCACTTTTGATACGTAGCTCTATCTATATAATCAACACTGAGAATAGATTTCATTTGTCAACCAAATAGTGTACAAAAATCTAATGCATATGCAGGTTCATAAGAAACTGGACTACCTTACTTTCGCTTCTTTAAATTACGAGAGGGCTTCCCCTTGACTCTCAAAATCACTGATTTATCTACTTGAACCTATAAGGGAGCTATAAAGGTCACCACCTCTTACTGGCACTGCTTTCGCCGTTATCGAGTTATCAGGCTCTCGACCTCCTCCTCGTCCTCTTCAGACATAATTTCTCTCGATTTGGGAACTGGTTTTCCAGCAACCTTTTCCTCCTCATCCTTTGTAAACCACATATTTTCGGTATTTGGGTTCTCCACATCAAAATCCTTCCCGCAATCCATTACATACTTCTTAAATTTGTTTTCTACTTTCGTCAACTCCCCTCAATAAAAATCAATCATACTTTTTATATGATGCTCATGCTCCGTTCGAGTCGTGACCTTCGCTCATGATGGATAAAGATGCTTCTTCAACTGCATATGCGCCCTGTGCAGATGCTTGCGTGTTTCATTTTGCAATAAACTTAACGCCCTCACATCACTTTCTACCTTCAATCAAACAAATTTTTGTTTGGACAATAGAACCGCTAAAGACATTTTTTACTCCATATTTTGCGCCAATACATCTTCCACCTCCTTTATCTCGCCCTCTAACTTCTATTCCACCTCAATTATCTTTTTCCCTATCCTAAAAAGTACAATCCTTATTGCTCTCTGGACCTACGCAAAGCCAAAGGCATCAGGTAAAGGTCCTACATCACCCCATATAATGGACACCCCAGCTCGAGCTGACCATTTTTTTTTGCCTTTGCGCTATGACAACTACGTATTTCTTGAGCTAGAAAGATTACTCGAGCTAGGTCTGGAACTACAGCCTTTTCTTTTAAGAGCTCTACATAAGATTCTTTTAAACCCTGTTCACTATCTACTTCGACCTAAAAATATAATGTAAGAGCTACCAATAACTTTTGACACCTAGCCTTATCACTCGGGTCGTTAAAACAAGTCAACACTTTTAGTTTTTGCACAAATGCCCCCCTTTCCTCTTTATTTCTAAAAGCCACATCCCTTTCTACTTTTATCTTAGCATATCTACACTAAAATTCATATAATTCTTTAATAATTTTCTCTGAGTAAGACTCAAACTTTTTTTTCTCATACTCAGCTTTATTTAATACCTGTTGAGCATGAGCCATCGAATCGCTCACTCTACTCAACGATTTCTCCATAATGGTCACAGTATTTACCAACCACTTTGCCTCCTACATAGATTACAAATATATTGTTATCATACATAAATTCAAACAGAGCATATTAAATGGAGTCTATCAAACTTAAACAGTTTTACGACCATACAAAGTACAATCCCATTAAAGAAAAACGAATAGCATTGCACAAAGCAGAATACCAAAGATTGATTAAAGATTCTTGCTAATTTCTACCTCAGATGGAGGATCCACTTTCTTACCAGCAGTTATAAGTCGTTCAGTTGGTAAAGTAGTTACATCGGCTGTAGCAACTGCATCTCCCACCACTTCCTCTTTAACCGCCGAAACAAAGACTATCTCCATATATTTGCCAGTCCAACCAAGCTTTACATTAGTGATAGTTAACCTAAAGTGGTAATAAGATTGTGCAAAATAATCACTTTCCACCCATAATGCGGTGGAAGCTTGTGAGATAACCTCATCATGCTCGAACAACTCTGTATACCGCTCTTCAGCAGCCTTTGCATCTTCCACCCTCTTTTATTCTCTATCTCAAGCTCATCTTCGAGCTCCTTCACTCGAGTCGTTTGAGCATTCAACCTATAAGTAAGCCCTTTAAACTCTTGGCTCCGCTTCCCAATAAACTTTGTCACCACCTTCATTAACATCGGGAGCTGTCAATATAAATACACAAGTTCAGTACAACATATCATATTAAAAATATAGCACATAAGAGATTTTAATACATACCACAAGAGTCTGCTCCAGAAACATGCCATCCAGCTGATGCGGATCAGCCCTCGCCATTATACAATATTTTTGCTCTAGTTCTCTTATCTTGGTTGTAACCTTGAATTAGTAAGATCACTTCCTTCACTTTCATGCCACTTCCATTTAAGCGAACCCTTGTCTTCATCTAAAGGAGTGACATCACTCTCCGCCTACTCCTCCACTACATCTTCAGGAACAGATATAATTACCTTTTTCTCTGGGACTACCCCGACAGTATAAATGGGAACTTTCAGAGATAAATATTTTACCCTACACATTATCCATTTTACATTCGTATTTTTCAGCTCAGGTAGAGGAAAACTAGCAAAATCACCTGTAGTCATACAAGTTTTCTTCTTTTTAGCCATAACCTAATTTTTGTGAGCTTGTTGAACTTTGGGCACTCTAGAGTCTACCCTTTTATCCCTCCGGATACCTAATTCACCAAGTACTTACTTTAACTACACCTGCTAAAGAGCTATACAGCTGAATATGCTTGTATTATCAGGTAGAAATACTGGATTGGGACCGGACAAACAATAAACAAGAGCATGGTTAGCAGCTCTAAAACACGTTGATCGTTGGTCGAAAGTGACAAATGCTACTTACTCGGATTATAATATTTATGATTCAGGATAAGCGATGGTTCTTCTGGAACCAGCATGCAGTTGCCCCCTACCCATACAAGGTGGTCATTTTATGGTCTACCCACAGATTTGTAGTCAAAAAAATTTAGCCTAGAAGAGTTACTATATAGGTAACAACTATTCCGACCATTAATAAACTTTAGCTTTTAGAATTTTAGCACATCATCCACTACGAACTGCTTGGCAGTCCCTTCCCTTTTCTATTTATCATTCAGTGCCTCGCACACCCTCATCATTTCATATTCATTCCCATTTAGCTAGGCAAGGCAGGGCAGCACTGCAATACATTCATAACCTCTTTCTAAAAGATGGTTAAAGGAACTCTAAGGTTGCCAATGGCCTAATTCAGATAGTACAAAAGCCTATCATTAAGACCTGCCATCCCCGCACCATTATAGTACGAAATATTTACATTTGTAAGAATACCCTTCTCTATTTTCCACTTATCCAGGAAAGGATCTTTGGTAATATAACGCTTCCTCACCTTTCCCTGGCATATGGGCCTTAAACCACCAGCCTTTGTCCATCTTATAGTTCTGTCACTTTCCTTGAAATTTCTTTTTATGTTTCGGAAATTCCATCACTATATCTACTCACCCCGAGTATATGAAAAATAATTTATCTTTCACCTTTGTATTTTCTTCCACTATAACTTTTACTACTTTACTGGGTTCCCCAGCCTCTACACCTACAGTAACTTCTATCTTATCTGTAGTCTCCTCCATTATATTATAATCATCTTCCCTCACTGGCGATGATGTTTCCTTTGAACTTGATGATAGTTCAAATTTATTAATGGGATTTATAGGTTTGGAACGCATACTGGACCTACAGATACACAAAATACTTTATCATTGTCTCCACATTACATGTTACTCCTTACATACAATAGAAATAGCCTTACTTACACCTTTTACCAAGTCAAAGCATTTACTTTCAAACTTTCCAAAAGAACAGTAAATAGTTTTTAAGTTTCCCTTTTTTTCTCCAAAAAAGTATTTTTTTTATCTTTATAGTCTGTTGCTATACCCAGAACTTGTGTATAACAGAAAAAAGGTAATTACTCAGCCCCTATCCCCTCTATTCTCAACCTTTGATATCCCAAGATTACTCCCATACAATAGCAATATACAATCCAAAATCATATACAAATTATAAGATATAAAATAAAAATAGAAGAACAAATCACTATCATATACTCAAAGGACTGCAATCTTCTAATTTACCTGAATATTTTACAGAAATTGGCCAATCCTGGCGTTTCTCTAACAATTGTTTATCACAAGATGAAGCCTTCCCTACCACGTCAAATTCATAACTTAAACATTTATCCTCCATACAGATATGGGATACACAACTTTTTTCTCTCTCTGTTACTATAGATAATTTATGAGGGAGAAAGAGACAATTTTTAAACCCTCCCTCGGTTTACGAAATGACGGCTCATTTAGACACGAGTCAGCCACCCCTACTGCCTCTACAAGCATGTCTTTTTGTCTCACATAATCATCATGACTTCTATGATGATTATGTGATCACGTTTGTCTCTATTTTTTGCCATTGAAAACATATGCCCATCTTTCAAAAAGCAGTATCCATGACCAATCAGCTTATTTTTATATGAGATCGTACAAGAATATATGTCATTCCTAAAGTAGCTCAATATTTAAATTCAAAATTATCAATACAATTGTTAAAATTTGACAACTATAATCCACAATATCTGCCACATGAAAAGTCCATAAATACCTTGATCTTATTCATTCTAGTTCGCAGATTCAATCAGCCTCATTCTACATTTAACAGATAACAAAAATAGATTACTACAAATTGATTACTTATTTATTTCGAACTCTAAAAGTTCAATGTTTATAGTCACATATAGTTACATTTAAAGTAGCCCTGATGATTCACCGTGTAGGGGCCTAACTTCTTATGGAGGGGAAGTTGGCTCTTACACCACGGAGTTTAATTATCAAACAAATGGGTTCAATTATATAACCTAGAATCCGAATAATCAATAGGCAATATAATTGTGTAAAGGCCTAGAATGTGACTCTCCACGACCTCTGATGAGGATTTTTAAGTGAGCTAATATTTCTATCGAGTAGTCGAAGGTTCGAATACTTGATTTTATAGGGTGATTGATGGCAAACTATGAAGGCTTAGAGGGTAAATTTCATAACCCTTCCTTGGTTCTATATCTCTCATATTTATAGAACATAGGAGGTGCTGAGTCCCTAAGGTTAGGCCACCTTACAAGTGTACTATCCGGGTATCCTCCAGATATTGAGCGGATATCCTAGATTAGCTGTTAACACCAAAAATATTGGGTATGTCTCCATCAATGTAGCTGTCTATCGGCCCTGTCACTGTACGCTGACACTGTAGCCACTTGCTGGCCCTATCACTGTAGTCAACAGAACCGACAACAGCGCCATTCTTATCTGGTGATCTGGCTGTCTTGCCATACTTTGATCATGTACGAATATGGTCAAAGTATTTTTTACGTTGAACTGGAGTTCTTTTTTGAGGCTTGTTTAAAGTCGAGGCTTCGTCTTCGGACAATGTTTGGGAGACTTGCTTTAAGGATTGGGTAGGTTTTGATATATTCGAGTAGGCCTCAAAGTACCCTTTGAGTATTTGACTGGGGTAGAAGGTTGCGAGTAGGCTACTACATTCGCTCCCTCTCAACGTAGGGCTCTAAAACAGGTGTAGAGGCATTTGCTAAGAAAGCTACTTGTAGTCAGAAGTTGAATAGTGGACTGTTGGTTTATCGTGGGAGGTAATAAAGTAGGGTATTTAAGAAATATTGGTGGTTAGGGGGTAATAAATGAGTTCAGATGGGGCTATAAGTATGGGTTATGAAGGTAGGAGCATGTATACTCGTTATTTCTCATCATTTCTTTTCTCCTTCTTCTGCATTTCATGAAAAACGTTATGGATACCACGCCTAACACTCGTTACTAGGAGAGGATGGGATTTTCTAGAGACTGTCATATAGGGTAGAAGAACGCAGAGCTGAAGTAAAAATTCTTTGGTGACCATGAACTCGATTGGAACATGCATGAGCTGGTGGAGTTGGAGCCTGGGGAACCCATTAACGGGGAGTCCTATTCTCACTTCTGGAGGTAGATGAAGTTTCATTTTACAACTACTGAAGAATGCTACCTCTTTAAAATGGCTTTGGCGGAGATTCATGTTCATGCGGAAGAGCAGGTAGAAGGACAAGGCTCGGCGAGTGGCAATGTTCCATCATAAAATAGGGCGGCTCCTGCTTAACGCGGTGGCAAGGTGGTGATGATGGAGGGTTTCTTTTGGTATTGAACTATATTTTAAAGGCTTATGCTGTTACCATGGTTTTGAATATTTGGGCTTGCAACTTTGTTGTTTCTGCTCTTATAACTTGTCGAATGGAATGGAAACAATGTTATACAAAAATTTTGTGTCTGTTTTTGGTAGTTATTGTGGACGAATAGATTTATAGGCATAGTAGCAAAAATATATCTTTATCGAGTGTTGAAAAAAACTGGCTTTGAAATATAATGGTATGGTCGAAGGTAATTGACCCTGTATTAGACGAAGCTCGGTGAAAGAGGTATGAGATGAAGTGTACAAGGAAAAGGGGTTGATGGCTCGATGCTGGGGATTTTTTCGGCTGCAAGTTCTCGGGAGTATGTTTTGAATGCGGATACAAATGAAACAGTTAAGTCTTGGAAGTTGGAAAGGTCAAACTATTGAGTTTTCAAGAAGAGGAATTTATGGACTGCAATGAATATAACTTGGTATTATGGAATGCTTTAAATTTATCTTCATTTATAAATTAAGTTTTGCGAGGAGAATTTCTCATCTTTCTTTTTTCTTTTGTGGAATATAATGTCTTCTTCTTCGTCCCAGAAAAGTGGCAGTTCTTCCATGGCCAAGCAAGAGGACCGGATTGCGGCAAAGGCTACTCGAATGAAGGATAAGACGCTGGAGCTGAGACAAAAATTTATCATTGATCAGGACATCGACACGGAGATGTCGGACCTATTTGAAGCGGAACCAGGGGAACCTATTATTGGAATGTCCTTTGCGTATTGGTGGGGGATATTGCAGATGATGGAACGGTTTCCTAGCCTCCGTTTGTCTTTGCTGGAATCATTTGCATAGGAGATGGTGATGCAAGAGGACTCTGCAGCTGAGGCTGAGGAGAGGAATCCCAAAGATAAATAAAGGCTCCTTGCTGGTTTGTAAAGTAGTTTAGATGGGTATAGGAGGGTGTCTGTATTCTCGGTTTGTATTGTTTTGATTTGCAATGAATGAAATTGGTAGTTGGTTATATGACTGTCGAGTTATTTTTCTGTACTGTGTGCATGTAAGATTTTGAATTCTCGAAGTAAACATATTGAATTGTCAAAGTATCATGTCTGAACTGTCGAAGCAGAAGGTCTCTTTTGTCGAAGTAGTATTCTGATCTTTGTATACGTAAAATACTAAACTATCGAAGTAAAAGTTATTATCAGTCGAAGTAGAAATCAGATCTGTCGAAATAATGTTCTGATCTGTGTATAAGTAAAATGCTAAACTGTCAAAGTAAATAGTATGATCTATCGAAGTAAAAATCTGATCTGTCAAAATAATATTCTGATCTGTGTATAAGTATATTTCTGAACTGTCAAAGTTTGTCGAATGTACGGTAGATCGAATGTTCAATATATCTGGAATTCAATTGTGGGGTTATCAGTATATGAATGTTTGAGACACGGTATAGTTGATTGCTCGTGTATAAAAAGTGGGTATGTCGAAGGTTTTATTTAATTTGACAGGACGGACTGACAGTTCAGACAGCTGGTCTGTCAGAATGGTACGTGCTCCTTGGGTAGTGTGCCATGTAGGATATCATGAGTTTTGACTATTTTTCAGAAAAAGTATAATTTGATGTTGGGACTTGACTGGACAGCTTCGTATGAAGATTTGAAGGCTCGAAAGGCTTAGAGTTTACAACTAATTAAGAGTGAGTGTGAGGTTTGCACGTGAGGGGAATGAGGGTTAAATAGGTCAATGCCCACTGCAGCCGAAATGTCGGCGTAGTGGGGGCGTGGTAATAATAGTGGCTTTAAAATTGAGGCGGCTTTGGTATTCTGAGAAGGTATATAAATGTGAAGGGAATAAACAATGAATTGTTCATAGAGAAGAAACACACAGTAAGAGGAGGAGAAAAGTACGCAATTGTTACATGAAGCTTGATAGGGGTTGTTGAAGTTGTTTCTGAGTACGGACTGACTTGCTATTGCGAGTGTGTTTCTGCTAATACAGGAATGTCGATTGAGCTCTTCCTACTTGGTTTGAGTGTACCATCTGTATCCATAAGTACGATCATCTGGGTTAGAAGTTGAGAGGCTATATTCGAGGACGGGTGGAATTTATTAGCCTAGATTCTAGAATATTTAAGGATTTTGAGGGTATTGACAAAGGGACTGGGTTTAGGATTGAGTTTTTGACTGTGTTTGTATTTGTTAGAGATGGTAGATGAAAAATGAGTTACTGACACGTAATAGTCGAATGTATCGATATAATTGCGTGGCTTTTCTTCTGTTGGATATGATGCGTAACCGTTTAGCTTCGAGAATGAGACTGATATATGAGAAATCAAAGAATATGAGGCTTGAGCTTCTTGTAGTGCTCCGACAGATGAGGGCAATGACCTAGAAGTGTTAGATGTTGTAACCGATCCCCCTTTAATAATGGTAGTATCGGCGGGTGAGGCTTTGAGTACTATACGTCGTAATATGGTGGTGACAGAAGATAGTGATGAGGAAGAGATAGCAGGAGAGGAGAGAAACAACGGTACTGCTAGGCCATCGGGTGGTGAGAGGGAAGGTGGGGAGGAAATTAAGGATAGTGGGGAGTCGACTCAGTCGGATAAGGCTGATGGTTCTATTTCGACAAGAGATTAGATCAATTTACGGCCAAGCTGGAGCTGTCAAAGGTGGGGGTAGTATTACATGTAGCAGGAGTGGGGTGGACTTTTAGGTCTAGCCAGCGAGAGGGCATAATGGCATATAGAGGCCAAATTCGGCTGGGAATGAAGCTCCCTCTCTGAAGGCTGGGGAATGAGGCCTTAAACTTTTCGGAAGTTGCCCCGGTGCAGATGGATGGAAATTTTTACGAGATGATGAAGGTAATAGAGGGTATGAATTTAAAATTGAGGGGCGATAAAAGGGATTTACTTGAGTGGTACGATGCCGTATCATTCTATGCGAGGAAGGCGAACCAGATTGTGGGCACGTACCACATCCAGTGTCACCTAAAAAAACCCTGGTTGTTTGATCTGTGCTCGAAGGGTCGAGGGTGGAATAAGGATTTAGTAGTGGTACAGGTTAATTTTAACAATGTCGAAGGGCAGGACCCTTATAGGTTGTAGCACAAAGTTGATAAGCGCAGTAAGTTATTTGTGGAATATTCAATTTGAGGTACCGATAGAATAAACTGATAATGGCTTTTTCTTTGTTCTATAGGTCCGACTAGCCGGTATTGGGAGAATCCGCGGGATTATATTGATGCCTTACTCGATTATGAGGAAGAGTGGGTGAATTCTATTTTCAAGAGTCTTGGTATCAACAAGAAGTGAAAGAAAAAGACTGATTCCCTACTTCAAAATGTACTCATTATATCAAAGTCATCAAAGAAAAAGCGAAGCGAAGGTGAAAGTGGACGAAGTAATGGAGGGGGGTAACTTAGCACGGAAGGTTCAGTATGTTCCAAAGGCGAAAAGGGTGGTGAAGCAGGCGGTGCCAGTGTCCGAAGTGGCTAGTGATGCCTTGAGACTGAGGCTGAGGCAGGTGCCAACACAAACTGATAAGGGGAAAGGCAAGGATTTTCCCGAGTCTCCGAGGGTCCAACAGACGAAGGTTGTTCAGCACAAAAGGCGTAGGGTGCTGGGGAAAGATGATGCCGAGGATGAGGACGAAGAGATGATGGAGGCTGAGCGAGAAGAACGGGCTCTAGCCAAGGCTGCTTTGATGGTAGAGCTCTGCGATGCTGACCCAGACGTGGCTCCAAGGCGGATGAACAAAAGTATGCATCAGTTAACTTTTTATTATTGTTTGTGAACGTCTAAAATTTTCTTGTGTATTTTATTCTTCGGGAACTACTGACAGCTCGAATACTCTAGCAGACAGATACTTGGGCACAGTAATTCACCAAGGCAGTGAAAGTAGGAAAAAGGAGGTTACGAGAGCTAATTGATAGTCTAGAGCCTACTCTGGGGACAAAAGCGTTGTTGTTATCTGATAATAATATGTTGATGCGAGATCTGGAAGCTATCAATGACGCATACGAGAAGTGACTGGAAGGTCAACGTTTCAATCATGAGTAGGTGCTGAGGTCAAAGTTTGCTGACCATGAGATGGGAAAAAAAGTATTAAAAGTGTGTTTCCAGGCACAGTATGATGTGGATGTTTTGGATAATGTGAGGATGAAAGAGTTCATAGAGGATATGGGGTTTGATCCTCTAACTCTGCAATACTTGCCTGAAAGTCAAGATCTTGTTATCGAAGATACTTTGTATACCGAAGGGATAGAGGTGGATGTTGCAGATGGAGGTGTTGGAGATGGCGTGGAGGCTCCTGTGGTCGAAGGTGTTGCTTCTGGAGCTTCAAATGACGTGGTCGCCGATGGTAAAGGGTCGAGACTTTTAACTGTGGGTGCGGAAGGTATTAGTTTTGAAAAACCTGTTGGGGCAGAAGATGTAGCCATGCCGATCTGAGGTATTTTTTTTGGAGTGCCATGCCTGCATTTTCTGATTTGCTGTGGAGTAGTAATATTTGAACCATGTTTATTTTTTTGTGGGGCTGATCTTAGAACTTGATTTGTGTTAAAACTACTTTGTGTGAATTTTGACTTGCATTGACTTGTTTATGCTACGTACTTGATGTATGCTCTGAACTAAATTTGATTTGAATTGGTCTGTATTTAAACTTCTTCTCTGATAATGTACCATTCTGAGACTTCTTGCTTATGGTTGGATTGTAGTTATATCTGTATGCTTATATCTGCGTATGTGGTAACTGCCGAATAATTGTAGAGGGATCGAACCTTGGAGAAATTCGGGATGGTTGTAGCTATTTGTTGGATCTAAGAGATTATTTGGAAATCGAAGGCCTACGTCACAGCGATGTAAGACCTGGTCGCCCCCAATGCATTCCTGAGGGTCCGATCGCTCGGTCATTTGTGCCCCTGAAGTCTGTACGAAATTCACTAGACTTCAACGGCTTGGGGCCTGATCGAAGCGCAACTGTTCACCCCCAATACATTCAAGAGGGTCCGATCTATTGACCATCCTTGCCCCTCGAGTTTGCTCGAATTTGTGAGTTTAAAAGATTTCAAGGTCGCCATCAAGTATCAGTCGGGTCGAAGGGTTGACATGATACTCAGAGGAAACCATGAAATTTACTGGACTTCGACAGCTTTGGGGGACTTTTCGAAGCATAACTGTTCACCCAAAATGCCTTCTCGAGGGTCCGGTCTATTGGCCATCCTTGCCCCTCGAGTTTTGTCGAAATTGGGAGCTTAAAAATTTTTTAAGGTCGCCTCTAAGTATCTTACGGGCCGAAGGGTTGACATGATACTCAGAGGAAACCATGAAATTTATTGAACTTTGATGGCTTTGGGGGCCTTATCGAAGCATAATTGTTCACCACCAATGCATTCTTGAGTGTCCGGTCTATTGACCATCCTTGCCCCTCGAGTTTGCTCAAAATAGGAAGTTTGAAAATTTTCAAGGTCAGCCCCCAGTATCAGTCGGGTTGAAGGGTTGACATAATACATGGAGGAAACCAGGAAATTCACAGGAAAACAGGAGACGAAGCATGGGAAAAAAATATGATTATTAATTATTCTGTGTTTACATCAGGTGTACAAGGTAGAGGTTGTGGCCATTTATATAAAACCAACTGCATTGTGTTCCACGGATTATGTAGAGGCTCTTCATTTTCTTCCATCAGATAGTAAGAACCCTTGTTGGTTTCATCGTTTACGACATAAGGTCCTTCCCAGGATTGGGCTAGTTGCTGGTGTTTCGAGGCTTCGAGGATTGATTAACGCGTCGAAGTACTAGATCTCTAATGTTAAAACTGCATGGTCAAACTCTCTTGTTGTATGACTTCTGAAGTAATGTATGGTAACGGCCAAGGTTAGCGATGGTTCATTCTCTGGTCTCGTCGACCCATAACATGTTGCATCCGAGTTCAAACTCATTATCTTCATCTGGGAGGCTGGGATCTCGCGTGGGTACTTCAGATTGAGTAGGGAGCACTGCTATAGTACCATAAGCGAGAAGGAAAGGGGTGCAACCTATAGAATTTATTGGTATTGGTCGATAGACCCAGAGGATATGCTGTAACTGCTGAACACATCAGCCTTTCTTCGCATCAGCACATTTTTTGAGACTGTCAACAATGGTTTAATTGATTGCTTCTACTTGACAATTCCCTTGGGGGTAGCAAGGTGTTGAGGGGGAGAGGATGATGTTGTGTTTCTTGAAGAAATTTATGACTTTATTACCTATAAAATGGAATCCATTGTCGCATCGAATCATATGAGGGCACCCAAAGCGTGTGATGATATTTTCCCATAGAAATTTAATAACTTCTTCTTCTCAAATTTGACACAAAGGCACGGCTTCAACCCATTTGGTAAAATAATCTGTTGCAGCAAGGTTTTTCGATGATTGATTTGATTCGAATGAGCACTGAACTGATGGAAGTGTCTGTAATAGCGAGATATAGAGAAAGTGCCTCGCCTTTGATAGGGGTGCTGATAATGGGTGGTCGACCAAGGTAAGTTTTGAGCTCGAGGAAAGCCTCTTCACACTCGGGGGTCAAGTTGATCTCAGGGTTGTTTTTCTATTTTGCTTTGTGGATGCCTTGGTCGCATAAGAGGGAATAGAGCCAAGCACAACGGTCTAAGGATTTGGAAATGAAACAGTTGAAGGCCACAACTTTACCAGTAACTTTTTGGGCATCTTTTTTGGTTTGGGGCGAAGGCATGTTGATGAGAGCTCAAATATGGGTTGGGTCGATCTCGATACCTTATTTGCTGATAAGGTGGCCTAAAAATTTACCAGACGAAGTACCAAATTGGCATTTATCTAGGTTGAGCTTCATGTTGTATGTTCGAAGTATCGAAAAGACTTCGATTAGGTCATGGATATGGGTCAATTTTTGGAGGCTTTTGCACAACATGTCGTCGATGTAAACTTCGACCGACTTGCAAGCAGCGATTTGAAGATGGTTGTGACAAGGCATTGATAGGTGGCACCCGCATTCTTGAGGTCGTAGGGCATGATGTTAAAACAGTAAAGGCTTTGTTCAGGGGATAAAAACAGTAAGGGCATGAAATAAATTTTAAGTTGATCTTCGGGGAGGAGGGGTACATGATTGTAACCCAAAGCTGCATCCATCATAGACAGATGCTCATGTCCAGCAGTAGCATCGAGGAGTACTGAGATGATCGGGAGGGGAAAATTGTCCATCAGTGTGTGCTTGTTGAGGTCTGTAAAGTCGATGCAAATACTAATCTTGTCGTTCTTTTTGGGAACTGCAACAACGTTTGATATCCAATCAGCTTACTTCACTTCTTTGATGAAACCCGCAGCTATGAGTTTCTCTACACTGAGGTTTACTGCTTCTCAAAGTCGAGGTGCCAAGGAGCACTTCTTCTATTTAAATGCTCTAGATTAGGGAATGAGATAGAGGTGGTGGCATGCCAAACTACAGTCGACACCGGGCATCTCCTGGAACGTCCAAGCAAAGACGTCATTGTTTGTTAGAAGGAAGTCTAATAGTTCGTGGCGTTCTGCCTCGTCTAGGAAAGCTCCAATGAATATACCTAGACCAAGACCGTCGAGTTCGATATAGACAGTAGGATCGATAGGTGTGGTTGTATCTGTTGAAGGTGTAGAGATAGAGAGAGATAATGATTACTATGGGCAGTTGACGAGCTTACGGGTCTGATCAATTTTCGGATGTTCGCATGAATGAGCGAGGCATTGAGGGCCTTTCAAATTCCAAATGCCCAAGGGGGTGGTGAAATAAAGGGTCTAATGATTGGTTGAAGGTATGACATACATGGCATGAAGCTAGTTGCGCCCAAGGATACCAGGGTATTCAAACTTCTTGTTGACAAGGAAGCTGGTTTGGAGTGTGACTAGGCCGGTGGTAACAGGGCGGCTAATTCGACCAACTGCAACTTCTGTAGCCCCATTAAAACCTTTGAGTAAAACATTGACAGCAGTGATAAGGTCGGTTTTCTTCATGGTCAAAATAGTTTGGAAGAAAAGTATATCGGCTGCACTCCCTGTAATGATGGGCACGTATGTAGGACAATGTGTTCGATCTTAACCATAATGAATAAGGGGACGGAATGGGGAAAATGGACATGGGATGTGTCACAGTCGATGAAAGAGATACCTTTGGGTTGAGGACAAATGGTTGATCCTGGCAGGAGGGCGGGCAGCTTCTCCTGGTAAGTGAGTTTGTAACATTATTCGACATGCTTACATTTACTCATGGAACGGCCACTGTCAATGTTATTGACTTCGATGAAATGTATTCTATAGATGTACACCACGGCCGGATTGGCAGCAGGGGTGGATTGAGGTTTGAGGTACAGCCCGTCAAGGTAGCTGGGAAGGTCGGCAATATACTGGTGTAGATAGCTTGCTTTATGGATGATCTCAAGGGAGCGCTGCAAGGCAAAGCATTTGTTGGTGCCATGACAGTTACACTTGTGATTGGCGTAATAAGGTTCACCAAGTTTGACTTAATGGGGAAAGGGATAAGCCAGATGGGATCTGCCTGTATATGTGGTAGAAGGGTACAGAGAGGGGCAGTAAGCGTGGGAAGAACCGGTTTCGGTCTCTTTTTGAGAGCTTCGGCATTGTTATCGTTGTGAGGGCGTTTGCGACTCTCAGTTTCCTGTAAGACAGGAACGATCAGAGGTGTAGGAGTAGAAGGTGGACTTTGTCGAGGTTTATTGATAGCTGAGGTCGAAGATTGGCCCTATTTATGTGACTCGCAGAGGCGCTCAAGGTCAATATAGCCATTGACTTTTGTGAGCATCTCCTCAAGGGTTTGAAGTTTATGGAGGACCAGGTACTCTTTGACATGGTTGTGATCAGGCAAGGCATTCGAGCATGTAAGTATTTCATTCGCGCAGCCAAGGTTCTGGAATTTTTGGGACTCATCGAGGAACTTCTTGGTGAAGGCTTCGAGAGTTTCATTATTGGATTTTCTAAAGTCGAAGAGAGTATCGACTCGGACCTCTCTATCCTTGTTAAAGGCAAGCTGTACAATGAAAAGATAGGATAGTTGCTCAAAGCTTTGAATAGAGCCTCAGGGGAAGTTATTCCACCAACGAAGGGGATTATCTGTAAGACTCATTGGGAAAAGACGATACATCAGGTGGTCGGCAGTGGACTAGAGGCTTTTAGCATTTTGGCATTTAAGTATATGAGAGTGAGGGTCGGTGTTACAGCATTTACTGCATTTGGGAGCACGGAAATTGGGAGATATCTCGATGGTGAGAAGTTTGGGGCAAAGGGGATTATTCAGTCGCATCCATGAATTTAAAGTTCGGCTTTCGCTGATGCGAATGACTGGCTAGATTTTATAGTTGAAGTACTGCTATGCAACATAGGCAGGATGAGGGGGAGATTAGGGGATTCAAGGATGGTGAGGTCAAGTGTGTGGTATGTATTCGGCACTGCGCTCCCCGAGACGTTCTCGAGCAGGGCGACGCTTGGGGTGTCTAGAGGATCGAGGGTAGAGTCAGAGGAATCTTCAGTGGGGTAAATGCCGAGATGGATAGAGCCAGTAGGGGGAATAGTGTGGGGAGCACCCTTGGCAGTGATATAGACTGGGGGTACTTCACGATTTTGTAGGAGCCCAAGACGGGCGCAGGCAGACATGCGCGATGGGTCTGATGATTGGGATGGTCGAGCAGCGTCTAGAGGCTATAGTTTCTGCAACTCTTGGACGGTGTTTTGTAACTTGTCAATCATCTAGTTCTGTCTATCAACATCCTCCAGGTGGCGGATCCGTTCACCTACAAACTTCAGCCTGTGCTTTTCACGATCCTGATGATGTTACGCATTGGGGCATTCCACGGCTTGGGTGAATTGCTGAGAAAGTAAGGCTATTTGGGTGGCCACTCCGTGGATGGAGTTTCCGGCATGAGTAAAACTGGAACAGAGGGTAGTTGCAATTGTGAATGATCTCCTGAAATTGAGAATAAAGGGATAGAGAATATAGAAGTGAGGTTGGTAGGGTGGGAAGCACTGATGGAACCAAATGTAGGGGCCTAACTTCTTGCGGAGGGGAAGTCGACTCTTACACCACAGAGTTTAATCATCAAACAAATGGGTTCAAGTATATAACCTAGAATGTGAATAATCAACAGACAATATACTTGCGTGGAGGCCTAGAATGTAACTCTCTACGTCCTCTGATGAGGATTTTTAAAAGTGTTTATATTTCTGCCGAGTAGTCAAAGGTTTGAGTACTGGGTTTTACAGGGCGATCGAAGGCAAACTGTAAGGGCTTAGACGGGAAATTTCATAACCCTTCCTTGGATCCCCATCTCCCCTATTTATAGAACATAGGAGGTGCTGAGTCACCAAAGTTAGATCACCTTACAAGTGTACTATCCAAGTATCCTCCAGATATCGAGCAGATATCCCGGATTAGGTGTTAACGCCAGAAATATCGGGTATCTCTCTGTCACTGTAGCTGTATGTCGGCCCTGTCATTATATGCTGACACTGTAACCGTCTCCTGGCAATATCACTGTAGTAAACTGAACCGACAACAGTGCCGTTCTTATCGGGTTATCTGCTGTCTTGTCACACTTCGACCATATACGGATATGGTTGAAGTGCTTTTGATGTTAAGGTAGAGTTCTTCTTCGAGGCTTATTCAAAGTCAAGGCTTCGTCTTCGGACAATGTTTTGGAGACTTGTTTTAAGGATTGGGTAGGTTTCGTATATTCGAGTAGGCTTCGAAGTAGCCTTTGAGTGTTTGACTGGGGTAGAAGGCTGCGAGTAGGCTACTGCACACCACACCATATGGTATTATCTCCCCTCCTGCTGCACTTTCATCTTTTTTAGCATGCTTGTTCAATGCGATCTCTCGAATAGCTTCTTCACGTAAAGTTGTATCTAACAGCAACTCACAAAACACGTCATACCAGAAAAAACAATCATACTCTGCACACCTACCTTCATCATCTAAGCCACCCATATTCAAGGGCCATTCTGGTAAAATGGAATCGTAAGGCAACTGACAAAAATAATGTTCACGAAGTTCAGCAACCATGATATGGAACCTACCTTCCACTGCATGACGAACACACTGAGAATGCGTCCTCACCATGGTTATTTTCACTACCTCAACAACTTCTCCCTTCATAAGATAGATGGCATAGAAGACAAAGATCACTACCTTATATAGATGCCGAGAGAATCTATGAAAATCTAAATCGCCCCGAAGATTTGCTAAAGTATATAATTTACATCTTTTTGGAAACTAGATTTTTAGCAGAAGCTAGAAAATATTGTACCAAGTCATACTTTCCTGCTTATGAAATATCTCCTCAGATTTTATTCGAACAAGATATGCAAATTAGAGCATACAATCATCCTAGCCACCTGATTATTAGTATTCACTAAACGGCCTCATTACATGTTTGAACTCCTCAATTTTTCAGCCACAAATACTTACTGAGATCCCTACAGTTCTCTTTGTTCAGCAATACTCCATGACAACTTAACGTTCCACACACCTGCCATTTTCTGGACTTTTATTCCCTTCTCCCATTGTGCTTCATCCGCGGATTTGAATTATTACTTTTCCATACCAAACAAACAAGTTTGTGCATAAAGTTAGACATATCAATTGAGTTGTTCGAGGCTCAGCATAAAGATGACAGAATGAAGACATTTCATTAGTTCGAATATTTCTCACAGACTACTTTACAGATAATAGATGTTCTAAAGAGTTCATAGATTACTCTACAAACTACATCAAATCACAGTTCAGAACACTTCTAAGTAGCTACCTGGGAAACAGGTACAAAATTAAAGTAGACATCCAAACTCTGATCCCCTATGTAAATGGGACAGGAAATCCAAGAACTGGACAACCCCGAATGAGTTACAGTACCGGCAAAAAGATCTTCTTTGTGGAAAAAATTTATAGTCCATGGAAGAAAAACCACCTCTACCACCGTCTCTTCCACCATAACCCCTATAACCCCACATGACAGATAAGGAAGGAATGTCCTACTTCTTAGACAAAACCCACTCACCAGCAAGATATCGACGAGAATCCCTTGGGTGAATGCCTGTAGCTTTATCTTCAGTTGTACCTGCATCCTCTGCAGATGCCCAACCCATTTCAGCGCATCCCCTCAGATATCAGCAGATAATGGAAGCGTACCCCTTGGAAATGGCCGTCCTATGCCTCCACCACCTCCTCGTATGACATCCCATGAAATTTTAGAGACACTGGAATTGGCGTCAGCAGATTCAAGGGTTTGTTTCCATAGTATCTAACGCAAAATTCTACTACCTTCGCTCACATCCTAGCCTCTCAAGATTGTTGCCTCGTTGTTACCATTTTCTCAACACAAAAAAGTTTCCCAGTTACAAAAAGACTGTTAACGAAAGAAAGATACAGAAAACAATTTAGGAGCAATACTGGGCTCCTCACAACGGCAAATTAGAGTGCCCTTTATACTGTAATTAGCATTCAAGACAACTCTCCAAATTCCTAACGTCGTGAGGATTTCTCATACTGTAAGATTGAGTATAACCATTTATTCTAGAAAACCCAAAAGCCACAAGCAGATATTCATGAAGACGTATTGGAAATGATTCCCAAGTATTAATTGTTGTTTTAATAAAGCTTCTCAACCAACACCACTTGCCCATAATATTTCTCGTACTGTTGGCTGAGAGGGGCAGTTGTAGTGGCTTATTCTACATCTCAGACTCATGCTTCATCTTCGAAAATCATACGACCACTCGACCTCATCAACATACACATGGCAAATTGTATAATACATTACAGTTACACAGTTCAAGTCATTACATTCAACCTCTACATTAAAAGTTCGAGTTAACAAACTCATCGTCATCAATGTTACCATTACAAAATAGCAAGATCAGATTGCTACATAATCAAATCAAAGATTATCAAATATATACTGTAACGTCCATCATTAAGGATGATAATGGTCGTCCAATGGTCATATTATAAGACTTATAAATAGGACCAGAAAATTCTTGATGAAGGACGGATGAATACTCACTCAATACTCTATACAAAATTATTTAGAACCTTCATTATAATATTAAACAATCCTCAATAAAATCTCTCTCTCTTTCTAAATACTCAAGATAGGTCGCTATTTTTAAACTATTCAAAGGTTTTCAACACTAAACTTTGCGTTAATTATAATTTGTTATTTACTAATCATTTTGAATATCTTTCGGTGTAAAGACTAAGTTTGGATCACGAAATTATGCTATTTTATAGGGGGACCTAATTATTACTTCTAAAAAATATTGATATGCAAGAACCAAGGTTTAATTGAATGTTTACAGTACTAGGTGCCGAATATTATTGATTATTAGTTGTGCATGATCAATTAGACATATGGAGGAAAACGTTTAGGAAGTTTACTTGAACCTTTGCCCATTTATGGCCCACCACCTCAACCTAAGGAGTGAGGGTGATCACCTCGCCTAGTAAATACAATAAAGGACTTTGGAGCCTCAGTTTGGGAGGAAAGTGATCCATCTCGAGATTTTTCCATTTTGGAGGAGGGTAATTCATTTAGAGTTGACACAATTGAACTTGTTGTCGAGCTAAAACTTAACCTCCTAATCATGGCTTCCGCCAAATCTCTTAGGGACTATTGGATCCCAATGGTGAGCGATATGCCTCCGTGTATTCTGTTACAGCCCGTCACAACAAACCATTATGAAATCAAGCCTAGTTTGACCCAAATGTTGCCTACATTTCATGGGCTTGATTTTGAGTGCCATTATAAGAACGTCTACGAGTTTAAGAAAGTTTATGTGCTCTCAAAAGTTCAATATTTTACTGAGGATTCCGTTTGCCTTAGTTTATTTCCATTCTCATTCATTAGCACCGACATCTATCAATTCATGGGACCAAATGGAAGATGAAGCCTTCCCTACCAAATCAAACACAAAACTCAAAAATTTCTTCTCCATAGAGATATGGGTTATACCCCCTTTATCTTTCTCTATCACTATAGATAATTGATGAGGGAGAAAGAGATTAGCTTTTATAACCTCCCTCGGTTTATAAAATGACTGTACCTTTAGACACTTGTCAGTCACACCTACTGCCTTTACTGGCACATCTTTTTAGCTCACAACATCATCATGACTTCTGTTATAATGTCTACTATCATCACGTCTGTCTCTATTTTCTGCCATTATGAAATTCTTCTCATCTTTCCCAATGCAGCTTCCACGATAAATCAACTTATTTATAGATAAGATCATACCAGAATATACAACATTCCTAAAATAGCTGAATATTTAAATTCGAAATAATCTATACAATTGTTAAAACTAGGCAACTGTAATCCACAATATCTGCCACATGAACAATCCACAAATACTTTGATCTTATCCAATCTAGTTCGCAAATTCAATCAGCCTCATTCTACATTTAACAGATAACAAAAATAGGTAACTACAAACATATTATTTATTTATTTTGAACTCTCATATTTCAAAGTTTATAGTCACATATAGTTATATTTAAAGCAGCCTGGATGATTCACCATACCACATGGTATTATGCCCCTTCCTACTGCTCTTTCATCTACTTTAGCAACCTTGCCCCATGCGATCTCTCGAATAGATTCTTTCCGAAAAGTTGAATCAGATAACAACTCACAGAACACATCACGCCAGAAAAAGTGACCATACTCTGCACACCTGCCTTCATCATCTAGGCCACCCAGCTTCAACGGCCATTATGGTAAAGTGGCATCGCAAGGCAATTTACAAAATATCGTTCATGAAGTTTAACGACCTAGATATGGAACACATCACACCAAAAAAAGTGATCATACTCTGCACACTTGCGTTCATCATCTAAGCCACCCTGCTTCAGCGGCCATTACGGTAAAATGGCATCGCAAGGCAATTGACAAAAATATCGTTCACGAAGTTCAACGACCTTGATATGGAAGCTACCATCCACTGCATGACGAACACACTGAGAACGCGTCCTCACCATGGTTACTTATACTACCTCTAAAACAACTTGTCCCTGCAGAAAATATATGGCATAGAAGACAAAGATCACTACCTTATATAGGCACCAAGAGAATCTATGAAAATCTAAATCGCCCCACAGATTTGTTGAAGTATATAATTTACATATTTTTGGAAACAAGATTTTCAGCAGAAGCAAGAAAATATTGTACAAGGTCATCCTTTCCATTTTATGAAATATCTCCTCAGATTTTATTCAAACAAGATATGGAAATCACAACATACAATCATCCTAGCCACCTGTTTATCTACATTCACCAAATCACCTCATTGCATGTTCGAACTCCTTAATTTTTCAACCACAAATACATACTGAGATCCTTACAGTTCACTTTGTTCAGAAATCTTCATCACAACTTGGCGTTCCTCACACCTGCCGATTTCTGAACTTCTATTCCTTCTCCCATTGTGCTTCATCAGCAGATTCGAAATATTATTTCTCCATACCAAACAAACAAGTTTGTGAATAAAGTTAGACATATAAATTGAGCAGATAGAGGCGCAGTATAAATATGAGAGAATAAAGACATTTCATTAGTTTGAATATTTTTTATAGACTACTTTACAAATAATAGATGTTTTAGATAGTTCATAGATTAATTTACAAAATACATCAAATCACAGTTCGGAATTCTTCTCAGCAGCCAATGGAGAAGAAGATGCAAACTTGAAGTAGACTTCCAAACTCTGATCCCTTGCGCAAATGAGCTAGGAAATCCAAGAACTGGACATCACCGAAAGAGTTACGGTACAAGCATAAGGATATTATTTATGGACAAAATCTTTGGTCCATGAAAGCAAAACCTCCTCCACCGCCGTCTTTTCCGCCATAACCCCCACCACCCCGAATTACAGAGAAGGAAGGAAGGTCCTACTTCTTTGACATAACCCACTCACCAACAAGATACTAATGAGACTCCCTCAGATGAACGCCTGCTGCTTCATCTTCAATCGTAACAGCTTCCATCGCTAGAAGCTACAACAAATTTTGGCATTCCTCCTCTGATATCACCAGATATTCAAAACGTACCCCGTCCTCTGCCTCTACTACCTCCTCGTATAACATCCCATGAAATGTTAGAGGCACTGGAATTGGCGTCAGCAGATTCAAAGTTTGGTTTCCAAACTATCAAGCACGAAATTCATCCACCTCCGCTCGTATCCTAGCCTCTTGAGATTGTTGCCTCGTAGTTACCATTTTCTCATCACAAAATAGTTTCCTTGTTTCAAAAGGACAGTTAACGAAAGAAAAATGCATAAAAAAGTTCAAAAGTAATACAGGGTTCCTCACAACTACAAATTAGAGTTTCCGTTATACTGTAATTTGCATTCAAGGCGACTCTCCAACTTCCCAACGTCATGAGGATTTCCCATGCAGCAAGATTGACTTGAACAATTGATTCTAGAAAGCCCAAAAGCCACAAACAGATATTCATGAAGACGCATTGGAAATGATTCCCAGGTATTAATTGTAGTTTTAATAAAGCTTCTCAACCAACACCACTTGCCCATAATGATTCTTGTACTGTTGGCTGAGAGGGGGCGGTTGCAGTGCTTATTCTACATCTCAGACTCATGCTTCATCTTCGACCATCATACGGCCACTCGACCTCATTAACATACACGTGTCACATTGTATGACACATTTTAGTTACAAACTTCTACTCATTACTTTGAACCTCTACATCAATAGTTCAAGTTAACAAATGTATCGGCATCATTGAAGCCGTTACAAAATAGCAAGATCAGATCGCTACATAATTAGATCAAAGATTATCTAATATATATTATAATGACCATCATTGAGGATGATAATGGTCTTCAAACGGTCATATTATAAGTCACATGAATAGGACTAGAAAATTCTTGATAAAAGATGAAATAATACTCACTCAATACTCTATACAGAATTATTGACAATCACCATTATAATATTTAGCAATCATCAATATAATCTCTCTCTCTCTTTTTAAATCCTCAAGAGAGGTTGTGTATTTTAACCTATTCAAAAAAATTCTACGCTAAACTGTATGTTAATTGTTATTCATTATTTACTAATCGTCCTGAATATCTTTCAGTGTAAAGGCTAAGTTCAGATCACAAAATTAGGCTATAATATAGGGGAGACCAAATTATTACTTCTTAAAAATGTTGATGTGCAAAAGTCTAGGTTTGATTGATTATTTATAGCACCGAGTGCAAAATTTTAATAATTATTAGTTGTACATGATTAATTAGACACGTGGAGGAAAATGTTTAGGAAATTTACTGGAACCTTTGCCCATTTATGGCCCACCACCTCAACCTAAGCAGAGAGGTGATCACCTTGCCTTGTTAATACAATGGAGGACTTAGGAGCCTCAGTTTGGGAAGAAAGTAATCCATTTCGAGTTTTCCCAATTTTGGTGGAGGGTAATTCATCTTAAGTTGAGCCAATTGAACTTGATGTTGAGATAAAACTCAAAATCCCAATCATGGCTGCCACCAAATCTCCTAGGGACTATTGGACCCCAATGGTGAGCGATATGCCTCCGTGTATAGTATTACCAGCTATCACAACAAACCATTATGAAATCAAGCCTAGTCTGATCTAAATATTGCCTTTATTTCATGGGCCTGATTTTGAATTCCCTTAAAAGCACGTCCATGAGTTTATGAAAAATTTTGTGCACCCAAAATATCAGCATTTTACTGAGGATTTCGTCCGCCTTCGTTTAATCTCATTCTCACTAAAAGACAAGGTGAGTCATTGGCTTGATTCATCAGTACTGGCATCTATCAATTCATGGGACGAAATGGATACTAAGTTCTAAACCAAATGGTTTTCAATGAAAAAACCCTCGCTCTTAAAAATGAAATTGTTGAATTTGTTCAAAATGAAAGTGAAACGTTTTACGATGCATGGGAGAGATATAAAGATTTTCTTTCACAATGTCCTCATCATGGTTTTAAGAAGCAATATCTAGCGCAGATCTTCGATTGTCAAATAACTTCTGAGAATCTTTATAGGCTAGAATCCATGCATAGTAGCAAGTTCAAGGTCCTTGATCCCGGTAGAGCTTATGAGGAGTTTGAGACATTGGCTGATAAGTCTCAATAGTGGGATTTAGATACTCATAAAAATGTTCATGCAGCCAAGAAAAGTGGCTTATACAAAGTTAGTGAGGGAACGGCCATCAAAGCCCAATTAGGTATTCTTACCTAATAAATTGAGGCTATGGCTATGAATCAATTTGAGGGCACCGTTTGTTATAATGTAGCCCATGTGTCTCATGTTTAATGAAATAAATGACAATCAAGAGCAAGTGAATACTTTAAATAATACCTATAAGAGGCCCTTTGACTCGTACGAACAAACTTGGCAGAACTACCCAAATTTTTCATGGAAGAACAACTAACCCAGTTCGGGTTTTGGAGAGCCACAAACCTCAGGCTATAATTTACCTAGGAATATCCTCTCTCAATATTATCCTCAAGCATCTCAGCAATCTTTTCAGTCATCCAAACAATTCCTACCAGCTCCACCAAAACCATCTTTGGAAGGTACCCTTGCTCTCTTCACATAACAATCAATGGAAAGTAAAAAACAAGCGTTTCAATTTCAATAACAAATGATGCAATTCCTACAACAGACTTTGGTGAATCAAAATTCTACATCCTAATCTATCTTAAATCTAGAGATTCAGATAGGATAATTGGCAAATGTATTGTATAAGACACCACCAGGTAAGCTACCTAGCCAACCTGTATCTAATCTGAAAAGACCACTGGGGTTTGATTCTAGCTCATCCTAAAATAGCTTAATGTTATTACCATTCTTAGAAGTTGAAGAGGCCTACCCCTCGATCTTACCTAAATTAAGCTGACTCCAGTTTGAACTACCTCCATGTCAGACACACACATTCTCCACATGACTTCTCCCATCAACATTTTTCCACCTACTCCACGAACTGATAAAAAATGTGGGTCTAGCTCAAACAGAAAAACCTGAATAAGTCAAAGCCACCAGTCTCTCACGAACTTAAAAGTTACTCAATTAACTACCACTAACAACATTACTTGGAGAACGTGCTTCAGCACGATGAGGAACTGCGAAGAAGGCCTATATAAGAAGAAGTTCAAGAAGAGACAGGGTCAAGAAAAATTACACGAGAAATCTCCAGGAAATCTATCTTTTCTAGTTTCTCAAAACTTCAAACTTCTTATTCACAAGATCAAGTATTTCTAAGTCAAGAGATCACTTGTAATAAGATATCAGCCTCAAGAAATAAATATCCCTATTACAAAAATCCTCAACCCAAGGTCGTGGCTTTTTACCTATTCATAGATTTTCTGAGTTAAACACCTGTATCATTTCTTACTTTCTATTAGATTTTGTCACAGGTACATTGGTATAAGAGCTAATTTCAAGCCACTTTGAGCTTACCAAATTAGGCAATTACATTTGGCACCGTCTGTGAGAAAGAAATCATTTCCACGATATCCTAAGGTATTTATTCACTCTACAACAAATTTCAATCATGGTCATATCCGGGCGACCAGCAACCGAAATCCAGCACAATCTTTTAGTTGAGCCAAAACAATTTTTTGTAATATGAGCGAATCATAACACTGAGACGGAGAAACACAATGAACTCGAACGTCAATAAACTCTCGATTAAGAGCTTTGTGAGAAAGCTCGATGCCGAACGACAAGCTCGTTTGATTGCGCTCAAACGATATAAAAATTAAATAACAACAATGCAGACTGCCTTGCAAGCTCAGTAGAATACTTAGCAGGCTCCATTAACACGAGATTACGATCAGGTACCAAAAGCCTCCCGGGTTTCTATACGGGAAAGATTGAGACCACAAGAAGCCACTGGCAAAGCCATTTCTAAAAATATTTGGAATGAACCTCAGCCTTCAATTTATTTAGGTGGTGAAGTTCAATCTGAGATCAGTCAAGGTCACCGATGTACCATATATCATGATAAAGAACATTGAACTCCACCTCGAGTTCCTGCACGAGATCGCTTAAGTGAAGGTACATGTGCTCACAATCCGTAACCTCCACATCTTATCACTCACCCGACACACCACTATGTCATACAAGAGCTTATGGACCAACGTATTAAGGAATTGATTGAAGCACAAGTTAGGGGCACTACGGACGACCTTACCTAGTTACAAGGAAGTCTAATTGCTAAAGAACTATTCGATATGGAAATACCAAAAGGTTTCCATACTCCAAAAATTTGAAAATACAAGGGTACCGAACCCAAGAAGCACATTTTACAGTACCGTGATTCATTGGGGTTATACTCCAATCTCAACCACATCCACTGTCGTTCGTTCTCCACAAGTCTGTAGGAGAAACTGCTCTAATTGTTCCACTCTCTACTTAAAGACTCCATATACACATTCGATAGGCTGCAGAAATAATTTATCAAGAAAAATGCTCACAACAGAGATAAAGAAGAAAATTTATATTCTCCTATCAGTCTCAAACAGTTACACAAAGATAAGCTCGAGGCTTTTGTGAAGAATTTTTTGGAGCTAACACGTAAAGTAGACAATCTTAATCAGAAAAATAGCAGTTACTACTTTCACCAACCCCCTCCCGTTTGACTAAAGTCAAAGGCCACCTCTTCCTCAATATCCCTGCGACCTTGGAAGATATGATCACCAAGGTCAATAATTACGTCGACTTGAAAAGGATGATGTTTGAAAGGCATAAATCTAATAAATCCGTCCTTACCATGAAAAGTCCATCTACAGATCGAAATACTGAACCGAATGAGGATCAGGGTGACCAAAAGTGTGCCAAGGGAAATACTAGAAACCCTCGAAAAGGCGGTTCACAAATAAAACTAGTCCTCCTAAAGATGAATGTTCAGATTTCCATAATTTTTCCAATCTTCTCAAAGGATTTGCTTTACCATCTCTCCAAACCATTGGAACCAATCGAGAACCTACCAAACTGCATGCATCATAAGGTAAACCATCATTTTACTGACAATTGCTATGCTTTATAGAGGTTGCTCGAATACATTATTAAGAAGGGATGGATGTTAGAATATATTGTCGACCTGGAATCAAACAAGGATGGCAGCTATAAAAAGCTGTATTAAGTTGTCCACGTTAAAGATTAAGCTAAGGAATAGCATCTCTACCATATACATTACAGTAATATGATCAAAATGTATCAGATCACCAACTCTAAGAGATTCAACCACAGGAGACTGTCTGAATGTTGTGATCTCATACCTTAAGGCAAAGAAGCCAAACTTCTACCTGAGTTAAGCAATCACCGGATTGGGATCTCATTCGAAGATTATGATACTAGCCATGTCAAATTCCCACATCATGATGCATTAGTCATAATGCCCAAGATGAAGAAGTTTGTCATGCACAAAATGATGATCGATACTGGTAGCGGTATTGAGATTCTCTTTCAAAGTACCATCGACCAAATAGGATTGGCCGATCAAGATATTCAAAATGATACCTATATCAGTGGATTCAATGGTACAAAGAAGAGCGAATAGGTATAATCATCTTACCTATTACTACAGGAATAGCCAAGATTGACGTCATCTTCTGTGTGATCAACGCCAAATCTTGTTATATAAGAATTATAGGCCGTTGTTGGATTCATAACATGGAAGTAATCGTTTCCACCTATCATCAAACACTCCGCTTCAAACACAATGATGGTATCAATGAGATCAGGGGTAGTCAAAAGTTTTTTGAGCTTGCAAAAATACCGTCTCAGCTATTCTAGATACCTCTGACAGATATGTTGCATAACAATTGCAGAAAGCTGATATCCCCAATGATAAACATTCCATAGAGGAGCTCACGAAATACATCAACATTTATGGACCTAGCAGAGGTACTGTCATCGGTACTAAGCTGGTTAAGCACGAAAAAAAATGTTCTTATTCAGTTTTACGACTAAATCAAGATATTTTTGCGTGTCTTTCGAAGAGATGCCCGGGGTCGATCCGGCCAAGGCATGTCACAAATTGGCCATCCACATGAACGCCACGGTGGTCAAACAGAAATGATGATGACTGTCACTGCGACTTCGAGATGTAGTTAACCTGGAGATCGAGAAATTAATCAATGTAGAATTCATTCGAGAAGCCAAATATCCTGATTGGATATCCAACATCGTCGTTGTCCCAAAGAAGATTGGAAAAGTCCGAGTTTATGTTTATTTTACCGATCAAAGCAAGCATACTCCAAAAAATAGCTTCCTTCTTCCCAATACTCATCAGATCCTTAGTTCTGCAGCAGGCCAAAAATTCTTATCTATGATGGATGCTACATCTGGATGCAATCAGATTCTACTCTTGGATGAAGATGAAGAAAATACCACTTCTATTACTAAAAGAGGACTTTGCAGCTACAAAGTCAACCCCTTTGGACTCAAAAACGTAGGTGCAACTTATCAACGATAAATGACTACTATGTTCATAGCACATCTTAGGAAAGTCATGGAAGTCTACATTGACGATCTCTTATGCAAGAGCATACAGTCCACCAACCATATTTTAGATATCAATACAATATTCAACATTTTTTGATCTTATAAGATGCGTCTCAATCCTGATAAGTGTCAATTCGGAGTACATTCATGTCGATTTCTCAACCACCTCATCAGCAAGAAGGGAATTGAGGCCGATCTAGATTTGATTTGGGCTCTCCTTAACATACCATCTCTAAAAGTGATGAAAGACATTTTAGAAACTTGCCAGTAAGATTATCGCAATCAACCATTTTATTTCAAAATCTTTAGACCGTTGTTGCTGGCTATTCCTATTACTCCACGGTTGCACCAAACGAGGAAAATTTTAGCCAAATACAAAGGTTCAATGGTTATTAGAATGCAAAGCAGCTTTTTGTATCTCAAAGCCTATTTGGGGAAGTCTCACATCATGAGCACCCCAATAGATAAGAGGAACTAAATATCTACCTAGCAGTTACAGATACTTAACTCAGCTCGGTTCTCATTTAACTTGAAGTAAAAATCAAGAAACTTGTCTACTTTATCAGTAAAACCATCACTCTACCAGAAACGAGGTACTCTAAAATCGAGAAACTTCTTCTCACTCTTGTTAATACTTCATAAAAACTTAAGCACTACTTCAAAGCTCATTCACTCAAAGTCATGACGAACTACCCACTTTGGGAGGTTCTGTCCAAAAAAAAAAACAAGGAGAGTGTGATAATGGTTAGTCAGTTTGGGAGAACATGATATCAAGTTTTAACAACGTCATTCATAAAAGGGTCAGGTCATTACCGATTTTCTCACAGATTTTCCTATGGGAGGGGAGCGATCCTAACCTTGCAGAAGATCCACCCCCCACCCCACCCTAATGATAGAATTGACGAGCGAGCGGAATGGATTACAAGGAAAGGTTGGAGACTTCATATTGATGGATCAGAAGGACCCGTAGGGTCGCGAATTAGAATCGTATTGATTACCCTTTCCAACGACTGAATTGAGAAATAAATCTGCTTGGATTTTGAGGCCTCCAACAATGTCACCGAGTATGAACCTATCATTCATGGACTCGATCTCGCTCTTAAGCTCGGTGTCCCAAAACTCTCAGTTTGCATAGAGTTACTATTCATCATCCACCATTACTCTGAGTAATATAAGAAGAATGGAAAGATGATCGAATACGCAGCCCTCATTGCAAATAGGATGAGCAAGTTCGTGTATGCAACTCTCGATTATCTTCCTCGAGGTAAAAATTGACACGTTGATTCCTTGGCATATCTAGCTGGGGTCTTAGGCACAGAAGCTCGATATCACTAGATAGAAGTGATTTTAACACCCAGCATTAATTGCATTTTTGTATGCAGGATCATCACAGGGGGCGATAAAGAGGGAGACGACGATTGGCATAAGCCTTTCTTAGTTTATCTTGGTATCGACAACAAATACAAAGGACCACTTCTAGCAGATCCGAAGGAGTGCTGACAGTTGATAGATGACTCAAAGTGCTACACTAATCAAAACAGTGTCTTACATCAAGTGTCACTCCTAACAGATAGCGGATGAGATGTTTCGCAATTTGCATGAAGGGACATGTGGCTCCCATGCTGCAGGTTGATCACTGGCAACTAGAGGCATTATGCAAGATGTAGTCTGGCCTAGCATGCGCAAGCAAGCAGAAGACTACTCATGCAAATGCAACGCATGTCAATGACATTGACAGATGAGTCGCCCACCTGCGCTCAAACTCAATGCAAGCAAGGTGCTTTGGCGATTCAAATGATTGGTACTCGATCTTGTTGGAAAATTTCCTAATTTTCTAGGTAACCGCCGCCACTTACTCGTAGGTACCAATTATTTTACAAAATATGTGGAAGCAGTTCCACTCTGTCAAACCAGAGAAGAAGAAGCCATCTCTTTTATCTGGGAACACATCATCACTCGGTTTGGGTACCCCCACCTAATTCGTATCGATAACGGACCCCAATTTGTTGGAGAAAAAGTTATAGCTTTCCAAAATCAACAGAACATCATCCACTCACCATCAAATCCCTACTACCCTCATGGCAATGGCCAAGCCGAAATCACCAGCAAAACCATCATGAATGAACTCAAGAAAAGGCTATACTCACAGAAAAAAGGGAATTGGGTTCGCGAACTTCCCCATGTCTTATGGTTATATCGTACCACTCCACGTTAGTCGACAGGCTATACTCAATTTCACATTGCCTATGGTACCGAGTCTGTCATTCCCTCTCAATACCATCATCCAGTCAAAGATTACGAGCTAACTGACGAAGAAAATGAATTTGAATTAGTTTACAACCTCAATTAGATAGATGAAACCAAGGAACGCACCATCGCTAGCCTAAGTCGATATCACCATATGTTGGCTAGTTTGTACAACAAACAAGTCAAAAGTTATACCTTCCAAATCGATAATCTCATCCTCAGAGAAATTCCTCAACATCACAAAGAGCCTCATGCTAAGAAACTAGCAGACAATTAGGAGGGTTTATTCCTTATTACAGGTCTCTCAGTCCAGGGATCATATTACCCCATGATAGAAGAGGGAGTTCACATTTCAAATCCATGGAATACTAGAAAACCGAAATGGTACTATCGTTAAGTCCCTCACTACTCCATTTTAATTTTTCGTTTTTTCCATTCCAAAAGTGAGATTTTCATCTCCATCCAATATACATCATTTTATATTCAATGAAACTTACAAGTTTTTCTCCCATACATCTCTCTACTTCGAAGACAATACATAGAATAAAGCATAGATAATACTAGCTTTTAATCGATTTCAATACCAATTAGATCAAGGATAACACTTGGTTTGTCTAACTCTACTCAATCTCTACGATTTAAACTAAGGTAATATTTATTTTACATTAAAGACTATACCAGACATAAGATAAAGCAAAGGTAAAGAAAGCTTTCATCTATCTTAATATGGCTGTGACATCATACCAGTTAAATCAAGGATAACAGTTAGTTTGGCAGACTCTACTATATCTCTGCGATTAAAACTAAGGTAATTGAAAAGCGCGTAATTATGACATTTTTAATATACCCGAACATGTATTTTATTCATCAATTATAGTTAATTTTGGGTACCAATGTACGTTAGTTTGATTACAGTTATTGGAGATGGATATTTAAAACCATGCTCTTAAAGTTAAGTAAAAGTATCTTCAGCAGTTTATAGCACAAAAATTCAAAGACACAATATATTTGGTCTCAAGATTGAAGACATATATACAAAAATATTCTTGAAGAATAAGATCAAAGAATATATTGCATCCAAGATCCTTGAAGATATTTTATATTGAAGATATATGCAAAAATTTCTATGAAAAAAGATCTCTACATCACTTAAGGGAATTATATACAAGAATCTTAGGTGATTGGTTATAAAATTAAAAGATATTATTATGATAATATTCTTTACAATTTAATGTATAGTTTCTAAATTTGGGTTCCTTCTCCTATAAAAGGAACCTTCCCCTTATTGTAATTGGTCATCTCATATTAGAGTAAGTTTAGAAAAAATGAAGTCATAAGTTTTATTTAATTGTCTCTTCTTCTCTTTTAGTTTAATTTTTGTTAATGTTTTCTTTAGTTGTTAATGCGATGAAGTCTGAGATGAGCGGCGAATCTCCTAGCTAAGGATAAATGAGGCCTTTTCTTGGATGAACAATAATTGATATTAATTAGGTTCTAATTAGTTTTCTCTTAGTTTTACGATTGATAAGTTAGTGCATCATATCGAAGGCTTGACCATAGCTTTAGTTTGGTGTACGATAACTTTTGATATAAAAAAGTGTTACTAACCATAGACTTGATTTGGAGATCTAGAAAGAGGAAACACTAGAGAACTTACTTGAATCTACCCCTGGTTGAGTTGATAATTCTCTAAGGCACTATTCACTATCACTTAAAAGCATAACCACTAAATGCTTGACCATAGATTTAGTGGTTTAGTTTTTAACATCATATATGTCTTAATACGAGCATATGATGGGTGGAGGAATAAGGATCTAGTTGCATATCGATTTGTGCTTTGAAAGGTAGAGGCCAAGTCCAAACCTTACCTCTCTCCCTCATTAAGTTATATAATTATTTTTATATATTTTCTTAGATTTATCTCTTCTAAAATCATAATTCGGTCTAGAAAGATTTTTTTTCCCAAACTCATTATGTATTCGATCCCGCTCATGAGAGCTACAATTTGATAACCGTAGTTTAAGCGGGTATTTGGTAGAGGCCATAAGAAAACCTCTTATAAAATGGCGCCATTGCCGGGGAGGCATCGCGGAAGACAATTATTTCTAATACCGAATTTCCTTTGTTAATTTTCTTTGTTAATTTTTTCTAATACCGTCCATATCTTACCAACGAGTTCAAAATTCCAAGTTTAGTAAGTTGAAGTATAGTGGGCTAGTAATGCTATTTTAAGTGTTTCTAATTTTCTTTTTAAAAAAAAAAATTAGTTGTGGTTCTTGGTGCTACTATAGCTTTGTGGCAAAAATTTTGAGTGCGTGGGTATTTGTTACCAACCTCAATTTTATTTAGGAGATTTGGTGCTATAGTTGATTTACGTGGGGTTATTGTTACCAACGTATACTTTACAATTCTGTTCTGAAGCTCGGGTCCAATAGTACCAATGTTTGTTCTTTAAAGTATTGGGTTTATTTTAAATTTCTCATGTCTAGCTTGAAACAGTAAGTATTGAACCTACATAAGTATTGGATATAAGGTGCTTGCTTCATAATTTTGGAGATGGTATGCAAGAATAATAAAAAAACTTCAAGACTACATCAATAAGTTGGTGCTTAAGGAAGGTGATAGTACTGCTAATACTGTTGTACATATTTATCTCTTTGCACCAAGTGATTTTTGTGCACATTATCGGGTTGGTGCTTAAGAATGCTCACGTGCTTTATTTGGGTTATTGCTCTATTATTTTGTTTGTAAATATTTTGCAGTTTCTTTACATCATCTAAGTTTTAATTCCATGTTGGAGCATTGAAGTGTATCATCATAGCCACATCTCTTCTTATCCAGGCAAAGAAATCACAAAGTGCTTTTAGTCAGTGGTGTTGGCTTTAAAGTGGAGCTTGGCCTTGCAAAACAAAAAAGTACGGGGATGGAAAATACGCAAAACTCAAAACATCAGTACTTCCATCCTTCTTTTTGCCCCTTAAATGAAGGGGCAATTTCCTTCTTTCGCCCCCTAAGTGTAGGGGCGGCCACAACTACACTGGGAATCACTTCCCGTAGGTTAATATTTCTCGAAAAACTTGACATCTAGAAAGGGTTCATATCGCTCGGGCACAGTGACACCGGAGAGTATAGGAACCAAAGCCTTAGACCATCCTACCTTTTTGTGATTATAGAAGAATATAGGCGAGACCTAATTATTACTTAAATTAAAAAACTAAAGTGTTAGATTATAGGTTCGATTGATTGTTTACTATAACGAGTGCCGAATTATTTTGCTTATTAGTTTGTGCATGATCAATTGTACATGTGGAGAAAAATGTTTAGGAAGTTTACCAGAACCATTGCCTATTTACGGCTTACCACCTCAGCTAAAGCGGATAAAGCGACTACCTCGCCCAATCAACACAATAGAGAACTTAGAACCCCCAATTTTGGTGGAGAGTAACCAATCAAGAGTTGACCTAATTGAGCTTGTTTATGGAGCTAGATGTAGGGGCCTAACTTCAGGCATTGGGGAAGATGGCTCTTACACCATGGGGTTTATCCTTAATCAGAGGATTCAAGCATAAAATCTATAGTATACATAATCTATCGACAATGTACTTACGTAAAGGCCCGAATGTGGCGATCTACGACCTCTGATGAGGATTTTTAAGAGAGTTTAAATTACTGATGAGTAATCGAAGGTTCGAGTACTGGGTTTTACAAAGTGATTGAAGGTATAATGTACTAGTTCAAGGGAGAGATTTTCTAACCTCTCTTTGGTTCCCCATCTCTCCTATTTAAAGAACATAGGATGAGCTGAGTCACCAAGGTTAAGTCAGATTTCAAGTATACAATCCAGATATCCTCCGGATATCAAGCGGATATCCCGGAGTTGGTGTTGAAGGCGGAAAAGCAGGGTCTGTCACCATGCTCTATCACTGTAGCTGTAAGGACCAACAACTCCACTGTCTTGTCTAGTGAGCTGGCTGTCTTTCTTGCCACACTTGGACTATGTGCGTATATGGTCAAAGTGTTTTTGTTGTTGTAGTGGTGTTCTTCTTCAAGGCTTGTTCAGAGTCGAGGCTTCATCTTCGGGTGATCTTTGGGAGACTTGCTTAAGGATTGGATAGGCTTTGATACATTCGAGTAGGCTTCGATACATTCAAGTAGGTTTCGGAGTAGCATTTGAGTGTATGACTACGGTAGAAGGATGCGAGTAGGCATCGATACCTTCGCGTAGGACTTGAAGTAGCCTTCGAGTGTGTGACTGGGGTAGAAGGCTACAAGTAGGCTACTACATTGGGCCCCTCTCAGCAAAGGTCTCGAAAACATGTATAGAGGCCATTGCTGAGAAAACTATTTGGCGTTAGAAGCTAAACGGTTCGACTCTTGGTTTCCGGGTAGGTAATAAAAGAAGGTAATAAAAAAATGTTAGTGGGGGGTTCTTCAGATGATGGGCTCATTTCACGGCCACCGTTTGTTTTTGCTCTAATCATTTGCAGAAGAGATGGTAGAGTAGGAGGATTCTGCTGCTGAGGCTAATAGAGAGGAGAAGCGTCCCAATGATAAATAGGGAGTTCTTGCTGGTTTGCTGAGTGTTTTAGATGGGTATAGAAGGGTATTTGTATTTTCTGCTTGAATTATACTATTTTGGTTTTTATTGAATGAACTTGGGTGTTGGTAATATAATCGTCAATTTATTTTTCAGTACTGTGTACAAGTAGAATTTTGATTGCTCGAAGTAAAATTTTAATCTATCGAAACAACCTGTCGAAACTTTTGAAGTAACATTCTTATCTGTCGAAGTAGAAGTCTGAACTTGGTGAAGTAAAATGTGTGATCTGCCGAAGTCAAAGTCTGAGTTTTCAAAGCCATATTTTGATCCGCAGAAGTAGAAGTCTAAACTTCGTGAAGTAACAGGTATGATCTGTCAAAATAGAAGTCTGATCTGTCAAAGTAATATTCTGATCTGTCGAAGTAGAAGTTTGAACTTGTCGAAGTAATCTGTCAAAGTAGAAGTCAGATCTGTCGAAGTAATATTCTGATCTGTCGAAGTAGAAGGCAAAACTTGGTGAAGAGAAAATTATGATCTTTTGAACTAGAAGTCTGAGCTACCGAAGTAATATTCTGATATGTCAAAGTTAAAGTCTGAACATGGGGAAGTAAAAAGTGTGATCTGTCGTAGTCAAAGTTTAAGCTGCCGGAGTAATATTCTGATCCGCCGAAGTAGAAGTCTGAACTTGGTGAAGTAAAAAGTGTAATCTATCGTAGTCGAAGTTTGAGCATTCGAAGAAATATTCTGATCCACAGAAGTAGAAGTCTGAACTTGGTGAAGTGAAAAGTGTGATCTGTGTAAGTCGAAGTTTGATCTGTCAAAGTAATATTCTGATCTCTGGAAGTAGAAGTTTGAACTTGGTGAAGTGAAAAGTGTGATATGTCAAAGTTGAAGTCTGATCTGTCGAAGTAATATTCTGATCTGTTGAAGTAGAAGTCTGAACTTGGTGAAGTAAAAAGTGTAATTTGTCAAAATCGAAGTTTGAGCTGTCAAAGTTATATTTCAATCTGTAGAAGTCTAAACTTGGTGAAGTGATAAGTGTTATCAGTCGAAATAGATGTCTGAGTTGTCAAAGTAATATTCTGATCTGTCAAAGTTGAAGTCTGAACTTGGTAAAGTGAAAAGTGTGATCTGTCGAAGTAGAAGTCTGATCTGTCGAATGTGTGGTAGAACAAATGTTTGATATATCTGGAAATCGGATGTGGGGTTAACTGTGGATAAATGTTTGAGACACGATATAGTCGATTACTCTTGTGGGAGAAGGTAGGTATCTCAAAGGTTGTGCTGGATTTGATTAGACAAACTGACAGCTTAGACAACTTGTCTATCAAAACTGTACGTGCTCCTGGGTCAGTGATCCAGACAGGTAATCATGATTTAGTTCGTTTTACAGAAAAGGTGTGAGTTGATATTGGGATTTGACGGGATTGCTTCAAGTGAGGATCAGAAGGTTCGAGAAGCTTTGAGTTGCTGTGTTGAAACTGATCTTGGAACTTGTGCTCTTTGGAATTAATTTGTATTGACTTCTTTTAGCTAGATACTTGATGTATGCTCTGAATGGAATTTGATTTGAATTGATATGTGCCGAAACTGCTTCTCTGATATATGATGTTGTAGAACTTCTTGCATGTGGTGGGATTGTAGATGTTCCTGTATGATAGCATCTGCATGGGTTGTATCTGTCAAATGATTGTAGAGTGGTCCAACCTTGAAGAGTTTCGAGATGGTTGTGATGCTCATTTGAAATCAAAGGATCTACTGGACATCGAAGGCCTAAGCCACAACGATATATGACGTGGTCGCCCCCAAGGTATTCTTGTGGGTCCAGTATTTTGACCACTCGTGTCCCCCGAGTTTGCTCGATTGATGGGAGTTTGAATAAACTTTGAGGTCGCACCCAAGTGCTAATCAGGCCGAGGGTGACATGACACTTAGAGGAGACCAAGAAATTTACTGGACTTTGATGGATTTGCAGGCCAGATCGAAGTATAACTATTCACCCCCAATGCATTCCCAAGGGTCCAGTCTTTCAACCATCCTTGTCCATCGAATTTGCTCGAAATTGGAGGTTTGAAATATTTCAAGGTCGCCCCCAAGTATCAGTCAGGTCGAAGGGTTGACATGATACCCGGGGCTAACCAAGAAATTCACTGGACTTCGACGGTTTTGTGAGCCTGATCGAAGCATAACCGTTCGCCCCCAATGTATTCCCGAGCGTCCGGTCTTTCAGCAATCTTTGCCCCTCGAGTTTGCTCAAAATTGAAGGTTTGAAATATTTCACGGTCGCCCCCAAGTATCAGTCGGGTCGAAGGGTTGACATGATACGCGGGATTAACCAAGAAATTAACTGGATTTCGACGACTTTGCGGGCCCGATCGAAGCATAGTTGTTCACCCCCAATGCATTCCCGAGGGTCCGATCTTTCAACCATCCTTGCCTCCCGAGTTTGCTCAAAATTGAAGGCTTGAAAATTTTCAAGGTGCCCCCAAGAATCAATCGGGTCGAAGGGTTGACATGATACCCAGGCTTACCCAAAAATTTTAATGGAAAATAGGAGATGAAGCTCAGGAAAAGATTTTTATTGATTATTCTGTGTTTATATCGGATATACAAGGTAGAGGTTGTGGCCTATTGTATGAGACTAGCTATATTGTGGTGCCGCTCCTCGGCTTGAGCGAATTGTTGATAAAGTAAAGCAATTTGGGCAGCCACTCCGTCAACGGAGTGGCCGGTATAGGTAGAACTGGAACGGAGGGTGGGTGCCATTGAGGATAACCGGTTGAAGTTAAAAATAAAAATAGGGGGAAAAAAAGGGAGATTGGTAGGGTGGGAAGCACAGATGGTGCCAAATATAGGTGCCTAACTTCAGGCAGAGGGGAAGTCGGCTCTTACACCATGGGGTTTATCCTTAATCAGAGGATTCAAGCAAAAAATCTATAGTATACATAATCTACCGACAAGATACTTGCGTAGAGGGCCGAATGTGGCGCTCTACGACCTCTTATGAGGAATTTTAAGAGAGTTTATATTACTGATGAGTAATCAAAGGTTCGAGTACTGGGTTTTACAAAGTTATTGAAGGTAAAACGTATAGGTTATGGGGAGAGATTTTCCAACCTCTCTTTGGTTCCCCATTTCTCCTATTTATAGAACATAGGATGAGCTAAGTCACCAAGGTCAGATTATAAGTGTACAATCCGGATATCAAGGGATATCCTGAAGTTCGTATTGAAGCCAGAAATACAGGGTCTGTCACCATGCTCTATCACTGTAGCTGCAAGGACCAACAACTCCACCGTCTTGTCTAGTGAGCTGGCTGTCAATCTTGTCACACTTCGACCATGTACGGATATGGTCAAAGTATTTTTAATGTTGAAGTAGAGTTCTTCTTTGAGGCTTGTACAGAGTCGAGGCTTCATCTTCGGGTGATCTTTGGGAGACTTTCTTAAGGATTGGATAGGCTTCGATACATTTGAGTAGGCTTCGGAGTAGCCTTCGAGTGTGTGACTGGGGTAGAAGGTTGTGAGTAGGCTTCGAAGTAGCCTTCGAGTGTGTGACTGGGGTAGAAGGCTACGTGTAGGCTACTATACTAGAAGCCAAAACACCAATCATGGTAACTGTCAAATCTCTTAAGGGCTATTGGACCCCAGTGGTGAGCGAAGGGTATATTGTGTTACCAACAGTCACAGCAAACCATTATGAAATCAAGTCTAGTGCGATCCAAATGTTACCTACATTTCATGGGATTGATTCTGAGAGCCCTTATAAGCACATTCATGAATTTAAGAAAATTTGTACGCTCTCAAAATATCAACATTTTTATTGAGGATTCTGTCCGCCTTCATTTATTCCCAATCTTACTAAAAGATAAGGCGTGTTATTGGCTTGATGCATTAGCACCAGCAGCAATAAATTCATGGGACCAAATGGAGACTAAGTTCAAAACTAAATGGTTTTTAATGGGTAAAACCCTTGCTCATAGAAATACAATTGTTGAATTTATTCAAAATGAGAGTGAAACATTTTACGAGGCATAGGAAAGATATAAAGATCTTCTTTCATAATATCCCCATAATGGTTTTAAAAAGCAACATTTAGCCCTGATATTTTATTGTGGAATAATGTCTGAGAATCGTTACAGGCTAGAATCCATGCATAGTGGCAAATTTTAGGACCTTGAACCCGATAGAGCATATGAGAAGTTTGAGACATTGGCTGAGAACTCTCTATAGTGGGATTTTGATCCACATAAAAATAGTCGTACAACCAAGAATGGTGGTTTATATGAAGTGAGTGAGGGAATTGCCATAAAATCCCAATTAGATACTCTTACTCAAAGAATTGAGGCTATGGCAATGAATCAATCTAAGGGTAGTGTGAACCAAGTTCAGCAATAGGGGTGTACCATTTGTTATGATGTCACCCATGTGTCTCAAATGTGTCCCATGTTAATTAAAATGAATGACAATCAAGAGCAAGTGAATTCCTTGAATAATACCTACAATAGGCCATTTGACCCGTACAAGCCAACTTGGCAGAACCACCCAAACTTTTTGTGAAAGAACAACCAACCTAGTCATGGTTTTGGAGAGCCATAAACCTCAGTTCATAATTTGCCTAGGAATCCCCAATTCTCAGTCCTATCCTCAAGCATCTCAGTAAACCTTTCAGTCATCAAAAGTGTTCCCGCCCGCTCCGCCCAAGCCATCTTTGGAAGACACCCTTTCTCTCTTCATGCACAATCAATGGAAAGTCAAAAACAAGCGTTGCAATTTTAATAACAAATGATGCAATTCCAGTAATAGACATTGTTAAATCAAAATTCCGTATCCTAATCTATCCCAAATCTAAATACTCAGATAGAACAATTAAAAAATATATTGCATTAGAGACCACTACGTCAGCTACCTAGCCAACCTATATCTAATCTTAAAGGACCACCGGGTTTTGATACTAGTTCTATCCCAAAAAGCCATAATGCCATTAGTACTCTTCGAAGTGGTAGACAAATTGATAAGCGAGTTAAAATACCTAGGGTTGAGCCAATACCAGTTGTTATTGAGGATGAGGTAGGTACGAGTGAACCAGTTGTAGTAAGTAATCATGAACCTTCTAAGAAATCTAAGGAGTTGCCTACTTTGTCTGTTTCCGTACCAAAGGCATGTGTTGAACCAAAGGTTCCTTATCCACAACGCCTTCTTCCGGCAAATAAAGGGATTCAATTTGACAAGATATTAGATACATTTAATCAAGTTCAAATAAATATTCCAGTACTCGATGCCATCATGCTTATTCCTTCTTATGGAAAAATCCATAAGGATGCATGCACTAGGAAAAGGAAAATCAATGTGCACAAGAAAGTCTTCTTGACTAAGACATTAACCCCTCCTAAGCCTCGAGATCTTGGAAGCCCAACCATCCCTTGTAAAATTAGAGATCACAAAGTGTATAGGGCATTTCTCAACTTGGGGGATAGTGTGAATGTCTTACCTTACTCGATCTATAAGGAATTAGGACTGGGTGGACTCAAACCAGCCTGAATAATACTTTAATTGGCTGATAGGTCAATACGATACCCATATGGTATCCTTGAGGATATTCTTTTCAAGGTTGATACTCTTATTTTTCCTATGGACTTTATTGTTTTGGAAACTGAAGATATCAGGAATCCTAGCTGTGAGATCCCAGTCATATTGAGCCATCTTTTTCTTGCTACTGCCCATGCCCTTATTAACTACTTCAATGGGGACTTACAACTATCTATAGGAGACTTAAAAATCAAACTCAATGTTTTTAACAATAATACTCAAGTGCATAATTTTGATGACATGGATGAGCTCAATATGATTGGCTCTCTAGTTTATAACTCTTTCCTCAAATCCTTTTCTGAGGACCCATTAGAATCATGTTTTTAACAAATAGTTTAATGCCTTACTCGTCTCAATTCCTATTTTTAACATGTCCAAATTGAGACCTTGACTAGAACCTCTTGGACCATCAATTACTTTACCTATGGCATCAATTATTAAGCCACCCCAGTTGGACATTAAGCCATTACCCAATACTCTCAAGTATTCATTTCTAGGTGATTCTGAAACTCTACCTGTGATAATAGATTCCATTCTAGATGCTGACAAGGAAGGTTGACTATTGAGTATCTTTAGGAAACACAAATCAGCCATAGGGTAGTCTATAGTAGACTTGAAGGGAATTAGCCCGGCCGTGTGCATGCATCGCATCAATATCGAGGAAGGTACTAAAAATTCGCGTGAGATACAACGGCGTTTAATTCCAACTATGATGGAGGTGGTTAAGAAGAAAGTTTTCAAGTTATAAGACTCGGATATCATATACCCCAATTCAGATAGTAAGTGTGTCAGCCCTGCTCAAGTTGTACCCAAGATATTAGTGATTACTGTAGTTGAAAATGAGAATAATGAATTAATCCCTACCCGTATGACCACTGGGTGGTGTATTTGTATCGATTATAGAATATTGATCAAGATCACTAGGAATAATCATTTTCATCTTCCCTTCATTGATCAAATACTTGAACAATTAGCGGTAAAAAGTCATTATTGTTTTCTTGACAGTTATTCTAGATATAATCAGATCCCCATCGCTCCAGAAGATCAAGAGAAAACCATATTCAAATGTCCCTACAGGAGTTATGTTTATCGACGTAAGCCATTTGGTTTGTGTAATACACCCGCTAAATTTCAACGTTGTATGATGAGCATTTCTCTGATATGGTTGATAAATTTATCGAAATCTTCATGGATAATTTTTTAGTGTTTGGTTCCTCTTTTGATGAATGTTTGTACCATTTGGACCTCATGCTAGAACGATTTTCATAAACCAATTTGGTATTAAACTGGGAAAAGTATCGCTTCAGGGTGACACAAGGGATAGTTCTTGGGCATGTCATCTCCAACAAAGAGATAGAAGTTGATTAAGCCAAATTTGATATTATTTCTTCCTTACCTCCTCCTCAGACGGTTAAGGCCATTAGATCATTTCTAGGCCATGCGAGGTTTTATCATCGGCTTATCAAAGATTTTAGCAAAATTTCCCAGCCCTTGTGCAAATTAATTGCTAAGAACACTGATTTTAACTTTGATGTTGAATGTTCCAGAGCTTTCGAGAAGCTCAAACTTCAATTAACTTCCTCTCCAATTATCCAACCGTCCAACTGGGATCTTCCATTTGAATTGATGTGCGATACATCTGACTACACTGTTGGAGCAATTTTAGGGCAAAGAGTAGATAAAAAACCTCAAGTTATTTACTATGCTAGTCGTGTGCTCAATGATGTACAAATAAATTACTCCACGACTAAGAAGGAATTATTAGCCATTGTATTTGTATTAGAAAAATTTTGGTCATATCTTGTTGGGTCCAAAATCATTGTCTACACCGATCATGTGGCCTTAAAATATTTGTTATCCAAAAAGGATGTTAAGCCTCGGTTAATCTGATGGATTCTCGTATTATAAGAATTTGACATCAAAATTTGAGATAAGAAAGGTGTTGAAAATATTGTAGCAGACCATTTATCGCAACTTCTGATTGAAGGTGGTAAAAATCTATTCTCTATCTTAGTGACATATTCTGATGAGCAGCTTATGGTTATTCTACAACTACCTTGGTATGCCGACATTGTCAATTATTTTGCTACTGAACGATTACCTAACCACTGGTCTAAGCAAGATAAAACAAAATTCTTACACGAGGTTTGACATTTCAGGTGGGACGATCTTTATCTGTATAAATTTTGTTTTGACCAAGTTATAAGAAGATGCATTCCAAATTATGAGTTCCAGATCGTACTCATGTTCTGCCATACCTATGCCTGTGGAGTGCATTTTAGTGTTAAGAAAATAGTTGCAAAAATTCTTCAATCTGGTCTATATTGACCTACCCTTTTCAATGATACATAGACCTTTTGTTCAACTTGTAATAGATTTCAGTGGACCGGCAATATTTCTCACCGCAGCATGATGCCCCTAAATATCATTCTTATTGTTAAACTTTTTTATGTTTAGGGCATAGATTATATGGGCCCGTTTCCTTCATCTCTCGAAAACCTTTATATTCTAAACGCAGTGGACTATGTCTCCAAATGGGTCGAAGCGGTAGCATGTCCAACAATGACTATAAGCCTGTAGTCAAATTTATGAAAACCATTTTTAATTTTTTTGTACTCCTCGAGTAGTTCTTAGTGATGGTGGGAAACATTTTTGCAATAGTGTTTTTAAAATATCATTGAAAAATTATTCCATCACTCATAAAGTTGTCACACCTTACCATCCACAAACTAGTGGTCAAGTAAAAATTTCCAATTGGGAGATTTAAAGAATTTTAGAAAAAGTTGCCCGAACTGATCATAAAGACTGGTCAGATCATCTTTATAATGCTCTTTAGGCCTATCGAACAGCTTCTAAAACCCCAATTTGAATGTCACCCTATAGACTTGTCTTTTGGAAGGCTTGCCACTTGCCTGTGGAACTTCAGTACAAAGCTCATCGGCCCACAAAGGCCCTTAACTTTGAGATGGACCAAGTTGGGTCCAAGAAAAAACATTAACTTTCTGAGTAGGATTAACTTCATCATGAGGCTTATGAAAGTTCAAAAAATTATTTAGAACGTGCCAAAGCTTTTCATGATAAATCAATTATTCGTAAAACCTTCGAGCCCAATCAAAAGGTATTGCTTTATAACTCCAAGCTTCGTCTATTTCTTGGGAAACTACAATCGCGTTGGCATGGCCCCTATACAATTAAAACTGCTTTTCCTCATGGGGCTGTGGAGGTGGAGGATCCTAAGAATGGAAATACTTTTTAGGTCAATGTCCAATGATTAAAACCGTACTTTGAGTCCTACACTTTTTATGAAGAGATAATATTTTTAAATGACCCAGTATATAAGATATGATATTGTGTACCCCTATAGTACCATTTCAACATCATTTTAAGTATGGGGGTATATTAGTCTGGTTGAAGACTGTAAACTTAGCGCTTCCTGTGAGGCAACCCATAACACATTCAGGTAAAAAAATTCAGTTTTCCTTTTCTATTTATTTTCTTGTTCTCAATCATTAAGAGCAATGCATGATTTAAGTTTGAGGGTAGGAAACCATTTCTTTAAATGATTTTAGAAGAAAAGTGAAATAATGGCACTTTGACAATTTATGATAAATTTTTTACGTCCAAACACTTAAACTGATTTTACGTTGACATAAATATTATGGAAAAGCCTAAATTTTGAAACTGTACCTAGTATTTACTAGAATATTTTGTACTATCTTAAGCTAGATGTACTATCCTTTTTTAGCGACTAATTCAAATTAGTTTAGCATATTTTGAAAACGTGTACTACACTGTAAATTTACTATTAATACCTTTAATAGATTTTGGCTCAGTATAAGGGAAATTTAGCATTTACGTTAGAATTAGTTTGCTATAAGGGAGATAACTGCCTACGAATAAGTTCATTCTTAAGAAAACTAAATAAATAAATTGGCCAAATGTGCTCTAAAAACTTTCACGCTACAAGGCTACTCTCATGATTAAGAACTGAAAGAGGAAAAATTATCACCAATCTTGAGTTTGGCCATGAACTATGTTAAAAGAGCACAAGAAAATGTTACTTATGAGAATCCTTAGTCAAGGTCATGATGGGGCACCACACCCCGGCAACCTTAGCCAACTGGCGGGGATTATTGACCGAAAACTCCTTGTTACGGAGGCTTCACTAAGAAACAATATACTCAAAAGAAAATGAATAAAATAAAAGAAAAAAAGAAAAAAAAATTAAGAAGATGAATTGACTAAGGCACTTGTCGAACTGTCTGTTGAATTTATTCTAGCAAGAACTAGACTTCCAAAAAAAATTTAGTTAATTATTCTTTACAAGGTATTAGGCGATAAAACTATTTTCACTATACAGTCAAATATAGGAAAAGGCAAATACTTGAATCTCTTTCTAATCTTGAGGTAGTCACTCTATTTTTGGATAAGCATAAAATATTCTTTGGTATATTTGGGAGAATAGCAAGTTCGAGTATTTTTTCACTGGTATATTTATGTCACAACTAAGTAATGATAAGTTTACAAGAAATGAGTCATGTGCATTCTAGAATTGTTTAAAAGTCACTGCAAACCCTCACAAGACAATACTCGTTCACCAGGCTAAATCAGGAGGTCCAATGGCTTGTTGCATATGCTAAATCCAATCGTGCGCCCTGTGAATGTAGCTATTATTTTATTTTACACGGGACAAGTAAAAGACAAGTTTGGGGGTATTTGATGATAACGTAATTATGACATTTTTAATATACCCGAACATGTATTTTAGTCATCCATTATAGTTAATTTTAGGCACTTACGTACATTTGTTTGATTGTAGCTATTGAAGATAGATATTTGAAACCAAGTTCTGAAAGTCAAGTAAAAGTGTCTCAAGCAGCTCATAGCACATAAAGTCAAAGAGATAATATATTTTGTCTCAAGATTGAAGAAATATATACACAAATGTTCTTGGAGAATAAGATCAAAGAATATATTACATCCAAGATCCTTGAAGATATTTTAAATTAAAATTATGTGCAAGAGTTTCTATGAAGAAAGATCCCTACATCACTTAAGGGAATTATATACAAGAATCTTAGGTGATTGGTTGTAAAATTAGAAAATATTATTGTGAAAATATTCTTTACAATTTAATGTATAGTTTCTAAATTTGGGTTCCTTATCCTATAAAAGGAACCCTCCCCCTATTGCAATTGGGCATCTCATATTAGAGCAAGTTTAGAAGAAATGAAGTCATAAGTTTTATTTAATTGTCTATTCTTCTCTTTTAGTTTTATGTTTGTTAATGTCTTCATTAGTTGTTAATGTGATGAAGTCCTAGATGAGCGGTTAATCTCCTAGCTAAGACAAGGATGAGGCATTTTCTTGGATGAGCAATAGTTTATATTAATTAGGTTCTAATTAGTTTTCTCCTAGTTTTACGATTTATAAGCTAGTGCATCATATCGAAGGCTTGACCATAGCATTGGTTTGGCGTGCAATAACTTTGGATTAACAAGTACTACTAACCATAGACTTGATTTGGAAATCAAGAAAGAAGAAACACTTGAGAACTCACTCAAGCCTTGCCATGGTTAAGTTGATAATTCTTTAAGACACTCTTCACCATCACTTAAAAGCATAACTACTAAATGTTTGACCATAGATTAAGTGGTTTATTTTACAATATCGTATGTGTCTTAACACGAACATATGATAGGTGGAGATATTAGGATCTAGTTGTATACCGATTAGTGCTTTGAAAGGCAGAGGCCAAGTCTGAACCTTAGCTCTCTCCCTCATTAAGTTTTATAATTAGTTTTTATTTATTCTTCTTAAAATTATCCCTTATAAAATTGCAATTCGGCCATGAAAGTATTTATTTTCCCAAACCTCCTTATGGATTCGATCCTACTCATCCGTGCTACAATTTGACAACCGTACTTTGAGCGGGTATTTTGTAGAAGCCATAATAAAAACTTCTTATCTAATGGCGCCGTTGCCGGGGATGCATCGTTAAAAACTATTTTTTCTAATGCAGAATTTCCTTTGTTAAATTTCTTTGTTAATTTTTTCTAATACCGTCAATATCTTAGCAATGAGTTTTAAATTCCTTATTTAGTAAGTTGTAGCATAGTGCGCCAGCAATGCTATTTTAAGTGTATCTAATTATCTTTTTGAAATAAAATAAAAAAATTAGTTGTGGTTCTTGGTGCTACTATAGCTTCGTGGCTGTTTTGTTTAAGTGCATGGGTTATTGTTACCAACGTTTATTTTATTTAAGAGGTTTGGTGTTATAGCTGATTTACGTGGGGTCATTGTTACCAACGTATACTTTACAATTATGTTCTGAAGCTCGGGTCCAACAGTACCATCGCTTGTTCTGTTTAAAGTGTTTGGTTTATTTTAAATTTCTCACGTCTAGTTTGAAACAGTATTTATTGGACCTATATTAGTATCGGCTACAAGGTGCTTGCTTCATAATTTTGGTGATGGTATGCAAGAATAATAAAAAAATTCAAAACTACATCAGTATGTTGGTGCTTAAGGAAGGTGAAAGACTACTTCTAAACTTATGATCGAAGTACAATTTCTTATGGATGCTCCATAATATATACTTCCAAGTTTAAGGTACACATTCTTTATATTTTGAAGTTGCCAATACTTTGGTATTTCCAGTGCGTTATTTCAGTGCCATTGCCCCTAAGCCGATAATAGGATTTTGGCCCATCTCTGCACTCTATTTATTACATTGTAGCTCTATACTAATGAAGCATACAAATCAAATATTTTTTGCTCTGCTCTAACCAGCATCTCCGCTTGCGAAGACAACTGGGACGTTGAGGTGTCTCTCTCCTTAGCAAGCTCAGCTTGTAAATCTTTTATTTTTAGGCATATGTCCTTAAGTTCTAATAGCAAGGTTTACAAAAGTGACTTAGCCTACAGAATTTTATCCAACAAAAAATATCCAATTAGTTTAAAACGATTCCCAAATATTGATATAATCACAAAACCATCATACTCCTCTACCTTCTCATTTTCCCCTTCTGGACGCTCGTTGTCATCCCCTTAGTTGTCTCTCACTGTCTTAGGAGACACACCATCCAGCCCGTTCAAGACACCAGTAACAACATCTTCAATCTCTTCATCTTCCTCCTCCAATACATAGGTTTCGGCCCTAATGGCATCCACCTCATCTTCAAAAATATCCTTTTGACATAAGGTGGCGGTCGAGTCTGTCATGCTCGGCTACCACCTCTTCCAAGTTCGTTCTCGCTTCCGTATGTAGGTTATTAATCTATACCACTTATGAAGCCTTCAAAGCCTCTATCAATTTTCCCTCCTTGAGCAAATCAACTTTTAATCGAGCTACGTTCCTTTCGAGCTTGACTTTCTTCCCCTTCAGCTCAACTCTCTCCACCTCAACCCTGAGGCATATTTCCTTCATCAAACGAGTAGCCTATAAAAACAAACAAAATCAACCTTATTAATTAGCTCGAATCATATTACAAAACTCATCACAATACAAATTCGAACATATGAACCTACCATTTTGCTCATCTCTTCCTCCCCATGGAGAGCTGCCAACCTGGCTTTTTCCTCCACCTCTTTCAAATCGTCCTCTACAACAGGTTGATCTTCTACGACCTTTGCCCCCAACATTTCAGAAGGTTCAAACCTTTTCTTTTTCGCCATTTCTACAGCCTCACTACTTCCCATGGATCCAGAGGTCGAAGGACGCTTCAGCACTTGCTTCTTGGGAAATTTTTAAGCTAATTTGCTCAATGTAATTGACTCTGGTAACCCTACACAGTCTACTCTAGGAGCCTAGGGCAAGTTGACTTGCCTCTCTTCGTCAGTTCTCATCTTCTTACTACCATTAGCGCTGGCCATTAGCTTCATTGACTAAGATATTTTAACTTTTTAAGCTTGACTATTAACACGCTTCTTTTAGGTAATGCCAAGATCTTCCAACACAACCTCGTGGTCTGTCTCATCCTAAGAAATTGTATCTAATAATGACTATTTCCTCGTTAACTGAGATTTAGGAGCTGTCATGCACAAAACATCATCATTAGTAGAGCATCATACAATTTTAACTATCAATCTCATACATTATACATTGTTATACATACTTTGTTTTGCAGTTCTATGCAGAAGTTCCATATATTCTGTAATGGCCTAATTTTGTAAGCTCGAAGTGGCTTAGAATTATCTCATACACTAATATACCTGTGACAAAAATCTAAATAGAAAGCAAGAAATGACACAAGTATTTAGCGCGGAAAACCTATGAATAGGTAAAAAATTACGATCACGAGGTGAATATTTTTGTAATAGTAATATTTTATTGCTTGAGGCTGATATCTTATTACAAGTGATCTCTTGGCATAAAAATTATTGATCTTGTAAATAAGAAGTTGGAAGTTTTGAGAATCTAGAAAATATAGTTTTTTTGGTGAATTTTCGTATAATTTTCTGGTTCTTGTCTCTTCTGGAACTTCTTATTTATATAGGCCTTCTCCGCAGTTCTTCATTATACTGTAACACATTCTCTGAACAATGTGGTTAGTGGCGGTTGACTGAGTAACTATAGAGTTTATATTAAATAGGTGGCTTTAACTTGTTCTGGTTTTCCTATTTCAGCTCGACCCACATCTTTTATCTGTTTGTGGAGTAGGTGGTAATGTTTACAAGAGGAGTCATGTAGAGAATGCGTGGATCTGTCATGGAGGTAGTTCAAACATAAAATAGCTCAATTTAGGTAAGATCGAGGGATATGCCCTTACAATCGCCCCCTCATAACCGCAGTCATGAGTAACTCTTGTTGAGAAAGAATTTTTGGGTATATGGATTAGAATTTTGAATAATGATGGTGTTTGACTACATGGAAACTACACTTGCTATGGGGGGGATGTATGTGCATTTAAAGTTTTATGGGGCTATTGATGTACGCGACGGTTAGGGTTTAAAGAGTTTCGCTTGTGTTGAATGATAACACTTTGGAAAACGATCCTGCACAATAAATGTAGGGCTATATAAATAGTACCTGTGTCGAGGTTTATAGCAAAGTACGCTTGTTATGTTGCAATATTCTCTATAATTGTTGAAGATGGTAAAGTCTTATTGAATTGTTCTTAAGGAGAAAATTGCTTCCGAAATATAGAAGTTGAAGTTGAAGTATTTCGGGGATCAGTCCCTGGAAAATCCTACACCTGCTCCTGTTCCTCTGACATATCAAGGAATGTCAAAAAATGAAGTGGCTGAAGCTGAGGATGAGTTTTATTGCAGATGGAGGTTTCACCACGCTGTCCTAATAGTGCGAGCAACCTTGGCTTTGTCTCTGCATTCTTGCAGAAGACAAAGTTGGGGAGACAGATGCAAGGATAGGCGTGACTGCGGGGCAGTTGTACTAATATCTTGCGCTCGAATAGATTCTAAGGTCTGGCCCTCTTCATCTCTACCAACTCTATGAGGGTGGTGGTTATATGAGAGACGACGATGGTAGTGGAGTAGGAAGACAGAGAATGAAAATCTCCTCCCCACTTTTATCGCTACTTTGCGCTGAAAAGACCTTCAGCTTCAAGAGTTTGACCAAGCACTGAGTCTCCTGCTTTCATAATTTCCATTTAAAGTTCGTCTGAGCTTCGACCAAACTCATGGGAGGGAGGATACTCGTTGTTTCTAATGTCTGTTATGCTTCAGGGTGAAAAATTACAAAAGTAGAATGAACTGAAGGATTTGATGTTTCGGAGTGCCTGAAAGACTTGTTAGTTGCAAAAGCACTTGAAAAACTTATAATCTGTAAAGTACCTAATGTTGAGTACTTGAAATACTTGTTATTTGTAAAGTACCTGATATCGAGTAGGTGAAGGACTTGTTACCTATAAAAGCACTTGTAATTATTTTTGAGATGAATAAAATTTGGTTATCCAACCTTTGAGTTGATATAGAACAGGATAACTCTAGAAATCGAGCTGATGATCCGAAGACTTTCAAATATTGTTCGAAATAAAATGTATGAGATCAAAAAGTACATTTTTTTTATTATAATCGAACTGTAAAAATTTGATTGTAAAGTGAAAATATCTCTGTGAGTGTCAAATATGACTCCACCTATATGCTAAAATTATGGGAGAGATAAAAGTACAAAAGTTTCAGAATGAAAAATTGATCTCGAAGAGGTCGTTCTAGAATATTAGATTTGGAAAGAATAAGCTCGATAGGAGGAAATAACGGAGGTCGATAGGGAGAGATATGCTCAAATAACTTTTCTTGAGATATTAGGATTTCTTTTACAAGATAATAGGATTGTATCACAACTTGTAGGGAATTGGAAGTAAAAATGTATAAATAAGGGGAGGGGATAAATTCTAGGTATGGAGAAGGAAATAAGAATGGTTTGGACTCGATCTGAGGGAATTTGTTATGCTCCTAGAGGAAGCTCCATTCAATGTATCCTTAGTGTAGATTGTATAGTTTAGTTAGAGTAATTATATTTTCTTTATCCTAACATAATGTATATTTATATTCCTTCATTCAATGCTTGACCATAGCTAGGATTATTGAGAAATAATGAATCTAAGTAACCATCTTGTTTGGCCATAACAGATAGGTTAGGAACATGGAAAAGAGAACATAATTTATGCGTATCAACCGGACCATGGTTGAGTAAGTTGGTTTATGGGTAGTTCCCAATCACTAATTATCTCATCTTATGATGTGTTACATATGGTTAACCAAAAATATACGATACGGGAATTCGTGATAAACTCTAACTAGGTACATTATCTCAACGTTACAACGGATGGAGTGGAATCACAGCTTGGTTTCCTCTCCAATCGTATCAACACCTATTCTAGTTTGTATCTTATTTTAATTTCTTCAATTATAATAACCCAAAACTCATTATTATTGGATAATAAGAAGCTCGAAGTATAAACCACAAGTCTATTGGGATATGACCCCACTTTCCTTTGTACGCAACAGTATACCGTGCGCTTGCGGGACTTTAAGATGCCAGTTTCATAATCGATCAGGCTTCAGACTCTTCGGTTGTACGAGCTTGCTAACATTTGATGATATTGACCAAGGTTAGAAATAGCTCGTTCCCTAGTTACATCAATCAAGTTCTTATTACAAGCTAGCTCAAACTCATTTTCTTTGCCTATTAGCTCGTAAACTCTGACTGGATGGTGGTACTCTATTAGAATGATGGCCTATGTGCCATAAGCCAGGGGAAAGGGGGAACAGCCAGTTGATTGTCTTAGTGTTATACGGTATGCTCATAAGATATGAGGAAGCTCCCATATCCAATTTCCTTTCTTTTATGATTAAAATTATTTCTTAAGTCCATCTACTATGGTTTTGTTGGTAATTTTAGCCTGGCCGTTTCCTTGCAAGTAGTATGGATTGGATGTGGAATGAATGATGTTGTGTTTGTTGAGTAAGGCCACAACCTTTTCTTTAACAAACTATAGCCCGTTATCAATCCGAATCAGGTAGGGGCATCTGAATCACGTGATAATATATTCCCAGATAAATGATATGACCTCTTCTTCTCTAGTTCAATAAAGAGTAACTGTTTCCACCCATTTCATAAAGTAATCGGTTATCACAAGTAAGAAACGCCGATTACCTAGCGTGTTGGGAAATTTTCCCATGAGATCGAGCACCCACCGCTTGAATGGCCAGAATACCTTGCTTGCATATAGTTCGAGTATAAGGGTCCAAATTTTGTGTCCATGTTGTTGTCATCTGTCGTATCTTCGTGAGTACTCTTTTGCTTACTTGTACATTCCTGGCTAGAATACTCCTTGTGTAATTTCTCTATTTACAAGTGATCGATTTACTGCCTGGGAGCCACAAGTTCCTTCAAGTAATTATTAAAGCATTCCATCGACTTTCTTCCCAGAGAGGTACTTGAGATAAATCCCTGTCACTGATTAATGAAATAAATGGCCGTTCTGAACTGCATAACGTTTCGATTTTTTGATAAACTATCGGTATTTTTTTAGATCTGTGGGAAGGGGCCCGTCACATTTGTTCTTCAGGTCGAGGTAGGTGATAAAAGGTTGTTGCCAATCATTATCTTCTACTTTATTGCCCCCAGTGTTGATCGAGAATATAGAATGGAGATTAATGCTCGGGGTGGACACCATTTTTATCTGCAGATATCGTGCTTCTATACCAAAGACCTCTGCTACATAAGCCAAGGAATTAGCATTTTTGTTCTCGTCACGAGATAAATAGTCGAGAGTTGCTCTCGCGATCCTGCTCATCCTATCGGCAATGAGGGTTACATATTCGATCATCTTGCCATTTTTCTTGTACAGTTCTGAGTAATGGAGGTCGATGAGTAAGGATTTTGTATAGACTGAGGGATCTAGGTTGCCAAGCTCGAGTGCTAAGTCAAGCCAATTAATTAAAGCTTCATACTCTGTAATATTGTTGGATGTTTTAAAATCTAAGCAGATTGATTTCTCGATTTTGTCACCGGATGGGGTAATTAGTACAATTCCAATCCCTGACCCTGCGGGTCCTGCTGAACCATCTATAAGAAGCCTCAACCCTTTCCTTGTAATCTATTCAGCTTGTTAGTCAAATTGCTTGGCAGGTAAATCTTCAACGATTACTTCTATAAGGTCAGGATCGTGCTCCTCTCAATCAGGATCTTCTTATGGAAAATCTGCAAAATAATTGATAATGGCCTGACCTTTTCCTGAATACCGTTGTTTGAAATTGATATCATGTTCTCCCAAACTGACTGACCATTGTTGCACTCTTCGTGAATTTTCTTTCTTAGACAAAATTTATCAGATAGTTTGTCATGAATTTGACTGAATGAGATTGGAAGTAGTGCTTCAGTTTTTGTGAAGTGTAAACAAGAGTTAGATTGAGTTATTTGAGTTTTGAATACCTAATTTCTGTCGGAGTGGGGATTTTGCTAATAAAATTGACTGATTCTTCAACCTTTCCTTCAAGTCGAATGAGAACTAAGCAAATAGAATTGTCTGTAACTACAAGGTAAATGTACAGTTTCTTATTATCTACTAGGGTTCTCATGATGGACGACTTCCCGAGATAGGTTTTCAGTTTTAGAAAAGCTACATTTTGTCGCCCAATATATCTCTTAGTTGGGCTAAACTTTTTCTCATTTGGTGCACCCTCGAAGTAGTAAGAATAACAATCGGTATCGATCTGATTACTTAGAGACAAATTGATTAATAGCAGCAATCTTGCCTACGAGTTTTTGTACATTCATCTTTGCTTTCAGAGGGGGCATGTTGAGGAGAACTCGAATTTAACCTTGGTTGGCTTCAATCCCCTTCTTGCTGATGAGGTGGCTGAGAAACTTTCTTGAGTGCACTGTTAATTGACATTTATCAGGATTGAGCCGTATTCTGTATGAGTGTAAAAAATGGAAGATCGTAGAGATATCTATGATATGGTTTTTTGACTATAAGCTTTCACTATACATATAACTCAATTTTATGACAGGCCAAAGCCGTCGTTAACGCTCCTTTATGACAGTTTTAGACCGTCGCGATTCCCGTCACTAACAAGTCGTTGTTTATATATTTTGACAGAAAAGTCCCATCGCAAAGACATAAATTTTGTGACGATCTCTACCCATCGATAATTTCTGTCAGTTCAGAACCGTTGCAAACTTGCTTAAATGTAGTATCCCAAAATAGTTATTGCGACGACTTTGGCTGGTTGGAAATTTTATTGTTTATTTGCGACTAATTTTCTTGGAAATTCAATATATGAAACAACTAAAAGAAATTCTCCGTATTCACTGTCCTTGATTTACGACAATTGCATTGTATTAAACTGAATAACATAAAATGAAAATACCATATGAAAGAAAATAAATTCCATTTTATTATAAAAATGATGAAGTACATACAACATATTTATTCAAAATTTTATATATAGTTCCTCCAAATAGAAATTAAAACAATCTTTAGCAACAACTACTCTTTAAACCCTTCCATCTTTTGCTTGCTTCACGATCTCTTCTATATACTATATTTGTAATTAAGCGGTAAACTCACACAAATATGGTCTAAGCTTGAATGAATCCGGTCTGAACTTTCATAAAAATAGTTTAAACTTGAACTAACATTCAAAAACCGTATCTAGCTTCCCATGCAACCTTTCAGCACCTAAAAATAATGCCACGAGTATGCAAGTTTCATTTGATAGGTGGAAGACTAGAGTTACTTCCTAACCATGATAGATAAGAAATGCAAAAGGTAAAATGAAGGTGTGGTTTAAATACCTTAGGAGCAATCCAATAAGGGATGCCTTTGAAAGAGAGCATTGAACAATATGAAGTAATCAAATATAGAACTCTTCTAGACCTGTTTAAGTAGATATATTCAATAGGAGAAAACAAAAAATAGATATATTTAATATGAGAAAACATAAATACAAAATAGAGCTCAAGAGAGTCCCAAACCTTAGGAATGAGGATGGACATGATTATAAGATCTCATATATCCTCTAACAATTCCCAGTATGGTGTTCACCTAAACCTAAAAACTAAGGAAATCATTAAAATCACAAAAAAGATCATGGTGTCCTAATATGGAACTTGCCTAATTGAATCACATAACAAGGGAACTTAACACCAAAGAAAAATAGTGAAACAAAGAATAGACTCCAAACTATTGCCAAACATTAGTATGGAACTTGCCTAATTGGATACTTTATTTACCTAATATGGAGAGACTTGTGCGGAAATGGCCTAGGGAAGTTATATAAAAGATTTGTAATTTTGAACTCCAAGTGAAAATTTAGATTTACAACGGTTAACTTATATATACCTTGATGTCTCCCATGTAGGTTCACATACAATAAGCCAATCACATTGTACAGCTTTCAGCAATAGATTATACAATATTAGTCTAAGAGCACCCCAAGAACCAAGTACATTGTTAATTGTATGGCTACCTGTATTGAATGCAGCAATGCCTACAACTACTCATTTTCCACCATGAACTCTTGCTTCTTAACCTCATAAGCGTCCACCTGCAAATTACAAAAGGTATACATACATTAAATAACAATCTAAGGAATGTTTTATACACTAACAAAATGTTAAAACATGAATAAGATACTTGTCCTTCTTACAATCATTTTGTAGAAGTCACTGTCAGCTTTCTTTCCATTCCAGGTTCTATGCGGTCGCCCTTCTTTCTATTTTTACATATCATTTCATTATTAGGAAATATAAGTTTAAATGTCTTCCACTATGTACAAAAAAACCTAAGTTAACTAATGAATACCTGAAGTAAATTCAGTATCTTCATGCCTGACTTGGACTCATCTTTCTCCATCAACACTTGATTTAGTTTCTCCAATAATGCATAAAATCGTGGATCCTTACTTTTATTATCATCACAACAAGTACAACACCTCTATGTTTTTCATTTGGGCTATTAAGGTAAGTGGAATAGGCCTAACCTAAAGTTTTATCTATTCCTTCTCTTTTTTCTTCATCTCATGTATTTGTTAAGTCTACACATGCTGTCGAATTATCAAAAAACTAAACTCGTGAATGCCAAGAAACATACGATCAATGTGGTATACAAAATGCAATAGATTATAAGAAAAAGAATACTAACCAAATTTTCTATAACCATTCTTTGAAATTCATCTCGTTCCTGTTGCAGCTTTTCAATCTGGGCCTTAAAAGCTGCTGCTGATTATAAAATGATTATAAATAGCAATATCTATAGGTTTTAAATCCCATTTTATTATTCATATAGTAAAATGATTATAAAACAAATTTTGTACAAAGTCAAAACTTTCGAGTGATCGTGGCCAATACCTGATCTTTCGCTGTTAATTATGCATCAAGCCTCTCAACTTTTTTTTTCTAACCTCGGCATGTCAGATACAAGTCTGTAACATGAATACCGATATTAGTTATTCATGTGAACAAAAATATGTTAAGGCAATACAGCTCTTAGAGCAACAACGATCACAAGCCACAGTAGATTAAGAAATTATTGATGAGAAAGTGTGATGAACACACTTACATGATCATTAGAGAAGAGATCAAGAAACGTATGGAATACAAAGGTAACGAGTGTTTGTACATATACATGAATATACATGAAAGAAAAAAGAAAACAATTAACCAAAAGCATAATTTTACACAAGTATTCTAAGGATCTGAGCAGTATCATAAACAAAAGAATGAAGAATTCTAGATATCTTCTAGACTTTTGGATAAAGGTTGTGAATGCCTTTCCATGTGTGAAAGCTCAGGTATAGTTACCTCTATGAGGAAACGCTGCCATGGCAGAACATAATGTACTACAAGGTATGTCAACAGTATCTTAACCACTAGATTTATAATTAATAGCTTGATGGCGAGAAAAACGTTAAGTCAATCATTTTGGATTTCTAAAGAGTAAGCTTGGTAACTTTCCAAGGATAAATCATTGCTTTAATAACTTTCATTAGGTCTGTATGAAAATAATCCAAACCCAAACCAATATTCCCAAAATGAAAAACTAATGCCACTTTGATCACAAAAGCTAAAAGTGATGTCTTAAGATAAGATTATATAGGACAGTAACATCATATGTCATGATGTACTAGGCAGTAGGCACACCTATGACCTCATGATCTAAAACTAAACCTCTAGATCATAGCGGTAGATTCCTTTCACTTGTGCATCCCTTGTTGCTATGTTCACCTGTGTAATATAGGATCTCATTACATCTATTTGTTGCATCCTGGAAATCAAGTTAAATACAAAAAAAGAGTATAATATAATATGTATGATGGGCAAGAGAGACATGTGTACATTTTAAAGAGAAAAGGTTGGCAGTGCTTACGCTGACATCCTGATAATCTTCCTCAAGCTCATCGAGACATGTCCCAATCAAATCAAATGCTATACACACATATACCTTAAAACAAAAAAATCTATGGACTCCAATATAGGGGTGGACCTAATACATGTACTCCATATACATAAGATTCTATATCCAAAGGACACACTCTAGAGTACAATTAGTTCCATATTAACCTAATAAAACAATATAGAAGAATTCTATGCATAAAAGAATCACACAAAATGCATCTTCAAAATGAAAAAAGAGAATTAACTAACGCGGTTTAAAATGCGAATTGGTTCAGAAGGTAAATTTTAATAAGCAAGTCAATCCCGTAAAAGAAATAATAAACATGACTACTTTGAAACCCTAATTTTCTTAAATTGAAATTAAAAGTAAACATGAATAGAATTTGTACCTCATTAATGATTTTCAAGAAGAAAGAGGAGTACTTAAACCACTCGCCCACTGGAATATCGCGAAAGAATATTCCTCGCCTACAAAAAACCTCTGCATCTTCATCAATTACACGGTCCACCAAAGCATCATACTTATTGGGATTATTAGTTTGATTATGAGGAAATATTGCCCTACCCACGGCAACTACTTCAGCTCGGTGAAAGTTAAAAAAATGATGTTAAAACATCATAACAAAAATACATGTATCAGCAGTAAATTAGGTTACCCCCTTAGATCCCCCAGTAATTTTTCCCTATTTATCTCCTCAAACAAAAGTAGAATTTTTCAATATAAAACTATTAGGACAGAAAAATTCAAATAAGACAACAATAACTTTAGGTCATCCCTTGGTCCATGACGATTCTAAGATTGTTTGCTCAATAAGGAATAAATGTGATTCTCAAAATAATTACCATGGTTTTAATTTCATATGTATTTAGCCCAATGAGAATTTTTGTATAGCTATTTGACATGTTTTCCTTTATTGTGATGGTGATATTCTAAAATGTGGCCTTTTTGTTGATGTTTGGGTCATGAAAAATCATGTATGGTGTCCAGTTTTATTCCCCATTTTTAAATTTTTGAAGTCGTACCAGGCAACTACATGCAACAAAATTTCATGAATATACACATTTCGTGTTTATTCACGGATGCCAAGCAAGGTAACATTAAAATCACATACCCCCGTCGTGCTTATTTCTCACATACATAGGCAACTGACGTGATTAACATCATAATCTACTAAATGGAAAACTTCTACTTTATCTGTGATGTGTGATGTGCTCTCTAATAGACTACAAATACACTATTTCTAAATGAATCCTACTCCATAAAGATAAAAGAAGATTGACCTCTTAGTGATATATAAAATGGTTAAAAAATTGTACCAACTCCCTATCACAGCAGCAACCAACAAACTCAGCACATCCTTAATGAATTTCTAAGTGTTAGTTTATGAATTAACTCTTAAATATTTGTAAAAAAATAGTGCATGTAGTTGCTCATAAAGATGAAAGAGGGTAATCAAATCGTAAATACTATTAATGGAAAATACGACAAGAAACTGCTTTAAGTTCCCTCCAGATGCAACATTCTGAAGAAGGGCCAAGAAAAAATTAACCTTAGCACCAATTGTAATAGCTATGTTAACAAATAGTTTGTCAGGCAGTACAATGTGAAGCACTTGAGAAGGAGATCTATTGATCAAAATTGTAGGGACCTATCCCTCGATCTCACCTAAAGTCGAGTTGTCACCAGTTCGAATCACCTTCATCTCAGACTCACGCATTTTTAAGATAACTTCCCTAGTCAACATTCAAACCTACCCCATAAACTGGCTAAGAAGGTAGGCCGAACATAAACCAAAAAGCCTTATCCAGTCAAAGATACTTGTCTCTCACGAACTCGTTAGTTACTCAGTCAGCCGCCACTAACCACATTGCTCAAAAAAAGTGCACTTGCACGATGAAGGGCTGCGGTGAAGGCCTATATAAAGGAGAAGTTCCAGAAGAGATAAGGACAAGCAAAATTACACAAGAGATGATCAAGAAACTACTTATTCTAGATTCTCAACAGCATTCAAACTTCTTAGTTACAAGGTTCAAGCATTTCTATATCTAGAGATTACTTATAATAAGATATCCACCTCAAGCAATAAAGATACTTTTACAAAAATACTCCACTCGAGGTCGTGGTTTTTTACCTATTCAGAGGTTTTCCACGCTAAAATCACCTATGTCATTTATTATTTTCTATTAGAATATTATTGCAGATTCATTGGTGGGATATCGAAATCCAATCCATTTCGAGCTTACAAAATTTGTCTATTACAAAAATAATCATGCATGTTTAAGCATTGGATAAATAAGTCTCAACAAAAGTAAACAACGAAATAGAACAAGAGAATGTCTAACTACCTGTTCATTAAGTCTGCGTGCACATTCGACCACAGAAATTGGGCAACCATTCCAATAATTAGGGAAATGAAAATGTGACTCAAGAAGTGATAACTAACCCATTCAAACAGAATCCATATGGTTATTGAACCAGTTAGGATACTTGCAGATATCTTCTTGTTCCTCCACAGTAGCACATCAGCAGCTACAAGGCCGAACAAGGATAAATCAGGAATAAAGTTAAGGATCTAAACGGAACTGAGTATAAATCAAATCAACTTACATTTTCCACCCACAAGAGATTATGAACGGGCTTTTGGCGGCCGAAGAGCCAATCCATCTGATAGGAGACTGATCGTGATTTTACTACAATTTTAGATTATATAATAGGAAATTGGTTCAGTCTTACTCAAATTTCTCACTGGGTTGGCGGCTCCTCAAGTTCAAAATCATAATGACTGAGAAGGGTAACGAATTATGGTGAGGGTTTTGTTCCTTTTGGAAATTGATAGGCAAAAATTCAAGGAAAATCATGATCTTTATAAAATTAGAGGTAAATTAAAAGATTTTATAGGGAAATTAGGTGATAGTAGATGGGGAAATGGGCGGGATAAGGAAAAACCCGAAATCTTAGTTTTATAGAGAGAGAAATTGGTTGGTGAAAACAAAGAGATTGAGCTCTCTCAGTTTCTGTATGAAAAATGGCCATATTTTGACACTTTTTGGCCGTCCCAAATATGTTACTTAAAAAGTCAGTCATAATTTCCGTCAAAACTCTCTAAATTTACATAGTATTTTGCATAGAAGATCATCGATATAGACTTCAACGATTCTCCCCAAGTGTGCTTTGAACATTATTGCCATTAACCGCTGATAAATTTCTCCTGCATTCTGTAGTCTGAAAAGCATGACTTTGTAACTGTAAAGTCCCTTTTCAGTGATAAAGTGATATTTTCTTGATCGACTTCCAAGATAGCTATCTGATTGTATCCAGAAGCAGCATCCATCATAGATAAGAGCTCGTGGTCCACCTTGGAACCAAGAATTTGATAAATGATTAGAAGAGGAAAACTGTCATTCGGAGTGTGTTTGTTTAGATCGATGAAATTCACAAAAACTCAGACTTTTCCATTCTTCTTTGGAACTGCGACAATGTTAGAGATCCTATTCGGATACTTAGCTTCTCGAATGAATCTTACTTTGATCAACTTATCGATTTCACTTTGACTTCGTCTCAAAGATGAGGTGATAGTCTTCGCTATTTCTATTTGACCACGGTGGCGTTGTTGTGTATATTTAATCTGTAACATGTCTTAGATGGATAGACTACGGGAATTTCTTTGAAATTTTAAGCGAAGATGTCATGATTCATTCAGAAGAAATGAATGAGGGCTTCCTTCTCGTGCTGAACTTGCATTGTACTGATATAAGTACCTCTACTAGGTTTATCAATGTCTATGTACTTTGTAGGTTCTTTTGTTACAGGCTGATCATCGATGTGACTAGCTTTCTATAATTCATATGCAACATATATGTTAGATGTGTCGAGAATGGTAGAAATGATATTTTTACAAACTTAAGAGAGCTTTTGACTGCCTTTGATTTCATAGATGCCACTGTTGTATTTAAAGCGAAGTGCTTGATGATACGTGGAAGAGATTGCTTCCATGTTGTGGATCCAACAGCGGCCCATAATCCCTAAATAATGAGATTTGGCATTGATGATATAGAATACAACGTTGATTGTGGGAGTCCAGCGGTGATTGGCAAGATGATCTTACCCACTCGTTCTTCCTTGGTACCATTAAGGCCACTAATATCGATATCTCTGGGAATAACTTGATCGGCCAATCACATCTGTTCGACCATGCTCTGATAGAGAATTTCAATACCGCTACAAGTATCAATCATCATTATATGTATAAAAAATTTAATTATCTTTAGCATGATAACTAGTGAATCGTGATGAAGGAACTTGGCGTGATTAATATCGTAATCTTCGAATGAAATCCCAAGTCGGCAATTGCTTGATTCAGGGATAAGTTTAGCTTCCTTATATTGAAGTGTGAGATCGCAGCACTCTGATAATCTCCAGCACTTGAATTTGGATGAGTCGTTAATTTGATAGATTTTAATCATGTTGTTGTGGTACATATGATACAAGTGCTTCTCTTCAACTTAACCTTCGACCTGCGTCTTGTAACTATCGTTCTTATATCCTTCAAGATCGACAATATACTCGTGCATTCTCCCATCTTTTAAAATATACTCTAACAACCTCTGTAAAGTATAACAGTTGACAGTTTCATGATAATTTACCTTGTGATGCATGCAGTACAGTTTACCTTCAATCAGTTCCAGTGCTTAAGATATACCGTAGAACTTGTCATTTGCTAGAACGGAAAAAATTGAGGAGATTCGGATATTCATTTTTGGGAGGACCGGTTTGGGAAGTAAATTGCCTTTTCGAGTTATGTCGGTGTTTTCCTTCGAACGCTTCTAATCACCCTGGTCCTCTTTAGGTTCACTGTTACGTTCGGTGTTTTGAGCTTTAGTGGTTAGGATGGATTTAGTAGATTTATGCCTTTCGATCATCATCCTTTCTAGGTCAACATACCCATTGACCTTGGCGATCATATCCTTCAAGTTCATGGGTTTGTTTAAGAATATATGCTCTTATGCATTCCAATCGAGTTGTAGTGCATTTGTAAAAGCAGTAATAGCTGTTTTCTGATAGAGGTTATCAATTTTTTTTGTGAGCTCTAGAAACCTCTTTGTAAAGACTTTGAGCTTTTCTCCTTATGACTGCTTGAGACTAATAAGAGAATATAAATTCTCTTCCTTATCTTTATTGTGAGCATAAGTCTTGACAAAATTCTTTTGTAGTTGGTCGAATGTGAGTATGGAATCTTTAGGTATAGAATGGAACCACCACAGCGGTTCTCCCTGTAGACTTGTTACGAATAGATAGTAGTGAATGTGGTTGAGATTTGAATACAATCACAATAAATCACGAAATTGCTGAATGTGCTCCATTGGATCGGTGCCCTTGTATTTATGTATATTTGGAGTATGGAAACCTATTGGTACTTCCATATCAAATAACTCTTTGGCAATCAGACTACCATGTAACTTGGTAAAATTGTCCTTACTGCATAGAGCTTGAGCTCTAATCAACTCCTTGATACGCTGATCCATGTGTTATTGTGTGACGTACTGACGTGTTGCCTAAGTAACTTGGTAAGCTGGTCAAGGATTATGAGTTCCTATCTCCTCGCTCAAGCATTCCCGTAATGGAATTTGTGGTTGAGTTCACTACTCCTCCTCTGGATGTTTGGAAAGCCGAAGATCTCTACTGATATCGGATTGAGCTTCTCTTCCCAAATGAATTGAAGCTTGTGGTTCGTGCTGAAGATTTCTGGAAATAACTTTGCTGGTCGCCTAATCTTTCGTGCGAAAAAACTTGATAATGATCTCTGGTATGGGGTGCCGGTTGAGTATCCGGCAAAGCTTGCGATACGGTCTGCATAGTTGTCACCTATTTTTCATGTCTCTTGAATACTGTTAGACGAGCTTAACGCTCGTTTTTGAGTTCTTTCTCACAGAGCTCGCGGTTAAGAGTTAACTAACGCTTGAGCTCATTACGCTTCTCTGTCTCGGCGTAAAAATTCGTTCGTAGTTCAGCGAGCTATTCTGGTTCAACTGAAAGACCCAGCTGGACTCCTGTTGTTGGTCTCCTAGAAGTGACCATGATAGAAAATGGATAGCAGAGTAAATGTATGCCTTAGGATATCATGAAAATGTCTTCTTTCCTACAGACGACACCAAATATAATGGCCTAATTCCGTAACTCAAAATAGCTCAAAATTAGATCTTACACCAAATGTACCTGTGGCAAAAATTAGTGTAATACAAGAAATGACACGGGTAATTTAGCATGGAAAACCTTTAAATAGGTAAAAAACTACAACCTCAAGTTGAGGGTTTAGTAACTATAGCTTTTATTGTTTGAGGCTAATATCTTATTACAAGTAATCTCTTGAACTAGAAATGTTTGATCATGAAATAAGAATTTTTGTGATGTTTAGAATCTAGAAATTCCTGTGTTAGAATCTAGAAAATTTGGCCCTTATATCCTCTAGAACTTTTTCTTTATGTAGACTTTTCCAGTAGCTCGTTATCATGCAGAAGCACGTTCTCCGGATAGTGAGGTAAGTGGTGATTGAATATGTAACTGTTAGCTCGTGGGAGGCAGGTATCTTTGACTTGTTCATATTGTGTTATAGTGTTTGGTACACGTTCTTTATCAGTTTATGGTCTAGGTGTCAATATTGACTGGACTTGTCACGTGTAAAACGTGTGAGTTTGATATTAAGGTAGTTCGAATTTGGATTAGGTCAAGGGATAGATAGTTCGAGATCGGACTAGGTCGAGGAATAAAGGTCCCTACAGTTGGCACCACCTATCATGAAAATTAAAGTAAATAACAACATGAAAGAACATTATTTTTCATGATGGTACTACAAGCATCCTCTTTTGGACATGATTCATTTAGCCAAATGATGAGGGAAAATGCGAATTTGTCACACATAGTGATACTGGGGAAAGAACAAATTTACTCAAAATAAATAAAACGCCTAATAAATACAAAGTCATTACTGCAAACATATCTTTTTAGCCTGAAATTGAAAAAGTGTTTTAACTTACTCTGATAGATACGACGAATGGATGCTCGCCTGGTATCCACTAGTTAGTGTAATGAGTTAATCGAAACTCCCTGATCATAAGAAAAAGAATGTCAATTCGTAAGGCCAGTAAATTAATGGACCCCTTTTGTGGATTGAGAGAGGAAAAGAGAGACTGACATTGGTCTACTTCCCATTTCCCCACTGGATTTCTATCCTGAACGCTCTATCTGAACCGATAGCACCTACCGTAAAAATCCACGGTGCAACGCTTGAGACCGTCATTTCGTCTGGCCCAAAGTTTCCCACTGAACGCGATGTAAGTATTCATCTCCTATTTGTATGGAATGCCCCAATGGCGATCGGGTCAATGAAATAACTACTCAGTTCATTTCCAAGTGATACTAAAATTATATCAACCCCATCGTGGATTGCGTCATCAAATGCAGCTAAGATATCTTTGTCATAGCATCCTGAGGCTGGGGGCCCCCAACATACTTTGTACATAGCAATTCGTGCAGATGGTACGCCCCCACGAACGGTGCCTTTTGCTAAATCTTAAAAGCTCGTATCTTCCACTGGTACCCCGGCAGCGACTGATAAAGTGTGTGTACCGTGCCCTTCTACGTCTGCTAGAATATTATTGTCCGGGTAGGTGTCACTGGATAGCTTATAGTACTTTATACCTATAACCTTGCAGCAAACATCATGGTGAGCATTAGAGTAAGACTATTAGTGTTAAACATTAAAATCGCAAAAGGTTAGAGCAGTACTTGTTAAAGCCTGAGAAATTGACACACTTTGCACAAGTGCCATTGCAAGAAGGCCCAAATCCTTTATCGCTGAAGCTTAGAGAGTCTAAGTAAATTCCTTCAAATAGTCAATAAAGAACTTTTGTTAGCTATAAAGGGTGACGTCAACTTTCTCCTAAGTTGGCAATAAAAGTTTAGGTTAGGAGGACGTTTTCATGACTTTTTGTCACCTATATCTAGCAATCCGATGATAACGTTGCTCTGGATCATATTGTTCTGCTTTCCTAACATACATGATGTGGGCATCCCCACAAAATCCCATGACCTTGAGGTATGGAGCTTATTTTTAGTGCTCAGAAACACTGAAACTGCTGAGCCGCGCCGCGGAAGCCAAACTCTGATCGATTTGGGTAGGGGACAAACAAACTACAAACTAAAAGGAATACACAACAAAATCACACGCAAGGATTTAAGGGTGTTCGGCGAGATCCCTACGTCCACACACGAGATAGAGAGAGAGTTTATTCTAATGATCCAAGGTTATAATCTTACAACCAATTGAGGTTTCTCTCAAGAACTCCTCCTAACTAAAAATATCACCAAGGCTGGCTCATAAAAAGCATAACTCTCCCTTATATACTTTGGAGAGACAAATATAATCACTCAGATATCGAGGCAAACAAGAGGCTTCAAACAAACTCAAAAAATTACTTTTCTCGATGCCTGTTCAAACAGACAATTTGTCTATTCGAACAGACCCTTTCCTATTCGAAAAAAACCCAAAGTGTATACGAAGAAACAAAATTATGAGTAACTTACACGAACAGACATTGTTTTATTCAAACAAACTCAGTATATTCGAGCAGAAAAAAGGGCAGCCTCACAATTCTCCACTTCGGTGATGATTTTCCCAACCAAACGAACCGAAATCTCTACCGAACATAGCCACCAACCAAACGAACCCAAAATGAAACCCTCTCTCACCAAATTTCTCTAAGGACCCAAGCAAACAAAAATCCCAAAAAACTTAAACAAACCAACGCCCTGAAAGACCAAATTCGACTGTACTAAATCAATGGTTGCCTACGTACCATGGATCAAGTCGCCCATAGTTTCCAAAATTCAATCAATCAATATGAAGAATTGGAACCAAGTCTAAACAATGATTGAACTTAATTCCAGAAAGAACTTTCGTAAATAAATCTGTCGGGTTATCTCTGGTGTGAATCATCTTCAACAGAATCTTACCCTCTTCCAGGACTTCTCTAACAAAGTGATAACACACATTAATATGCTTTGTGTGTTGATGATGAACCTGATCTTTGGACAAGAAGATAGCACTCATACTATCACAAAAAATATCAAGATGGTTGATCTTAATGCCGAAATTGCGCAGAAGACCTTCAATCAAATAGATTCTTCAATCGCCTCAGTCACCACCATATACTCTATCTTAGTAGTAGATAAGGCCACCATTGACTGTAATGTAGATCGCCAACTAACCAGTCCTCCACCCAATGTAAACACATACACGGCAGTAGACCGCTGTTTATCCAAATCACCCATATAGTCAAAATCCATATTACCCATACAAAATCGATCAATCGATTTTTTTTATGAAACTCCAAACCAATATCCACAGTACCTTTGATATACCGTAGAATCCATTTCACAACTCGCCAATGATCTCTACCTGGATTATGCATGTATCGACTAGCCATACCGACCTCCTGCAAAATATCTTGCCGAGTACATACTATAGCATACATCAAGTAATCCACAATATGATTGAGAAACTTTTAGTTAGTAGAGAAAACACGAAGAACACCAATTAGGAAAAATAAAGCTTCAATTGCTTAAAGAAAATGAAGTAGATTACAATGAATCACTCTAAAACCCTGGGTTTCTCTCAGAACTCTTTCAGATCTAACATAAAAAACTTAACCTAGAAAATAACCTAAGTTCCTTTTATATAGAGGGACCTCGAAATTACAAATCAAACGCATCTCGAGACAAAAGCACGCCTCATAAATAAAACCACCACTAGAGTCGTTCGAACGAGCTAGGAAGTCATTCGAACGACTTTACGACTAATTGATCTAAAACCTTAAAAACTTGCATGGTCGTTCGAACGAAACCAAACTTGTTCGAACAAAAATATGGCTCTAGTCCAAAATTTTAAAGGACATGTCAACTCGTTCGAACGATACTCAACGTCGCTCAAACGAATTTGGCAAATCTTCAAATACATTAGATCCTCCTGGATCATCAAGCAACCAAAAATGCTAGCATAAGGAACTTGACTCATATAATCACATTCCTCATCAGTGTTTGGAGACATAGAAGCTTTAAGTTTAAAATATTAAGCAAGGGGCGTACTTACAAATTTTGCGTTCCCGTCAATGCCAAATCTTTAAAGTATCTTCCTCGTGTACGTCATCTGAGAGAGACGTAGCATTCTGTTCTTTTTATCTTTATGAATCTCCATACCAAGAATCATTTTTGCATCACCAAGATCCTTCATTTCAAAAAAAAATTCTCATTTGCTTTTTCAGCTTGCCAATCTCATTTTTGTGCTTATACGCAATAAGCATATCATTCATATACAAAAGTAAGTAAATAAATGACTCATCATGTAGCTTGCATTAGTATATAGAGTGGTCGCAATCACTTCGCTTGTACTTCTGCCCAATCATAAATTGATCAAACCGTTTGTACCATTGTCTTGGAGACTGCATCAAACCATACAATGACCTTTTCAGCTTACACACATAGTCTTCCTTCCTCGCAACTATAAAGTTACTCGGCTGAGTCATATAAATCTCTTCCTTCAAATTCATATGTAAGAACATCATCTTAACAACGATTTGTTGTAACTCCAAATAAAATTGTGCTACCAAGGCCAATAGGATACAAATAGAGTAGTGTTTCGCTACATAAAAGAAAAACTTCATTGTAATCAATCCCCTCCCTCTAAGCATAGCCTTTGGCTATGAGTCTTTCCTTGAAGCGTATAACATTATCAAGAGATCCATGTTTCTTCGTATAGACCCATTTACAACCAATAGTCTTCTTTCCCTTAGGCAACTTCGTAAGTTCCCAAGTTTTATTCTTGAAAAGAGAATACATCTCTTCCTTTGTCACACCTTCCCAATGCTTAGCCTCTAAACTGTAAATAGCTCTCTTAAAGGTAGAAGGATCATCATCTTCAATGACCGGTAGTACACAGGCTACCACGGCCTTCGCCCTTGGAAGCACCGTGTCCTCTGTAAGCTAACTCAGCCTACTTATATCCCTCTTTGGTTTACTTATTACGATTGACTCCACCACCGAAGTCTCGTCATCCGTACTACTAAATGTTCCACCTTCGTTTGTGTCTTCATCATTTGGAACATGAACTAGTGGCTCATCACCCGCTGTTATACCAAAATATGTCACCCCCTTTGGTACAGAACTCTCTGGCCAATATGAAAATGCATCAATCTCTACGTGCTTTAATACCTCGATTGTCGTCATCTCTATGTGCTCAGACACATGTGACTTTATCATAGAAGCCTCATAAAAAGTGACATCTCTGCACATAATGATCTTCCGGTCTCTCGTATCCCATAATTTATAGCCTTTCATACCCTTCTCCTTACCTATAAAAATGGCCTTCCATGTTCGAGGATCTAACTTACCATCTTCGACATGATAGTATGTCGACCACCCAAAAATATGAAGAATATCATAATCTGTAGCAGATTCTCCGGACCAAGCTTTTATTAGTATTTTACCCATAATTGTAGCTGAAGGCAACCTATTAACGAGGTAGCATGCATATGTAAAGGCCTCAACCCAAAACATTTTGCCCAACTTAGATTAAGATAATATATACCGCACCTTCTCTAGGAAAGTACGGTTCATGTGCTCAGCTACCCCATTTTGTTGCGATGTCTTTCTAATAATGAAGTGTCGAACGATCCCTTCATCCTGGCATACTTGTAATAATGGATCACTAGTGTACTCCCTACTATTATCCGAACAGAGCAACTTGATATTTTTGCCAGTCTGAGTCACAATCAATTTCTTCCACCTGATAAAAAATTTTAGGACTTCATCCTTCATCCTCATGGTATATACCCATACATGCTTAGAAAAGTCATCCACAACAGACACAAAGTAATGTTTCCCCCCAAGTGATGCATTCCTGGATGCTCTCTAAACATCAGAGTGAACATAATCAAGGGTTCCACGAGTACAGTAGATAGCAGTGTGAAATTTTACCCTTGTTTACTAACCCAACATACAATGTTCATAGAAGTCTAGTTTACACACTTTTGCACCCTTCAATAACCCTTAGTTCGCGAGAACCCTCAAGCACTTTTACCCCCGCATGCACCAATTGTATATGCCATAGCCGAGTAGTATCTCTAGAAATGGTTTCCTCACTAACTACGGTAGAAACCTAACCAAGAATAGTTATACCAACTAAATAGTAAAAGTTGTTACTTTTTCCTTAGCCCTTCAACACAACCATGGCTCCCTAAAGAACCTTCTTCACACCATTCTCAGACACAACCTTGTAGCCTTTCACTTCAAGTAAACCCGTTGAGATAATGTTCTTCTTAATAGTCGAAATATACCAAACCTCCTCAATCTCCTTAACCGACCCATTATGCAACTTTAGACGAATGATACCCACTACACCAATTTATGAAATTTACCACAGTCATTGTCTGTGGTAAATAGCGAATTGACACAGACTTTATCTGTGGTCGATGTCTGTAGTAAAACTTGCATGGTAACTTTTTTGCCGCAGAGTTAGTCTGTGAATATTTTTTTTCTACTATGGTACATATCCGTGGTAATTACTTTATTGCCATGGACAAAGTCCTTGATATTTTCCATTTATTTTTAAAAAGAGAAAATGCTATAAAATTACACCCAATAAACCTATAAATATAAAGTACTCCCACTCTTATAGCAACACATCATAAGTTCATATAAACAAAACAAAAGATAATTCAAGAAAATGCTTTCATTCAATTAGTAGTAAAGCATTAGATTACAACTGTTACTCTATGACATTCAAAATAAAATATAGAACATAACAAATATAAATAATAGGAAAAAAATGACACTAAAAGTATTTTTACATGAGTTTCAAGTACAGCATCAATGTCACCTTGAGAATATAAATGATGCCCTAGTCTAAAGTATTCCATGTCTCCTACATAAAAGAAAAAACAAATACAAAATTCCATAATTGTAAGTGGTACCATATTAATGTATAAAAGAAGAACAATTCAGAAAGGATGTAAAAAGTTTGCAAAATTAACTATCTAAGCGGATTAATTGCAACAAAATGGGTTTAGACTGTTAACGACAAAGATGGTTTGGGGAAAAGTGACTCACCATAGAAAATGACATGTTTGTTTGTTGAAGAATCGAGACTTGTTTTATGGTGAAAACTGCAGCAAGCTACTTCATATATGTAGTGATTATATTTAAATTCTAGAACCTAAATAAACGAATATAGTTTAAATTCAATGAGAAGAATGAAGTTTGAAATTCGTACCAGTACTTTGTGAACTTCTCAACTTGAAAGAAAAAGAATGGCATCTATATTGGATGCATGCTCCTTCCTTACTGCGCAAATCAAAGAATTATCTAAAATGATAAACAAGCAAGTAAAAAGCCACAGTATTATAGGTGGTCACAATTGGATATAGATCTATCACATAGAAGATTTCATATGGTAATTCAATCCCATAAGCTAAATATTAACATATCACTCAAGGGGCCATTATGTACATGTTAGATTAAATATTGATATATGTTCAAGTTGATAATTAATCACAAAGTAGAGTCAGCATTACCTTAGTAATTGTCTTATGCAGTGACCTCGTGGAAATCATCATGTTCCTCTGTCAAAACAATTAACGTAATTTCCTCAATTCGAGACACCATTAAAAACATAATGCAAGTATAACTATTTATACAGTTACTGAAGATTAAACAAAGGTTCCAAACTAAAGGTCCTTTCATGAATGGAAATAACATGTGTCCATCATATGATTCTACCACTACTAATCGATCTTAATCTCAAACAATGATACAATTCTGCTACTGCTGGCTATTCCAACTCCACAACTTAAATCTTTGAAATCTGTTTGCTAAAAGTTTTTGTTTTAAATCAACGAGAATCTACATATAATTTGTTTTAAATCAACGAGAATCTACATATAAGCTTATTGAACAGAAAAGTGACATAACTTGTTACCTAGCAAGGAAAATTGAAAAGTTTAAAATATGGAAATACATGAAGGGATGATGGCATTTGAATGTCTTCTCTCATATAACAGCTTTGGGCAAGATTTGGAGGATTACCTCCCTTGTGGACACTGCAGGAATCGCTCCCTTTTCTGTTAGAATGATGGCGCTATAGGCATTTGCAAAAAGAAGAGCTTCCTTTAATCTCCCCTCATTCTTACATAGATCTGAGTCAGAAGAAAGGTTGTTTAAGATCCTTATATAGTGAAAGATAATCCCCTGCATATATAATTATCATAACAATTAGAGTAACAAAATTGGTTGTCTTCCATTTCTAAGAAATTGTAATCAAGTTAATTTACCTTCTGTAAACATCAAATTCTGTTTCACGAAGAAATATATCTGATAACATATACCCAAACTCGTCCTTGCCTACCTGAGTTGCAACTTATGAATATCTCATTAAAGAGAAGAATGACAAGTGAATCTAATAACTTATAATTTTTTATGCAGCAAAACACAATACAAAAAGAATCAATTCAGCCATATAATATATCTACACATTACAGAGTATCCCATAAAATAATAGACATAATACTATCAATAATCAATAGTAAACCAATTACAAAGATCTGATGAAAAAACTATAACTAAAATTAAAAAAAATTGAGGTGCATCTGTCTATAGGTTTTCAATAAATGTCAACAAACCTCCTTGTCTTGATATTTCAAAGTTACATTTACAGGAGCTCTACTGGCAGCTTTCTTAAACACAGGTGTTTCTGCTAGTGAAACTCCACCGACAGTTGAGATAAAATTAATTATCATCTCCCCAAAACAAACAACAAGCCGATCTTCCATTTCAAGATCCCGACATCCATTGGCTGTAATAGCTTTACAAATTTTTCAATATTCCCCAACATGAAAATTAAGTCAAAAAAGAATCTTTACAAACTAATCCCACTAGATAATGATTATCCATCAGCAAAATTTCTAAACCTTACCCTGCTAGTGAATTATTCAAGCACATAAAGAAATATAACCCCGAACTGGATCGTGATACTCTCCAATTGATTCACTACAATTTATCTGCACTTTTTGATAAGTTTCAAAGAACTGACCATCAGCAACTTCCCTTCTTTTCATTTATCACAAACAATTTCCAAGACAATAACACAAAAACTAGTTTGGGGGTTTTAGCACTATATGTCTGCTATAATCTCACAGTGACAACAGAACGGACTATAAGCATCAGCAAAGACAAAATATGTGCTTATAAACTTAGGTATTATACTCGCTTACATGGGAAAATTAGAAAAACTCTCAAATTCAATTTTACTAAACTAGTTTTTCAACCATAGTTTCCATTATGCATTACACAAAATTGAAATTTAAGGACCGATATCAGAGTTTTCATAGACTGTATAACTAAAAGCTAGGAAGTGCTAATTAGAAGAACTATGTGGTACTCCGAATAATTTATTTGAACTTCCAAAAATTTAGATTTCAGAGGTTCATATCTACCCGGATGCAATTATAGACATCATACATAGTAATTATGTCGGAACTTCAATACAATTACTGAAATCAAAAATAAACTCATCCTCCTAGATTAAACAACCTAATAAAAATAGACAAAATGCCAAAATACTAGACAGTGTTGGATTCTCCCGAAGAAGAGGAAGGAATGAGATGCTCCACAATCCCAGTCAAAATATCCTCTGAGATACCGTTGAGTTCCATCTAGACCTTGTTTTGGCACAGTTAATCATGTTCATCTGCTTCCCCAGTGATTCCTAATGCTTAATCAAAGAGAAAATACTTGATGAATCCCGTACGACCTCTAGTCATGTTTTGGCACCCATTAGAGGGCAAGTTCCTCTCTTCCATGATAATTTAACATCTAGCATTGCGACTTTCTTCATTAATTCTGCCCTTTCTATTACTGTAGTCATAGATTGGGGAAAAAGAGAATTTTGACCTTCAAATTCATGATTATGAGAGAAATAAACCCTCATAGTTGCAAAGCCCAACTTTCTAACAAACTTTTCGACGGAGTCGAAATCCCCTTGTTTTTTTAGCAAAAGGCATGGTTGATATGCAAATTTTTTTGGTAAAGCTCGATTTTGCCCTTTGTTGCTAGTGATGAAACAAGCACAGAAGTGAAATTAAAATAATGAGTTGTTGTTGTTTGTGATGGAAAATTTGTTTTGTATACAAATTGAATTCAAATTAGGTTTTTGGCTGAGTTTGCGTTTTTGATGAGTCGAAAGGGAGAAGTAAATCATTAGAGAGAAACCATAGAGAGGTAGGGAATAGAATAATAAAAAAATATTGAAGTCCAAATTTTCACGGACTAAATTTTAATTTGCTACAAATTTTCTCTGTGCTAAAGTTACCAAGTCAGAAGTTCGTGGTAAACTACAAAAGAGATTGTGGTAAAATTACTATTTTGGTGTAGTAACATATCCCCATGATACGACATTATTTCCCATCAACACCGCTCCACCTTCTTGCCTTTTCAAACTACAAATACAACCCATTTCGGGACAAATATAATAAGTAGCACACGAATTCAAAATCCATTCTTTTGAATCAACAACACATGTACTAGATGATATAGTTAAGAAAAGTTGGCATCATTACCTTCATTTGCCATGTCTTGAGCAACATTTATCGAAAAACCCAATTTCCCACATTTCTTTTTCTTAAAAAGCGCGGGACATTCATTTTTCCAATGACCCATTTCTTTATAAATCGCACATTAGTTTTTTCCTAAGTTGTTTTGATTCCTACCGCGACCTCTCGATTTCGATCGAGAGTTGTTACCAACCGGCTTCCTTTTGTTCGAAGACCTTCCTCTAACCGTTAATACCTCAGACGTCGACTTATCGGACTCACGCTTCTCCTTCCTTCGGTACACATGGTTTACCACCGCTGTAGTCACATTTGAATATTACAATGAACTCTTCCCGTACGTTATCGTCATAACGAAATGCTCAAACTCTTTTGAAAGCGAGTTCAAACACAAAAGTGTCTTATTTTTATCGCCAACAATCTTCTTTAGGTTCGCCAAGTCGGCTGATAACTTGGTGAAATCATTTAAGTGCTTCGACAAAAAATTCCCTTGTCTCATCATAAAGCGATTAAATTTTCTCTTCAAACTGAATTGATTTTGGTTACTCTTTACCAAATACTTCGCCTCTACAATCCTCCAAATTTCCTTTGCCGAGGTTTTATTTATTACAAGACACTTAATGTCTTGAATAAGGCATGAGCGAATTTGATCACAAGCTCTCTTGTTCATCTTCTTCCAAATATTCTCCTCTATATCCTTTGGCTTGTCCTTCAACACCTCGTCCAAGTCTTGTTGACTTAGGGTATCAATAACCTCGCATCGCCACATGTCAAAGTTATTTGTGTTGTTGAATTTTTCAACTTCTATTTTCGTGTTGCTAAACATCACCGTTGCATTCCGTTTAGGCGTCAAGGAACTAGGTCCCATTGAAGAATTAATTTTATCACCTTCTACAATGGTTCCCCCAACATTCATACACTAACTGAAATCAAAAAACCCAAATGGAATCATGATAAGTTGACGTTACCTCAATTTCGTACACCACCGAGGATACAACCTCGCTCTGATACCAATTGTCGAGCCACGCTACCAAAGTTGAACTCCGATCGAATTGTTTAGGGTATAAACAAAATACAAACCAAATGGAATACACAACAAAATCACACACAATGATTTAAGGTGGTTCGGCGAGATGCCTACATCCACACATGAGAGAGAGAGAGAAAAAAAAAGTTTATTCTGATAATCCAAGGTTATAATCTTAGAACCAATTGAGGTTTCTCTCAAGAATTCCTCCTAACAAAAGATCTCACCAATGGTGGTTCATAAAAAACCTAACTCTCCCTTATATACTTGAGAGAGACAAATACAATCACTTAGATCTCAAGGCAAACAAGAGGCTTCAAACAAACTCAAAAAATGACTTTTATTGATGTATGTTCGAACAAACCCTTTTCTATTCGAACAAAACCCAAAGTGTATTCGATGAAATAAAATTTCGAGTAACTTGTTCGAACAGAAAACAATGCAGCCTCACAAAAACCACACCCTTCATACCTGCATTTTTAAGAATAAAACTTCTAAAGTTACAATTTACAATATTTACAATGTTACTTCCTAAGTAGGCAAAATTACTTTTAAGGAAAATTTTGGAAAAATATAACTTACTCCTGAGTAAATTTACCTCATGCGGAAGGAGTTTTGCAACGAAAGCATTGAAACTTTTATCCTAACTATGAATTCGTGATTGTCTAGCAACTTCCTTACTGCAACTAATATGAAAAAACAATAATAAATAAATGTTCCAGAGAATTTTAACATTTGTAGTTCTATTTGATTTATGCCCTATTATTTGTAGTTCTATTTGAATAAAGTACGAAAATGAAAAACCAAACATCTCAGAAGTACTTCAACTAAAAAAGCTTTATGAATAATCTTTGTTTAATTTTTTAAACAGTTTGGCCATATACCAAAAATATATAAACCAAAGAAGTGATAAAAATATACAATAGAAGTAAGAGATCCGAGAAGTATAAAAATTTACTCTCCTATGGCCGTTCTAAGGAGTTCATGATGATGATCAACAACCTCTACTCGTGACACCTTCGGTGCATCCCTATTGTAGACGATGTATATCTATTATGCATAACGATTAGCGGATTAACATTAGAACAGTAAACACGCATTACTCAAAATGAAGAAATTATATCAAAACGAAAAGAAACACACCTTTCTCTCTTCTATTGCACTGGACCCATGAATGAATGTCGGGAGAAGCAAGAGATTAGAGAAGAAGAAGCTGAGATGTTTCGTTAAAGCCATTGATTGAGAGTCTCTTGAGAGCATGGAGATCTCTCGTTACAGCTAAATAATACAGTGTTTTACATAAGCCCTATTTATAAATCCCTAAAAGAGAGTCATGTAGTCACTAAAGATAGAGTCCTACATATGATCACAAGGAGAAAATAAATTTAATCGCTCAAGTAAATAGTCCTCCTTAGTTTTCCTCAAATATTTATGATGTGAATCATCTCTCATGTTCGTTTCTCACATGTCAACGGACCATTTATATTTATATTCTTTTAATTCAAGCCTCTCTGGTAGAGATGCTTAGTAGGTTTTTGGGAGATGGTATTTTCCCCAGTTTCTAGAATATTCCTAATTAGGGTTTCTGCGCCCTTATGTTCTATAAAATGGAGGCTATGTTCTTTGTTTTGATGAGGTTGTTGAAGTTGACGATTTGAAGTAAATTAAGTTTAGGTTTCAGTTTAAGCTTTTGTTTAGTTTTGATTTGAAGTTAGTTTTGTGTTTTAGTATTAATAAAAACCCTAATTTTAATTAGGCCAACGTTTATCAATCCGAGTTCTTGCTTCCGCGACTCAGATTTACGTTAATTTATGCTACAAATTTATTGATGTAGTTATCATGAGAGACTCATTTATATCTGTAGAGATACCCCATATCACACAGGAGAAAATAAATATAATCCCTCAAGTAGATAGTCCTTAATTTACCCTAAATTTCGATGGGCTTAGTTGCTGATTTTCTTTTTAACGTAGTAATCATGTGAGACATTGGGGCTAGCCTCAAACAAGGAATACAAGGGAATTAGTTGAGCTATTTTCTTTTTTGGCCGTAAGATCATAATATTCGATGGTGAAATGTTGATGTCTATGTGTGCATTTGCACAAAAAATCAACATTGCAGATTCTTAACCCCCCAAATAATACAGAAACTATCTTAAACTACTCAAATTCTTCAATAAAATGGAGAATAATCGAAATATGTAAAACTTCCCCAAAGAATCAAATGATATTCAAGTAACTGAAGCTTTGAATATCTTCTCGAATGCCTTCTCCAAACAAGAATTGAATCGTTGATGATATATGAAGCCTTTCTGTGCTCCGACAGCCACCCTAAGCTTTCCCATGTAGCTCACCATTGTTATTGTAAGACTCTGTAATTTGATCAAAACAAAATTCATGAGTTACTCAAATAGTATCAACACCCATATTTCCCTAATCTAAAGCGAATTCAAGGAGCCAAAATGTGAAGAAAAATAACACTACAATAGCCTCTCTGAAAGTAGATGAAGTTCGTTTTACCTGAGGAGCACCCATCACCATGAAGTACATTCCCTTACATGGATGATCTGCAATAGCTATCTTTTCTATCGGGCCAATCATATTTGAGATTGCCATGCTTGAATTTTTCATAGTTTTATAAATGCATCGGGCAGTTGTCTGTGACACCAAAAAAATAACTATGATCGATAATCTGATTTACAGTAATGATCACTAAGAAATGTACCTACATACCTCAGGACCACCGACTTTCCTTATCAAATCTAGAAATCTACCAGTGAGATAAACTCCAGGTGAGTGTTTCTTCTGCTTTATTATTTTATGCGCCTTCAAAACGAACTTGAGGGGATTGGCTGTCTCTGCATTGGCGACTTTTGGAATAGAAACGGGTAAAAAGGCAAACTGGTTTCCCCAAGAGGACTTTGTATTAGCCTTTGCCATCTCATTTACTGTATGATACCGAGTGAATGCCCTAGTGTTGAGCAACATCAACACAGTTGAAGAAGCATTGCTCGAACAAGTTTCTGCGGACTCCATGTATAGTCGAGTTCCGTAAAATATAACCCCCATGATTATGTCGTTAACAGTCTGATGAATTATGGTATCAGATCAAATCCTCATCAAATAATTCCAAATGTAAATAAAAGAAGTAGTGATACCAAGTAAATAGATTATGTTGTATTCTTACCCCACCAAGTTTTGCTTTGATCTGTTTGATATGATCAAGAGAGAATGTGACAGTAGATACCGTAACAGGTTCAAACTCCACCCCATTAAGCCCGGACCTAATTGGCGTCCTATCATCAACATCAACGTTGCTTTTAAGAAAAGTTGAGATGAAATCCGCCGTAGTATTAGCAAACATGGAGAGAAATTTAGGCACTCTCTTCCAGGTACTTCTCCTTTTATATTTCGAGTTTGATTCCAAACGCAGTAGTGAAGGGAATGTCAATGGAAGCGAAGGATCATGGGCCCTTTCAAAACAAGAAAAGAGAGCTCCCATTAGGGAAAATCCGTCACCAAGGGCATGATGAAGCTTGAAAATAAGTGTCTCAGCTGCATTGCTTGTGGGGTATTTGAATATGTGGATCTCCCACAATGGCCTACTTAGTGGGTGTTGCTCCTTGCCTATTTTCGACATATAATACTGGAAGTGCTTGTCGTAAGATTCCGGGGATAACCCACTTGGGAAAGCAGGGAGTTTAATGTGATCTTCGAGCTTTACATGAACTTTCTTCCACTGTTTTAGTCCGTGATCATCCATAACCTGAAGAAAAGTCGTTACATACAGAAAATAATATTAGTTTTCCGAAAAAATAAAAAAATTAAGTCTTAGAATTTTGCAGATTAGGGCCTCATATATTTACACTGGAAATAATTATTGGCACGAAAATGAGAAAACATTACAAGGTCCCAAAAGTATTTACATCACACGTACTTCGATTGGAACTTATAACTTCGTATTTACTTGTGGAATCGCGCTTATTTACAAGGTAAGCTAGACAAAATCTCAAAATAATCTACTGATCATATCTTCAGTTTTACTTCTATTTCTTGCATAATTTTATTATATCACGAAAAATAAGATTAGAGATATAAGTACCATTATGGAGGAGAAGCGTGGGTTGATGGGGAGGAAGACGTTCTTAAGCAATGCCATTGTTAGCTCATTATTGTACGTAATTTCAGACTCTAACACAAAGAGAATGCTAACTGAAAGCACCGAACTGCTGAAATATTGTCCTGTAGGACTCACGGGTTCGTCTTCTTGAATTAGTACTTCTTGTTTATTCTCCATTGTCATCTTCTGTAAGCTATTCTTACCCCTAAACTATAGTGTTTAGTACCCCACCCATATATATAATGATATCTTGAAAGAGAAAGAGAGGTAGCTAGATAGAGAGATAGTCAACTCAGGCCATGAAGATGCAGATGGAGATGATACATAACAAAGCTGTGTTGTGTATCTTTTACTGCCTTGAATAGCCCGCAAGATTGCACTATCCTAGGTAATAAATTTCAGGAATATTAATTTTCTGATAAAAGGTTGTTGAAATGTGGTTCTTAGTTGGGGGTTGGGGTTTCTTTTTCAGTTTTGGGACGAGGTAAAAAAGTTAAAGACCAACCATTTACTAGATGATAACTGTAGATATTTTTGCAGGAAACAATTACTGAACTCAAACTATAACCTTAATAGACTAGCAAAAAAAGAGACACCCATGAATGGGCATAACTATGCCCACAACAAACTATCAATGAAAATTGACCCAGATTCATCTCACACTCTTGTGCTAGTCAGAGAACACAAAATTCTTGTGGTTCATAACATGCAAATGGTATGTATTACTTACTTACAACCACAATCTACACTTCACACCTGTAATGCCATGAGTGTAATTAATTAAATAGATTGATTGTAGACTCACAAAGCTGAGATCAAAGGCATTTAATCAAAAACACATACTTCTGAGGGTTTCAGCAGTACTTTCATTAATGATGAAGTGTCAGGACCCTGGACACATGCACACGCATTGTGCAGTCCCTTGATCCACAACCCTCACAAATTCGAAGTCAAAAATTAGCTGAGAAATTTTAACGAGATTACTATTTTATAGGTATCCAAAACTATAAAGCATCCACCATTATGTGCCCAATACCCACTGAGGCTTTGTCAGTTGGTAGGTCTAGTGTTTGGAAAGCCCGATTCAAAGAAGGCAAACTTGTTTCCCCATGGAAACTCAGCATCAACATCAGCATCAGCATCAGCATCAACATTAGCCATCTCTTTTATTTTAAGGTAGCCGTCAATTCCTCTTGTATTGCTCGCAAAACCAATGCGGTTAAGTAGGTGTTGCTAACCCTTGCTTGAAGATCGCATTTATAGCCGAGTTCCATAGAAGATTATCCATGTGATTATGTCATTTACAGTCCATTGTGGAGAAAATATAAAACTAATTTTGGTCATGAGTCATTATCTAATAATTTCAACACACCTCTTTTGTGTTGGGATAGTGGTTTAGGACCACCTCTTGGAGAGATGAGAGAGAGGTCACGAGTTCGAAACCCCAGGCGGTCATTTGCCAAGACGTATCTTTGGCAATCCCCGGGAGACTAGTTAGGAGAATGGTGAAAAATGATCCCGGAAAAAAAACAAAAAAATCATTTACTCCAAGCTTGGATTTTATTTACTTGATATCAGCAAAAGAGAGGCGGTCATTTGCCAAGACGTATCTTTGGCAATCCCCGGGAGACTAGTTAGGAGAATGGTGAAAAATGATCCCGGAAAAAAAACAAAAAAATCATTTACTCCAAGCTTGGATTTTATTTACTTGATATCAGCAAAAGAGAATGTGACAAGAGAAATAATGGAACTGCACTCCTTTGGTTCCTGACCTGATTGGCATCTGATCACTACGATCACTATAAACATACGGAGGTACCGCAGCGATCCCTGGGAGACTAGTTAGGAGAATGGTGAAAAATGATCTCGGGAAGAAAAAAAAAACATTTACTCCAAGCTTTGATTTTATTTACTTGATATCAGCAAAAGAGAATGTGATAATAGAAAAAATGGAACTACATTCCTTTGGTTCCTGACCTGATTGGCATCTGATCACAACGATCACTATAAGGTTAATCACCAAATCTGATATATAGTGTCAAAAATATATCGAGATATATATAATAAAAAATTTCCTGCGGCTTATTTTGATTCAGAGAGCAATGATGGGAAAATCAAATATAGAAAGGAGAGCTCATGAGAGAGAATCCATCACCAAGTAAGTGATAAAGCTAGCTTTAGAAAGGATAACAATTTGGTATCTGCAAGGAATATTTGAAAACAAAATTATGATATTTCAAAATTGTAGAGACAAGGAGGGTCCACCAAATAAAATATAAACAGTTGCTCTCTCCCTGAAAACTTAAAATGTTTCCCTCTCCGTTACAAGGGATTGATTCAATAGGACATAATAAAAGAAATGGTAAATTAGGCTTTAACCCTTGGCTCCACGAAACACAATAGTAGTTTTATGGGTTTTTTTTATCTCTTGTTCTTCTTCCTTCTTCCCTTACTTACTAGTATTTGTCGTTGCGCCCATTACGACATTATCATTAAATATCGTTGTTGGTGTGGCGGTGATGGTGAAGAAGAAATTACGACCTAACAACCATTAATATCACATACGGGGTGTTGGCATCTTGGAGAGATATTACATGGCTCCCATGCATGTTCTTCTAATTCATCAATATTGGTTTATGGGTTTTTGTTGTAATAGCAGTTGTTGCGGATGATGCTATTGTTGATTGTGGACGTGATTGAGATTCAATGCTTCTTGTGATGACTTGTTTGAGGGCATAAACATAATTTATTTATAAAAGTGTTGGGATATGATGAATCTCAAACAATATAACACAATAGCGAGAACAAGAGAGAGAGAGAGAAAAAGAGATCTATTGATTATTATAACCATATTCTCTGTACATAGTACAGTGATATATATAGACAACCCAGAAGGATTCCCTATTCTACTCTAACTCTCACCATAGCGCTATTGGGCCTATGGGTTTGCTAGGAGTCTTTATAGGACACCCCAACCCTGTTGGGTTCCTAGCTTGGGCTTGAACCCAACTCCTAACACACCCCCTTGAGGTGTTCCATACTAGGACGACTTGTCTCATTAAAACCTCTGCCTAGCAAAACCCCTTGAGCAAAAAGCTGTGCAGGGAAAAATACAATCATATGTTTTGTATGTGTTGTGGACGCTTATACGTTGCCTCATCAAAACCTCCATCCAGTAAAACCTTCTAGGATAAATACTGCGCTATCAGGAAAAAGAGTATAACACGCATGTGTCCACGTCAGGCTGGGACTACTCCCCCTGACGTTGATCTCCCTGAGGTCTATCTCTCTGAGATAATAAATCCTGCAAACTTCGCATCCCGATTCCATGAACTAATCTCTTGAACGTAGGATATGCAAGAGCCTTCGTGAACAAATCAGTCAGGTTGTCTTCTGAATGGATTTGAACAACGTCGATCTCATTCATCTTTTGCAGCTCCTGTATGTGGAAGAATTTTTGTGAAATATGCTTTGTTTAGTCACCTTTAATAAATTTTCCTTTAACTTGAACGATACAAGCTGCATTGTCTTCATAAATTGTCGTCGGTTTATCTTGGCTAGAATTCAGACTACAACTTCTGCTGATATGGTTGATTATAGACCGCAACCAAAAACATTATCTGATGGCTTCATGTAATGCAAGAATCTCTGCGGGGTTCGAGGATGTAGCAACCATCGTCTGCGTCACTAATCTCCATGAAATAGCAGTATCTCCATACAAGAATACATAACCCGATTGTGATCGACCTTTTTGTGGATCTGACAAATATCCTGCATCAGCGTATTCTATAATTCCCTGTTTGCCCAGTTGCAGATAGAACAGACCCCAGTCTTTCGTGCCGGTGAGATATCTCAAAATGTGCTTGATCACATTCCTGTGCCTTTGGGTAAGAACCAAACTATGGCAAGCCAAACAGTTCACTGCAAATGAGTCATTGGGTCTAGTATACCCAGCTAACTATAGCAAAACACCTCCTAGTTAGCACCATAGCCCTAAGAGTTTTACCCCTCATTAAGATGGTGAACGATGTCGTTGTCCACACCCAAGTGCTAGATGCGTAATAAACGACTTAGCACCGTATGCTATATCTATATCAAAGTGTTAGATAATATATATTGTTTGGTGTACGAGTGCCACTATCAAGATATTCGATCTGCAAATCGAGACACTCTTGATTTCTCAAGGTTTAGTATTTTAAATTCCTTCCTAAGGTATTCGGCAGCTCTCGTGATCCCCCTAGAGGTCAAATGATATCCAAATCATTTAATATACTGTTATGATGAGTGAAGCTAATATCTGTGTTTTAAATAAGAACGCATGGACAGATAAGGATATTTGCAAAGTCCCCCGACCTTCAAATACTCAGTCAACTTACAATGTCTCATGGGCCCTGATTGCTTCAAGTCAACGATAATTTTTCGTGTTTTATTACGTATTCATCTCGTGTGTCAGGCTTAATTGCTTCCAGAAGCTTATTCCTTCCCAGGTAGCTTCATGTATATATCTGTATCTAGTTTCCCATATAGATACATGGTATTTACATCAGACAAATGTCTAGCTTCTCCCCGATAACTTGATAGACTAATAAGTACTGAAACGTTATAGCGTCTATAACCGGGTAATAGATCACACTATAATCGACGCCAGATCTCTTAAAGATTTCTTGGGCAACTAGTCTTGTATTGATCATATTATCTCTCTGAGTTAATCATTTTTCCGTACCATTCCCATTTATAATCGACAAGCTCAATGGTATCATTTCGCATTATGCACAAGCTGAGCTCCTCTTGGATTCCTGACACCTACTTTTGTTAATGTAAAAGAACACACAGTCGTTTACAATTAGTAGTTTTGAATCCTCATCCTAGATGATGAGCACAACAGCGAATATGAATGCCTTGTCAATGGGTGGTTCCATCCTCGATGAACCGACTACAACATTAGTCATATGTGTCCCTTATTCTGCAGTACCCCAGCTCAGAATACTTTCTTCCAACGATGCTCTGCATTAAGTGCGAGCCTCAGATTCATTTGCGGTAACAATTCCCCTAAAACGTTCTACTGCGGTACTAGTTCCCCCAGAATGTTCTGTTGTGTAGGTGTATTACTTGCAGGTACATACACTTATTGTACTTCAATTGTGTCCATAAATGTATCTACCAATTCATTTATGACCCATTGGAGGTTTATAATCTGTTGAACCTTATGATCACCTAAATTATGTATAAGGATCTAGATGAGACAGCGACGGTGTTTTCCAAGACCTCTGAGAAACATCTGTGGCATTGACTATCATATCTCCCTCCAATGTTGGGAATATCATCTCTTCAAAGTGACAATAATCTACCCTGCATAATATACGTCGCCAGTGGGTCCAAATATCCAGTGATAAATGTGAAACATAATCCACATAATACTAAGCTGACATTGTGGGTCCCATCTTCATACATTGTGGTGTGAGTGGCACCCTTACAGAATATCCAAATATTCGTCGATGGGCGACACCGGGCTCCGACCTAACTACTAGTCGCTTTTGGAAAAAAATAATTTGATGATTTCCTAAAGGATGAGCCCTAATCAGTGTTGTGGGGGCAAAAATGCATATCCCATACACTAGCTGGAGGCTGTGATCGTAATAACTGTGGCCTAGCAATTATCCAAAATTACTTGATTAGATTCTCTGCCAATCCCGAGTTGGGAATGGTATGGGGTACTCACGATGCTCAATCATCTATCCCATTTAGCGGTAAAATAATCATCAAAAGCTTTTGATTCCAACTCCCAAGCCCCTGTCAAGTCGCATCGATCGACTTTGATTGGTTGATCCAGGAATTAAGCCTGCGATCGAATGATCTGAGTGAGAGGTCGTGCTAACATTGCATTCCTAGAACCATCTCCTAGATGTGTCTGTTATGACCATAAATATTCATGTATACCACTATGTGGATGGAAAGGACTATATGGGTCTCCATGGATGTGTTTTGAGTAAAGGTTGGAGATCCCACTCCACCTTAGTCATAGACATTCCTTAAAAACAATCATTACACATACACTCTTTGGATCCGAGCCCTAAGGAATGTATTAGAAACCGTTCTAATAGCGTGTTCTAACCTTTAGACATTGGAGTGAATGCGCAGAGCCCTGTCTGTTAGTCTCCTCGATAGTTATTACATGATAAGTATTATCATGTATCTCCCTAAACTCAGTAAAATCTGGCTGGATTTACTAGTTCATAAACTGGACGAGATACCCTGTATCGTACTGTTAGAGAGTAATAGCGTGACGCACTTAGTGCCTTCTTTCATGTTGGCCATGCCAATAATATTCATGTCATCCTCGATGCACAAGGTTAGACAAAAAATATATGCGTATCTCAAAAATGATTGAGTGCGTGGTACTAATGTGTCTTAGACATGTCTCGCTACTCATCTGATTATTGGTTATGCTCAATGAGCAGATATATCCATAGCCGGGTTGTATGTAGTAGATCAACTATCATACATGGAATTTAACTACTCCCCAAGCAAAAAATTTAAATAATCATAATTTATTAGAACAAAATAAATCTCATGTATGTCACGAGCACTTTATTAAAATATAAATGATATGTTCTCAACAAAATAAAAAATACTGACAACAAAAAGTAAATCAAGTCTATCAAGAAAAGAAACTACTAGTGTTCTCTCTAATATGACATCACATGTCTACTGAGATATCATGACGGATTACTCCGTATGTTGATCCGTGACGACATCAGTGTCATCGAAGAAGTCTGACACTGCAACTTCCATTGGGCGCGGAGTTAGTGTCAACAACTACCTGGTGGGTTCAGACTCTGTCACTGGTAGCCACCCATAGTGTAAGTCATTCCCGTGCCCAGTGTCCTTTGTCACTGCAGTTAAAGTAAGTAGATCCCTGATCAGTCTTCTTTTTCTTCTTCGCATTGCCTAGTGTCCAGGATTTCTTAAATCCTTTACCTCTCCTAGGGCCAAAGGGTTTATGGTTCCCACCCTTCCTGTATCCCTGGAATCCTCCCTTGCCCCTTCCATATCTTTATCCTTGACGTGTAGAGTTGTTTCCCCGAAAGTAAACATTATTTGACGTAGGCAACGGCGCAGTTCCAGAAGGCCGCATGGCATAATTCTTTATCAGAAGTTCATCGTTCTGCTCAGAGAGGAGCAGTGCCTGAATCAAGACTGCATGAGTCTTCAAGTTTTCTCGCTGATATTGCCTCTGAATCATAATATTGCTAGTATAGAAGGTTGATAGAGTCTTCTCAATCATTTCAGCATCAATGACTTTCTTCTCACACAGCTCAAGTGTAGAAGTAATTTTATGGACTGCTAAGTTGTAATCAGGGACCGTCCTAAAATCTTAGAACCGAAGGGTGTTCCATTGGTACATCGCTTTTGGGAGCATAATGGATTTTTGATGACCTTAACACCCTTGCAAGCTTGCCCATAAGTCCGCTGGCTCAACCTTGTTAAGATATTCAGTCTTCAGGTCATCCTGAATATGATGACGAAGGATAAACAAAGCCCTTGTTTTGTCTATGGGATCTTCCTTGTTGCCAATGATGATGGTCTTCTGCAGACCAAGTGACTTCAAGAATAAGTTAGCGTCAATGCACCAAGTGAGGTAATTGGCTCCAGTGAGCAGCAATGGTAGAAATTTAACATTTTTAAGCTTCGCAGACATCTGTAATATAAAATAAATATCGTAATGAGAGATAAAACTCGATAAACATATCAATTGCATGAAAAACAGATTAGAGTACTTAGAATAAAGCTAAAAAAATGATTCCCAATCATATTATAGGTGAACCCTGTTCATATTCTAAAACTCATGAATTTTTTTATAATAATTAAATCCCAAATTTTACATTGTAAAAATGGCGATCTTAATTTTATGTGTGTGTTTTAATAGAATCTTAGCCAAGATTGTTATTCAAAACCACTAGATGTGTATTATTCTTATATTGAGAACTAGGGTGTTCTAAGCCCTTGAGTTCTATAAAGGTCTATATAAGCAAAATGATCCATTCGCTATGAATATGAGGGGTATTAGATGTTTAGCTGACAGGTGGCTCCATCCTGAAGTCATCTGGGTTCACAAGATAGGTTGATTATGCCTGCCATTAAACTAACATTCTAGGGTACTATAGGCTGCTATTATTTCCTATATACCTCTAAATGTTATCTTGTAACATCTAATTGCACCTTGATACAAAAAATTGGTTCCTCAGACACCAAGTTTTTAGAAATAAGACTAAGTCAATTCCTAATTGAGCCCTAGTTATTTGTCATTGACAATTAACTGTGATTTAGATATGACTCATAGTCGTATGCTAAATTAGTCTTGGTTTTGTATTATTTGTGATCCCCGATCATGATACATAGTATCCTTGGGGATTACGAGTAAGATCTTATTGGCTATCGTAAAGATACTTAAATAGGTATTACTCCATATACTTATATCACATATAAGTGAGCCAATGCTCCTATACGAGGCACCACACGTGTCACACACACACGTGTCATCCGCACGCATCATATACACGTACCACACGAACGTGACTCACACATGTACCACGCACACGGTTGCCACGTCACTGCCACTTGTCACTGTCGGGGAATATTCTAGAGACCGTCCGGAGTATTTTGTGACCAAAATTCTGGCAACCGACCGGCAGCTGGCCTCTGGTAATAGTTTGACAACTGCCACGTATCACCTCTGGTGATTGCCACATGCCAGGGCCTGCCATACGTGCCATACACTTGCCAGGCATGCAATACGTGCCATGCACGTGGCATGCGTTCCCCACGTGCCACGCACGTGCCATACCACGTCCGCATGTCACATGTCCTCGATATGTGTCACTGCTGATGTCACTGTGGATAAGGATGGCACCATAAGAAAAATTAAAAAATAAAATAAAATTGATGACGTCATCTACCGAAAAATGCCATTTTTTGTCATGAAACTACCAAGTTTCAAAGAGCTATTCACGGCGATTAGGACATCTCCCAGAGACGTGCCATATATCATTGGAAAGCTCTCACCGTAGGATATCCAGATAAGGTGGTAACGTTGTTATATAATCTCCACAGAGAAAAATATACACGTTTGAAAACTGCCCTTTATCAAGGGTAAAACATACTAAAAACCCTAATTTTTAATCCCAAAAAAATAGGATAAAATAGGTTTTCATATCATGTTGATCTATTATATAGTATAGATCTGTATATAGGTATTCAGAAATTGTAAAATACCTCTTCTCCTAATCGCTTGGTTCCCGTGAAATCTCTGATTAGAAGGAAAGATTTGTTCTCCTCGTTCCTAGAGCGTGCTGATAACGTGATGGGATATGATAAATCTAGAATAATATAATACAATACAAAGAATAGGAGAGAGAGAGAGAGAAAGAGATTTATTGATTATCAGAACCATGTTCAGTGATATATATAGACAACCCAGAAGGATTCCCTATTCTACTCTAACTCTCCCCTTAGCCCTATTGGGCCTATAGGTTTTCTAGGAGTCTGTATAGGACACCCCAACCCTGTTGGGTTCCTAGATTGGGCTTGGACCCAACTCCTAACAAAAAGAAACTTTAAGAAAGAATAACCATTTTTGGATGGGACCTCCTTGCCTCTACAAATTTGGTGTATCAGAATTTTGTTTTCAAATAAACCTTGCTGATACCAATAGTTATTCTTGCTTATAAAGCTTTATCAGCAAGGAGATTTTTTCCTAATGGCAAGGAGAAACTAAAAAATGTAAATCCGTTTAAACATTTTGGGTGAGGCAAAAAGAGGGCCCCACTAAAAAAAACCCCCATCTCTCAAGAAGTGAATGTTGACATAACGAAACCTTCTCTCTCCTCTATCCTTTCTTGTGTTCTGCTTATTTTAAGGTTTTTATTTTGCAACAATTGGTAAATTGTAAGAAGAAGATTAGATAAAGATAAAAGAACGAGCGACTTTTGTGAACTGTATATAATCAAACTAATTCGAGAGTTTAAGTTAGAAATTTTTAGGCTATAATCTATCATCTGCATCATGTTTTTCACATAATATTCCACGGTGAGTACTGATTTAAATCATTTGAATCTCAACCCTGGGTTTTATGTGAGGATTTCTAATTCCAAATAACAATACTTCTCAATACATAATCGTTTTACTAGATTATATATGGAAAACTTCAATCTAGTTATGAAATTGGATTATCCATGGTAATTTTGATTGAGAAAGAGATAAAATTTACTGAATACTCCCAGATGACGGATCTCATAAGGAAATGAAAGAATTTGTTGAATTGAGTGAGGGAGATGAAAGAAAAGAACAAAGAGGAGAAAGAAGGTTTCTATTTTCACTGTGGGGGTCTCACCTTCCCTCACCAAACAAAGTATAACTTTTTATCTCCTTGTAGTTACAAAAACATCTCCTTGCTTATAAGTCTTCTCTAAATATTACTGTTTCAGCTGCATCACTTGTCGAGTACTTAAAAATGTGGATCTTCCTACAAGGTCCTTGTTTGTGGAAATGTATCCATAGATACCTTTGAGATGTAATCATGACAGTACAAGTTGTAAGATTGTAGTGACAACCCGGTTAGAAATAAGATAATTTCAACATGATTTATGATATTAAGAGTAACCATCCTCTATCCTTTAACTCCTTTGTTGTATGTAATCTAATCTATGAGAATAATGTAGGTATCCATTAACTAAGGTGAATCATCATCTCATGGTCGTTCTCACCGTCAACGGATTATTTTTATTTATGTTATTTTGATTCGGGCCTCTACATTGTTGGAGATGACAAGTAAAATTTATGGACTTGCTAATTTTAGTAGATTTATATTTATATTAGAATTAGGGCAGATACTTATAAGAGCATCTCTAACAGATCCCCGATAGGAATCCAAATTTAAAATAATCGTTAAATGTGGCCACCAGCAATGAGCTTGAGCCGAAGCCTTAATTCAATGCTCCAAATACGAAATGGGGGTTGAGCGTTCCAAAAGAAAACTAGACTCCTAATCGTTAAGCACCCCAGCCAGATGCCTATTCATTAAGCCCCTAGAATCTTCAATAATATAAAACCAGCCTACAATTAATTATTCACAATGACTATATTTTCAAACATTAGGCGCTGAATCATTAAGCGCCCAGAAGTTGTGTTTTTAATTTTCTCTCTAGCAACCATATTTTGTATCATCTTTCATCATATAAATTATATATTCTCTCTCAAATTATCTCCTCTCACAACCCATACTTCTCCATTTTTCTCTTAAATTTCACCTATGGATAAATCCAATCACTCTCAATCCTCATCTTTCATTCCCTCAACCTAAAATTTCTCTCAATTACCGAAATATTAAAACACATCACCCAATTTTTTTGCCCTACCTAGTAATATCTTCATCAATAAGAGAAGCAAATTTTGGACAAAAATGGAGGATAGGTATTATAAGAGCCTAATTTCATAGTAGCTTGAAATAGCTCGAAAATAGTTCTTACACAAAATATACCTGTGAAATGAATTAGTATAACCCAATATAAAAATGACACAGGTGATTAGCGTGGAAACCTTTGAATAGTTAAAAACTACGACCTCGGCTTGAGGATTTAGTAACTGTATCTTTAAGCTAGAAAAACTTGGGTCATTTATCCTCTGGAACTCATCCTTTTTATAGACCTCACTCTCAGTTCGTTATCGTGTATAAGCACGTTCACCTAAAAATAGGGGCAAGTGGTAGTTGGACTTGTAACTGCTAAATTATGGGAGACAGGTGTCTTTGACATATTTTATTTCATCTATAGCACTCGAGCCACGCTCTTCATTAGTTCGTGGTCTAGGTGTTATTACTGATGGTTTATGTCACATAGATATTATGTGAGTCTGGTATTGAATCAATTGAGTTTATCACAACTCGAGGGACAGGTATCTTTAATCACCCCCTTGCAACTGAAGGTACAGGTGGCTTTAGTTGAGAAGTACCCATCGATGTTGTAAGCTGGAATTTGGGAATGGTTTGCCAAAATTGAATGATGTATTGTACTGACATGGATTTTTCTGAGAATGGTACAATATTTATTTGAGGTTGGGTAGTGGTATTGATTGTGTTTGAGGCATTGAGTTGACTGATATGTTTGGCATTTGGGAATTAGAATGTTGTAGGATTATAACTGTGTTTAATTGGGTATTGGGTTTCCCATTTGAAGTCTTTGAATGATGACCACTTTGGAAATCTTCCCTGAATTTAATGTATGTATATGTATAAATACTATTATTGTTGTACCTCTTCTTATTCTTCTTTCAGTACTCTTATTCCTTCCAATCTCCTATAGATTAATTGTAACTCTAAACAATGGTGACCACTAGAAGTCAAGCAAGGGAGGCTAAAGTGATTGTCAAAGTGCAAGAGCTGCAATTGCATTATTTTGGGAACCACACCCTCGATCTTCCCACTTTTAGCCCTATTAAATCTACTTTCTAAGGTATGACTATTTATGAGACAGGGAAGGCTGATGAGGAGTATGGCTATATGTACCGTTTCCACTATATGTATACCTAGGGGTAGCACCAAATGGTGTATCTTCACTTTCTAGCAAAGAATGTTGCTACTGCAGAGGATGAGGATCTTGGCGTACATGTCAGGAAGTCTCATCGTTATCGTATGAGTGATCGGGTGCTGTAGGCAGGGGCGATGGTAGAAGATCTCTGTTAAAACCATTTTCACTTTATTGCGGAAGTGGTGGTGGTTTAAAGGTTGTAGAAGTATGCTTCTGTTATAGCCACCTTCGTTTTCATACAGAAGTGGTAGGTTCAGAGGTGCATGAAGTTGCTTGTGGTCGTACTTGAAGATGTTGCCGAGATTTGATAGTATCCTGCAGAACAATCTGTAGGAATTATTTGTAACTTACTATTTCTTGGAATCTATAATCTGTAATCTGTAATCTACAGTTTTGAGGTAATGAAAAGGTTCTTATGACATCAAATTTCTGAAACTCTGGATTAGTAGATAAAAATGACTATTTCGTACTATAGAATATAGATATATAGTAGATTGAAATAGGAAATAATGGTCGAACTGTAAGTGATAGGTCGGTTGGACTGTGTATGTGCCGAATGTTGCAAATCTAATTATCAAAATGAGTAAATATGTATAATAAGAATAGGCGTACGGTGCTTGAAGTGCTTTTAATTTTAGAAAAGTATAGTTCGAAAAACAAATGAACAAAAAATGTTACCAAGTAGTGTGTATTTTTTATTCTTGGTTATAGAGATAATTATATGTTTGTTAGAGTGGATAATTAGGACATCTGTGATATTTATCAGGTAGTATCTGAGAGGTATACAAGATGAATTTAATGATATGGTCTATTTTAATAAATAAGGGGTAGATGAAGATGTGAAATTAATAAACATGGTGATGACTCATTCTCAAAGAGTTAGACATACTGCAGAAGGGCGATTAGCATTAAAGGTTGTTGAAGTTCGTAAACAGATATTTTGGTAGCTTGATTATGATGCCAATTTTCCTGAATCTGTAGTACAGTTGGATTGGTTGAGTTCAAGGGCGTAGGAGAATGTGGTTGATCACCATTTTTGGTGTGAGGTATTCTGCGAATTAATTGTTGAGCCTAAAGCTCGTATAACTGTTGTGAAGGAGATTGCGTTGGATGAGATAGAGGTTGAAGATGAGTAGATTGTTGGTGATGTATTGATCAGATGTAGTGCTGTCGGGAACCTTGGTTGTTTTAGATGTAACCATCTGTAATATGCCAATTATTTGTGTAGGTCGAAATAATGGAATGGTATATAGGTGAATAATATTTTGTTCTGATTCTATTCTTTTTTTTATGTGAATGTTCTTGAGGATATTTGAATTTTGAATGTTTGAGCATTGGGAATGACGTTGAAATTGTTATAAGGATCGTGAGTAGGAGAATAGAAATTAAGAGTATGAAAATGATGTTGGAGGTGTAGTTCGATTACGTGCAAGTTGATTTTGTCATCATAAATGTGGGAAAGTGTGTGCGAGAGAGAGAGAGAGAGAGAGAGAGAGTGATGCATTTAATTATAGGTTTTGGGGTAATAATAAAAAGGTGTGTGAACCCAAAAGGTATAAGTCGTCTGACAGGTACAATAAATGAGATGCATCGGTTGTTAAACCGAGGGTGTCTTGTGTGAATCCCAAAAACTGCCAGCGGTTAGGAAAAAAAAGTATAAATACTCCATCTCTTTCTTCTTCCAAATGTTTGCAGAAAATAGAAAGGAAAAAATCTAAAGAGAGAGAGAGAGAAAGTCGGATTGTAGAAATCTTGGAGAGAAAAACTCTGAGTAGGCATCTTTTTCGGAGGAGAGAGGAAGTTGCCATTGTTGGGGTGGAGAAAAAATTATTGTTGCGAAGTTCTATTGTGAAGGAGGAAACGTTCACGGTGCCTGATTTCTTTTCTGACGTTAAAGGTTAGTGTTCTTCGTGACTGTCTGAATTGTGATTGATATGAATGTTGTGTATGGTTGTTTTATTTTTAGTTTTATTTGAATGAATCTTTTTCCTCTAGTTTTTTTGTATTTTGAATTTTAAAGTGTTTACTATATGGGGAAAGTTTACTTTTGTACAGATGTGAGGAAAAATTGGTTTTTTGTGAAATCTATTTTCCTTTCTGAGTGAGATATGTAGAGATATGAAAATAATATATATATTTTTTTGATATGAAAAACTAGAATAAAAGAGATATACATAAATTGATTGGAAATACTTGGACCTTTATGCAGGTGTAGATTCATGACAGAAGTTAGAAGTAGATGTCTGTCCTTGTTGAGCTTATTGTTTGAGATGAAGGCTTCCATCTCAAGTCATTCGATTGAGGAAGTTAATATAGAACTGGAGTTTGCAAAATTTGTGGGTGGCGAAAGTAGTAAGATTATCTCAAATGAGGTTGCTCGAATTGATGAGGGGGAGAGCACCTCAAAGGAGAGGGAAGGTGAGGAACAGTTCGAGTTCCCAGATTTCCCTGGTACTCTTTATCGCTACCTGGTAGATTCCGATGTGTTTAGGGAGTATTGTAAATATAAATGTAGTTTCGTTGGTGACAGGGGGGATGTGATCGAGGGGTGCCCTGCAAAGTTGAACGGGAGCATGTGGGATGTGATAAACATATGTGAGAGTTTAAATAGGACTTGGGCCCATCAGGGGAAGGAGAGAAGATTAACTTCCTCAGATGCTTTGAAGTATTATACTGTGAAATATCACACTGCATGTGGGGTACGTACTTTTCTTCTAGTTCAACCTAGCCCCAATTTTTTGACTTGAACTCTACTGGAAAAGTATGAAATGATAATCTGATTTGGTTTAAGGCAAGTGTATCTAACGAGCTGACGAGGAGTCCTTGGCTCTCAAATATATAATATTTTAGAAATGTAAGTAAATCTTAAAAATTTAGAACTATATCTGTTATATTGATCTGTATGTTAATGGTGATAAAAAAAATTCATGCAGATCCTCATTCTAAAATGAAGGGAGGAGAATCTCTGATTGATATAGTAGCCTATGAAGGAGTCTAGCTAGATGTTGTGCTTGGCAAACTTGAGATAAGCAGGCACAAGAGAGTAAATAGTAAATCGGCTATGATGCCGAAATCACTGGCCAAGAGAAAAATGATTGGAGTTGTCCCATCTATCGAAGTGAAATCATCTACGGATATCGGGGCGTTGCCAGTTTTGGCAAAAGCTACACAAATTGTTCTAGTGTTGAAAGGTACAACTTCGACCTCTAGTAAAGGAATCCCAATGACAACAAAGAGGAAACTCGCAAAAAGTGGTGGCCCAAAATCTGTGACCATGGAGAGTAAGGAGGTCGAGATGGTTTTAAAAAACAAATGGACAATCCCTCGCCGGTGGTAGGTAACGAGATGCAGGAGGTTGAGGTGGAAAAGGAATCGGAAGTCGAGATGGCTTCTATTGAATAGAAGTTTAAACTCATTATTCTGGAGAAGACGAGGAATTTAGATCATTAGTTCGTATGGAGTTGCAGGGTACGTCGAGAACTAATCATACTCAGTGTGATTGCCTTTGTTTTGACAAGTAGCATTGTGTTAAATTTTGTATAGGTATCCCGGATGCTGAAAGGGATCGACCTCGGTGTCGCGGAGGGGTGGACGACACTGAAGCAAATCGCTGAGCTTGAGAGAGAGAGAGTTGGCAGAAGAGAAGGTACAGGCGAGCTTGAAGGTGGAGAACTTAAAGAATTTATTATGGGTAGCCATGGATCATCTTGAACAGGAGGCTAAAAAGAATGTAGAGGAAGCGAGTGCTGCTCGAGACAAGCTCGGGCAGAAACATTTTTAAGGATAGATACTTTGAGGCCGATGTTGTCGCTATAATAGAAGGGCGATTTGTAGACATGGAGGGGCCCGAGCTAGAAGATGACCCAGACGCTGGCAGTATTCATTAGGAGACTATAAAAGGTTTAAATGTGGTCTCTGGTACTACTGAGTTAGATAATCAAGGAGTGGAGGAGGATCCTGAAACGGTAGAGTAATATGCATGTAATTGTTTAATCAAATATTGATTGGTGGCGGGAAAACATTTGCATTGATTGTTGAAGAATGAAATATGGATTTTGGTATACTATTTGATAGGAAAATGGTTGTGTAGGCGCTAAATGAAATGCGCGTCACTAATGAGGCGTTAAAGAGTAATCTTGTTAGGGAGGAAAAATGTTGCATATGCAGCAACGCTCATAACTGCACACGCAGAGGTTCAGGTGAGAAAATATGTATTTAAGTAAAAAGATAGGTATAGGTACATAAAAATTTGACCTTCTTTTAGAAGCTGAGATAAACTGCGGGAGAGGGCTAAAAAAGGTGTACCTTAGAATATTAGAAGATTGTGTATTAGCCTGATCCTGAGATTGTAGAGCGTATGACAACCAGAGCGATAAATCTTCATAGCTTGGAGGTTAAGTATCAGCTCGTTGTGGTGGGTTTATGATAGATAATTGTATATAAACTGTTGTATGTTCGAACTGTTTATATGATAAATATATATAGATTGGTTTCAATGTATTGAACGTGAAATTAAATTGTTGTGCAGGCTGATCTAAAAGTTGCACAATCACGTGAGGAAGATGCTCTAAAATGTAATTATGAGTTTAAACTCAAATTTAATAGGATTCATCAGGTTTTTGAAGAGAGTGAAAATTAGTATGTAAAAGGGGAGCTTAGGCTGACAAACTCAAAAAGACAGCTAGCGAGCTGAGTCAGCAGAACATTAATAAAGAAGCTAATTTGGGCAGAATTCAAGATGAGCTAGTGAGGTTGAGAAGTTAAAGAGCACGGTAGAGTGCTTGAAGGGGAAGTGCAAAGATGCAGATATCGCTCAATATCGTATCAGATCGTTAGAGGCGGAAGCGATGATGTTAAAAGGGTAACTCAGTAATTTAAGGGAGCAATTGAGTAAGAAGCGCGAGCTGACTTGTCGAGTGCTGAAAGTGATGGTGGAGAAGTTGAGTGACACTGTTAAGAGAAAATATGAAATCATCCAAAGTACGCAAAGTCATTGTGACAAGCTCTCTGAATGGTTGGAGAAAATGAAGGCTAACATATCAAGTAGTCATGGTAGTAAGAGGGATGTGATAGAGATGTTGAAGAGGAAACAGAGTGAGGTGGATGCTCTTAAGGAATAAATGTTGAAAAAAGATCTCGACATGAAAACTCATATGGAAAAAATAACGGCACAGGAGGCCGATCTAAAATGTGTCCGAGTTGTTGTAAGGAATTCGAACGAGAAAATATGGAATAAGGAGGTAGAGCTGGCTGATTGTAGGTATAGGGAGGTTGATTTGCGTCGGGATTTAGTGAAAGTTTTAAAGAAAAATGATAAAATGTTGAAGAATTTTTGTTTTAGTGGAAGTCAATATACAAAGAAAGGAGGCAGAGTTGTTGGCACTGCGAAGTAAAGTTCAGGAGTTAGCCGAGGAGAGAAAGAAAAATCAGATCGAACAAGGTAAATCCTTGGAAATACTGAGGACTTTGAACGATCACGTAGAAGATTTTGCATGGAAAACTTTGAATAGGTAAACACCACGACCTCGGCTTGAGAATTTAGTAACTGTATCTTTATTGCTTGAGGCTGATATTGTGATTACAAGTTATGATCCCTTGAGCTAGAAAAACTTGGGTCCTTTCTCCCCTGAAACTCATCCTTTTTATATGCCTCACTCTTAGTTCGCTATCGTGTATAAACACGTTCTCCTGAAAATAGGGGCAAGTGGTAGTTGGACTTGCAACTGCTAATTCGTGGGAGACAGGTGTTTTTGACTAGTTCTTCATTAGTTCATGGTCTAGGTGTCATTGTTGATTGTGTCTGTCACATAGATATTGTGTGAGTCTGGTATTGAATCAGTTCGAGTTTATCACAGCTCGAGGGATAGGTCCCTGCAGGTATTTTACCATGTTTAGGTGTGCACACTCGGTGAACGTGCAAACTCGCAATAATTAGCAATCGAACGCATATTAGGGAAAGATAGTCGAGAGCTTAAATGCAAGTGCAGGTGTGAACCGTCGGATATTCAATTCATTGAGGATTAGGTTCGGGAAAATGAATAGGCAAGCGACATATTTTTTTTTCATGTCTAACCAAATACCGTGTCGCAAACCATAATAAAATAGGTAGCGAAGGAGATGAGGTAAATTTTGATTAGTTTCTGATTCTGTCTATATCCCATTACTTTTAAATTTTATATTAATTTTGTTTCTTTCATTTACGTAGATGGCTTGTGTTGATGAATTGTTCAAAAATGCATTTAAATATGAGAATAAGACTAAAGCCCATAAATTTCAATTCGTTCATACTTATCAAATTTTGATGAAACATCCAAAGTGGTAAAAAGTCTACGCAAAAAATGTCAAGGATCTTCAAACCATGAATAAGCCAAAGGTGATAAAAACATCTTCAAATGTTAGTTTGGGATCATCGTTGGGTACGACCCTCAATGGGTTGGTCGATGCATGAAGATAGTAAAGATGATGCAACGGAACCGGTACATTCGATTCTGGTCGAAGGAGTTCGTCCAATAGGACAAAAGAAAGAGAAAAGGAAAAAATAATCTACAATCCAAATTTGAAGGTGTAATTAAGGTGAATGTTGATATCGCAAAGAAGATAGATAAGAATTTTAAGTTAAGGTAAGATAAGAGGGAGGTAAAAATATAAATAATGATGAAAAACTTATGTTTATGTCGCGGTAAAATGGAAAGAGAAGAACAAATGCAGGTCATGGAAATTATGAACAAGGAATTGTCTGGGTTGGATACCCAAACGATCTTATATTACCAACATTTGAATAATGAAATGTTTGCGAATATTCAAGCAAGGCATTCGGGTTCGTCGGGTGCTAGTAGGGGTGGTGGTCGCAAACTCCCCAATTATTAGTTTTGATTTGCAAATGTTGTTTAATGTTTTTGGCTTCAAATGCAATGGGATCCTTTTATTTCTCAAGCAATGCAATGTTTTTGGTTCCAAATGCAATGTGATCTTTTAATTCTCTTATGTGCAATGGAACTACATAGTTAAACTTGAAATTGTGTTGACAAAATTAAATTAAATAACTTAAGCACTACTTTCGGCAAAGTTCCAAGAATATTCAATTAGATCGTCTTAGAGTTAGAAATGTTTTGTCTCAACCCGGTATATATTTCATATGGCCCTCAATATATTTATCGAAGTCGACATCCGTGGTAACACCCCGTCACATCTGTGGTAACACCACATCCTAGTGGCGGTGGTGGAAAAGACCCTTCATTCTTGTAATTGTGATTCAGATGCTCCTGCTCATCATCAATAATCATGTTGCACAAAATAATGCACACGTAAATTATTAGAGATAATGTCTCGGTCTTTCAAAACCGGCCGAGATTTTTAACAATTGCAAATCGATATTGTAGTACCCCGTAAGCTCTCTCCACATCTTTCTTATCCTCTTCTTGAATCTTTGAAAAATTTCTTTCCTTTGCCGTGAATTGTGTCGGAATAGTCTTTATGAATGTGGCCCACTTCGGGTAGATTCTATCTGTGATGTAATAACCATGGTCGCACTTATGACTTCTGAGTTTAAAATTAACGGTGATAGTAACTACCCTAGATTAATTGTTGAACAAGTTACCACATTCAACTGATGTGATGTCATTGTTCAACCCCGACATAGAATAATTAGCATGCCATATCCACAATTCATAGGAAGCTACCGCTTTGAGTATGATCATTAGCCTTCTACTCTTACCGTTTAAAACCCCTTGGTATGCCTTAGGACAATTCATCCACCCCGAATGCATACAATCGATGCTCCTAACATACCCAGAAATCCCTTCTCCTTATTTTTATAGCAACTTTTCGACGTCGAAAGGTTTTAGAGATCGCAAATACACATCTCCATAATCATTAATCACCGCTTGACAAAATCTCTCCATCAACTCTATCGCCATACTCTCTATAAGCTGAGTGTATTCATCCACCGCATCCGCGCAAATTCCATATCCAAGCATTCGCAGTGTGGCCGTCATCTTTGGATAACTCATCAAACCTTGTGTTTTTGATGCGTTAGTCTTATATATGAAATATGAGTCACGTGTAGAAATATCTTGTAAAATACGGTAAAAGAATGGATGCCACATTCAGTATCTTCGATGAAATGTAGGAGCTTTGAAAGTCGGGTTCACCTCACAAAAGTAATCCTTCATTAAAAGACGACTTCATTTCTTATGCTTGTGATTAACATATTTTTGGCCTACGATCCATCCTCCGGGGGTGCCAATGAGGCTGGATTGAAAAGCTTCATACGATACCATCTAAATGTTTTGAGCTTGAGTAAACATTTAAATTTCTTCCATTAGATCGTCGTCGTCTAAAGAGCTTGAATCAAAACAAAGTGTGAGTGGGTGTAGGCGTGGGAGGTATGGGTAATCCATAGAGTGTAAAAGAAATGGATGCGATTTAATATTTAAATGAGGAAAAATGTATGTTAATGATGGGTTATATAGGAAAATTATGAGGGAATATAGGGCGGGAGATTTAGGTGGGAAATTTGAGAGGGAGATTTGGGCGGCAAAAAAACGGCGGAGATATTTTGAGCGGATAAAATGATCGAGTAACATGTGCATTATCGTAGGAAACATTAAAGTTCCAAACAAACAAATTACATCCATCATAATCCCTATTCAAATTATTGCACAACTTCAAAAGTTTTCAAATAAGTACTGAGTAAGGCGGAGATATTTTGGACGGGAAAAAAATGATCAAGTAACACGTGCATTATCATAGGTAACGTAAGAGTTCCAACCAAACAAATAACATTCGTCACAAACAATATTCAAATTATTGCACAACTTCAAAAGTTCAAAGACAAGGTACTAATACTCAATATTTAACAACCTCCCTTACACATGTGCATGTCATGTACCTATGACTCCAATCCATCTATTGTCTATTGCATCTCCTGTATGAGTAGTCTCATGTTCCCAATCTCTTCCTCTCTATATACGATGATCTGATCCCTCACACTAATCTACACGAAGAAATGACGGTGCATCTAACCCTTCTAGTCATAAGCAACCTATTGGCTGCCTACTTACATACGTCTAGTCTCATTAAGATAAAGTGCATATTGGAACAATGAACTATGTCAAACACAAAACTTGCATTCAAAATATTTTAAAGAAATATAAAGAGAAGTTAGTGTATACACGCGAATCATGCTATAATCCTACATATGGTACTTCTAGAATCTTTGAGTCACTCATGCAGTGTAGTCCCAAAGATCTTTTTAGTGACGATAATAAGTATTTATGTGTTTTAGGCTTGACATGTCTCACCAGAGAAGGGCACCACTCAACCCTCTCTAGGTATCTCATCCCTCTTCCTCTAGAGCTTTACTAGGATTTAGGAGATGGAGGAGGAGGTTCTTAATAAAGATCTTCTATTAGGTCCCCATCTGTCCCTATATATAGGGTAGGATTTTAGACCTAGGGATGCTTAAACAAATAAGAGGTGTATAATTTATAAACTACACCTGTAGGGTTTTAGGTTTTGTATCTCTATGTAGGGCCACTCCAAATATTCTAACTTCTTTAGGCGTGGCTTACGAGCTCGTTGGGTCACTGAATGAGCTTAGTCTGCGACATGCTCGTCAAAGGGAAAGGAGGCCATGAATGACCCACAAACTTGTGGTAGCGGGAATGTACTCCTCCAATCAACCCCCTCAACTCTTGCTTGAAATAAGGGAGGTGTAATGGCCTAATTTTGTAGTAGCTTGAGATAGCTCGAAATAGTCCTTACACTAAATGCACCTGTGACATGAATTAGTATAACCCAATATAAAAATAACACAGACGATTAGCGTGAAAATCTTTAAAATAAGTTAAAACAAAGACCCCTATTTGAGGATTTAGTAATTATAACTTTGATTGCTTGAGACTGATGCTTGATTACAAATTTTAGAATCTCTTCAGCTATAAAAACTTGGTCTTTTCTCCTTTGGAACTCACCCTTTTTATAGACCTCAATTTTAGTTTGTTATCCTATAGAGGAAGGTTCTCCTGAAAATAGGGGTAGGTGGTAGTTAAATGTGCAACTACTAGTTTGTGGGAGATAGGTGTCTTTGACTTGCTCTATTATATATATTGAGCTCGATCCACATTCTTTATCAATTCGTGGTCCAGGTGTCATTATCTATTGTGCATGTCACATATATAATACATGAGTCTGGCATTGAGATTGCTCAAGTTTGGCACAACTAAAAGGACAGGTCCCTACAATCGCCCCCTTGCAACTGAAGGCACAGGTGGCTTTAGTTGAGAAACGGCTGTTGAGATTCTGTGAGTTAGAATTTGGAATGGTTTGGTGATGATGTGGAATTGTTTGGGAATTGTAACTTGTGTTATGAATGACTAGGTTTGCTATTGATTGCGCTTGAGAGGACTAATGTATTTGGATGTTGGGTTTTCCAGAAAATACTGCTTTGAATGATGAGTACTTTGGAAATCCTTCCTTGCATTGAATGTTGTTCGTCTATAAATACTATTGATCTTGTATCACCGGCTATCCCTTTAAAAGTACTTTACCGCTTGAATTATACTATAATTTCCCCCTGTATTAAGAATGGTGACTACCAGATACCAATTATATGAAGCTAGGGTTCTTGCTGTAGTACAGAAGCTCCAATTTTATTATTTTGGGACCCAACCATTGAATTTGCCTACTCCCATACCTATTCCTCCTACGTATCATGGGATGACGGGTGAGGAAGTAGTAAAGGTTGAGAATGACTATTATCAGATATGGTGGTTTCCTCACTTGATTGTATTTGGTGAGCAGTACCAGGTATGTCTTCATCTTCTTATAGAGGATGCCATTAATGAGGCAGATGAGGAAGTCGGTGTATGTCCTAGGAAATACTATTGCTATCCTACGTGTGATTCGGCTGTGCAAAAGGCGTCTCTTCTTCTTTCTCTGCCTTTTTATGGTGGTGGAGGTTACTGAAGATGAGACGGCGGTGGTGGTTTCAGATTTAAAATATGCCTCTATCTATTACAACAATATTTATTTTCTTACCGAAGTGTTTCTTGTGTGGAAAGATTCTGGTGCTCGAATTGGAAGTATTATGAACGACCGAAATTTATTGTAACCTATAGATCGATCTGTTGGAAGTTTCAGAATTTTTTTTTTGTGTGTAAAGTATGCTGTAAGGTAAATTTTTGAGCTAATGAAAAGGTTTTGGAGTAATGCTGTCAAACATATCGAAATTAGAAATTAGCAGGGCAAATCGAAATAACGATATATTGGCCTGTGTGTGATGGATAATGTGAGATAACTATGTGGAATGGAAAAAATAGTTAGTTGTATCGAAATGAAAGTATTTTATGAATCGAGCTTCATAATGCGATCTTGCTGTATGAAGGAGAAGGTAATGTTGTGAAACAAAGAATTCGATATCTGGGAACAAGTGTATGATGAAGGTAAAACATTTTTAATAGATTTTGAAATTAGTTTGAGAAACATAAGGTCGAATATCCTATAGACACAAAGCTCTCTATGTGAAAATGTCATCAAATAAAGTTTTAGCATGATTTGAGGGTATGAAATTTATGGATTTGATACTTATCATTCTATATGCTGAATGGGTGGGATTGTGTATGATTGTAACCTATATTTGTAAATAAGGTTGGAAATGGTAATTTTAAATGAGGAAATATTGTGAGTATCGTTCTTAGAAAGCTTGGCATGCGTTTGAGGGGCATTTAGCGATAAAGGTTGCTGAAGTTCGTGTGAGGATACTTGGGCGGCTAGATTATGATGCCAATTTGCCTGAATCTGTAATACAGTTTGATCGTTTGACATTGAGGGCGAGAAAGAACGAGATTGGTTGTCACTTTTGGTGTGAGGTATTCTGTGAATTGATCATTAAGCCTGAAGCTCGAAAGCTGCGGTGAAGGAAACTACAATAAATGAAATAGCTGTAAAAGATGAGAGGATTGTTGGGGATGTACTGATCTGATATGGTGCTCTAAAGTACCTTGGTTGTTTCATGTGTGACTATGCTTGAGAGGGCGAACATCTATTAGTTCCAATAAATATAAGTAAAATAGAGTGATAAGATTTATGTTATGAATTTGTTCCATATTTTTCATTGGATTTTGCTAAAAATATATTTGAAAATTAAAATTGGGTATCATTGAATATGATGTTAAAATTTTAATAAGTAAGATGAGTAGGGGAATAGGAGTCATGATTATGCGTATGCTGTTGGTGATATAGTTCGATTGCATATAAGTAGATTGTATCATTATGAGTACTTCCTGAAAGAGAGAGAGAAATACATTAGTAGTGGCGTGTTTTTACATAAAAATCCTCCTCGAGGTCGTGGTTTTTCTCAGCTTTTACTGAGTTTTTCACGTAAAATCTTATTTGTTTAGCCTATTATTGTATTTCCTACTTTTCTTTCTTTAAGGAGACACTAAAGAAGGCCAACTTCTCAACATTTAGCGGAGGCAGGGTGTTATATGACCAAACAGTTAGAGGGCGCTTGGTTAAACTAGGTCATAAGTTAGCCAAAAAAGAGAAAGATAGCTTTATGTCAGTGATTCATATAATTACTTAGCTTAGGTACCATATGAGCAAGCCCGGCAAAACCCTTTTATGGCTTCTTCTATTTTTCGATAAAAAGAAATATGACCAACGGTGGTTCGAATCTATATACAAAGAATTTCTTTTTTTACATTTCTTACTATTAGATAGTGCCCATAAATCTCATGATAGGTATCCAAAGATTCATATTAAACTTCAATAAGAACTTTTTTGGTGCAAGGACGCGTTGATCTAACCTCTTCTTGATAGCGATCGACCAACTCTCACATGATACTCAGAAGAACCCACTTGCTCTAGTGCTAGGCTGACTGCTCTTTCACCTGTTCTGTAAACTGCCTATAATTACTATAAATGCAGGCGGAGAATAGATTATTTAAAGGACCGCAATCCGCAACTCTACTATCCTTTCTTCCTAAAACCTACTACCACTCAAAACTACTTACTCTTTTGACTCTTATTTCACTCTTTTTCTTTAAAAATAGATCAATCTACACAACGGCTACTTTAGTAGGTCGAGGACTTGTGGTATCTTCTCGAATGCTACCGGTCTTCGATTATGTATGATTGACTTCGACTATACTATGTTGGCTTACTCTTGTCAAATTTGGGGAATATGCTATTACAATCGCCCAATTCTTGACATAAGTACTTGTGGTTGGGTCGAAAAAAATTAGAAGCTGAAGAGGTTGCTTAATTGTATAACAAGTCGCCATATTATCAATTTTGAGGTTAACGTGAACTGTATCTGGTCATCCTTTTTCTTGAGGAGCAATTATTGTGGTACATTGGACCTGGCAGATTTACGTTGGGTATAAATTGATAGTCTAAAGCAGGGTTGTATGGTAGTGGATTATAAGGATGCCGCCCCAAGTGTGGCACAACGTGTCGCTTGAGGAAGAAGATGGTGAAGAATCTGAGTTAAAGGTCTATATCTAATCGGTCCTTTGTAACTTTTTAATTGATCTTGTCATGATTTGGAGGGTGGGGGAAGTTAGAGTCAGAGAATGTTTTCATCCGTCGGGACCATTTGGGTCACCATGCGGTGCTGAAGGCAATGGAGTGTATCAGTTTGGGGGAGAAGGGATTATTGTTCATAGCGAATTCAAGGATGCATTGGCTGATTAGGCGTCCAGGGATCTTGCTGAATGAAGGAGGCGTCTTGCAATTTTTTACTGCCTTTCATCTATTGAGGCAACTCCTGTTAGAAGTTCAGTGACTTGAGATTCATTGAGTTTCTTTGGATATCGCTACCCTGCTGCTAGAGATAATGCTAGATTTTGGTAAAAAGATGTAATAATGTCAGATCCTGGTGAAAAGAAGAAAAGAACAATTAGTCCTTCAAGTCGAATGTAAAGATAGTAGTGTAGTTTTGATGTAATGTAATCGAAGGAGATGGATGTCGAATGTGAAATTTAACCATTTAATTATATATAGTTTTTTCTCGACTTTAATTGTGTATTAATTGTCGACTATATATTGGTAAATATGAAAGTCATCGATGGTTAAATGTCGAAGGAAGATGATTAGAATAGATGTATGTTTTGACTACAATTAAAAGTATATTTCACGGAGTGGGTCCAGGAATGGATTTCGATAATGATTGATTTGACTGTAGAAAATGTATAGTTCCAAGGCAAAATAAATGTGTGGTTTTGACTTTGAATGTGGAGGACTATAAGTATCCTTTGGTGCTTGAAGTAAGAGTTGTTTTGGTTTGAAAAAATGGTGAAGACGAGATCTCAGGTGCGTAATGAGGTATATAGTCATGTTCAAGCAAAGTGTTGGGAAATATATGATTGGTACATCAGCTTTTAGAATGCAAATATCCACTTGGAAGATCCTGTGGAACATAACTATGATAGAATGAGCGAGGCATAGGCATAGGATGCTAAGGACGACTTTAAGTTTCGGTGCCAATTATAATATTGATGTCCGCCTGAATCTGTGAGTTACATGTGGACTCGCGCGAAGAAGTTGATTAAGAATGAAGAAGATGCTGCAGCTAGGGCTTTGTAATGTTAATTTTAAGAAGAAATGTATGTAATGGCTGATTTGTAATTAAAATGAAATGAGAATTGATTTGATGTCAGATTGCAGTTGTCAATATTTTATGTTGTGATTTAAAAATATCGAATAAATTTTAAATTGATAAAATTGTTGAATTCAGTAATGTGCTGCTCGTTGTATTTGAAATTCGAATGAATTTGGAATTTGAATACGCGCTAAACTTTGCTCTAGATATAGGGATTTGTAAATATAGTATAAAATAGGGGCAGGTAATGAGAAGAGAGATTCATGGCGAGATGTGTTCCTGCAGAGGATATTTTAAAATACAAGGAAGATGATGTACATTGCTTGTATGGTAAGATAGATTGTGCTTTGTGGAGTACGAATGTATCAGAAGAAATTCTTCAAGATATTGAAGAATTGGAGCAACAATGTAGGGGTCTACTGATTTTGAGAAGGCAAAGAGTCAAAGACTTTGAGAAAAGACGTGTAAGGCGTTATGGTTGAGTAGTTGAATAGTCACGAGGCGGTGCGATGAATAGTCGCGTGGGAGTAATTGGTGGAGAGAGGTAGAGAGAGAATGGTTCGTAGCGTGGTGATGATGGTGGAACTGTATGGGATTGATTTTGATTGCAGCGAGATTGTCAGAAACGATTGTTTGTGAGTTGTGATTCGGTCAGATTTTGTGTCGGAGAAGGCGTTATCCAAATTTGAATTAGAGTAGTTTTGGCGGGAAAATAGGTGAAGCATCTTCGAGAACTTATAAGATTCCTAAAATTCGACCAAAATTTAAATTAATATAGTAATCGATGTTTATTACTTAGAAAAAAAATAAACAAAAGTGCATCGAGAACTGAATTTAGTAAGATGTAGCTGTAAGTAATGATAGTAAAATGTAATGTTAGTAATATGATAATGATCTGCTGGAGAGTAATCTCGTCAATTATATAAATATGAGCATATAAACCTATGAACATATATATATATATTTATATATGTATCAGAGATGATAGATACTAACTGTGGTAAAAAATATGGAATCTGATTTACAGATTCATAAAAATGGTTAAACTGGGAAGTAGCTATAGGGTAGGCTCGAGTAGTGCCAGTTTAGCTAGTGTTGACCAATTTAGGGTGGTTCCTAGGGTTGTCGAAGTGTCTGATGAGGAGGCTACCAAAATAGACATGGATCACGAGCTACATGTGAGTGATCAAGAAGGTAGTGGGGGTGAGGAGGATGATGTGGAGGAGGGTGAGGAGGTCTATTATGGAGAGGGTCCCAGGATAAAAGAAATTTTGTGGTTTAAGAAAAAGTATGGTATTCCTGGAGAAATTTGGTTAGAGGAGTTCTAGTACGATATGATTGACAAGAAAATACCCTTGCGTGGGATTTTGATTCACCGAGAACCAATTAAGAAAGGGTAGAAGCTTCCCCTTCTAGCTAACCAGAAAAAGTTGATGAACTTCTTTGATGTGGTACCTGGTCAGTTCAATCCAAATGTATAAGACCTATTCAGGGTATGTGGGATGATAAATGGTCGACTGAAAGGCAGGGGGAAGAGTTGATCACAGTCAATGATTTATGTGTGTACTACACACTAAAGATGAAATCGATAAAAGTTGGTTATGTGTCAACAAGTGGGCGATACAGTGATGAACGTTTACTCGATTCTAGGAATTACTAGTTCGACAAGAAAGAACCTGGGGAGCCCTTAAATAGAAAGACCTTTCACTTAGGTTTGTGGTTAACTAACTTAATTGCCGATGTTTTAAGTTGTAAATGTTATTTGAATCGTTTGTAACTGAATTTTGTATATGTGCTGCTTTGAAGGAGATTGATATGATGTCTAAAATTAAAGAAGAACTTTATAAGATAACGAAGGGGCACTTTGGTAGGATCGACAATCTTGTTAACGACCAAGATCGCGTGAGTACACTTTTTTAAGAGGCTGGGCTAAAGTGGGCGAGGGCAAAAGGTGCTGAAGTTCCTGTCATCGACGGTAAGATTTCGGCGCAGAATAAGAGGGCTGTAGAGGCTAGCCTGCCTTTGGCAAATTCTTCCTTGGCCGGGTACACGATTGTTACCTAGAGAGATGCGATGTTTGGAGAGAGCTTGGGAAAGAATATGAAGAAAAGAGTAGCGGGCCAAGAGGTGGCTCCTTTGCTTTCTCATAAGAGTACTACTCGATAGTCAACGACTAAAGAGGAGTCGAAGAGTATGAATCTCGTAGCTGTGCTAGATGGACATCCGCCACGGGGTATGTCAAGTGTACTCCCGAAGAAGAGAGGGATTGGTGAGATTTCGAAGAAGAAATTTGTCAAAGAATCTGAGACTGAAGTTCAGGGAACGATAGACTCGTATATGTCTGGGACGGATGCGCTGGAGGTTGAGTTGGATTACTGTTTGGTGGGGACTGTAATCTTGATTATTTTACTCAGTGAGGGTCAGCGAAGCATGTCGAAGTTGAGAAATTTTACTGCTTCGCTTCGATTAATGAAACTGGTATGCCACTCGAGTGCTCAATTTATGAATATAATACAGATCAAGAAGTTGCTGACGGAAACCAAAGATTGCATTGTTGGCAGTAGTGCTCTGGTAAATCAAGTTTTGGCTTACAAAAATATAGAGAAAGAGTTGACGAGGGAGTAGGAATCTTTGATTGATGAGAAGGAGGGGTTGAATGAAAAGCTGAATACCTACAAGGTTGAAGCGCGCAAAGCGAGTGAGGCTACTCTCTGTGAAGCAAAGAAAAAATATGAGAAAGAAAAAGAGGATGCCCTTGCGATGCTGAGGACAAACTTCAAGAAGGAAGTGAGGGAGCAGGCTGCTGATGCGCGGAGGGCGATGAATCTAGAACATGGTAAGATTTTGGATGAAGTTAAGGCGCAGTTGGAAGGGGAGAAGTTAGAAAGATTTAGACAAGTGAGGGCTCACTTTTCTGGGCAATATGATGAGCTGAAAGTGAGGGAGAATTATTACAAGGGTTTGGTTATATCTGGCAGTATTGTATTCAAAGATTCTGATCCAGTGGTCGATGCTCTGGAGGCTCCCAAAGTTCCGAGTGGGACTGAAGTCGTCGACGATGTGGTGATGATGGAAACTGATGGGGTACAATCTAGAGAGGTGGAAGAGGTGTTCGCTCTGGATGGTGTTGTGAAGGCGGACGAAGTAATCTCTCCTCCTTCTGTAGAGTAGAAGTTGTGAATTAGTATTAGTTTGTTGTCTTTTTGTTTGAGAATTAATGTAAAAATTGTCGTGGGACCTAAACAATTTGAATCATGTGGTATTTTGGATGATGAATATTTATTTTTCGGAGAAATGTTATTTTTAAAACATGTTGCATATATTCTGTAAATTATGCAAAGTAGTAGATTCGACAAAGTGATATGTCTAAGGTGATTATAGATCGTAGTAGATAAGTAAGGAATGTTTGTTGATTTGATAAGTGAACAGTGGCCATGAAATGGCAAATAAGAAGCATGAGTATCAGATGATTATCCTTAGATGGGTATCTTGATTTTGATTCGAGAAGAACAAGAGCTATTATAGTTTGTTCGATAAGTAAGGAATGCGAAGTAGAATATCTTGTAGTTGGATAGTGTTCGCATAAAATTGAATGATAGTCTGGATGCGTACTTATAAAGTATGGATCGAGATCAATAAAAGATTGTACAGATAGTTGACATTTTGATGCATACGTATCAAGTATGGATCGAGGGTAAGTCAAGATAGTAAAGATTGATTGTCTGAGGCATACGTATAAATTATGGGTCGAGATCAAATCAAGATAGTAATGATGATTGATTGTCTGATACATACTGATTAAGTATGGATCAAGATCAAGTTAAAATAGTAAAGATAATTGATTATCTGGTGCATACTGATTAAGTATGGATCAAGATTAGATAAAGATAGTAAAGATGACTGATTGTCATATGCATACTTGTTAAGTATGGATCGAGATCAACTTGAAATAGTAAAGATGATTGATTATCTTATGTATACTTGTCAAACATAGATCGAGATCAAGTCAAAATAGTAAAGATGATTGATTGTCTGATGCATACTTGTCAAGCATGGATCGAGATCAAGTCAAAATAGTAAAGAGTAAAGTGACAGTAAAGATTGTTTACTTGAATTGATAAAAATGGTTATAATATTTATCTTTAAAATAGTTTCAGTTGTGCAGTATTCCACAGATATTCGAGCTGGATTTCATCTTCAGTCATCAGCTAGTAAATTCAACAATCTGTTTTGTCGCTGACAATGTATGGCCTCTCTATGTTTTCTGATAACTTTTTTGAATTCTTAGGCCGAGTATTATCTTGAATCCGCCGAAGGATAAGGTCTCCTATACCAAATTTACTTTTTCAAACTTTTTCGTTGTAAGTTTTTTTTATGTGTCATGGCATCTTCTCAAATTTGCAATGGCTTTGTCTTGTGTCTCCTCGATCTAGTTGTGGTTTCTAAGGAGACCGAGTTCATTGTTTCATCTAGGATTTTTCTTCGGATACTTGGTAGATCGAGGTCTGAAGGTATGACTGCTTCAGTCCCGAAGGCCATCATGAACGAAGTGTAGCCTGTTGAAATTCGAGGAATGGTTCGGTAGGCCCAGAGAATACTAAGTAATTTTTTGACCCACCTTCCTTTCTTCTCGTCGAGACGCGTACATATAACTAATTTAATGCTCTTGTTAATGGCTTCGGATTGTCCGTTTCCTTGAGGGTAGTATGGTGTGGAGGTTGAGAGCAGTATTTTGTATTTATGGTGAAAAGCGAGTACTTTGGCGCTGATAAATTGCTTGCCGTTATCAGAGCATATTATTTGTGGGCAGTCAAGTCTAGTTATGATGTGTTCCCACTGGAATTTAATTACTTCATTCTCATCGATATGACATAAAGGAACTGCTTCGATCCATTTTGTGAAGTAGTTAGTGGCGACAAGTACAAATCTTCAATTTCCCGATGCTGGATGGAAAGGCCCAATGATGACGATTTCCCATCGCTTGAATGGCCAGAGGACATTACTAATGTGTAAATCAGGGTCTGGTATTTTGATATCCTGCGCGTGGATTTGGCATTTATAGTATTTACGCACATATTCTACGCAATCTTATCTCATCTTCGGTCAGTAGATGCCTTGAGTGAATGCTCGTTGGGCTAATAATATTCCTAAAATATGGGATCCTCAAATACCTTCATAAAGCTCTCTGATTTTAATATGAGCTTGTTTTTAAGAGATGCATTCATTAAGAGGACCTCTTCCGGTGATTTGATATAAGATATTATCTTGAACTGTGAATCGGGGGCACTTGGCCAAAAGTGATCGGGTTTCTTCTTTGTTACTGGGGAGGACATTGGAGTTTAGGTATGCATAAAATTGCCTTCTACAGTCTTCAGGGTCTTCATCTTAAGCAATGGTGATCTGGTGTGTTGATAGTATATTGAGAATGGAATGCTCGATGATTTTGATTTCTAAAGATCTTTTTTCACTATCCCCCAGCTTGGTAGCGATGAAAGCTAATGCATCGACATGCCAATTTTTAAGTCAAGGTAAGTAAGAGATCGATGCATTTCGAATTTGTTCATCTTTTCATCGACTAGGCCTGCATAATTGGCTATTTTTCTCATTGTACAGAATGTCTTGTTGTAATGATTTACCATGAGTAAGGAATCGACGTAGACTGCCAATTCTTCCACTCCAAGTGTGAGTGAGAGATTTAGACCATGAAGGATTCCTTTATATTCGGTCTCATTATTGGTGTCATAGAAGTTCAACTTGATAGCTTTCTCGATACAACGATTGGAAGGTATAATGAGGACGATGCCAATTCCTGACCCTTGCGGTCCGACTGATTCGTATGTAAAAGTCGCCAACCAGAGCTTTTAGACCATGCGTCTAGCTCTGTAATTGAGTCATCCGTGAAGAATTTTTTGAGTTCTTCCCAGTTGGGGTCTTCGATTGGAAAATTTGCCTGTCCTTTGAAAGATATTTGGGGTTCAAAGGAGATATCGTATTCGCCAAGGAAAATAGTCCATTACAAAATTCTTTGAGCTTTTTCTATTTTGGTGAGTACCAATTTGAGGGGATACTTGGTGATGATTTTTATGTGATGAGCTTGAAAGTATGGACAATGTTTTTGAGAGCTGTAGACCAAGGCGAGTAGCTATTTTTATGTTGTTGTGTATCTTTTTTCGGCAAGCATGAGTGTCTTACTGATAAAGTAGATTGGTTTTTCCATTCCTTCATCTTTTTGAATAAGGGCGGAACTAATTGAGTCTTCAGTTATGGATAAGTACATTGTTAGTGTTTAGCCATCAGCTGGGGTATTCATAATAGGAGGATGCCCCAAATCATTTAAGATCTAGGAAGGCTAACTCACAGTTAGGAGTCCAAATGATTTCCATGTGTTGTTTCTTTTCAAGAGGTGTGGGATTTCCACGAAGAAGGAGGTAAAGAGGTTTCCATTGATCAGATGACTTTGAGATGAATCTGTGAAGAGCGGCGATCTTGCCTATAAATTTTAGGACATCTATCTTTATTTACGGAGATGGCATCGCGATGAGTGCATTGATTTGCACAGGATCAATTTCGATTACTCTTTTGCTGACTAGGTATCCTAGGAATTTACCAGATGCAACTCCGAATTGACATTTTTTTGGGTTGAGTTTTATCTTGTATTTGCAAAGGATGTCGATGATGGCTTGGCGGTTGCTGGAGTGATCTTCCCGCTTCAAGCTTTTGTAGATCATATCGTCGATGAAGACTTCTATGATTATGCCAAGATGATCTTTGAACATTTTGGTCATAAGCCTTTGGTAAATTGCTTTTGCAATTTTTAGCCCCAAAGGCACACTGTGTAATAGTAGAGACCTCTTTCGGTAATGAAGGTTATTTGTTCTTGATCATCTTCGACGAGTGGAACTTAATTATGGTCAGAGGCAACATCTATCATGGAAAGAAGTTCGTGCCCTGCGACTGAGTTGAGGAGTTACGAAATCAGTGGTAGCGGAAAATTGTCCTTGGGTTTAAACTTGTTAGGTTCTCTGAGGTCAGCATAATCCTTATTCTTTCCAGTTTTCTTTGGGAGTTCTATGATATTAGAAGCCCACTTCGGATACTTGGCTTCCCGAGAAAATCTGACCGGAAAGAGTTTATCAATTTCTTCATTCACTACATCGCAGAGGCGGGGAGCTAAGTTTTGTCATTTATGAGTGATTGCTTTACTATTTAGAAGGAGGTTCAGTAGGTGGCACGCGATTAATGGATCGATGCCAGACATTTCTTGAAAAGTCCAGGCAAAGATGTCGACATTTATCTTAAGTAGCTTGATCATGGCTTCTTTTTCTTCATTGGAGAGTTTAGAGCCGATAAAGGTATGACGTCCTAGACCATCGAGTTCAATGGATTCGACTATCTCAGTGTCATACTGCTCAAATATGGGGGGTATCTCTTACTCCAGTTGCTATGCTTTGAGAAGTTTTGCTGTATGGGAGTTGGTCGTAGTACTTTTGCACATACGTGCAACTGCTTGGCTACCTTTGATTTTGTAGATTCCATGATTTGTTGGAAATTGCAATGCTAGATGATATGTAGAAGGTACTGCCTTGATCAAATGTAACAAACTACGTCCTAAAATTGACAGATATTTGGACTCAGCATCGATGACAAGGTATTTTATGAATGTTGTTTCGAATCTTGCCTGGGTTGGCAGTGTGATTTTTCCTGTGGCTTATTTTTTCTAACCGTTGAAGCTGGTGATTGTTGTTTTTGAAGCTTTCTTTGAGTCTATGAGGCCTAGCACCTTAATTGCTCTTCGGAGTAATAGATCTGTCGCGTTTCCTGTATCGGCGAAAAGCTTATGTAGGTAGTCCTGTCCGACTTTAAGCATAGAAACGAAAGGGTCATCATGAGGTTATTTCACGTAGCTGGTATCAGAGTCCTCGAAGGTGATATGGTATGGATGCTTTGGTTAGCCCGAGCTTGGAAGAAGGTTTGCTGATTTATCTGAGGAGGTCATATTGCAAACGGATGTATTCCGGTCATCTTGTTTCCTTTTCTTTCCTTTTTCAATTTTGATCATATTCAGGTGGCGAGCTTGCCCTTGGCCTTGATTCTATTCAACATTTTTTCTTTTTGTCTCTTCCTCGAGGAACTTTTGAATTTTGAGGACATAATTATGAAGCGTTCCTGCTAAGAGGGTACGATGAAAGATTCGAATGAGAGAGTAACAAGTGTTAGTTTCATAACTATGCACATTGTGATACTCACATAGAGGTCTACTGGGGAGATCGGGTATTGTTTCTGGTGCTCAATAATACTCATATTCCATTATCGTTGGTAAGATAGCAGAGAAAATCGTTGTCATTGGGGGTAGAACTGGTACAGGCCTGTCAGGTCTTCTACCTTTTCTTTCAGGTCTTCTGTTATTGTCGACATTTCTACCACGTTGTTTGGGTACATCAGTAGTGGTCACCTTTTGGGGAGGAGAAGAAGTGCTGAGTCGAGAGGATGGCAGAAGAATTTTTCATTTTGTCCTCCTTGGATCGTTCTAGTTCGATGTAGTTATTAACTACATTAATCATATCTGCTACTGTTCTGGGTTTGTGTAGAGTGAGATCTTCTCAAACCATAGAATCGATGCATAGGACAAAGGTAAAGGTTGGAATGACTATTTTAGGATCGGAGTTCCCAATTTTCTAAGTTTCTTGTAAGAAACGCTTGTAAAAGCTTGCCAATGCCTCTTTTGCGCCTTGCTAGAATTAAAACAAGGAATTTGCAGTAATCTATCATTCCTTCGTGTGAGAATAATTCAACTCGAGTAAACACTACAACTGATTGAATGTGGTGATGGAGCCTTCTTGGATCGTATGGAACCATCTGAGTGGTTCTTCTTTCAGGCACATATTGAATAGCCTACAAAATATGTGGTCGAGTTTGGAGTATAATCCTACTGCGGTTTTGAAATGTCATACATAGGTAAGTGGGCCAGTGAGTCCTGCATATTGAATGAACTTTGGCATATGGATATTGTCTGGGATGGCCATGACTTCAAGATGAGGGGAGATAGGGTTTGTCTCGATCCTGTCAAGTGTAGATCTCCTGCCTGGGATATCAGAGTTTATGGCCTAAATTTTATTGTTTTGGTCATCCAAGGTAATGAATTATTGTGGAGGAATTGGTAAGGCTGTAACTTGTAGAACAAAATCTCCCTTTCCTTCTGGCCTGAATCGATCCCTGATTGGTCTTTTATCAAGTGGTTGGGAGTCTGATGACGCGTACGTCAACTTCTTTGAGTTGCCGAAGATGAGGATGTTAAGCCGAAATACCGAGAATCCCTGTCTAGGTTTTCAGATCGAGGTTGAGAAATTTGTAACCCGTCTTCTCTGGGTTGATTCTCTCGCTGAGTTGCTCTTGATCGGTGAACACTCTGGGCGAGTGGAGGTGATGTTTGACTACCGGTGAGTCGATCTTGGGTTTTACTTAATCTCTCCATTTCCTTTTGATGTGATTGACTCTGTTGATCCAAGCCTTTCTTTCGTTCATTTCTATCCATCTAAAGAGCTTAAGAATGAATGTGTTGGTCTTTCAATCTTTTGGCGCTTTCAGACTCCATTTGTTTCTGAAGCTCGATCACTGCATTCTGTAGGTTGACTATTTCTAGAATCAGATTAATTTCTAGGTCTCTCACCATGCTAGATTGGCTTCTGAGGTTCATATTTGTCATTGGAAGGTTTTTAGATTAGTGGTGGTACAGAAAAGTATAGTATCTCCCACTGACGGCGCCAATTGTTGTGGCGTGTTTTCCGGAAGAAGAATCTTCACCAATACTATTAGTAATGGAAATGTAATAATAGGTTAAATAAATAAGATTTAACGTGGAAAACTAAGTAAAAGCTGAGATAAACCACGACTTCGAGGGGGATTTTTATATAAAATCTAATATGTTGCTAGTTATTGTAAGTTTTGAGTGGTAGTATGTTTTATGAAGTAAGGATAGTAGAGTTGCAGATTGCGGTGTCTTGAATAATCTATTCACTACCTTTATTTATAGTAGATACAGGCAGTTTATAAAAAAATAAAAATAGTCTCCCTATTCTGGGGGGAGTGGGCAAACTTTACGGATCTCTAATAATTCTTTCTTAACCAGGCACAATGGCGACTTTTTGAAGGTCGAGAACATGTGGTATCTTCTCGAATGCTATATGTCTTCGATTATGTATGACTGTCTTCAATTTTATTGAGCTGGCTTGCTGTTGTCAAATTTGGGGAATATTCTACTACAACATTTAAATATAAGAACTGGGGTAATGATTGAAATGCATTTTCTTTTAAAAGGTATGAATCATCTGACAGAAATAGAAGAAGGGATGCCTCTGCACCAAAACTGAGGGTGGTTTGTGTAAGCCCCAGTAACTGCCATCAGTTAGATGTAGAAAATATAAATAATCTTTCTTATTCTTCTTCTAAACGTTTATAAAAAATAGAGAGGCAAAAGTCTAGTGAGAGAGTGAAAATTTAATCTCAAAGATTTTAGAGAGAGAGGAAACGAGAGTAGGCATTGCTGTAAGAGGATATTTGAGGGTGTCATTGAGGAGATTAAGAAGAAAGCCTTGTTTCTCAGTTTTGTTGTGAAGGAGGAGGTTGTCGATATCCAAATTTTTTTTTTTGACATTGAAGGTTATTGGGTTACTCTTAAAATTATTGATTTTTTTGTGTGTGTGTTATAATCATATGTTTATCTGTTTGAAGATTAATATTTTTCTGCATATTTGAATTTTGAAAAGTTTGCTATGTTAGGAAACTTGTGAAATGTTGTTTCCTCGCTATAGTGTGGATTACTATAGGGAAAAGAATATTTGTTAAAGTATTATCTATATAAAAAAGAAAGAAATTATAAAGAAATTTGATTGGATTACCTGGACCTGTATGTAGGTAGATACGTGAGAAAGTTTTCTTGAAATAAGCCTCAACTTCGTGCATATTTTTTAGATGGAGACTTTGACCTCTGGTCGTTTGACTGATGATGTAGCTGCATGAGTTGATATTACAGGATCTATGGAGGGCAAGCTAATAAGTAATAGTTTGAATACAGTAGTTGTGAAAGCGGTTAGGAGGATAAACTCGAGTTTCCAGATTTCCCTGGTGATTTCTATCCCTATCCTGTCGATTCTGACGCATTCAAGGAGTTTTGTAAAGTTAAATGTAGCTAAGGTAATATATGGATTGAGGTGATAGAACATGTTGGAAGGCCTTTTAGGGGATGTACTGTTAAAAATGGTAAGCAATTTTTTTTCTTGTTGCTTGATTTGGAGCACGAGAAACTTGTGAGGGAAGTGGACGAGTCTGTTTCCCGCAAGTATTTCAATGGGGATATGAAAGGTGATTTAGATGAGGAATTTATGTGCTACCTTGCCCAGTTCGTTTATGGACTATGGTGCCTTTGAACAATCTTGCTAAAGGTTTCATAAATGTAATTGAGGCATGCGCTGCCGAATTGAATTGTAACATGTGGGAGGTGATAAATGTTTGTGAGAATTTAAACAGGAGGTAGGATTTTGAGGGGGTGGAGAGAGGAATAACCCCTTTAAATGTTTTGCTGTATTATACAATGAAATATTATGTGACATTTGGGGGTGCTTACTTCTCTTTCAGTTCGTCTTGACCTCAATTTTTTGACTTAAATTTGGTTAGACGAATGTGGAATGATAATATAATATAGGTAAAAGGCGATTATCTTCAACGAGTTGACGAGAGGAAACCCTAGATCTTATATCTAAAACTTTGATGAAAAGTAAGTAATATTTATGATATCAAATTGCATTTTCATGTGAACATCCTGTGTATATGTAGCAATGTTGTATTTTGCATGCAAATCCATATTCTTAAGTAACGAGAAAGGAATCTCTGATTGATACAATAGCTCGAGAGGGATCAGAGCTCGAGGTTGTACTGGGTGAGTTTGAAATAATTTGGCTCAAAAGGGCTTATAAAAAATCTGTGAAAATTCAAAAGTCTCAGGGCAAGAGGAAAATGATTATAATGAGTTTGACCTCGGGAGACGGAGGAAAGTCATCGCCGGACGTCGAGACACGTCCAATAATAGTAAAGGCTGGACCTATACCTTTTAAGCCGAAGCCTATGGGGGCTACATCTGGCAAATTAATTCAAAGGCATCTGAATAGGAAGAGTGTTAAAGCAGATGGGCAGAACTCTGCGACCACGGAGAGTGGAAAGGCCGCGACGAGCTCGAAAATGAGAAAAGTGGATGTTCCAGCTATAGTGAACGATGTAATGGAAGCTGTGATTAGTCCGAGTGCAGAGGCAAATTTGGTGGTTGTGGAGAATAAGATGAGGGTGGCTGCTCGAGAAGACTCTGAGTTTGGACAATGCTGTAAAACTAGAGCTGTGTAGGGTAAGTGTAACACTATGATTTTTTTTCATGAATTCTCTGAACTGAATTGTTCATTTTATTCTGTAGGTTTAACTTATGCTGAAAGGAATCTGCATCAGGTTTGAGAATAGGAAGATGGAGCCCGAGAAGATAATTGCTTAGCTCGAGGAAGATTTACCGAGGAAGAGGGCATGTTTGAGCTCGGCGATAAAGACCTGAAGGAGTCTTTCAAGGTAATTATGGACGAGCTCGCGGAAGAGACGAAAAGGAGTGTGGAGGAAGTTATTGCTTTTCGTAATAATCTCGGTCAAAATCTCCATGAAGTTGGATACTCTAAATTCGACGTTAATATAATAATGGAGGGGTGATTTGTGGAGGTTGATGAGCCCGATGCAGAGGGTTTCTCGGATGCTGAATGCATCAATCCTCAGGAGACTGCTAAAGGCTTGGATTTGGTCTCTGCCAGGACTTAGTTAAAGAACCAAGGAGGGGAGGATGTGAAGGTAGAGTTAAAATTGAATCACTATATTTTTTTGAGAGTTGAGGATTTTATTTTATGGTATACATTTGAAGTATAATGGTGGAGTAGACTATGATATATTGTAAATGAATTGTTGGAACTTAAAGGTTTGCACCTTAGAATTGAGGATTTAGAGAAAGAGCTCGCTAAGGACCAACACTCTTTAGCAGCTCTGTTGAGTTCTCGTTTAGAAATCCAGGTTAGAAAAAGCTTAAAATTTTAGACGTGCTCGATACGCAACTCATTGAGGGTTGGCATAAGAGAATAAAGAAAAGTAATATACGAGGACAAATAGGAATAACTCTAAGATCGAAATCTTTTAGATTTTTTAGAGTAGAAAAAGATAATGATAGTAACCCAAAAATTATATAAGCAACTCTATTTGAGAATGTGAGGGAAATTATGAGAGTATTAAAAAAATGTGTACCTTAAAATATGAGAGAATCAACGGTTCATATGATTCTATGATGTAGATTGTATTGCCACTAGAGCGAGAAAACTTCCTAGCTTGAGGGATAAGCATCATCTTGTTGTGTTGGCTTGTTATATATATATATATATATATATATATATAAATATATATATATATATATTTGTTTGTTAGATATGTGAGTAATGTAGTAAACTGTAGTATATTGAACATCTCAATGATGTACCACTAAATCGAACTAGTTGTGAAGGCCAAGTTAGAATCTGCATGATCGAGTGAAGAACATGCTCTTCAATGCAATTATGAGTTTAAGCACAAATTTTATAAGGTTAAACAGGCAAATGAAGAGAGCGCAGATCAATATGTCAAACTGGAGATCAGGCTTGTTATGTTAGATGAGACTATGAACGACCTGACCTGGCAGATCAAAAGTTAGGATGCGAAAAGGAAATAATACAGGGTAAGCTAGTGAACACTCAGAATGAAATATTGAAGTTAATGAGTATGATAAAATTATTGGGGGTAAAAGGTAAGGATGCGGATTTCGTGCAATATCGTATCAGGGTGGTGTTTGAGGTGGAAGCTAAAGAGCTGAAGCACAATCTTGCCAGTTTGGGGGGGGGGGGGGGGGGTGGGGCATTGGATAGGAAGGATGTCGAACAAGTTAATGCACGAGCTGACTTGGTGAGTGCCAAAACTGATGTGGAGACACTGAGTATGATTGTAAATGTAAAAGATGTTCGCCTTCGGAGTACTTAGTGTAAATGTGATAATCTTAATTCACGAGTGGCAAAGCTGAAGGCGAACTTGTCTAATTCATGCAGCATGAAGTGGGAGGCTACAGAGAGACCGAAGAAGTGAAAGAGTGACGTCGAAATGACTACCACAACGGGTGATTTGGTTTTTTCTCAGGCTCGAATCATAGAATTGGAGGCATATTTGGTTTGCGTTTGAGCTGCTCTAAGGAAGGCTAATAACCGAGCTAGAGAGAGTGGTGATAGGTTAGATGTTTCCCTAATAAATAAATGAATTGGAAGAAGCTGTCAAGAAAAATGATTAAATGTTGAAGAATGTTGGTGCCAAGGGACGTAATGTACATGAGGTGGAATTGGTGGCATTATGCAGTGATGCCGAGGAGTTAAAAAAGAAAAAAAAAAGTTGATCAAGAGAAGTCAATGGGATTCGTGGCTGAGTTGACTAGTGTCGTATTAGGCTTAGGGGGACGTTTGGATCGAGCAAAGGCCTACTACGCATATTTGGATAAAAATTATAAGAAACTAGAGGAGAGTTTTGCAGACTTGGCCATTCCGAACCGATATATGATTTCTCTGGAAGAGGGGCACTCGAGGGACATAATGGTAATAATTGCCTTTTTTGTGGAAGAAGTGAAGAGGTTTGAGTTTAAAATGGATACCTTGCATGATTGCTTGATATTCAAAGGTTGTATCTGCAAAGCTGAAGTAGATCAAAGTGATTGCCTGAACTCTAAGGGAATCGGTAAAGGCCCCATTACTATTGAAAAAGTTAAGTGAGGATGAAAGGTTATAGTGGCTCAAGTACCAGACTTTATGGCTTCACGACCTCTGACGGTAGAGGAAGATTCATCGGACCTTTCGTAAGAAAAACATGTATAAATGAACTGTTGGTTATGTATTGTAGATGTTTAAACAGATAAAAACGAGTTTTACCTATGCTTTATCAGGTGTCATAGAGATTGTAGAGATTAAGGATTGAAAACAAGTATCATATAGACTTCCCAGAAGGTCCGAAGCCAGTGTAGCAGAGTACCTCTGTTATAGAGGTTGTGGCTAAGGGGCAATAAACCGCAAAGGCTGTGTCTGGCGGTGTGGAGGAAAAACTTAAAGTGAGCATATCCACTCTCGAGGAGGTTGAGAAGAGCTCTCTGAAGAGAAAACTGCATGGAGAGGATGGCAGTTACCGAACTGTCCCTCATGTTACGGCCAAGCTTAATTGATTATGAAAATCTGCTAAAAAACTAAGAAAAACTGTTTAACTGCTACCTTTTTGTTGTTTGTACTAGCAGCTCTCAACATTGCTGAAGGGCGCATGACAATGCTTGGACAAGAAGAGCCATGAGTTTGGCACTTTGATGGTGATGTTCGAGGCTCAGTCAGCTCACTTAAAAAAGCTCAAAGATGAACTCCTGTTAGAGAAGGAGAGGAGAGCTGAAGAGGCCGCAGCGGCTGCATATAAGCTCGGTGTTCTGTCTAAGCATGACAAGCTTATGACAGATTCGGTTGCAGCAGCCATAGTGGAAAGAAACCATTATAACTAATCCTATTATTACCTTAGTTTAAGTGAGGAAGATGTGTCACTGGCCCGTAGTGGCAGATATAAGGAGGTGGCGCTCCCTTTGGAGTTCGAAGAGGAACTACTAGCTGATAATGCGGCTGTATTGCCTGAGAAAGAGTCAGGCCTTCCTTCAGGCCGTACAGAGCCAGTCCAATCTATTGAGCCAATATTGAACACTCTAGTAGAATGTACGGAAGCAGTTCCACCACTGGAGCAGACGTTGAAATCTCTCTCTGAGGTAGACATTAACAAAAACTTTTAACCGCTTTGTGGTATCCTGTCTTATGTTTTGTAGCTCATTTGAATTGAAGATGATAGTTCTCTGTATAATCGTATACTGTTATTATTTGGAATAATGTTCAAAATATTTTTTTCGTGAATTTTTATATTATAACAAGATATCTGTAATCTGTAAAAGAGATAGAGAAAGTGGGGATATCAAACTCTGAATTGGAGAGGTTGCAGGGTAGAGCGAGGTACTTCGTGGCTCATATTCAACAGGTACTTAATAAAATTGAATATGAGTGAAAGCAATTTATCTTGTACTCTGTGAAAACTTTTAAAGAGTTATATGATCAACAGTATATATATGCTAAGATAAAAATAGAACGAGACGAGGTGGTAGGAAAAGATGAGGAAAGGGGATTATTAGTTCGAAAACCAAAAGATTGACTTGTTTTTAACGAACCTAGTGATAAGGCGAGATGTCAGTGCATGTTAGTTGCTCTAACATTAAATTTTGAGGTCGAAGTAGATAGCAAACGAGGGCTGAAAGAAGCTTATATAGAGTTGTTGAAGGAGAGAGGTGTAGTTCCGGACCCAGCTCGAGTTATGTTTTTAGCTCAAGAAGCATGTAATCGTCATAGTGTAAAGGCGAAAAGGTATTCGGCTCAAGCTGGTATGTCTATTGTATGAGATTATGTATAACCTTTAAATGATGTGCCTTGGGTTACCTCCCAGGAAACGCTAAGTTTTACCGTCTTCAGCTATACAAATGTACCCCCAAAATTGAATATCATCATATAGGTCTAAAGGGGTACAAAGTACAATAATTGATGAACTATCCAGGTTACAACTTCTTCTTAAATAACCAAGGAACAACAAAATTGTCTTTATCCGTGAATAACAAGATAATAAAAAAATATTAGTTCTCCTTATTTGTACCTAATTGTACTACTGCAATCATGATACATAAAAATAACTTAGAGTCTAATCCCTGAAGATAAAGATTTTCCTTATTTAATTTATGGGGAATCTTACTTTGAGATATTTTACAAGGTATAAACCCATACACCAAAAATGTATCTTATTATTCATCATTTTCCAAAAGCGACTTGAACCATTAAAGTGACGTCGATCGGGTGGTTATTGGTCGGGCTCAAGTTTGTATGACTAAGTTACAGGTGATATAGCTTGTACTATTTTAAGAATTACGGGGTCATCCCAATACTTGAAATAATTCAAGCATTGATGAATAGATTAGTTACAACTAGAGTTATCACGCAACAAATCCTCAAATTTATTAACAATTATTGCACCCCAAAGTGGCTTGTGAAATGAAGATTTAGGCAAAGGTATAGGGAGGGTTGGTGAAGGAGTGACCAAAACAGAATTAGCCCCCTATAATAGTGATATAACCCATAAAGAAAGGTCGTCCACCTACTAGCTTTCAACATTGCAATTTGTATCTGGTGAACGCGGCTCAAGGCAAGGCTGAGATGACTCATAAGGAGACTAAGAAGGAAATGACAAGTTGATAACATCTGCAATAGGTTTGGCAATTTCTAATTTTTTGACTTTGGTACAAATATCATCATCTACTAATTCCTCGCATGTTATCACATAATAAGACGGTGATTCCATATATTCATATTTTATCTCGTCATTATCATCGTCAGAAAAATTATTAAAGGAAAGGGAAAAATATTTAGTCTCGGACATAGTTTCCTCAAAAATAATTATTGGGATGACATATGAATGGAAGGATGGTGAAATTGGTGGGTAAATATTGAGCACTGAATTTGGAGGTGATTGAGAGAGAATTTTATTGGACATGCTAGCTGCTTCTTCAAGATCTTCTTTTCACATAGGATCGTCGACCTTAAAATGATTATCTTCTAAATCTATTTTGTAATATAGTATCCATTCACCCCACGGAGAAAACATTCTTTGATTACGCTTGAATTCATCCTTTTCTAAATCACAAGGGAATTTAACCTAATATTGTTCTTCTTCATTGCTTGGAAGTTTTTCCTGCTCTATTTTACTCTACGTGGTTTGTAGGGGCCTAACATCGCAAGGAGGGGAAGTTGGCCCTTACACTACGGGATTTATCTTCAATCAAAGGGTTTAAGCATATAATCAATAATATAAATAACCTATTGATAATATACTTGCGTGGAGGTGTTGAATGGGACACTCTACGACCTCCGACAAGGAATTTAAAGAGATTTGATATTACAGTAAAGTAGTCAAAGGTTCGAGTAGTGGGTAATTTACAGAGTGATCGAAGGTAAACTGTAAGGGTTTTGGGAAGAGATTTCATAACCTCTCATAAGTTCCCCCCCACCTATTTATAGAACATAGGAAGGGATGAACCACCAAGGAAAGTTAAATTACAGGTGTGTCCTCCAGATATCCTTTGGGTATCAAGCGGGTATCCCGGAGTTAGTGCTGTCGCCGTAAATGTCAGGTCTGGCACTGTGCTCTAACACTGTAGTCGTTGTTGGTTTTGTTACTGTAGTTCTCAGGACTACCAATGCCACTGTTCTTGTCTGGTGAGCTGGCTTATCTGATATGTCATCCTTCGACCATGTACAACTATGTTCGAAGTATTTCAGATACTGTTTTGGGGCTTGTGTGTTGACGGATCTATCTTCGTCTTTGAGGCTTGCTCATAGTTGAGGCTTCGTCTTCGTATAGTCTAGAAAGGCTTGTTTTTAGACTGAATGGGCTTTAAGGTATTCGTGTAGGCTTCGGTGTAGCCTTCGATTGTTCGACTGGAGCTTGAATGCTGCGAGTAGGCTACTACATTCGCCCCCTTTTTGTAAGGGTCTCGAAAATAGGTATAGAGGCTTTTGCTGAGAAAATTTGTTAGTGTTTAGAATTTGAACTGCAGACTGATGTAAATTTGATTTCTGAGGAGGGTATTAATGGAGGGTAATTATGATATTGTGGTAACTACGGAGTAATAAATGATGTTAATAAAGATATAAATATGGCTAATGTGGGGAGTAACACTGTATACTCTTCATCTTCACTCTCTTCCTTTGTATTCTGTGAAAACAAAATGGATACCACTCCCAATACACATTATCAAAGAAGGACGGGTTTTTCCTGAGACCGTCGCATAGGGAAGAAAATGGCTGAACTGAAGCTGAAAAGTTCTTTGGTGACAAGGAGCTCGACTGGAACATGCCGGACTTGGTGGAGGTGGATCTTGGGGAGCCGATCAACGGGCAATCCTATGCATACTTCTGGTGAATGATGCAGTGGAATTTCACAGCTACTGAAGAACGTACGGAGCCTAGGGTAAACTGCCCTGCAGGCATCATGATGTTTCCTTGGATTATGAAAAAAGATTGTTTTGATGTAAGGGTATGATTTGACAGCTTTGTGTGGGGTTCCGAAGGTTCGAGTTAGTTTATGAATATAAAATTGTGTAAATGGGCGCATGAGACGCGTACGTGGGTAATGGAGGGTAAATTCGACAAAACACATCTCAGCCGAAAAGTAGGGGTAGTGGGGTAGTGGTAATGATAGCAGTTTTGAAAGTCGTGGTGGCTATTTGGTATTCAGAGGAGGTATATATAGTGGTAGGAGTATAGTTACTGTTCCTGGTTACCCACTTATAGAAAAACAAGAAAGTGAGTGAAAGAAAACATACGCCATTATTCCATAGAGCTCGGCAGTTGATGTGGGATCGGCTGAATTGCTGAAAGGAAGGAAAGATACTCTACACAAACAGGTATGTTGGCTTACTTCTGTCTTGTTGCTTCGTCTTCTATTTTTGTATGTGGAGTACATATTAGGGTAGAGGCTCCTATGGTTTATAGTTGGGATGATATAACCGAGTACTGAGGGAAAGCATGTATATGTGGGACAAGTCTTTTGGGATTCTCAGGGTATTTATTATGTAGTAGGGATTATGGTTGAACATTCGACTATGATAGTCTGAGTGTAAGAGGGTAGGTGAAAATTAGTTATTGACACGCAATAGTCGAATATATCGATCTGATTGCGTGCCTCTTCTTCAGTATGATAAGATGCGTACCTGTCGATCTTCGATACTGAGGCTAATAGATGGGGAGATCGAAGAAAATGGGGCTAGTATATCTTGTCATGGTTGAGAGAAGCAATGTAAAAGAATTAGATATTGCAAGAGACGTCCCATTAACGATGGTGGTTCCTAAAGCTGGGGCTTTAAGTAGTAAACACCGTAAGACTTGAGTAATCGAGGAGAGGGATGAGGAAGAGGTGGAGAAAGGAGAGAGATACGTGAAGCTAGTGTTTAGCCTTCTGGTGATGAAAGGGAGAGGGGGAGAAAAGTGATCATCTTGAGTAATCGACTGATTTGGAAAGGGGGCCCAGGTTCTGTCTCGGCTAGAGAGAAGCTGAGACTAAATTAATTTATGGGAAAATTTGAGTTGTCGAAGGTAAGGGTGATATTATATGCTGCGGGGTCCGGGTACACCTTCTAGTCAAAACCTCGGGAGGGTATTTTGGAATATAGATGCTTAATCTGGCTAGAAGTGCAACTACCCCCTCTGAAGGCTGGTAAAGGAGGTGCTGATCTTTTGGGAAGTGGCTCCGTGCCAGATGAATGAGAATTCTTTCGAAATAATGAAGGTAATTAAGGGCATGAATTTAAAACTGCGAGGTGAGGGGAGATGCTTAATTAAATGGTACAATATTATCTTGTTCTACTCTAATAAAGCGAATTAGAAGGCGGGCACCTATCACATCCAGTATCACGCATATAAGCCCTGGTTGTTTGATCTTTACTCGATGGGTCGAGGGTGGGATAGAGACATGGTTGTAGTATGGGGTAACTATGAGAATGTCGATGAGGAGGATCCTTATAAGTTACAGCATAAGATCTATGATCCAAGTAAGTTGTCTGTCGAAGATTTTTTGATGTATTCATCGAATAGACTGATAAATGTACTTTTTTTTATTCTGCAGGTCCTAGTAACCGGTCCTGGAGAAATATGAGGAATTATATCGATGCGTTGATAAACTCAAACGAGGAGTGGGTGAACTCCATTTTCAGGAAATTAGGTATTAAGTGGAAGAGGCAGAAGAAGATAAAATACCTGCTTCGAAATATACCCGTTACGCTGAAGCCATCAAAAAAGAAAGGTGTCGAAGGAATAAAGAAAGTAAAATTATCGAGGAAGGTAAGTTATGTTCTGAAGGGGCAGCAGGTACTGAAGTAGGCAGGACCAGTGCACGAAGTAGCCCATGATGTTTCGAGGCAGGCGCTGAAAAAGACGTCGACGTTGGTAGATAAAGGGAAGGACAAGGCCTTACCCGAATCTCCAAAGGTACCGCCGCCGAAGGGAACTCAACGGAAGAGGCGTAGAGCGCTGGGGGAGGATGATGCAGAGGATGTAGACAATGAACTGACAAAGGCCAAGCTTGAGGATCAGGCTCGTGTCATGGCTACTTCGATGGCAACACTTTGCGCCACTAACCCACATGAAGATGGGAGGAGGATGTATAAGACGATGTATCAGGTAAATGTTTTGCTTTTGAAATTATAAAACTTTGCTTAGATGCATCATACTTTGTGGGATAATAATGGCTCAAATATTTTAGCTGACGGATGCTTGGTCGTAGGCTTTCATTAAGGCCCAAAAAGTTATAAACCGACAGCTGAAACAGGTACTTAAAAACCTGGAGCTCGCTCGAGGGACCGAGACGTCACTATTTTTTGTGATTAACATTTTGAGGCGAGAGCAAGGGACTGTCTGAGGTTAATGCAAGGAGAAAATTGAAGCTCAACGGTGCAACCATACGCAAGTTTTGAAGGTGAAACTAGCTGAGAAGAATAGAGTTATTGCAGAACAGAAGGAGACCTTCCATGGGTAGTTCGATGATAAATGTGAGACTAATGTCAGGCTCAAGGAGTTCATAAAATATTTTGGGTATGATCCTAGAAATTTGCAACGCTTACCCGGAACCAATGATCCTGCTGCCAACGATACTATTAAGGCAGAGGTGGTAGAAGTAAATATTGCTGGAGTAAGTGTGGGAGCAACTACTGTTGGGACTGGTACAGAGGAAGTCGGGGATGTTGCTGTGTTAAACCTTTCGATAAAGGGCGCTGAAGTTTTTGGCGATGAGGTACCTATAGGAGGAGATGGTGTAGCCACTGTATTATGAGGTGTTGTACTGGGCATGCCAAATTGTTTTTTCTGATCTTTTTGTTGCGTTATAATATTTGAACAATATTGAGCTGTGAACTTGTGATTGATTTGACATGCTGATGGATGCTGAACTTGACTTGAATTGGTTTGTTGATTTGTATGGTACCTAATTCTCTGATATATGTTGTACAAAATTTCTTGTATGTCATAAAGTTGTTGATGTTCTTGTATACTTGTGTTTGCTGTACTGAAATTTCTTGTGTGTCGCGGGCATGGCGCTGGCATTTTTGTCATAGTGTTTGGCATACTCTTCAGCTTGTTTCTTCATATTGGGTCAGAATAAACCTTGAGTGATGGCTCAAAGAGACATAGATCGACCAGCGGTATGAGAACCGCAGGTACCTTTGTGGAGTTCATCTAGAAATGAAGAGGCTTCGTTTTGAGAAATACATCAAAGGAGGACTCCATTTGAGGATTTGCGGTGTAACTCGCATTTTTGGATGGTAAATCTGCGGTAGTTTTATAATAATGATCTTTAAGCTTTGGGACCATCTGGGAGGATAGCATTGTTGAAGTAATCGAGGAATGGTATTGGCCAGTTGTCTGGATTGAGACTCTCGTTAATGGAATTGACTTCCATCTAGTCAATATTTGGGCATTTGAGTACTTCGGTATGAAGAGTTCTGGATTCAGACTGGCCTAGCATAGCTGTCATGTAAGCGAGTGCATTTGCGTATCTTTTTTTTCCCTAGGGATAGTGGGTAATAGAAGATTTTTTAGGGAAAAGGTCCATGCGCTGGCGGACAAGAGCAACACATTCGGCCATGCGACCGTTGGCTTAATTTTCACCTGAGTATTGTCTCTGGACGAGTTGGGAATCTGTAAAAGCTACAAGTTTAGAGATACCGAGATCGAATGCGAGGTCGAGGCCATGGATCAAGGCATCATACTCAGCCTCATTGATGGAGCATTTGATGTTTAACTTAACTGCCTTTTCAATTCGATCATTGGTGGGTGTGTCCAGGACGATGCCGATTCCCGAACCGTTTGGTCCAACGGATCCATCTGTGAAGAGATGCCATCCTGTATTGGGGTTCCATGGTTCTGTGGGTTTGGGTTAGTCTTTTGGTAGTTCGTTTTCGTATTCTTCCCAGTCGACATCTTTGACCGGGAAGTCAGCATAAAAATTAGCGACTGCTTGGCCTTTATGAGATATTTACATCTCAAATGTGATATCGTGTTCCTCCAGATAAATTGACCACTGTTGTACTCATTTGGATTTTTCTTTCTTGCTAAGACCTTCTCGAAGGGGATAGCTTGTTATAACACGGATAGGTTGAGCTTGAAAATATGGTTTATGTTTTCGGGAAGAATAAACGAGGGTTAGGAGAGAACGCTCAAGTTTTGTGTATCGAGTTTCAGCAGGTATTAGAGTTTTACTGATAAAATATACAGGTTTATGAATGTTGGATTCAAGTTGAATAAGGACTGAGCTGATAGAAGTGTCAGTGATTTCGAGGTATAAAGAAAATGTTTCGCCTTCGAAAGGGGTGCTGATGATGGGTGGTCGACCAAGGTATGTTTTAAGTTCGAGGAAGGCCTGTTCACAGTTGGGTATCTAATTGATCTCAGGGTTGTTTTTCTTTTTAGCCCTGTGGATGCCTTGGTCGCGTAAGAGAGAATAAAGCCAAGCACAGTAGTCTGAGGATTTGAAAATGAAATGGTTGAGCGGCGCTATTTTACCAGTTACATTTTGGACATCTTTTTTGGTTTGGGGTGAAGGAATGTCGATGAGGGCTCGGATATGGGTAAGGTCAATTTCGATACCTCATTTGCTGATGAGGTGGCCAAGAAATTTGCAAGATGAAACACCCAACTCACATTTGTCTAGGTTAAGTTTCGTGTTGTATGTTCGAAGTATCGAAAAGATTTCGTTGATGTAAACTTTGACCGACTTGCCAAACAAGGTTTTGAGCATGGTTGTAACCAGGCGTTGGTAGGTGGCACCCATATTTTTGAAGCCGAAGGGCATGACGTTAAAAAAGTAAAGGCCTTGTTCAGTGATATAAGAAGTTTAAAGTTGTTCCTCGGAGAGGAGGGGTACCTAATTATAACCCGAACCCACATCCATCATCGATAAGCGCTCATGTACAACAGTGGCATCGAGGAGTACTGAAATGATCGGAAGGGGAAAGATGTCCTTCGGTGTGTGATTGCTGAGGCCAGTGAAGTCGACGCAGATTCTGATCTTAGAGTTCTTTTTTGGAACTGTAACAATGCTAGATATCCAATCAGCATTCTTGACATCTCTGATAAAATCTACGACTATAAGTTTGTCAACCTCAAGGTTTATAACCCTTCAAAGTCTTGGTGCCAATGTACACTTTTTCTATTTTACTACTTGGAGTGAGGGGAGGTCGAGGCGATGATAGGCTAAACTGGGGTCGGCACTGGGCATCTCCTGAAACGTTCATGCGAAGACGTCTTTGTTGGTTTGAAGGAAGTTTATGAGATCGAGGCAATCAGCCTCATCTTGAAAGGTTCTGATGAATGTACCTCGACCATGACTATCAAGTTCAATATAGGCAGTGGGTTCGATGGGTGAGATGGATAGAGGGAGACAGTGATTGCCATGGTAGTTTGACGAGTTTCTGAGTCTGATCGATCTCTGGATGCTCACACGAGTGGGTGAGGCGTTAAGAAACTTTCAAGTACCATATTTCACAGGGGGTATCGAAAGGATGGGTCTGATAATAAGTCAAAGGTATTGCACGCATGGCATGAAGCTAGTTGTGCCCAAGGATTCTGAGGTACTTAGATTTCTTATTGATGACAAGAAAACTTGTTTACAGTGTAACTGGGCCTGTCATAACAGAAAGATAGATTCGACTAATGACAACTTTGGTAGCCCCATTAAAGCCTATCAGCTCGACATTGGCGACAGTGATGTGGTCTATTTTGTTCATGGCTTGGACGGTTTGAAGGAAAAATACATCGGCTGCACTTCCAGTATCGATAAACATGGTGTGAAGGACGAGGTGTTCAACCTTAGTCATTTGGACTAACAGGCTGGAATGGGGAAAAAAAACATGCGATGTATCTCAGTTGATAAATGAGATACCCTCAGGTCAAGGGCATTGGCTTGATTCTTGCAAGAAGGTAGGTAGCTTCACCTGGTAAGTGAGCTTGTAGCATTCTTCGACACGCTTGCGTTTGCTCATGGAACGGCCGCTGTCAATATTATTTATTTTGATAAGCTGAACTTGGTAGATGTGAACTTCGGCTGGGTCGGCAGCAAGAACGGGTTGAGGTTTGAGGTATGGCCCATCGAGGCAACTAAGGAGGTCGGTGACATATGATATAAATGACCTGCCTTGAGGATTATTCTGAGAGAGCGTTGCAGGGAGAAGCATTTGTTGGTATGATGGCAATTGTACTTATGGTTGGCGCAGTGAGGTTTACCGGGTTTGAGCTCAATGGGGAAAGAGATATGCCATATAGGGTCTGCCTAGATCTATAGTAGAAGGGTGTTGTGGGTAGTAAGTTTGGGAAGGACTGGCTCCTGTCGCCTTTTATGAGCTTCGACATTATTTTTAGTGTGAGGACGTTTGCGGCTCTCAGTCTCCTGTGAGACAGGAGCGACCAGGGGTGTAGAGGTAGGAGGTGAGCCTTGTCAAGGTTTATTTGGATTGGTGGTCGAAGGCTGCCCCTATTTATTTGATTCGCGGAGGCGCTTAAGGTCGATATACCTATTGAATTTTGAGAGCATCTCCTCAAGTGTTCGTGGTTTATGGACGACTAGGTACTCTTTGTCACGGTTGTTATCCGGTAAGGCATTCAAATATGCGAGTACGGCATTCATGCAGTCGAGGTTTTTAACTTTGCGCGACTCATCGAGGAGCCTCATGGTGAAGGCCTCAAGGGGTTTACTGGGGGATTTTCAAAAATTGAAGAGGGTATCGACTCGGATATCACGGTCCTTGTTGATGGCGAATTGGGTGATGAAAGGGCTGGATAATTGCTCCAAGCTTCTAATCAAGCCATTGGGAAGGTTTTGATACCAGCGAAGAGAGCTATCTGTGAAGCTGGTGGGAAAAAGTCGACACATCAGGTGGTCAGCCGTGGAGTAAAGGTTTAGAGCATTTTAGAATTCTAGAATGTGGGATTGAGAATCAGTGTTGTGATATTTACTGATTTTGGGGGCACAAAAATTTGGAGGCACCTCGATAGCGAGGAGTTTGGGGTAGAGGGGGCTCTGTAACCGACTTCATGAATTTGGTATTGGGCTCGCACATATGTGGATAGAAGGGTAAATTTTGTAGTCGAGGTCCTACTGTGTATAATAGACAGGATGAGGGAGGGTATCGATAGGATCAAGGCTGATGAGGCCGAGTGTTAAGCGTGTGTTCAGTGCTGCGCTCTCCGTGACGTTCCTGAGCAGGGCGGTGTTTGGGGTGTCTAGATGAGTGAATGGTGGAGTTAGAGGAATACTCCCTTATAGGTATGTCCTCTGGGTATCGTTTGGGTATCAGGCGGGTATCCCGGAGTTGGTGTTGACGCAGTAAATTTTAGGTATGGCACTGTACTCTGGCACTGTAGCCATTATTGGTTCTATCACTCTAGTCATGACTAATAGTATCACCGTTCCTGTCTAGTAAAGTGGCTTGTCTGACTTGTCTGCCCTCGACATATACAACTGTGGTCAAAGTATATCTGATGCTGTTGTGGGGTTCGTGTGCTGACGGATCTGTCTTTGTCTTTGTGGCTTGTTCATAGTCGAGGCTTTGTCTTCACGTAGTCTAGGAAGGCTTATTTTCAAATTGAATGGTCTTTGAAGTATTCGTGTAGGCTTTGATGTAGCCTTCGATTGTTCGACTAGAGCTAGAAGGCTATGAGTAGGCTACTACGTGGTTGATAACTGAGTTATCTGAGTCTCTAATCTAGAGATAGATTAGGTCGTAGAAGTTCGATTCACCAATGCCTGTTGTTGGAATTGCATCATTTGTTACATGAAGAGAGCAAGGGTTTCTTCCAAAGATTGTTTTGGAAAAATGGGCAGGAACTGATTGGATGACTGGATGGACAGATAGGCCTATATATAAGAATGATGTTGGAAAGATTCCACGTATTGAGAATTTTGGTAATCTCATGATTAAAAATTATTTTGAGGTGGTTGCGGGATGTCGAATTGTGAGTTGTATAGATTCCAATGTTCTTGCATCTATGACATTTTGAAATTAAAGCAACACCCAATGCAATAAACAACCAATCAAGCCTAAACTCTAACACATCAACAATTTTTAGTAGTAATAAATTGGTCTCCCTTATATTCTTCTATGTTCAAAATGGGTAAGATGGAAAAGGGTTTTTGCTCTTATACTCCCCTGTGTCAGTATGCTAGTACCAGCTTAAAGTAGATGTCCATTCCTCACGCACGAGCGAGTCGTCTTATCGTACGTCAGCACTCAGAAAGGTAACGTCGTAAACCTAAAACCAGTATTTTCAGTTACTAGGCTGGGGCGGTATCCTATCAACCCGTGTTTGTACCCCGGTCAGGTATACCTATCCGTTGGGTGATGAAATCCCGCGGGAATCTTGCTACTCTTTTTCATTATAAGTTATTTTGAGGTCAGGGACGTTCAATTTTCCTGTGATACGAATTTATTCGTATCCCTAATGGGTGGTCCCACTTGTTAGAGAGCTTTTTGGGTGATGAAATCCCACATGTCTCTAACAGTTTTTACCTTCGCTAAAGTTAGAATGAAAAAGAATATTAAACACAACAATTAGTCAATCCAACTGCAATAATTTTTTTATTAGAGCAACGTGTATTTGCACAGTCCACACGACTTTATATGTCCTAGTGCCTGGGCGGAGCGAATATGTACCCCTCCTAGATGTCAAGTTAGTGAAGTACCAACCTACGGGAAGTGTTTCCCGGTGCAGCTGTGACTACCCCTTCACTTTGGGGGCGAAAGAAGGAAGTGCCTCTTCAAATAGGGGGCACATGAAGGATGTTCACAACGAATAGTTAGTGCTTTATGCTTTTCGTATTTCTGCCTTCAACATTTTCCACACTTTCCATTTATTTATATTTTTTTGAATCCCTTATCGGTGCTAAAAATTATCAAAGTGTAATCGGCTTGTGCTTGATCGACAATGGAGAGTAACAATCGAGATTAGCAAAAATAGTATTTTATCACATCCCAATTCAAACAAAACTTGCAAATGCAACTCATGCTCAAGCGTGTTAAACCTTTTGCGGTTGTAACAAAAGCAACTCGTGCTTAAGTTATAAATTATAAAAATAGTTTGTGGTCGTAAAAAAAAGAAACTCGTGATCAAGTTATAACAAAAGCAACTCGCAACAAAAGAATTAAGGCCCACCACAGTTCGTGATCAAGATAAGAATTAAGGCCCACCATAGTCCGTTAAAATCAAAAGTTCATGCTCAAGTTATAAAAACTAAAGGTCGTTAAAAACAGGTGCTCAAGATCGTTGGAAATGAAAGCACGTTAAAAACAAAAGCTCACTACGTTGGACCTACAGCTCATTAAAAACAAAAGCTCGTGCTCAAGTTATAACATTTCAAACTTTAATGCTAGTTCGTGAGTTCAAATAAGTCTAGCCCAAAATCGAAAATAATTGATATCAAATGATGCTGTTGAAGCATTCAATCTCAAATTGAGTTTTGAAACTGCTGTTGTTTGTGAGTTCAAACTTTTAGTTTTCTAAATGATTTAATGTGACAAAATATGGTTGGTTTATCAATGTTTTCGTTAACCCAAACAAACTCTGTGCAACTTAGTAAGGTAAGAAAACATAAAATAATTCACACCTGATGGACGTAGAAAGACGTAAGATTAATATGCCCAAAAGTATCGTTTTACTGATCCCGATTTATTACTTTTTAATGTTAGCAGCATATTCTCATTTTCAGGCATATATCACTGTTGAAGCTACGAAGTAGAAAAAGACATCTAGTAGAAGGTATAAAGAGCTGAAGTATCTCCAGCAGTTTCTCATATGCAAGGAAGATGCCTACATTCAATCTACTTGTAGATTTTCTCTATGGAATAAAGATGATGAAGGACTTTACCAGGATTTATCTTTACTTAGGGATATAACTTTAGAATTGTAAACAAGTCTTTCCTATCACCTATAAATAGGAGAGCAATTCTATGTATTTTCACATCTCAATCTCAGGAGTGAATAAAACTTAGAGTTTTTAGTATCTCTCTCATTTTCTCTATTTTATTTTATGTGTTTAATTTAAGTTGTGATCAACACTATTAATGGAGAGCTAGTCTCTTTAGCTTAGGGTAAGGATTGAGCCTCCGTTGAAGTGAGCTAAATTGATGTTAATAGTAGTTTAGATCTATAATTAATCTTCAATTCTCTGATTTGTAGTTACGAAGAGTAGGTCTAGCAATGAAAACTCTAAGATACTATAGATATGGGGAAGATACCGAATTAGCCATATTCAGTTATTTTTACGCTCAAAGAGAATTCTAGATCACTGGAGTTAATACTCTCCACCTAGCCATAGAAAGGAGTTTATAAACCCTAGATTCGATTGTCCATGAACAACAAAGTTCTTACATAGGGGTTTAGCCACAAACCCTAGATTTTAGACCCGAATAGACTTAGCCATGGCTATTACGTGTGGATAAAAGCTACCGTTTCCATATCATTTTAGTAAACTAAGTTGGAGGTGATCCAAATCCAAGGTTCTTTTCTTTATAGTTGTACCGAAAGTTATTAATTTAGATTTATGTTTTAGTCCAAAACATTTTTATCAAAATTAGCTTAGATTCGTTTATTAGTTAATTAAGAAAACATATTTTTAATACGTTTACTCCCTGTGGATTCGACCCCTGCTTACCCTTTAAGGCTTGATATGTGCCACCCGAGGAGGGTACCAATCAACTCGCTCTAGGTCACTTTTCCCTCTTCCTCTAAAGCTCTACTAGGATTTAAGAGATGGAGGAGGAGGTTATTAATAAAGATCTTCTCTTAGATCCCCATTTGTCCCTATGAGTAGGGTAGGGTTTTAGACCTAGGGATGCTTAAACTTATAAGAGGTGTATAATTTCTAAACTACCCATATAGGGTTTTAGGTTTTGTATCTCTATGTAGGGCCACTCCCAATATTCTAACTTCTTTGGGCGTAGCTTACAAGCTCGTTGGGTCGCTGAATGAGCATATTCTGAGACATGCTCATCAAATGGAAAGAGGCCATGAATGACCCACAAGCTTGTGGTTGAGGGAATACACTCCTCTAATCAACCCTCTCAACTCTTGCTTGTAATAAGGGAGGTGCAATGGCCAAATTTTGTAGCAGCTTGAGATAGCTCAAAATAGTCCATGCACTAAATGCACCTGTGATAAGAATTAGAATAACCCAATATAAAAATAACACAGGCGATTAGCATGAAAACCTTTAAAATAGGTAAAAACAAAGACCTCTATTTGAGGATTTAGTAATTATAAATTTTATTGCTTGTGGCTGATGCTTGATTTCAAATTTAAGAATCTCTTCAGCTAGAAAAACTTGGTCATTTCTCCTTTGGAACTTACCCTTTTTATAGACCTCAATCTTAGTTTATTATCGTGCATAGGCAGGTTCCCCTGAAAATTTGGGTAGGTGGTAGTTTGATGTGCAACTATTAGTTCGTGGGAGACAGGTGTCTTTGACTTGCTCTATTTTATATATTGAGCTTGATCCACAATCTTTATCAATTTGTGATCCAGGTGTCATTATTGATTGTGCATGTCACATATATAATACGTGAGTCTGGCATTGAGATAGTTCAAGATTGGCACAACTTGATGGACAGGTCCCTACAATCGCCCTCTTGCAACTGAAGGCACATGTGGTTTTAGTAGAGAAATGGCTATTGAGTTTCTGAGAGTTAGAATTTGGAATGGTTTTGTGCTGATTGGAATTGTTTGGGTATTATAACTTGTGTTATAAAAGACTAGGTTTGCTATTGATTGCGTTTAAATGGACTGGTGTATTTGGTTGTTGGGTTTTCCAGTAAATACTGCTTTGAATGATGACTGCTTTGAAAATCCTTCCTTGCATTGAATGTTGTTTGTCTATAAATACTATTGATCTTGTATCACCAGTTATCCCTTTAAAAGTACTTTATCGCTTGAATTATACTATTATTTCCCCCTGTATTGAGAATGGTGACTACCAGATGCCAATTATATGAAGCTAGGGATCTTACTGTAGTACAAAAGCTCCAGTTTTATTATTTTGGGACTCAACCATTGAATTTTCCCACTCCCATACCTATTCCTCCTACGCATCATGGGATGACAGATGAGGAAATAGTAAAGGCTGAGAATGACTATTATCAGATATGGTGGTTTCCTCACTTGTTTGTATTAGGTGAGCAGTATCGGGTATGTCTTCATCTTCTTATGGAAGATGCCATTAATGAGGCAGATGAGGAAGTCGGTGTATGTCCTAGGAAATACTGTTGCTATCGTACGAGCGATTCGGCTCTGCAGAAGTCGTCTCTTCTTCTTTCTCTTCCTTTTTGTGGCGGTGGAGGTTACTGAAGATGAGACTGTGGTGGTGGTTTCAGATTTGAAATATGCTTCTATCTATTACAACCATCTTCATTTTCTTGCAGAAGTGTTTCATGTGTGGAAAGATTCTGGTGCTCGAATTTGAAGTATTATGAATGACCGAAATTTATTGTAACCTATAGATCTATCAGTAGGAAGTTTTAGAATTTTTTTTTTGTCTGTAAAGTATGCTGTAAGGTAAATTTTTGAGCTAATGAAAAGGTTTTGGAGTAATGCAGTCAAATATATCGAATTTAGAAATTAGCATGGCAAATCGAAATAACGATATATTGGCCTGTGCGTGATGGATAATGTGAGATAACTATGTGGAATGGACAAAATAGTTGGTTGTATCAAAATGAAAGTATTTTATGAATCGAGCTTCATAATACGATCTTACTGTATGAAGGAGAAGGTAATGCTATGAAACAATCAATTCAATATATGAGAACATGTGTATGATGAAGATAAAACATTTTTAATAGATTTTGAAATTTGTTTGAGAAACATAAGGTCGAATATCCTATAGACACAAAGTTCTCTAAGAGAAAATGTTATCAAATAAAGTTTTAGCATGATTTGAGGGTATGAAATTTATGGATAAGGGGGATTTGATACCTATCATTTTATATGCTGAATGGATGGGATTGTGTTTGATTGTAACCTATATTTGTAAATAAGGTTGTAAATGGTAATTTTAAATAAGGAAATATGGTGAGTATCGTTCTCAGAGAGCTCGGCATGCGTTTGAGGGGAATTTAGCGATAAAGGTTGCTGATGTTCGTGAGAGGATATTTGGGCGGCTAGATTATGGTTCCAATTTGCCTGAATTTGTAATACAGATTGATCGTTTGACTTTGAGGGCGAGGGAAAACAAGGTTGGTTGTCACTTTTGGTGTGAGGTATTCTGTGAATTGATCATTAAGCCTGAAGCTCGAAAGCTGTGGTGAAGGAAACTATAATAGATGAAATGGCTGTAAAAGATGAGAGGATTGTTGGGGATGTATTGATCTGATATGGTGCTCTACGGAACCATGGTTGTTTCATGTGTGACTATGCTTGAGAGGGCGAAGATCTGTTAGTTCCAATAAATGTAAGTGAAATAGAGTGATAAGATTTATGTAATGAATTTGTTCCTTCTTTTTCTATGGGTTTGGTTGAAAATATATTTGAAAATTAAAATTGGGTATCATTGGAAATGATGTTAGAATTTTTATAAGTAAGATGAGTAGGGGAATAGGAGTCATGATTATGCGTATGCTGTTGAAGATATAGTTTGATTGCGTATAAGTTGATTGTATCATTACGAATGTTTTCCAGAAGGAGAGAGAGAAATACATTTGTAGTGGCGTGTTTTTACATAAAAATCTTCCTCGAGGTTATGGTCTTTCTTAGCTTTTGTTGAGTTTTTTGTGTAAAATCTTATTTGTTTAGCCTATTATTGCATTTCCTTCTTTTCTTTCTTTAAGGAGATGCTGAAGAAGGCCAACTTCTCAACATTTAGCGGAGGCGGGGTGTTATGTGACCAAACAGTTAGAGGGCACCTGGTTAAACTAGGTCACAAGCTACCCAAAAAAGAGAAAGATAGCTTTGAGTCAGTGATTCAAATTAAAATAGATGTATGTTTTGGCTACAATTCGAAGTATATTTGACAGAGTGGGTCCTGGAACAGATTTCGATAATGATTGATTTGACTTTTAAAAATGTGTAGTTCCTAGGAGAAATAAATGTGTTACTTTGACTTTGAATGTGGAGGACTATAAGTATCCTTTGGTGTTTCAAGTAAGAGTTGTTTTGGTTTGAAGAAATGGTGAAGACGAGATCTCAGGTGCGTAATGAGGTATATAGTCGTATTCAAGCAAAGTATTGGGAAATATATGATCGGTACATCAGCTTTCAGAATGCGAATATCCACTTCGAAGATCCTGTGGAACCTAACTATGATGGAATGAGCGAGGCATAGGCAAAGTATGCTGAGGACTTTCAGTTTTTGTGCCAATTAAAATATTGGAGTGTGTCTGAATGTGTGAGTTACATGTAGACTCGTGCGAAGAAGTTGATTAAGAAAGAAGATGATACTGTAGCTAGGGGTTTGTAATGTAAATTTTTAGAAGAAATATATGTAATGGCCGATTTGTAATTAAAATAAAATGAAAATTGATTTGATGTCAGATTGCAGTTGTCGATGTTTTATGTTGTGATTTAAATATCGAATAAATTTTAACTTGGTAAAATTGTAGTATTCAGTAATGTGTTGCTCATTGTATTTGAAAGTCGAATGAATTTTTTATTTGGATGCGTGCTAAACTTTTCCCTAGATATAGGGATTTGTAAATTTAGTAGAAATGGGGGCAGGTAATGAGAAGAGATTCATGGCGAGGTGTGTTCCTACTGGGGATATTTTAAAATACAAGGAAGATGATGTACATTGCATGTATGATAAGATAGATTGTGCTTTGTGGAGTATGAATGTGTTAGAAGAAATTCTTCAAGATATGGAAGGATTGGAGCAACAATGTAGGGGTCAATTGGTTTTGGGAAGGCAAAGAGTTAAAGACTTTGAGAAAAGACGTGTAAGGCGTTATGGTCGAGAAGCTGAACAGTCGCGAAGAGGTGCGATAAATAGTCGCGTGAGCGTAATTGGTGGAGAGAGGTAGATAGAGAATGGTTCGTAGCGTGGTGGTGACGGTGCAACTATATGGGATTGATTTTGATTGCAGCGAGATTGTCGGAAAAGACTGTTTGTGAGTTATGATTCGGTTAGATTTTGTGTCGGGGAAAGCAATATCTGACTTTTATTTGAGTGGTTTTGGCGGGAAAATAGGTGACGCATCTTCGAGAACTTATAAGATTCCTGAAATTCGGCCAAAATTTAAATTAATATAGTAATCGATGTTTATTACTTAGAAAAAAAATAAACAAAAATGCATCGAGAACCGAATTTAGTAAGATGTAGCTGTAAGTAACGATAGTTGAATGTAATGTTAGTAATATGATAATGATGTGTTAGAGAGTAATCTCGACAATTATATTAATATGAGCATACGAACCTATGAACACATATATATATGTATCAGATATGATAGATACTAATTGTGGTAAAAAAATATGGAATCTGATTTACAGGTTCTTAAAAATGGCCGAACCAAATTGAATTGTTGATAAACATTTATATGAGAATCTCCATGATGTAGAGCCTCTGATGATTGAAGTATCTATTTGTGCGCAACAACTGGGAAGTAGCTATAGGGTAGGCTCAAGTAGTGCCGGTTTAGCTAGTGTTGATCAATTTAGGGTGTTTCTTAGGGTTGCCGAAGTGTCTGACAAGGAGGCTACCAAAACAGACATAGATCACGAGCCACATGTGAGTGATCAAGAAGGTAGTGGGGGTGGGGAGGAAGATGGGGAGGAGGGTGAGGAGGTCTGTTATGGAGATGGTCCTGAGACGAAAGAAATTTTGAAGTTAATGAAAAAGTACTGTATTCCGGGAGATATTTGGTTAGAGGAATACTAGTACGATATGATTGACCAGAAAATACCCTTGTGTGGGATTTTGGTTCGCTGAGAACAAATTAAGAAAGGGTTGAAGCTTTCCCTTTTATCTGACCAGAAAAAGTTGATGAACTTCTTTGATGTGGCACCTGGCTAGTTCAATCCAAATGTATACAACCTATTCAGGGTATGTGGGGCGATAAACGGTCGACTGAAAGGTAGAGGGGAAGTATTGATCACAGTCGATGATTTATGTGTGTACTACACACTAAAGATGAACCCGACGAAAGTTGGTTATCGCTACTTGGCGAGGTTTCTTTAAAGACTGCTGTTTTATGACATGGTGTCAACAGGTGGGCGATACAGTGATAAACGTTTACTCGCTTCTAGGAATTACAAGTTCGACAAGAAAGAACCAGGGGAGCCCTTAAATAGAAAGACCTTTCACTTAGGTTTGTAGTTATCTAACTTAATTGTCGATGTTTTAAGTCGTAAATGTTATGTGAATCGTTTGAAACTATATTTTGTATATGCGCCGCTTTGAAGGAGATTGACAGGATGTCTGAAATTAAAGAAGAAATTACAAGATAAGGAATGGTAGGATCGACAATCTTGTTATCGACCAAGTTTGCATGAGCACTCTTTTTCAAGAGGCCGGGCTAAAGAGGGCGAGGGAAAAAGGTGCTAAAGTTTTCGTCATCGATGGTTGGATATCGGCGAAGAATAAGAGGGCTGCAGAGGCTAGTCTATATTTGGAAAATTCTTCCATGTTCGGGTACACGACTGATGCCGAGAGAGATGCGATGTTTGGAAAGAGCTTGGGAAAGAATAAGAAGGAAAGAGTAGCAGGCCAAGTTGTGGCTCCTTTGCTTTCTCATAAGAGGACTACTCGACAGTCAACAAATGAAGAGGAGTCGAAGATTGTAAATATTGTACCTGTGCTAGATGGACGTCTACCATGGGGTGCGACAAGTGTACTCTCGAAGAAGGGAGGGAGTGGTGAGATGTCGATGAAGAAGTTTGTCAAAGAATCAGAGACTGAAGTTTAGAGGATGATAGACTCCTATATGTCAGGGATGGATGCGCTGGAGGTGGAGTTGGATTACTATTTGGTGGGGACTAAGAGCTCGATTACTTTCCTCAGTGAGGGCCAGCGAAGCATTTCGAAGGTGATAATTTTTACTTCTTTGCTTTGATTAAAGAAACTGGCATGCCACTCGAGTGCTCAATTTATGAATATAATACAGATCAAGAAGTTGTTGACGGAAACCAAAGATTGCATTGTTGGCAGTAGTGCTCTGGCAAATCAAGTTTTGCCATACAAAAATATAGAGAAAGAGTTGACAAGGGAGAAGGAAGCCATGATTGATGAGGAGTGGTTGAATGCAAAGCTGAATACCTTTAAAGTTGAAGCGCGCAAAGCGAGTGAGGCTATTCTTTGTGACGTAAAGAAAAAATCAGAGAAAGAAAAAGAGGATGCCCTTGCGATGCTGAGAACAAACTTCGGGAAGGACATGAGGGAGCAGACTGCCGTTGTGTGGAGGGCGATGAAGTTAGAACAAGGTAAGATTTTGGATGAAGTTTGGGTGATGTTGGAAGGGGAGAAGTTAGAAAGATATAGACAAGTGAGGGCTCACTTTTCTGAGCAATATGATGAGCTGAAAGTGAGGAAGAATTATTATAAGGGTTTGGTTATATCTGGCGGTATTGTATTCAAAGATTATGATCTTGTCGTCTATGCTCTGGAGGCTCCCAAAGTTCCGAGTGGGACTGAAGTCGTCAACGATGTGGTGATGATGGAAACTGTTGGGGTACAATCTGGGGAGGTGGAAGAGGTATTTGCTCTGGATGGTGTTGTGAAGGTGGACGAAGTAATCTCTCCCCCTGCTGTGGAGTAGAAGTTGTGAATTAGTATTAGTTTGTTGTCTTTTTGTTTGAGAATTAATGTAAAAATGGTCATGGGACCTAAACAATTTGAATCATGTGGTATTTTGGATGATGAATATTTGTTTTTCAGAGAAATGTTATTTTGAAAACATGTTGCATATATTCTGTAAATTATGCTAAGTAGTAGATTCGACAAAGTGATATGTCGAATGTGATTATAGATTGTAGTAGATAAATAAGGAACATTTGTTGGCGTGATATGTGAACGGTGGCAATGAAATGGCAAATAAGAGGCATGACTATTGGATGATTATCCTTAGATGGATATCTGGATTTTTATTCGAGAAGAACAAGAGTTGTTATAGTTTGTTCGATAAGTAAGGAATGTGAAGTAGAATATCCTTTAGTTGGATAGTGCTCGCGTAAAATTGATTGATTGTCTGGATGCGTACTTATAAAGTATGGATCGAGATCAATCGAAGATTGTACAGATAGTTGACATTTTGATGCATACGTATCAAGTATGGATCGAGGGTAAGTCCAGATAGTAAAGATTGATTGTCTGAGGCATACGTATAAATTATGGGTCGAGATTAAATCAAGATAGTAATGATGATTGATTGTCTGATGTATACTGATTATGTATGGATCAAGATCAAGTTAAAATAGTAAAGATAATTGATTGTCTGATACATACTGATTAAGTATAGATCGAGATCCGATAAAGATAGTAAAGTTGACTTATTCTCGGTTGCATACTTGCTAAGTATGGATCGAGATCAACTTGAAATAGTAAAGGTGATTGATTATCTTATGTATACTTGTCAAAAATGGATCGAGATCAAGTCAAAATAGTAAAGATGATTGATTGCCTGATGCATACTTGTCAAGGATGGATCGAGTTCAAGTCAAAATAGTAAAGAGTAAAGTGACAGTAAAGATTGTTTATTTGAATCGATAAAAATGGTTATTGTATTTATCTTTAAAATAGTTTCAGTTGGGCAGTATTCCACAGATATTTGAGCTGGATTTCATCTTCAGTCATCAGCCAGTAAGTTCCACTATCTGTTTTGTCGCTAACAATGTATGGCCCCTCCAAGTTTTTTGATAACTTTTTTAAATTCTTAGGCCGAGTATTATCTTGAATCGGTCGAAGGACAAGGTCCCCTATATCAAATTTCCTTTTTCAAACTTTTTAGTTGTAAGCATTTTTTAATGTGTCATGGTATCTTCCCAAATTTGTAATGGCTTTGTCTCGGGTCTCCTCGATCCAGTTGTGGTTGCTAAGGAGGCTGAGTTCATTGTTTCATCTGGGATTTTTCTTTGGATACTTGGTAGATGGATGTCTGAAGGAATGACTGATTCAGTCCCGAAGGCCATCATGAACAAAATGAAGCCTGTTGAAACTCGAGGAGTGGTTTGGTAGGCCCAGAGAGCACTAAGTAATTTGTCGACCCACCTGCCTTTCTTCTCATTGAGACGCTTACATAGACCTAATTTAATGCTATTGCTAATGGCTTCGTCTTGTCCGTTTCCTTAAGGGTAGTATGGTATGGAGGTTGAGAGCAGTATTTTGTATTTGTAGAGAAAAGCAAGTACTTTGGCGCCTATAAATTGCTTGCCGCTGTCAGAGCATATTATTTATGGGTAGCCAAATCTAGTTATGATGTGTTCCCACAGGAACTTGATTACTTAATTCTCATCAGTATGATATAGGGGAACTGCTTCGATCCATTTTATGAAGTAGTCAGTGGCGACAAGTACAAATCTTTGATTTCCCGTTGCTGGAAGGAAAGGTCGAATGATGTAAATTTTACATCGTTTGAATGGCCAAAGGACATTTTTAATGTGTAAATCCGGGGCTGGGCGTTTGATGTCCTGCACGTGGATTTGGCATTTATAGTATTTACACACATTTTCTACGCAATCTAATCTCATCTTCGGTCAGTAGATACCTTGAGCGAATGCTCGCTGGGGTAATAATCTTCCTAAAATATGGACTCCACAAATACCTTCATAAAGCTCTCTTATTTTAATATGAGCTTGTTTTTAAGAGATCCATTCAATAGGGGGTCCTCATCCGGTGATTTGATATAAGATATTATCTTTGACTGCGAATCGGGGGAACTTGGCCAAAAGTGATCGGGCTTCTTCTTTATTACTGGGGAGGACTTTGGAGTTGAGGTATGCATAAAATTGTCTTCTACAGTCTTCAGGGTCTTCATCTTTAGCAATGGTGATCGGGTGTGTTGATAGTAGATTGTGATTGGAATGCTCGATGATTTTGATTTCTAAAGATCTTTTTTAGCTATCCCCCAGCTTAGCAGCGATGAAAGCTAATGCGTCGACATGCCAATTTTCTAGTCAAGGTAAGTAAGAGATTGATACGTTTTGAATTTGTTCATCTTTTCTTCGACTAGGCTGCATAATCAACTATTTTTCTTGTTGTACAGAATGTCTTGTTGTAATGATTTTCCATGAGTAAGGAATCGACGTAGCTAATTCTTCCACTCCAAGTGTGAGTACGAGATCTAGACCATGGAGGATTCCTTTATATTCGGTCTGATTATTGGTGGCATAGAAGTTCTGCTTGATAACTTTCTCGATGCAACGATTGGAAGGTATACCGAGGATGATGCCAATTCCTGACCCATGCTGTCCAACTGCTTTGTATGTAAAATATCGCAAACTAAAGATTTTGGACCATGCGTCTGGCTCTGTAATTGAGTCATCCGGGAAGATTTCTTTGAGTTCTTCCCAATTGGAGTCTTCGATTAGAAATTCTGCTTGTCCTTTAATAGATATCTGGGGTTCAAAGGAAATATCATATTCGCCAAGGAAAACATGCCATTACAAAATTCTTTGGGATTTTTATATTTTGGAGAGTACCAATTTGAGGGGATACTTAGTGATGATTTTGATGTGATGAGCCTAAAAGTATGGACAGAGTTTTTTAGAGCTGTAGACCAAGGCGAGTAACTATTTTTCTGCAGTTGTATATCTTTTTTCAGCAAGCATGATTGTCTTGCTGATAAAGTAGATTGGTTTTTCCATTCCTTCATCTTCTTGAATAAGGATGAAACTAATTGAGTCTTCAGTTATGGATAAGTACATTGTTAGTGTTTCACCATCAACTGGGGTATTCATTATAGGAGGACGCCACAAGTACCGTTTAAGATCTTGGAAGGCTAACTCACAGTTAGGAGTCCAAATGATTACCATGTGTTGTTTCCTTGAAAGAGGAGCGAGATTGCAACGATGAAGGAGGTAAAGAGGTTTACATCGATCAGATGACTTTGAGATAAATCTGTGAAGAGCGGCGATCTTGCCTACAAATTTTTGGACATCTTTCTTTGTTCGCAGAGATGGCATCGCGATGAGTGCTTTGATTTGTACTGGATCAATTTTGATTCCTCTTTTGCTGACTAGGTGTCCTAGGAATTTACTAGATGCGACTCTGAATTGGTATTTTTTTGGGTTGGGTTTTATCTGGTATTTGCGAAGGATGTCGATGGTGGCTTGGTGTTTGCTAGAGTGATCTTCACGCTTCAATCTTTTGTTGATCATATCGTCGATGTAGACTTCCATGATTGTGCCAAGATGATCTTTGAACATTTATGTCACAAGCCTTTGGTAAATAGCTCTTGTATTCTTGAACCCCAAAGGCACACTGTGTAACAGTAGAGACCTCTTTCGGTAATGAAGGTTATTTTTTCTTGAACGTCTTTGACGAGTGGAACTTAATTATAGTTGGAGGCTGTATCCATCATGGAATGAAGTTCATGCCCTACGACTGAGTTGAGAAGTTATGGAATCAGTGGTAGCGGAAAGCTGTCATTGGGTTTAAACTTGTTGGACTCTGTGAAGTCCACACAATCCTTGATCTTTCCATTTTTCTTTTGGAGTGCCATGATATTAGAAGCCCACTTCAGATATTTGGCATCCCGAAATAATCTAACCTGAAGAAGTTTATCAATTTCTTCATTCACTGCATCGCAGAGGCGGGGAGCTAAGTTTTGTCATTTTGGAGTGATTGCTTTGCTGTTTAGATGGAGGTTTAGTCGGTGTCACGCGATTAATGGATCGATGCCAGGCATTTCTTGAAAATTCCAGGCAAAGATGTCAATGTTTATCTTAAGTAGCTTGATCATGGCTTCTTTTTCTTCAGGGGAAAGTTTTGAGCTGATAAAGGTGTGTTGCCTTAGACCATCAAGTTCAATGGATTCGACTATCTCAGTGTCATACTGCTCGAATGCGGGGGGTATCTCTTGCTCCAGTTGCTATACTTTGAGTAGTTTTGATGTATGGGAGTTGGTCGTGGTATTTTCGCACATACATGCAACTACTTGGCTACCTTTGATTTTGTAGATTCCATGATCTGTTGGAAATTGTAATGCTAGATGATTAGTAGAAGGTACTGCTTTATCGAATGTAACGAACTACGTCCTAAAATTGCTAAATATTTGTACTCAGCATCGATGACAAGGAATTTTATGAATGCTCTTTCTGATCTTTCCGGAATTGGCATTGTGATTTCTCCTGTGGCTGATTTTTTTGAATAATTGAAGCTGGTGATTGTTGTTTTTTAAGCTTTCTTAGAGTCTATGAGGCCTAGCACCTTAATTTCTCTTCGGAATAATACATCCGTCGCATTTCCTGTATCGACGAAAAGCTTATGTAGGTAGTCCTGTCAGACATTAACCATAATAACAAGAGGGTCATCATGAAGGTATTTCACGTAGCTGGTGTCACAGTTCTCGAAGTTGATATGGTATGGAAGCTTTGGTTAGCCCAAGCTTGGAAGAAGGTTGCCTGATTTATCTGAGGAGGTCATATTGCAAAAGGATGTAATCCATTCATCTTGTTTCCTTTTCTTTCATTTTTCAATTTTGATCATATATAGGTGAGGAGCATGCCCATGGCCTTGATTCTATTCAACATCTTTGCGTTTTGTCTCTTCCTCGAGGAACTTTTGGATATCGAGGACATAATTATGAAGCGTTCCTGCTAAGAGGGTACGATGAAAGATTCGAATGAGAGAGTAACAGGTACTAGTTTCATGACTATGCACATTGTGATACTGACATAGAGGTCCGTTGGGGAGATCGGGTATTGTTTGTGGTGCTCGATAACACTTATCTCCCTTTATCGATGGTAAGATAGCAGAGAGAGTCGTTGTCATTGAGGGTAGAACTGGTACAGGCCTGTCAGGTCTTCTATCCTTTCTTTCGGGTCTTCTGTTATTGTCGACATTTCAGCCACGTTGTTTGGGTACTTCTGTAGTGGTCAACTTTTGGGAAGGAGAAGAAGTGTTGAGTCGAGAGTGGATGGAAGAAGAACTTTTCATTTTATTCTCCTTGGATCATTCTAGTTCGATGTAGTTATTAACTACATCAATCATTTCTGCTACCATTCTGGGTTTATGCAGAATGAGCTCTTCTCGAACCTTAGAATCGATGTGCAGGAAGGAGGCAAAGGTTAGAACGACTATTTTGGGATCGGAGTTCCCAATTTTCTGAGTTTCTTGTAAGAAATGCTTGTAAAAGCTTGCCAATGATTTTTTAACGCCTTGCTAGAAGAAAAACATGGAATCTGCAGTAATCTATCATTCCTTCGCTTGAGAATAATTCAACTCGAATAAACGCTGCAACTGATTGAAAGTGGTGATGGAGCCTTCTTAGATCGTATGAAACCATCTGAGTAGTTCATCTTTCAGGCTCATATTGAATAGCCTGCAAAATATGTGGTCGAGTTTGGAGTATAATCCCACTGCGGCATTGAAATGTCGTACATGGGTAAGTGGGTCAGTGAGTCCTGTATATTGAATGAATTTTGGCATGTGGATATTGTCTAGGATGGCCATGACTTCAAGATGAGGGGAGATAGGGTTTGTCTCGATCCTGTCAAGTGTAGATCTCCTGCCTGGGATATCAGAGTTTATGGCCTGGATTATATTGTTTTGGTCATCCAAGGTGACGAATTATTGTGGAGGAATTGGAAAGGCTGTAACTTGCAAAACAAAATCTCCCAATCCTTCTGGCCCCAATCGATCCCTGATTGGTCTTCTTTCTAGTGGTAGGGAGTCTGATGACGCAAAGGTCGACTTCTTTGAGTTGTCGATGATGAGGATGTTAAGACAAAATACTGAGAATCCCTGTCTAAGTTTTCGGATCGAGGTTGAGAAATTTGTAACCCATATTCTCTTGGTTGATCCTCATGCTGAGTTGCTCTTAATCGCTGAACACTCCTGGAAAGTGGAGGTGATGTTTGACGGTCGGTGAGTCGATCATGGGTTCTACTTAATCTCTCCATTTCCTTTTGATATGTTTGACTCTGTTGATCTAAGGCTTTCTTTCATTCGTTTCTTTCTACCTAAAGAGCTTGAGAATGAATGCGCTGGTCTTCCAATCATTTGGCTTTTTTAGACTCTATTTGTTTCTGAAGCTCGATCACTGCATTCTGTAAGTTGACTATTTATGGTATCAAATTAATTTCTTGAACTCTCACCATGCTGGATTGGCTTCTGAGGTTCATATTTGTCATTGGAAGGTTTTTAGATTAGTGGTGGTACAGAAAAGTATAGTATTTCCCAATGACGGCGCCAATTGTAGTGGCGTGTTTTCCGGAAGAAGAATCTTTGCCAATACTCTTAGTAATGGATATGTAATAATAGGTTAAATAAATAAGATTTAACGTGGAAAACTAAGTAAAAGCTGAGAAAAACCATGACCCCGAGGATGATTTTTATGTAAAATCCAATATGTTGCTAGTTATTGGAAGTTTTAAGGGGTAGCAGGTTTTAGGAAGTAAGGATAGTACAGTTACAGATTATGGTTTCTTGAATAATCTATTCTCTACCTATATTTATAGTAGATACATACAGTTTGGAAAAAAGAAAGAAGCAGTCTCCTATTCCGGGGGGAGGGGGCGAACTTTGCGGATCTCTAATAGTTCTTTCTTGACCAGGCACAATTGCTACTTTGAGAAGGTCGAGCACTTGTGGTATCTTTTCGAATGTTATCTATCTTCGATTATGCATGACTGTCTTCAATTATATTGTACTGCCTTGTTCTTGTCAAATTTGGGGAATATGCTACTACAACATTTAAATATGAGAACTGGGGTAGTGATGGATATGCATTTTCTTCCAAAAGGTATGAATCGTCTGACAGGAATAGTAGAAGGGATGTCTCAGCTCGAAAACTGAGGGTGGTTTGTGTAAGCCCCATTAACTGCCATCAGTTAGATGTAGAAAGTATAAATAATCTTTCTTCTTCTTCTTCTAAACATTTATAAAAAATAGAGAGGCAAAAATCTAGTGTGAGAATAAAAATTTAATCGCAAATATTTTAAAGACAGAGGAAACGAGAGTAGACACTGCTGTAAGAGGGAATTTGAGGGTGTCATTGTGGAGACTAAGAAGAAAACCATGTTCCTCAATTTTGTTGTGAAGGAGGAGGTTGTCGATATCCCATTTTTTTTCCTTACATTGAAGGTTATTGGGCTACTATTAAATTTATTGATTTTTTGTGTGTGTATGTTATAATCATATGTTTATCTGTGTGAAGATTACTATTTTCGTGTATATTTTAATTTTGAAAAGGTTGTTAGGTTAGGAAACTTGTGAATTGTTGTCCTTACTATAGTGTGGATTACTATAGGGAAAAACATATTTGTTAAAGTATTATCAATATAAAAAAGAAATAAATTATAAAAAAATTTGATTGGAATACATGGACCTGTATGTAGGTAGATATGTGAGAAAGTTCTCAAGAAATAAGCCTCAACTTCGAGCATATTTTTGTGATGGAGACTTCAACCTCTAGTCGTTTGACTGATGATGTAGCTGCCGGAGTTGATATTACAGGATCTGTGGAGGCCAAGTTAATAATTAATAGCTTGTATACAGTAGTTGTGAAGGTGGTTAGGGAGGATAAATTAGAGTTTCCAAATTTCCCTGGTGATTTCTATCCCTATCCTGTTGATTCAAACGCATTCAAGGAGTTTTCTAAAGTTAAATGTAGCTTAGGTGGTCTATGGAGTGAGGTGATAGAACATGCTGGAAGGTCTTTTAGGGGGTGTACTGTTAAAAATGGTGAGCAATTTTTTTTCTTATTGCCTGATTTGGAGCATGATAAACTTGTGAGGGAAGTGGACGATTCTGTTTCCCTCAAGTACTTCAATGAGGATGGGAAAGGTTATTTAGATAAGGAATTTATGTGCTACCTTTCCCAGTTCAATTATGGACTAGTAGTGCCTTTAATCAATCTTTCTGATGGTATCATAAATATAATTGAGGCATGCCCTGCCGAATTGAATGGTAACATCTGGGAGGTGATAAATGTTTGTGAGAATTTAAACAGGAGGTAGGCTTTTGAGGGGGTGGAGAAAGGAATAATCCCTTTAGATGTTTTGCTGTATTATGCTATAAAATACTATGAAATACTATGCGACATCTAGGGGTGCTTACTTCTCTTCCTGTTCGTCTCGACCTCAATTTTTTGACTTAAATTCGGTTAGCGAATGTGGAATGAAAATATGATATAGGTAAAAGGTGATTATCTTCAACGAGTTGACGAGGCACCCCTAGATCTTATGTCTAAAACTTTGTAGAAAAATAAAGTAATTTTTATGATATAAAACTGCATTTTCATGTGAACATCCTGTGTATATGTAACAATGTTGTATTTTACATGCAAATCCATATTTTTAAGTAACGAGAAAGGAATCTCTGATTGATATAGTAGCTCGAGAGGGATTGGAGCTCGAGGTTGTACTGGGTGAGTTTGAAATAAGTTGGCTTAAAAGGGCTAACAACAGATTTGAGAAAGTTCAAAAGTCTCAGGTCAAGAGAAAAATGATTGGAATGGGTTTGACCTCGGGAGACGAAAGAAAGTCATTACCGGGTGTCAAGACACGTCCAATGATAGTAAAGGCCGGACCTATACCTTTTAAGCCAAAGCCTGTGAGGGCTACATCTGGCAAATTAATTCGAAGGCATTTGTATAGGATGAGTGTTAAAGTAGATGGGCAGAACTCTGCAACCACGGAGAGTGAAAAGGCCGCGACGAGCTCAATAAGGAGAAAAGTGGACGCTCCTGCTATAGTGAACGATGTAATGGAAGCTGTGATTAGTCCGAGTGCGGAGGCGAATTTTGTGATTGTGGAGAATAAGATGAGGGTGGCTGCTTGAAAAGACACTGAGGGTTTGGACAATGGAGTAAAACCGGAGCTGTGTAGGGTAAGTGTAACACTATGATTTTTTTTTTCATGAAATCTGCGAACTGAGGAATGGGTTTGACCTCGGGAGACGGAGGAAAGTCATCACCAGGTGTCGAGACACGTCCAATAATAGTAAAGGTTGGGCCTATACCTTTTAAGCCAATGCCTGTGGGGGCAACATCTGGAAAATTAATTTGATGGCATTTGTATAGGGAGAGTGTTAAAGCAGATGGGCAGAACTCTGCGACCACCGAGAATGAAAAGGCCGCGACGTGCTCGATAAAGAGAAAAGTGGACGCTCCTGCTATAGTGAACGATGTAATGGAAGCTGTGATTAGTCCGAGTGCGGAGGCGAATTTGGTGATTGTGGAGAATAAGATGAGGGTGGCTGCTGGAGAAGACACTGAGGGTTTGGACAATGGAGTAAAACGGGAGTTGTGCAGGGTAAGTGTAATACTATGATTTTTTTTTTCATGAAATTTGCGAACTGAATTGTTCTTTTTATTTTGTAGGTTTCACGTATGCTAAAAGGAATCTGCCTTAGGCTTGTGAATGGGAAGTCGGAGCTCCAGAAGATAATTGCTTAGCTCGAGGAAGATGGCATGTTCGAGCTCGGCGATAAAGACCTGAAGGAGTCATTCAAGGTAACTATGGACGAGCTCGTGGAAGAGGCGAAAAGGAGTGTGGAGGAAGTTACTGCTTCTCGTAATAATAACCGTCAAAAGCTCTATGATGTTGGATACTCTAAATTCGACGTTAATATAATAATAGAGGGGTGATTGATAGAGGTTGATGAGCCCGATGCAAAGGATGTGTCGGATGCTGAATGCATCTATCCTCAAGAGACTATTAAAGGCTTGGATTTGGTCTCTGCCAGGACTGTGTTAAAGAATCAAGGAGGGGAGGATGTGAAGGTAGAGTAAAAATTGAAGCATTATATTTTTTGGAGAGTTGAGGATTTTATTTTATGGTATACATTTGAAGTATAATGGTGGAGTAGACTATGATATATTGTTAATGACTTGTTGGAACTTAAAGGTTTGCACCTTAGAAATGAGGATTTAGAGAAAGAGCTTGCTAAGGACCAATACTCTTCAGCAGCTCTGTTGAGTTCTCGTACAAAAAACTAGGTTAGAAAAAGGCTCAAAATTATAGACGTGCTCGACACGCAACTCTTTAAAGGTTGGCATAAGAGAATAAAGAAAAGTAATATACGAGGACAGATAGGAATAACTCTAAGATCGAAATCTTTTGAATTTTTTTACAGTAGAAAAAGATAATGAGAGTAACATACGAATTATATAAGCAACTCTATTTGAGAATGTGAGTGAAATTATGAGAGTATTAAAAAAATGTGTACCTTGAAACATGAGAGAATCTGCGGTTCATCTGATTCTATGATGTAGATTGTATTGCCACCAAAGCGAGAAAACTTCCTAGCTTGAGGGCTAAGTATCATCTCGTTGTGTTGGCTTGTTATATATATATCTGTCTGTTAGATATGTGAGTAATGTAGTAAATTGTAGTATATTGAACATCTCAGTGATGTACCACTTAATCGAAATAGTTGTGAAGGCCAAGTTAGAATTTGTATGATTTTGTGAAGAACATTCTCTTCAATGCAATTATGAGTTTAAGCTCAAATTTTATAGGATTAAAAAGGCAAATGAAAAGAGCGCAGATCAATATGTCAAAGTGGAGAACAGGGTTGTTAAGGTAGATGAGACTATGAACGACTTGACCCGGCAGATTAAAAGTTAGGATGTGGAAAAGGAAAAAGTACAGGGTAAGCTAGTAAACTCTCAGAATGAAATATTGAAGTTAAAGAGTATGGAAAAATTATTGGGGGTGAAAGGTAAGGATGCAGATTTCGTGCAATATTGTATTTGTGTGTTTGAGGCGGAAGCTAAATAACTAAAGCACAATCTTGTCAGTTTGAGGGGCGGGAGGGCAATTGGATAGGAAGGATGTCGAACAAGTTAAAGCACGAGCTGACTTGGCGAGTGCCGAAAGTGATGTGGAGACGCTGAGTGAGACCATAAATGTAAAAGATGTTCACCTTCGGAGTACTTAGAATTAATGCGATAATCTTAATGCACGAGTAAGGAAGCTAAAGGCGGACTTATCAAATTAACGCAGCAAGAAGGGGGAGGCTACAGAGAGACCGAAGGAGAGAAAGAGTGACGTCAAAGTGACTACCACAACGGGTGTTTTGGTTTTTTCTCAGGCTTAAATCAAAGAATTAGAAGCATATTTGGTTTGCGTTCGAGCTATCGTAAGGAAGGCCAATGACCGAGCTAGAGAGAGTGGTGGTATGTTATACGTTTCCCTAATAAAAAAAAGGATTGGTAGAAACTATCAAGAAAAATGATGAAATGTTTAAGAATGAAGGTGTCGGGGGAAGTTATGTACATGAGGTGGAGTTTGTGGCATTGCGCAGTAATACCGTGGAGTTAAAAAAGAAAAAAATTAAGTTGATCAAGAGAAGTCTATGGGATTCGTGGCTGAGTTGACTAGTGTCAACTCAACTCATGGCATCCAAGCCTTATTATGATCAAATACCCAACTCATGCAATAATTTATACAAATAAATCAACAATCCATGGGTATGATAGAAATAACCATCGTTCAATTGGCAGCTGGGTTAAGTACTAGAGACAAAGGTATATTTCTAAGTCAAACCCAACCCAACCCGAAGGATCAAAGTACAAGCTCCAATACCCGTGATCATGTGAATGCGGTTATTATACTTTGATGTGGTAAAACTATTGACAATAAAGTTAGGATACCCAAGAATAAATCTTGTGTTAGTCCCAATCCTATTATAAAAGTTATTGAAGAGGACAAAGAGTCAATGAGAAAAAAAACACCAGTCACAGGGGAGGATACTAAAAATGTCTCCCCTATGAAGAAAATTGAAAATATTAATTTTAGAGGCCCTAAGGTACCTTTTCCCCACATGCTTGCTAAGAATAGAAAGAAGATTCCTAAAGTAGACGTTAAAGAAATCTTCAAAAATCTTAAGATCAGTATTTCTTTTAGTGAGGCATTGTGACGAATTCCTTCTTATGAGAAACATGTCAAGGACGTATGCACGTTTAAGTGACGAAGGAATGTTTCCAAAAAGGCTTTCAACGTCTATGATAGTAATAATGTTATTCAATTGAATGCTCAAGTTAGCTCCATAATCTTGAACAAAACACCTCTGAAATGCAGAGATCCTGGAATGTCAATAATTTTTTGCCATATAAGGACAAACTGGATAGTGAAATCCTTTCTTGATTTAGATGCCTGTATTAACCTAAATCCTTACTTGGCATTTTGAGCAGTTATCGAACCTTACAGCTAGCAAATAGGTCTATTCGAGTTCCTAGAAGTATTATGATGGATGTCCTTGTCCAAATCAATAGCCTATTTTATCCTGTAGACTTGTAGATCTTGAAACAAATTCGGTAGAATGTCCTCTAAATGAAATACCATTAATCGTTGGCCGACCCTTCTTGGCCACCACTAATGCGTTGATTAACTGTCGTAGTGGAGCTAAGAAGTTGACTTATGGGAATAAGACTATTGATTTGAATATCTTTAATGCAGCTCATACTCTGTTTGAAGATGAACATCTTTAATGGATTTGAATATCTTTAATGGAGTTCAATACGCTTGGTACTATTATAAATTGTATATTTCACAGTTCAAATCCGATAGACCCATTAGAAGCTTGCCTTACACACTTTGGATAGAATTTTGATTATGATGACCACATCAATGAGGCCAATGCCTTATTTGATTTTATCCCTACTTTAAATGCCACTGATGTGGTTGAAATGCTAAAAGTCAAAGATCCAGTTCCCAAAGCAGAGGAAGTAATCACTAAGTTAGAGCTTAAACTCTCCATAAAAATCTCAAATATATTTACCTAGGTCCTAATGAGACTCTTCCTGCCACCATAGCATCTGACTTAGAGCCTGAGAATGAAAATAAATTAATGCGCATTTTAAAGTGAAATAAAAAAACTCTTGGATGGGGCATCACAGATATTAAGGGTCTTAGTCCATCTGTACGCATCTATAAAATCAATCTTGAGGATAATACAAAGAAGTCTTGAGAAGGGCAACGAAGGCTTAACCAGACTATGGCCGAGGTTGTAAGAAAGTAAGTTCTAAAATATTTGGATGTTGGGATTATTTATCCTATTTCTAATAGCCCATGGGTGAGCCCTATTTATGTTGTTCCAAATAAGTCAGGAATTACTATTCTGAAGAATGATCACAATGATCTTGTCCCCACCCGTATGACCACGGGGTAGCGAGTGTGTATAGACTATAGAAAGCTCAATTCTGTTACTCTAAATGACCACTTTTCATTGCCATTCATGGACCAAATGCTTGAACGTCTAGTTGGTCATGAATATTATTATTTTCTTAATGGTTATTATGGGTACAATCAAATGCCTATCTCTCCTGTAGATTAAGAGAAAACCACGTTCACCTGTCCTTTTGGCACTTTTGCCTATTATAGCATGCCCTTTGGGTTATGCAATACTCCTGCTACATTTCAAAGATGAATGTTAAGCATATTCTCTGATATGGCTGAGCATTTTGTCAAGGTCTTCGTTGATGAATTTTCACTCTATGGTAATTCATTTAATTAATGTCTCAACCATTTATCTCTTATCCTAGCTAGGTGTTAACATAAGCATCTTGTGCTAAACAGGGATAAATGTCACTTAATGGTAAAGAAGGGCATAGCTTTAGGACATGCCATTTCTGCAAAGGGAATCGAAGTTGATAAAGCAAAGGTGGACGCCATCTCTAGCCTTCTGCCCCCATAAAATGTCAAGGATGTTCAATCATACCTGGGGCATGTTGGATTTTATCGGCATTTTGTTCTAGAATTTAGCAAAATTGCTCGACCCCTTAACAATCTCCTCGCCAAAGATGCCACCATCATATTCAATGGTCCTTGTCTTGATGCTTTCAAGAATCTCATGACACATCTGACATTTTTACCCATCATCCAACCTCCAAATTATAATGAACCTTTTGAGTTAATATGTGATGCATCTAATTATGCCATTGGAGTTGTTTTGGCACAACATATTGATAATCTTCCGTGCGCCATTTATTATGCTAGTAAAAGTCTTAATGATGCGCAGCTTAATTATACAACTATGGAAAATGAGCTTCTAACAATAGTCTTTTCTCAAGAGAAATTTTGTTCTTATCACTTTGGTTTGAAATTAATAGTCTATATGGATCACACTTCAATCAAGCACCTTCTCTCCAAGAAGGATACCAAGCAGCGTTTGATTCGATGGATAATGTTATTTCTGGACTTAGATATTGAGATTTGAGTTAAAAAAAGGTGCCAAGAATGTTGTAGCTGACCACATTTTTCAATTGGACAATGATTCCCTAGATCATTCCTTATCTGTACGTGAGTTAATTCTTGATAAGCGACTCATGTCTATTCGCTCAATGCCTTTCGTATCATGGTTTGTGGACATTGGAAATTATCTTGCCACAAGACAAGTTCCTAGCTTTTGGACCAAGCCCGATAAAAGCAAATTCCTTAGCGAGGTCCGATGCTTTTTTTGGGTCGAGCCATACTTATTTAAGTATTGCTCTGATCAAATTATTTGTCGATATGTCCCAGATACTGAACTTGCCAAAATCATTTTGCTACACCCACGCTTGTGGTGGCCTCTAAAAAGACCTCTGGAATTTTTTTGTAATGTGGTTTCTATTAGCTAACCTTATTTCATGGTGCTCACAAATTTTCTAAGGCTTGTGATAGATGCCAGGGAATGGGAGCCTTGTCTCGTCAAAATATGATGCCCCTAAACCCTATTTTGATTATTGAACCCTTTGAGGTTTAGGAAATCGACTTCATGGGTACATTAACACTATCTTTAGGGTATACATACATCTTGTTAGCAGTTAACTATGTAACTAAGTGGGTAGAGGCCATTCCTATGAAATCCAACGATAGTTCAGTTGGTGTCAAATTGCTTAAAGAGAACATTTTCCCCTGTTTTGTTACACCGAGAACGAACATTTTCACCAGCAACTGTCAGAGATATCATTCATTGGAGCATTCCCACTTCTAGACATAGATATAGAGACATGATAAACATCTGGCATGATATTACTGAGCTTTACAAACCTATTACTAATGAAAAAGATAGAGCATACTGGAAACTTAATATTAATGGAGCATTCACATCCAGATCAACTAGGCATGCTATCAGGAAGAAGAAGGATAAAGTTAACTGGCATAAACTTGTCTGGGATAAAGATTGTGTTCCAAAACACTCATTCATTACTTGACTTCCATGAAGATTAGACTGAAAGCAAGGGATTTCTTAGTACAAATTGGGAAACTTGAAGTATCATACTACTCATTCAGTGACTCTGAGGAGGAAAATAAGGATCATCTTTACTTCAACTGTCCATTAACAAAGCTTATCTAGTCTAAGGTTATTTCTAGCCTGGGCTACTCTAGAACTATAAGTGGATGGGATGCAGAGACTTAGTGAATTATTAGAAAAGTAACTATAGATCCTTCTGTAATGACGTGTTTTCTAGGAAGATAATCTACACCAATACTTTTAGAAAGGATGATGCAATAATAAGCTTAAATAAACAAGATTTTACGTGGAAACTCAATAAAGGCTGAGAAAAACCACGACCTCGAGGAGGGTTTTGAAAAAATTCCAATAAGTTACTAATTATTACAATTTGTTGTGTGATACGAATATAAGGATAAATGAATAGTAAAGTTGAAGATCTGAATAACTCATATTCTACCTGTATTTATAGTAGATATAGACAGTTTTATAAAAGTAAAAATAGTTTCCTTTTTTAGGAGTTGTGAGTGAACTTCGCGGATCTCCAACGTCTCTTTTGGACTAAGCACAACGGCTACTTTTAGTAGGTCAAAAACTTGTGGTTGCAGACGTAGCATCTTCTTAAATGCTTGGCAATCTTCGACTATATTCAGTTGGCTTCTCTTTGTCGAACTGGGGAAATATACTACAATAATCGCCCTATTCTCGACATAAATACTTGTTGTTGTGTCGAGAAGAAATTGGAAGCTGAAGAGGCTATCAAATATTGCACAAGTCTTTATTTTGCCATTTTCGAAGCCAAAGTCAAATTAATCTGGTCATGTGTTTCCCAAGGAGTATTTATTATAGAACATTGGACTGTGCAACTGGAAGGTGAGGATATAAGTCGAGGGAGAAAGAAGGAGTTATTATTCGGCAGGTGAATGGTTTTAAGCCATGATGGTAATGATGTCGCCCCAGGTATGGCATAGCGAGTAGTTGGAGTTTGTAGATGGAATTTGTGATGACTTAACAGAGGTAAACCTTGGTGTTATGTCTCTGTTGTTATTGAATCTTAAACTGGTGGTTATGAGGGTTGGGAGAATTGAGGGAGGTGGAGGCCGAAAGCATCGAAACACAATGTATCAATTGGAGCCAGTATCATTTGTCGTTGTAGAATGTGATAGAGCTCATCAATTGTATAGAGAAGTGTCCACGGTGCATATTGAAGATGACGAAGTGAAGGCGAGGCAGGGTGTCCTATGTCTCTTGTCGATACATAAAACTTGTAATTTTCTACTATTGTCTCTCTATATGGCACACACATGCAGCCATTTTCAGAAGTTTCTTGACCTGAGATTGATTGAGTTTCTTAGGATATCGTTGCCCCTTTCACCGGAGGATATGCCTGATTCTGGTGGAAAAAAGCACATAGCTTCGAGTCCTTTATGTCCAATGATAGAGCCTAAAATGTAGCTTGATATAATGTAATCGAAGGAGAGAGTTGTCGAATGTGAAATGTAATAGAGTGTTTAATGAATAAACTTTATTTTAATCTTCTATTGCATTTGTAGATGGTGATCTGGAAGAAATGAAATTTATTAGCCAAATATAAGTAATCGAGTAAGCCTATGTCGAAATAGATTTTTCTGAATCAATGTAATTTTGATGTTACGTTGCCGAGTTTATTAGATCTCGAATTGGATTTTGTTGACTCTATGGGGCCTGAAATAGTTTTTGAGGATGATTGATTTGACTTGGATGTGTAAAGTTCCAATGTGAATTAAATGAGTAATTTGATTGTTCGTATTTATTGTGTATATAAATACTATGTGAAATTTGAGGTTTATTTGTAGGAGTGGAGATGGTGAGGACGAAGGCTCAGATTCAGGGGGATAAGCATTGAAATCATGTGTGTGTGAAGTATTGGGAGTTGTTGGACAAATATTTTGGTAAGAGTTACGTAAACGGGCAACCATTGGTGCCTGTTGAGCCCCAATATGAAAGTTGAGTGAAGTGGAGGTGAAGGAGGCAAAAGTGGAGTATGAATTTCATTGTAACTTGCAATTCTTGAGTCTTCCTAAACGTGTTGGAAAGATAATGAATCAAGCCCAGGCCATTGTGAAGAAAAAAGATTATTTGGCTAGTCGAAGAGTTTGAAGAAATAAATTAGTGTTATTGGTATGTAACAAATGAATTTTTGTATTGTGTTGTTTAAAATAAATAAATATATTTGTTATCGATATGAATGATTAAAATGCTCCCGAATATTATTTGACTTGTAGGGACCGAACATCATGCGGAGGGGATGTTAGCTCTTACATCACGGGTTTGTCTAATATCACAGGATTCAAGCATATAATCTATAGTACGAATAACCTATTGAAAAAATACTTGTGTGGAGGCCTAGAATGGGCCTCTCCACAACCTGTGATGAGGATTTTAAAGAGATTGTATATTACTGTCAAGTAGTCGAAGGTTCGCGTACTATGTGTTTTACAAGTAGGTCGAAGGTAAACTGCAAGGGTTCATGGGAGAGATCATGTAACCCCTCCTTACTTCCCCCTCCCTCTAATTTATAAAACATAGGAAGCACTGAGTTAGCAAGGTAAGTCACATTACAAGGGTACCATACGGGTATCAGGCAGGTATCCTAGATTTGGTGTTGACGCCAGAAATGTCGGGTCTGGTACTGTGCTCTAACACTGTAGCCATTATTGGTTATGTCACTGTAGTTGTCAGGACCAGCATCGGCGCCATTCTTTTCTGGTGAGCTTACTGTCTGACATGTCTGCCTTCAACCACGTACAACTATGGTCGAAGTATTTCTGGTGTTGATGTGGGGGCCGTCTTTGAGGTTTGTACAGATTCGAGGCCTCGTGTATTATTAGAAAACATGTTTAAGGATTGATTGGGCTTTGAGGTATGCATGTAGGCTTCGATGTAGCCTTCGAGTATTCGACTGAGATAGAAGGCTGCGAGTAGGCAATTACTTTCGCCCCCACTCAGTAGGGGCCTCGAAAACAGGTGTAATGGCATTTGCTGAGAAAGACTGTTGGTTATTTGAAGTTGGAAGGTTGACTGTAACTTATTAGAATTCTGAGGAAGGTAATGAATGAAGGTAGTTAAGGAGTTGTGGTGATTTCAGAGTAATAAAGGAGGTTAATCAGGGCATAAATATGGGTTATGAGGTGGTAAACACTGTATACTCTTCATCTTCAATCTCTTCTTCTATTTTCTGCGAAAAGTCCATTGATACTACTCCAAATACTCGTTATCAACAAAGAATGGGATTTGCAAGGGATCGTCGCATAGGGCAAAAAATAGCTGAGTTGAAGTTAAAGTTCTTCGGCGACAGAGAACTGGGCTAGGATATGCTGGACCTGGTGGAGGTGGAACCTGAGGAGCCAATCCACGGGCACTCTTATGCGTACATGCGGGGGATGCTGTAACATAATTTTTTTACAGCGGAGGAGTGTTATCATTTCTTGTCAGGCTTGGCCGAGCATCTCGTGCAGGCCAAAGATTATCAGGTGGAAGAACAGGGTTTTGCTGCAGGATCTAGTCCGTTAAAAAATAGAAGGGGTTCTTCTTAAAGTTGTGGGAAGGTGGTTGCGATGAGTTTTTTTTTTGTGGGACTGTCTTTGAAGGTGTCTGTTGTTTTTGCTATGTTTATGTATGTCTAAACTTGGAAGCTTCTGCTTTTAATATTGTTGTTGTTGAAATCTGTAGATTTCTTTTTTGTTCTCTTATTGTAATCTGTGGAATGGAATAAGAATAGAACTCTACTGCAATTACGTGTTTCTGTATCTGATAGGCATGGTAGGTAAATAGATTTGTAGGCGCGATATTGAATATATCTTTTCAAACGTTAACATGTAGAAATGGTTACCTTCGGGGAAAAATTGACTTCGATGTATAATAAGATGGTCGAAGGCATTGGACAATATTCTTCCTTAATGGAATAATCGACTTAATATTGTTGAAATTCGATGAAATAGTTGTGAGACAATGTATAAAAGGGGTCGATGGTTTGAGGCTGGGGATGTGTCGACTATAAAATCTTGAAAATAGGTGCTGGGTACGCATGCTATAAAACGGTTGAGTCTAGCAATTTGTAATGTTTTAACTGCTGAGATTCTGAGGAAATGAATTGAAGATTGTCATTAATTCGATTTTGAGTGAGCAGGGGTTAAATGTTCCTACTTTTTAGTATAAATAGGGTGTTTTTAGAAGAATTTACCACATCTTTACCTTCTTCTGCGAGCACAATATTTGTGTCATTGTCCCAAAGCAGCAAAAACGCTCCTAACACCAAGTACCTGAACTGGGTGGCGACAAGGGTTCTTCATATATGGTAGAAGACCTTGGAGATGAAACAGAGGTTTTTCGGTGATCGAGGCCTGGATTAGGAGATGACGGATATGTTTGATTTAGAGCCAGGGGAACCTTTTAGTGGGATGCCCTATGCGTACTGGTAGGGGGTGCTACAAATGATGGGCCCGTTTCCTAGCGACCGGTTGGCCTTGCTGAAGTCTTTTGCAGAGGAGGTGGTAGACAAGGAAGATGTTAAGGCTGAGTCTTCAAAGAACTGTCCTATCGGTAAATAGGGTCTGCTTTGTTGTGGAAAAAATCGGATGGTAGGGATGTTTATATTTTTTGCTGATCTTGACAGTTTGTTATGTGTTTTCTACAAGGGGATCTGCCCGGATTAAATTGGAAATTTCTAAGATAACTATCGAAGTAGAATACTTGACTTTGTGTAAGTAGGACCAACATAGTATTTGATGGTAGTTTAGGCAGGATCATCTTGTCGAATATCGAATGTACAAGAAATCGAACGCATGGCCCGTTTTGAAATCAAATGTTAGGTTATCTTCGGCCGAATGTTTGAGACATGATATAGACTATTACTCGTGTATAAGAAGAAGGAATGTTGTAGGTCTATTGGCTTCGACTGGACAAACTGATTGCTATACAGCTGGCCTGTCGGAATAGTACTATTCTAGGGACAGAGTGCCATGAAAGTCATCATGATGTTTCCTTGATTTACAGGAAAAGGTTGATTTGATGTAAGGATCTGGTTAGATAACTTCGAGTAGGGACCAGAAGGTTCAACTTAGACAATATAAAAATTTATATAAATGTGAGCATGGGACACACACGTATGGGTAATGGATGAAAAAGTGGACAAAACACATCTCGGCCGAAAAGCAGGGGGAGTGGGATAGTGGGGTAGTGGCAATGATAGTGTTTTTGGGAACCGAGGTGGCTTTTTACAATTTTGAAGAGGTATAAATAGGTATGAGTGCAAAGTCACGGTTCCCTGTAACTCATTTAAAAAAAAAGAGCTAGAGGAGAAAAACGTACGCCATTGCTTCGTGAAGCTTGAGAGAGGTTACCAGGTTGTTGCTGAGGGACTGGCTGACTTGCTGTTTTGAGAATTCTTCCTTTCACACAGGTATGTTGATTGAATTTTGCCAATTTTTTGTTTGGCTTTGTCTTTTGTATCTGTATATAGAGTCTTCTAGGTTTGTAGCTGTGAGGATATGATCAAGGAAAGGGGGAAACCATGTGTCTGGGGGTCTAGCCCATTTGGGATTCTAAGGGCATTGATGGTAAAACTGAGATTGGGGGTGAGTTTTCAGTTGTGTTTGTATCAGTTTGAGAAGGTAGATGAAAATAAGTTATTGACACGTAATAGTCGAATACCTCGATCTAATTGCGTGCCTCTTCATCTTTAGGATAAGATGCGTACTTGTCGATCTTCAAGACTGAGGCTAATCAACGAGGAGATTGAAGAAAATGAGGCTAGTGCATTTGGTTGTGCTTCGATAGATGAGAGCCGTGATGTAGAAGAATTAGTTATTACAAAAGATGTCCCCTTAGCAGTGGCAGTTCCTAAAATTGGGGCTTTAAGTAGTAGACGTCGTAAGATTGCAGTAACAGAGGATAGTGATACGAAAGAGATAGAAGGAGGAGAGAGAGAGAAACACGAAGGTAATCATGAGCCTTCGGGTGATGACAGGGAAAAAGGAAAAAGTATAATCGCAGTATGGAATCGACTGAGTCGAAGGAGGTCTCAAGTTCTGTCTCGGCGACTTGATCGATTTGCTACAAAATTGGGTCTCTCGAAGCTAGGAGTGGTGTTAAATGCAGCGTGATCAGGATTTGCCTTTAAGTCGAAGCCGCAAGAGGGTATTATGGCATATAGTGGCCAAATCTGGCTAGGGATGCAATTACCTCTCCGATGGCTAGTAAAGGAGGTGTTAAACTTTTGGGAAATTGTCCCAGTTCAGATGAATGAAATTTTTTATGAAATGATAAAGGTAATCGAGGGCATGAATATAAAATTGGGGAGTGAGGGAAGGAGCTTAATCGAATGGTACGATGTTGTATCATTCAACTCGAGGAAGGTGAACCAGAATGTGGGCACCTACCATATCCAGTGCTACGCAGATAAGCCCTGGTTGTTTGATCTTTGATCGACGGGTCGAGGGTGGAATAAAGACTTAATTGTAGTACGGGGTAACTATGAGAATGCCGAATGAAGGACCCTTATAGGTTAAAGCATAAAGTCTATAATCCATATAAGTTTTCTATCAAATATTTTTAGATGTATTGATCGAATAAACTGATAATCGTGTTTATATTTGCTCTGTAGGTTCTAATAGCCGGACTTGGGCAAATTTAAGGGATTATATTGACGCCTTAATCGACTTGGATGATCAGTGGGTGAATTTTGTTTTCAAGACACTTGGCATCAAGAAGAAGAGACAGAAAAGGATAGATTCCCTGCTTCAAAACGTACCCATTACGCCGAAGACATAAAAAAAGAGGAGTGTCAAAGGCATAGAGAAAGAAAGATTAACAAGGAAGGTAAAGTATGTTTGAAAGGGGAAACAGGCACCGAAGCAGGCAGCTACAGTACCCGAACTAGCTTGTAATACTTCAAAATAGAGGCCGAAGAAGGCGTCGACGCAGGCTGAGAAAGGGAAGGGAAAGGGCTTTCCAGAGACTCCGACGGCACAGCAGCCGAAGGTAACCCACCGTAAAAGGCGCAGGGCATTGGGGGAAGATGATGCAGAGGATATGGATGAAAAACTGGCCATGTCCATACAGGTGAAGCAGGCCCGAGCTAAGGCTGCTTCGATGGTGGAACTCTGTGGTACTGACCCAGACGAGGCGTCGAGGCGGATGAAGAAGAGTATGTATCGGATAATTATTTATTTTTTGTGAAATTTTAAAATTTTCTTAAGTGCACGCATACTTCAAGAGATACTGACGGCTCAAATATTCTAGCAGACAGATGCTAGGTCGCAGGCTTTCAATAAGGTGCAAAATATAGCAATAAGGATGTTAAAACAGGTTATTGGCAATCTGGAGCTTACTCGAGGTACCGAAGCATCGCTGGTTTCAGAAATTAGCATTTTTAGGCAAGATCAGGGGGCTATCAAGGATGAACGTGAGAGGAGACTTGAAGCTCAGCGTTATAATCTTGAAAGCCTTCTAAGGGCAGTTTGATGATGAATGTGCAGATAATGTCAAGGTGAAGGAGTTTATAGAGGATTTGGGGTATGATCTTGAAACTTTGAAACGTTTCCCCACTACCCAAAATCCTGTTGCTAAAGATGCTGTCCAGGCCAATGGGGTAGAAGGCGATGTTGCTACTATGGGCTTTGGAGGTGTCTTGGAGACTCTATTGATTGAAGAAACTGCTGCTGGGAATGCGACTGATGTGGTCGCAGATGCTGCTGGGTCGAACCCTTTGGCTGGGGGTTTTGGATGTATTAGCGAGGAGCCTGTAAGGGGAGATGCTGTAGCCACTCCGATATGAGGTATTAAACTAGGAGTGCCAGAGTATTTTTTATGATTTTTCTACTGGGTTGTAAGATGTGAGCAATGTTGAGCTTGCCATAAACTAAATCTTTGAAATTATTTTTGCTTGGATTTCTGATGTAGACTGTACTGAAGCTGGTTTTTGTTAGCTTGATTTTTACTGAATTGTGGTGCTAGATTCTTTATGTATGCTCTGAAGATGTTTTGAATTGATTTTTGTCGAAACATCTTTTCTGATATATGATGTAGTGAAGCGTCTTGTATCTAGTAGGAGTGTTGATATTCTTGTATCCTTGTATCTTCATATTTTGTAAGTGTAGCATGCTTGTAGAATCATCGAACCTTGAAGAACTTTGAGATGGTTCCCCTAGTATCTGTCGAGAGGTGGAGGTGAGACTGGGGTGGAACCCAGAAATTTACTGGACTTTGAAGACCTAAGCCATAGCGAAGTAAGACGTGGTCACCCCCAACACACTCTTGAGGGTCTGGTCTCTCAACCATCCTTGCCACTCGAGTTTGCTAGAAATTTTTTAAGGTCGCTCGCAAGTATCAGTCAGCTCTCTGTCTCCTGTGAGACGGGAGCGATCGGAGGTGTAGGAGCAGAGGGTGGGCCTTGTCATAATTTATTTGGAATGGTTGTTGAAGGGTTCCCTTGTTTATGTGATTCCCAGAGGCGTTCAAAGTCGAAATATCCATTGACCTTTAAGAGCATCTCCTCGAGGGTTCGAGGTTTGCGGAGGACTAGATATTCTTTGACATGGCTGTTATCTGGCGAAGTGTTAGAATAAGCGAGTACGGCGTTCTCGTATTCGAGGTTTTTGACTTTACGCGACTCATCGAGGAACCTCTTAGTAAAGGCCTCAAGGGTTTCACTGGGGGATTTTTTAAAATTGCAAAGGGCATTGAATCTGACCTCTCGGTCTTTCTTGAAGGAAAATTGGGTGATAAAAAGATGGGATAGTTTCTCGAAGCTTCGAATATATCCACTGGGAAGGTTATGGTACCATCGATAAGGGCTATCTGTGAGGTTGGTGGGAAAATGTTGACACATCAGGTGGTCAGCTGTGAAGTGCAGGCTTAGAACATTTTGGAATTTGAAAATATGGGATTGAGGTTTGGTATTACGATATTTATTAATTTTTAGGGCTCGAAAATTAGGAGGCACCTCGATAGTGAGGAGCTTGGGACAGAGGGGGTTATTCAAACATTAGTTTTAAGTTGAGCTCGTGCTGATGCGGATGACAAGTTGGATTTTGAACTCGAAGTCTTTTTGTGCACAATAGGTAGGATAATGGGGGGATCGAGGGGTTCGAGGATGATGAGGCTGAGGGTTTTGTAAGTTTTTGACGCTGCGCTCCCCAAGATGCACTCAGGCATGGTGGATTTAGAGGAATCCTCCGGGGGGTGTATACCAAGATGAATGGAGCCAGTGGGGGGAATAGTTGGAGGAGCACCCTCGACACTAATATTGACCCGGGGAACTTCAAGATATGGTAGAGGCCCTAGTCGAGTCTGGGCAGAAAAGTGTGACGAGGCTAGTGCACGATACGGTAAAGGAGCATCTAGAGTCTGTAGTCCTGGCAGCTCTCGGACGGCATTGCGTAGATCGTCGATTACACGGTTTTGTCTGTCGGCATCATCCAAACGGCGATGCCGCTAGGCTTCAAATTCCTGCAGATGTTATTTGCGCTTCTGCTGCATTTGTGTTCGGTATCCCTCCTCAGCCTAAGCAAATTTCTATGTAAGACGGGCTAGCTGAACAGCCATTCCGTTGGTGGAATTGCCAGTATGGGTAGAAGTAGAATGGAGGGTTGACACTATTGAGAATGATTTTTAAGAGTTAGAAAAGGGAGAAAATAAGTAAAGGAGATTGGTAGGGTGGGCAAGTACAGATGACAACAAATGTAGAGGCCTAACTTCATGCAGGGGGAAGTTGGCTCTTGCACCACAGGTTTGTCTAATATCACAGGATTCAAGTATATAATCTATAATACAAATAACCTATTGACAATATACTTGCGTAGAGGCCTTGAATGGGTCCCTCCACGACCTTTGATGAGGACTTTTATGAGATTTTATATTACAGTCGAGTAGTCGAAGGTTCGAGAACTGTGTGTTTTATAGGTAGGTCGAAGGTAAACACCAAGGGATCATGGGAGAGATCTTGCAGCCCCTCTTTAGCTCCCCCTCCCTCATATTTATAGAACATAGGAAGGACTGAGTCGGCTAGGTAGGTCGCATTACAAGGGTTCCATCCAAGTATCAGGCGAGTATCCCAGAGTTTGTGTTGACGCCAGAAATGTCAGGTCTGGCACTGTACTCTGACACTATAGCCATTGTTGGTTCTGTCACTATAGTTGTCAGGACCAACAACGGCGCCGTTCTTGTTGGTAAGATGGCTGTCTAACATGTCTGCCTTCGACCACGTACTACTATGGTCGAAATATTTCTGGTTCTGATGTGGAGCTTATCTTCGAGGCTACAGTGTCAGAGCACCCACTAATAATCGAATAAAGAAAACTGCCAAACTTTGCTTCGAAAGTTCCATAAACGAAGCAGAGTATGAAGACTTGATCCACGGCCTCGACCTCGCACTCGACCTCAGCATCCCCAAACTTGCATTCTTCACAGATTCCCAACTTATACAGAGACACTACACACGAGAAAACCAATCTAATGGTCGCATGGCCGATTACGCCCACTTTGTGCGGCAGCGAATAGACCGGTTCCCCAAAAAATCTTCAATCTCACATTACCCTCGGGGTGAAAATCGACATGCAGATACCCTCACCTACATAGCAGCTATGCTCGGCTACTCAGAGTCGCGGACACTCCATATCGAAGTACTCGAACTCCCAAGTATCGACAAGATGGAAAGCAACATCATCAATACTAGGGGCGAGAGTCGTGATCCAGATGATTGGCGGACACCGTTCCTTCACTATTTCAGCAATGCTACTATCCCAGATGATCCCAAAGCCAAATGCTCTATCCTAGAAAATTACCGCAGGTATATATCCCCCAAAACTAATTATATTGCAAATCCGTAAATGACGGCCTCCTTCGATGCGTATCCTAAACCGAAGCCTCTCAAATCTTAGCCGAATTTCACGAAGGAACCTGTGGTGCTCATACTGCTGGTCACTCTATGGCCCTTCGAGCTATTACCCAAGGATTATTTTTGCCCGATAGGAAGAAACAAGCTTCAGACTATGCAAAACTATATGACAAATGCCAGCGTCACGCCCACGACTTCCATTGACCCTCTAGAGACCTCCATGTCAGCCAAGTTTCCTGGCCATTCAAAAAATGGGCCATCGATCTCATTGGACTCTTCCCGAAAGCCTCAGGTAGTAGAGAATACATCCTTGTCGCAACCGACTACTTAACTAAATGGGTCGAAGCTATTCCTCTATGCCAAACCAGAGAAGAAGTTGTTATCAAATTCTTGTGGGAAAATATTATCACACGCTTCGGCTGCCCCCATATGATCTGATGTGACAACGGTCCCCAGTTTGGGGGAAGCAAAGTTAAAAACTTCCTCAAAAAACACAATAACATTCTCTCACCATCATCACCTTACTATCCTCACTGCAACGGTTAAGTCGAAGCAATCAACAAAACAATTGTCGATGGTCTTAAAAAGAGAGTCGATGTAAAGAAAAGATGATGGGTTTAAGAGTTACAACACGTCCTCTGGGCTTATCGCACAATACCAAGAAAATCTACAGGATGCACCCCTTTTCGTCTGACATATGGGACCGAAGCTGTGCTACCAACTTAATTCGAAGTACCCACTCGAGACCCTAACCTCCCAGACGAAGATAATGAGTTTGAACTTACGTGCAACATGTTATTGATTGATGAGACCAGAGACCGAGCTATCGCCAACCTTTGCCGCTACCATATTTCACTTCGAAAATCCTACAACAAGAGAGTTCGACCAAGAAGTTTCAGCATAGGAAATCTAGTGCTTCGACATGTCAATCAATATTCGAAACCTCGGAATGCTGGTAAGCTAACCGAATCTTGGGAAGGACCCTACATCGTCTACGATAAAACAGACAAGGGTTCCTATTACCTATTGACGGAAGATGAACATCTCTTACCACACCCTTGGAATACAATGCAATTTCCCTCCTATAACAGGCCATATCTACAATCATGTACAACTGATGTAACCTAAAATATTCAATAAACAAGCTGTTCCATTCCGACTTTGTCAACTATTTCATTTTTTAATTCTTGGTTGAACCTAGGTATCATCTCCACCCTCGCTCCGAATGATACTTGGGGACGGCCTTGAATTGTTCATAGTCTCCAATTTTGAGCAAACTTGTGGGGCAAGGAAGGTCAAAAAACTGGACCCTCGGGGATGCATTGGGGTTGATCTGATATTGCTTCGCTATGGCTTAAGCCTTCAAAGTCCAGTCCTCTTCTTGGTTGAGCCTAGGTATTATGTCCACCCTCACCCCGACTGATAGTTGGGGGCGACCTTGAATTTCTCAAGTTTCCAACATTCGAGCAAAATCGAGGGGCAAGGATAGTCGAAAGACCGGACCCTCGGGAATGCGTTAGAGGCGATAAGTTAATTTTTGGGTTTCCTCTAGGTATCACGTCCCCTCGGCCCGACTGATACACGGAGATGACCTGGAAGTTGTTCAAAATTTCAACATCGCTGTGGCTTCGACCTTCGATGTCCAGCAGAATATTCAGAGTTTGATCTATATATCTCCGATACTCTTCAGACTTCGATCACACTACAGTCAATCGAACAGATCAACTTCCTATTTTGAACAGATTAAATGTCTACTTCAAAAATATAAAAACACTCTCTATAATGCCATCAAATGCAGAGAACACTCAACATATTATCTGTCAGAGGAACAGTTACAGTATAATTCTAAAATTAATAAGCAAGAGTCCAAAACAAGCAAAATCAACAACATGTGTATTCAAATTCCAACAATTCAAGGTCAGACTACAATAACATAATCCATCAGCAAATCTGATTTCAAGTTAGAAGTTCAGAATCAGTATGTTCAGGAAACAAGCATCCTTATGCTCAGCGTCAACCGCAGAACTTCTACAGATAACAAAAGCAAAAAAAAGCAAAACCCCCCCTACCGAGTTCCAATACCAGTAGAAAACAATAAACATCGATCACAATATCACAACTTAACATCACAACCATCAGAAGAAGACACGCGAATCCTACCTTAAAATTCCTCATGTGGGTGCGGTTGTACCCTCTGCTCCACAGTCGCCCCAGCACCAAAAACCTCAGTAGCCACATGCGACCCTTCGATCAGGTCATTAGTAGTTCCACCAATGAGCGCTACAAGAAGAGAAGCCTCAACATCACCCCCAGTACCCCCAATTTCTTCCTCAACAACATTCACCTTTCCTCCCTTCATCTTCAATTCATCCCCCTCTAGAAGTCCTAGGAAATAGGATAAGGATGCAACGTATAGGTATCATACCCCATACCATCGATAAACTTTTTCAACCTCACATTCTCAATGCATTCCTTAGCATACTGCCGCTGGAAACACACCTTTTATTCTGCTTTCGCCTTCTCACACGTCTTCAGCTTGGCCAACCACTCTCGCACCAACCTTGACTGTTATTGTTCGAGCCTCTCATCATAGGAATCAATAAGCACATCTACATCTTGCTTCAGCTTCCCGACTTGAGATACCCATGATGCCTCCTTCCTACGAGAAAGATCTAGATGTTCCTTTGCTTGTCACAACTTAGCCATTACCGACTTCATCGCCTTGTGGAAAGTCTATACCCAGACTTCCGTCTACTAAAAATACTCAAGATATCAGTGAACCTCGAAACTCGAACAATTTGAAAGTAACTTCAAAATACCACTACACAAACCTATATATAACTACCTAAGATATGTGCTTCTTTATCTCCTTCAAAGCTTCGTCAGGGTTATCCTCCCAGAGCTCGACCATCGAGGCCTGCTTTACCACAGCCTATTCCTGTCGCTCAGCCACCGTCATTTCTTCATTTTCCTCCATTGTATCATCCTTCCTGAGTATCTTACGCCTCTTACGTTGAATAACCTTCGATTGCTACACCTTAGGGGATTCGGGCGCTACTCGGCCCTTCCCTTTCTCGGCTTGAGAAGACACCTATTTTGCTTTCATCATCGAAGCCTCTCCACCCTCTTTGGACACTGGCGCCGCCTGCTTGGCACCCCTCCGCGACCTCGGCACAAACTGGTAGTTCCTCGGCAACTCTTCCCCTCCCATTTCTTTTTTCCCTTTCGAAACACCTACCCTTCTTTATTTCTTTGATCGCTTCGGCGTAGCGGGTACGTCTCGAAGCAGGCAATCCACCCTTTTTCTCCTTTGCTTCTTGATCTTTAGACTATTAAACACCGAATTTACCCAGTCTTTACAAGCCTTGAGCAGAGTATTAATGTAATTCACCAGATTATCCCATGACGAACATACCGGACCTACAGAAGTAAAGCAAAAACACAGTTATCACTTATTTCAGAAGCACATCAACAACAAACCCTTCAACAGCAAACTTACTTCTGCTAAATACCCTATGATGTAATTTGTAGGGGTCATCGTTATCTACATTCTCGTAGTTACCCCTTACTATCAATAAATCTTTATTCCACCCCAGGCCTGTTGAGCACAGATCAAAGAACAATGGTTTCCCTGGGTGACATTGGATGTGATAAGTCCCCGGGTTCTGACTAGCCTACCTCAAATAAAAGGTGATAATGTCGAACCATTTAATTAAACCTCAACACTCACCAGCTAATTTCACATTCATCCCCTCTATCACCCTCATCATCTCATAAAAATTACCGTTCATCTGTACCGGAGCTACCCCCAGAAATTCATTACTTCTTTCGCCATTTGCCGAAGAGGTACCTCCAGTCCTAATCGAATTTGACCCCTATAAGCCATAATCCCTTCCCCAGGGTCCAATTTGAAGGTCAACCCTTCCCCTGCCACACTCAGTTGCACCCCCACCTTCGAGAGTTCTAATTTTGTGGCAAACCAATCTAACTGAACCCTATTTTTTTACGAAACGGCATCCTCGACGTCATCCAACTCAGTCGAATCCTCGTTATCACCCCCTGGCACCATATCTCCCTCCCTACTACCCAAAGGTTCTACATCACATCCCTTCCCCCATACAGTTTCCTCTTCATTACTATCTTAGGTCACTATCGTCTTTCGACGTTTCGTGACCAGATCATCTCCAGCCAGTAGAATCATTGATAATGGGGCATCGGTTGCCATATCAAACACCTCTAAATTTCTACCCTCGCCCATCGGGCCTCGACAAGACATACTAGCTTCGACCTCGTCAACCTCTTCATCCACCAGTCTCCGCCTCGAAGCCCGACAGTTATGCATTTGTTGCCTAGAGAAGAAGAGGCACGCAATTAGGGTGGAAAATTTGACAATCCCGTGTCTATCACCCTTACCCGATCTATCCCCTCTAGATATTTCTCCTACCGCAAATATCAGACACAATAACTCCTCCAAAGCAAAAAACCCTCACAAAATTCTAGACTGGGTCAAAGCCCATTTTTAATAAGCCTCCATACTCCCAAAAATAACCCTTTCACTCCAAATGCATAATCTCCTACCCACCCCCTCAAAGAGGGAATAAAACAGAGTAAACATGACAAAGATCAAGTGACTTACCAGTGGTTAGCTACCCTCTCCTCGAACGTGCAAGATCAAACCAACAAAAGAAGCAGCAACCCCCAAGTTTGAAATAACGTATGTTTTCTCCTCCCAACCTTTTGATTTTCACAATAAGATAGTACAATAATCAATCTTCTCTCACTTATATATCTTTCAAAAAAAAATTAAACCACCTCGATTTACTCACCACTATCATTACACGACCCCACTACACTGGCTTTTTGGCTCTAATGTCATTTGACTATTTTACCCCTCGCACCTCCCACGTGCACACAACACCCTTACGACCATCTGCTCGCAAAACCCGAAGCTTATCGAACCTTTTTTCTCCCTTACTCGAAGCCAAACAGTCCACTCCAAATAGCCACATCATTACCTCTTTCCGTCATACGAGAAAAAGAACATCATTACCTTTTGCACACTGCCCCAGGCGCTCGTACCAGTTTGACTGACCTGTATTCTGGGCTGTCAGAACTGCTAGTCAAATCAAACTCAATCTTTGACACATTCCTGCACTCAAGTACCCGACCATCTCATGCCTCGAACAATCCTCAGCATCTAGCCTCAACAAAATTCATTTCAATATATTGGCCTTCGACATCCAGCACGCCCCTTAACTTAAAAGTTTTGAACCTTTGACCAAATGAAGTCGTAAGTTCGACCAGTCATAAATCTCAGGCCTGCAGATAAATTTTTCAGCTTCACCACAATTTACTTTTTCCTTCGACAAAACCATTTTTATCTTTGAACAAAACAAACTACACATTTCGACAAACTGTATCATCCATTCCATATCAGACTTTATTACTATTACCTACAGTTCGACAACACGTGTTATTCAAAGAAACCATTTTCATTCAAAAAGCGGCTAACGTTACAACACTCGTACAAAAATAAACAATAACAAACAACACAAACCAACAAACAAGAGACAACAGAAACAGAGGAAAAGAAATCAACAACACCATCATATCACTGAGGACCCTAGCTATTAGAGGGCTGCTCCTCATCGACAATGGCTGCTGCATCTGTATCCTCTTGGTCGACAATATCCTTTACAAAGACATCGAGGAGAGACATCTGATAACTGGGGAACGGCCCCATCATCTGCAGTATCCCCCACTAGTAAGCGAATGGAATCTCAAGAATTGGAGCTCCGGGTTCAACCTCATAAAGATTCGGCATTTCGGCATCAATGTCCTCTTCCAGTAAAAATTGCCATCGCAGCCCCCTCAAGGCCTCCTGTATGCACCTCACTCTCGCAGCAGCCGAGTCCTCTTGAAAGGGAATATCTGCCGCCATTTTAATACGAGCAACGAAGAAAAAAAACAAGAAAAGCATGCAAAACGGTGAGAAGTAATATCTACAACAGTTCCTTTAATACTTGCAAACCCACCACAACTTTCCCTCTTCCGTAACCAAATTAATGACAACCTTTCATTTCCAACCTTGAAAAGTCAACATGCTACCTCTCTAACTTCCAAAGCGTAACAGACTCATTGGTGCATGCATGCAAGCCTCATTCCCGAGGACCTCCATTCGAGCACATTACCCACATCGAGCATTCGACCATCACTACCATCATTTATTACAAAGAAGCATTTCATCATACCATCGACTATAATTCCTTCTGACCATTATAACCAGATAATAATAACTTTCGATCATCATTACCTTCAAGCTCATCACTGTACCTCGCCCCTATAAGAGTATTCGCTTACATTCGTCTACAATATCAATCAGACATGGCAATATAAATAAAGAGAAAATACTCTGTCCATTCCAAAATAGCAAATTTAACAGTCAAATTACATTTCTACTATCAACCCTACACAAAAGAAACAACCCCCTCCAAACATAGCATAACAGAAACTTATAGAAATTCAAAACATTCCCACCCTCAACCCGAAGCCCTACTACCGGAAGGACCAGTACCGCTCGCCACATTCTGCTCCTCGATGATCTTCTCAGCACAAATGAGACTTTCGGCCAGTGCCATCAGAAAGAGATAGCGCCGTTCGGCAGTCGAAATATTAAAACCTCAGCTGTTCCCAAAGATAAGAATATCGGTTTCCATTGAAGAACTCCTCAGGCCCTGCTTCCACAAGGTCTGCCATGTCCCAGGTCAGGTCATGTTCGCCAAAAATCTCTACGTGCAGTTCTGCCATTTTTTTCCCCACTTGACGGTCCCGTGCAAACCCCGTCCTCTTCTGGTAACGTCTGTTCGACATTGTATCTATCGAAATGTCAAGAATATGGAGAACAGAGCAGAAGACTATTGCAAATGAAGGAAGATACAACGTACCTCCACAATAGCCCATATTTATATGCCTCAATACATTTATTATCCTATAACCAACGACATCCCTTGAAAATCAACTTTTACTACTTTCCCAAAAAACAAGACAGTCAAGCTGCTCAGATTCCATGAGCGAACAGTTTTCTCAGCGAACACCTCTCCACCTGGCTACGAGACCTTCGCTGAGAAGGGTCGAATGTAGTAGCCTACTCAAATGTATCGAACCCGACTTAATCCCTACAATAGGTTCCGAGAAATCCCACAAAGACAAACCTTCAACACCAGACAGAACTTTGAGAATTGATCAGTGCATTGCAGTAGACATCCTTCGACCATATCTACATACGGTCGAAGAATGACAAAGCAGACTGACAGCCAGCTCGCCAGAAAGAACTTCGAGAATGGATCAGTACATTACAGCAGACATCCTTCAACCATAACTACATACGGCCAAAGTATAACAAGACAGATAGACAGCCAACTCACCAGACAGAACTTTGAGAAAGGATTAACACCCAAACAGCAGACATCCTTCGACCTCACTATCACACGGTCGAAGCAAGATAAGACAGACAACTACCTCATTGGCTAAGACAGCGGATTTATTAGCCCGTGCATCTACAGTGACAAGCACAACCACCGCACCTTTCAGAGCCATCACCGATAAATACAGCAGTAACAGTACCGACAAGACCGGCGCTCGTCACTCGCCACTCGCCGAGTTTTTCTAAAAATGTTATCATGTAAACCGGACCCATGCTTGATGACTCAGCTCCCTATGCTTCTATAAATTGAGGAGATGGGAAACCAAGCGGGGGTTGCAAAAATCTCCTCCAGCCTTCTCATTTTTACCTTCGACCACCCCATAACTTCTGTACTCGAACCAGAAATTTACTCTTCAATAATACAATCTATCTTAAAAGTCCTCATCAAAGGTCGTAGAGAGTCACATTCGGGCCTCTACACAAGTATTTGGCTTTGGTTATATCTTATCTTTGGTCATTTTCTTGTTCCCTTTGATTGAGGATTGAGTCTACTTTGTAAAGGCCAACTGCCGCCCAAACGGAGTTAGCTCCCTAGAGGCGTTGCTATTTTTAATGAGCAGCTATAGAGGAATTATAAGTTTTGGAGATGTAAATGGGAGGGGATTAGGTAATGGAGCGCCTGATTATTCGGCATGGTTTTACACTAGAGAGGGCGGAGTTCTAATTATTTTTAATTTGGTTTTTTTTTACGGGGAGTTGGATACAGCCTGAAGTATATTCGAGGAGCTTCGGTTCCTGAACTTCTATAAGAAGCGTTAGAGACAGAGAAAGAATAATCGATGTTCAGACTTAGGAAAAATAGGAAAGAAAGCTTGCATCGAGAACTAAATGTAATAATTGTGTATTCAGATAGTCATGAAAGAATGGCGTGTTAGAGATTAAACTCGACAACAAAAAGAATATTAGCATATGAACATATATAATATATTAGATATAATATAAAATAATTTTGTTGAAATATGGAATCTGATTTCAGGTTCATAAAAAATGGCCGAACCTTTTCAAATCAATGATAAAGATATGTTTGAGAACCTTGCAGATGAAAAGCCCCTACTAATTGATATGACTCCTTGTATTTTAAAGTTAGGTGGTAGGTATAGGGTAGGGTCGAGGAGTATGGATGTGGCTAGTGTCGACCAATTTATGATGATACCCAGGGATGTCAAAGTGTCTGATGAGGAGGGTACTGAGACAGATGTGGATCACAAGCCACAGGCTAGTGATCGAGAAGGTAGTGGTGGGGGGGGAGAAAGATATTGAAGATGATGATGAGGCCTATTATGGAGAGGGTCTCGAAACAAGTAAGATTTTTAGTTTTAAAAAGAAGTACGGTATTCCTCAAAATATTAGGTTAGAGGAATATCAATATGACATGACTGATCAAGAAATTCCTTTGTATGGCATTCTTATCCATTGAGAACAAATCAAAAAGGGTTTGAAGCTTCAACTTCAAGCTGATCAGAAGAGGTTGTTAATTTTTTTTGATGTGGCACCTGATAAGTTTAATCCTAACGTTTATGACCACTTTCGCATATGTGGGGTGATAAACAGTCGTTTAAAGGCAAGAGGGGAAAAGTTGATCATGGTTGATGATCTATGTATGTACTACATACTCAAACAAAGCTCTCAGAAGTTAGGATATCGGTACTTGGTATAGATTTTAAAGAAATCTCTATTTTATTACATGGTATCAATAGGAGGACAGTATAGCGATGGACGTCTTTTTGTTTTGGGAAACGATGAGTTTGACAAGAAAGATTCGGGGGAGACCTTTGAAGGAAAGTCTTTCCGTTTATGTTTATGGTTAGGTAACGTAATTATCGATGATTAGGATTTGTTTGTAGTTGCTGAAATCGTTGTGTAACTATTTATTTGTGTTTGTATAGCTTTGAAGGAGATTGATAGGAGCTCGACTGTAAAAGTGAAGTTATACAATATTAAGAAAGGCTTTTATGATAGGATCGATAACCTAATTATCGATCAAGATAAAGTTACCACTTTATTTCGTGAAGCAGGGTTATAGAAACCGAGGGCTAAGATGTTTTGGCTGTCGATAGAAAGTTGTCAGCGACAAACATAAGTATTGCGGACTTGAGCTTGTCCCTCGAAAATCCTACACTAAGTAGTTACACCACCGATTCTACAACTACAGAAAGGGATGCGATGCTGATGGAACAGTTCAGCAAGAGTAAGAGAAAAAGGGCTTCTAGTCAGATTGTTATCCCCTGCTACCTCCGAAAAGGGCTTCTCAAAGATCAGTAATCGTGGAGGAGGCAAAAATTGATAAAACCCAAACTGCTGTTCGTGATGGGCGACCTCCAAAGGCTTCGACAAACATGTTGCTGAAGAAGAAGATATCTTCAGAGTTGACGAAGAATAAATTCGTCGAGGAGTCGGAAACTGAGGCCCAAAAGACCATGGATGCTTATGTGTCTGAGACAACTATGCTGGAGGGGGAAGTTGACGATTGTTTGGTGGGGGCAGAAAGATTGATGACTTTTCTCAGCGAGGGCCACCAAAACAAGTCTAAGGTGAGGATATTTTCTAATTTGCTTCGATTAAAGAATTTGGTACCCTATTTGAATACTCATTTAATGAATGAAATACAAATCAGGAAGTTGTTAACCGAGGCTAAACCTCTTATTGTTGGTGCTGGTACTTTGGCAAATCAGCTACTTGCCTACAAGAATATTAAAAAAGAGCTGGTGAAGGATAAAGAAAATCTTATTAAGGAGAAGAAGAAGTGGGAGGCGAGGCTGGGTAGGTATTAGCTTGATACAGGGAATGCGAGGGAAGTTGCTCTTCGCGAAGTGATAATTTTTTTTGATAAACAAGTCGAGAAGATAAGGGCCGACCTCGTGAAGGATAAAAAGGAGGCTTTGTCTTTGCATAAAATAAATTTTGAGAATGATGTGCAAGAACAGATCAATGCTGCTGGAAGGGCGATGGACGTGGAGAATGAATTTTTTTTGAGGAGGTTACGGTTGAACATATTCGAGAGAATTTGGATACGTGAAAGAGGATAAAGGCCAATTTTGCAGGACAGTTCGAGGATATGGAAAGTAGAAAATATTTTTACAAGAAGTTAGCTGCTACGGGTAAACAGTTTTTACTCGATTTAGACCTGAAGGACGATGTTCCTGAAACACCTAAGGTTCCAAGTTGACTTAAGGCAACTTAGGATTCGGAGATTTCGATTCCCGAGGGTTTTTGTAATAGCCTAATTTTAGGATTCGGACTTAGCCCTTACACTAGATGTAATTAGAATGCTAATAATAACTAACACAAAAGTTTAGCATGGAAAAGCTTTGAATAGTTTAAAAACCATGACCTCTCTTGAGGATTTTAGAAAAGGATAGATGTTATTGAGAATGCTAGCAATTAAAAGATGTTTTGTAGAGACTTTCTTGATATCAAAAGTTTATCCCTCATCTGTAGTTCTATGGAACTATTAATAGGTCTTATAATATAACTGTTCGACGACAATTAAATCTTTTAATGATGGACGTTACAAAGTATAAGTGAGATATTTATTGACCAGGTTCTGTAACGGTTTGATTTCTGCTATTGTGTAATGGCTCTATTGATGACTGTACACTTTGCACAGATCAAAACTGTTAGTGTAGAGGCCGAAAGTGATGTTTTGGACTGTGGAAAGTTTGATCATGTCTTCAGTACTACTTCTTGTATGCTAATGAGATCGAGGACGATGTTTAAGTCCGAGATATAAAAGAAGCTATTACAAGACGGCTCTCAACCAAGAGCACGATGATTACTCTGGACGAGTGGTGTTGGTTGAGACATTCTTGTTGTCTATGTTTCTTAATTTTGTTGCTTTATTTCAGATTGTGCCACATATTCTATTGGTGAGACCGAAAGCTCATTTTACTCGAAGATGAAGCATGAGTTTGAGATGCAGAATAAGCCACTACAACCACCCCCTCTCATCCAATAGTACGGGAAGTATGTACGGGTGAGTGGTGCTGGCTGAGAAGCATCATTCAATATTGTAGTTAATATATGATTTCCTTTTTTGAATGTTCTATTTGTGGTTGTTTGGTTCCCTAGAACCAATGGGTCAAGTCAAATTTTGTTGCTTGGGGAATCTGTCCAACGTTTGGAATATGGAGAGGCTGCTTTGATTGTTGATTATAGTATAAAAAGAATTTTAATGTGGGTGGATGCATCCAAGTATTCATCTTTGAGTTTTTTTTTCTCTAATTTCTTCTTTATCTTTTGAATTTGGTTTACAATGGGAAAGATGGTGATAACGAGGACTCAGGCTCGTGAGTCTAAGATTCAGAGGAAGATGGAGGAACTGCATATCAGGTATTTGGGTACCAACAGTTACATCTGCCCACTCCAATTTTGGTATCTCCCACTTATCATCATATGTCATATGTAGAAGTGATGGGGGCATGGGATGACCATTTTCAAATAGTAAGTTTCTATTATCTGTTGACATCTGAGGAAAAGTGTTGTAACGGTCTTCGATTGCTAGCAGAGAAGGTTGTCATAACTGAAGATGAAGTGGTAGGCGTTCGGCCGAGGGAGTCTCCTCGGTATCTTACTAATGAGTGGGTCATGTTGAATAAATGAGGCCTTTCGTCTATCACTTACATGTTAGGAGGTGAGGAGGATGCATAGGATCATTTCCTTCCATGCACCATAGATTTTGGCTATGAAGAAGATCTTACGTCTATGAATTTCCATTTCTAAATGTTTCTGGGACTTTGCAGCAGGGGACCCGGGTTTAATAATTGCTTTCGTGTTGGCTACAAAGATATTGTTCAGTTTGCCTTCTGATATAAATGTGAAAGTAATTTGTATAGGGTTTGTATGTAAATACTAAATTTGAGGAAGCTAATTAGAACATTGTGTAATCTGTAAAGTATTTTGTAATAGATAATTTTGAACTTAATTATATTTTTGTTCCCTTAATATGATCTTTTGGCTCGAGCTTGCTTGTGTAATTTTTTGTTTGCATAATTGGCGGTTGTAACATGGGTGGTTACGTATCATGGGTATGACAGTAAATGGTAGTGGGGGTCGAGGTTTGAAAATTTAGAGGAGTTTGAGGATTTGATTATAGGGAAGGTAAGTAAGATGATTTGGAGGGAAGAACGATATATTGTTTTCGGTATCTGGTTATTCTAGCTGGGTGTCAGTGTTCTGCAAACTGCGAGGAAGGGTGTTTATGTATCTGTAGGTGCAACTGCTAGATTGTCTTTTATCTTTTATGTTGTCATTTGGATAATTGCTCATACATATTCTGAGGTGATACGCTATGATATGGAAACAATGATCTTGTTGAGATATTTATGGAATTGATGTGGATCTTCTATCATTCAGCAAAGTGTGCTCGAATAATATATCTTTTTGTTAAATCAGTGGAGTAAAATTTTCAAATATCTTCTTGGTGGTTATAAAATCATGAATCTTGGCTAATTATTATTTGTACCTTCTGTGCTGAGAATTATGCTCTGTAGGTAGGGTGAATAACCATGGTGAGGACTCGTGCTTAGCGTGTGGATTAAGTAGTGGATGGTCAGTTCTAGATCAAGGTTGCAGAACTTCAGGAGCAGTATTTTCATCGATTGCCGTATGATGCTGTGCTACCTGAATGGCTATTGAATATGATCGGACTAGACAATTAAAGTAAGCGTGTAGAGTATGACCGCTTCTTCTGGCACGACGTGTATCATAGGTTACTACTGAATGCTACGGTGCAAGAGTTGACTGTTCGCCAGCTCGCATGTGACAGGATTATTGAAGAGGATGCACGGCCAGCGAATGGAGAGATAACTTTATGCAGGGAAGTGCACCATCGAGGCTATTTCAGATGTGACTGGTGGGCTTTGTAAACACGAAGCGTAGAAGTGAGAAATATGTAATCTATTTTTAGGTATTCTGTGGTTGAATAAATGTAAGAGGGATTTGGAGATAATAAAGTAATGTGATGTTTTTATCTGATTGAATAAAGTATTCTGCTATATTCTATGCATATAGATATTGTAGAGGACAGCTGTAGGATTTTAACAACTGTGTTGATATCTTCAAATATTAAAAATTGAGCTATTTTAGAAATGTTGTACAATCTTGGTAGAGCATAAAAGTAAGACAATTGGTCGTTTATGCATTGTGTTGTGGAAGTGGGGTAGAATAGTTAATGGCAGACAATAAAGGCAGACGTGATGATGGCAAACATTATCACAGAAGTCATGATGGTGTTTTGAAATGAAAAGATGTGCCTGCAGCAACTGTGGGGATGGCTAATGCATGTCAGAAAGAGTCATCATTTCATAAACCGAGGGAGTGTATAAAATCCTGACTCTCTCTCCCACATAAATTATCAAACATTTTAGAAATATAAAAAAGTGGTCAAAATCTTATTGTCAGGGAGAGGAGACGTTTGAGAGATGAGTGTGATTTGAGAAGGAAATCTTCATCAAGTAATAGGAAATAGTTGGAGAAACGATGGGAGCGCTCATTTGTGAAAAAATGTTTTGGCAAAGCTGAGGATTGCAGTTCGACGAGTACAGGATGGTGATGTAAACTGTGTCTATTTACTTTGTGAGTAATCTGTTTCATGTATTAATCTGTATGGTTTAGAAATTTGAATGATTTAGTAATTTGTATGATTATTTTGAATATATTGGGTTTTGGAGATTTTGAAAATACATATGAGAAAGGCCGACAGTGTAGGTGTTGTGGTATATGTATTTTACCAGTAGAGAGAAAAAATATTTGTTTTTGAGAAGAAGAAGGAAATTTGAAATGAATCGATATTTTCTTTTAGGTTTGGGAATTGGGAAAATAGACGTGATGACTGGGTAGAGGGTGGGTTTGTTATTACTGTTTGTGATGCAGAGATAATGATCAAATATGTTTCTATATCTGTAGGACTAGTATGCATTCTAAACCTAGTACCCCACTAGTAAATTTGTAATATCGTCCAGTTTCGAGGAAACTTCATTTTTAGGGAGGCGGGACGAGTGTAGTGATATGTAGGAAGCTATGAATAGTATGGGGACGGCCGTAGAGGTTGCGGAACCCAGTAAAACTGAGGTAGTGGTGGAGAAGGAGGATAGAAAAGAGAAATATAAAATCCTTGTAATATACCACGAGGGGGTAGATGTAGGGAATAATTACTTGAAAAATAAATAGAAATTGCATGGAGATTGGGGGAGTTATGAAAAGTACCAAGGTCTCTGGCTCAGAGCCAGTATCTCCGGGAAAGGAGATGAGGCAGTATATTATCAGGTCCCATGTTTGGAGAAGTGGAGGAAGGATAGAGGTATTTGTGAGGGGGCTATCCTCTCCTATTATAATGGTCTTGGGCTATCAAGCCCGAGTGGTAAATTTTTGCTTTCATGAATTAGGTCGTATATGGCCTTAGAATTCTTCTTACCTACTTTAAAAAAGGGGTTATAAATATCTTACAGTACTATCCTATCCAGTTGAATGGGAATGTCCATGAGATGATGAGGGTATGTGTGGTACTGAATTAAAAATTGAAGAAGGAAGGGACTGCTAAGCAGTTCGGAGCTGAAGATGTGTTGAAGTTTTATAAGTTGAAGTATATTGAAAGTCGAAGTAGTGGTTACCTATATAGTGATTCGTTTGGGCCAAATTTTTTTGACTTTGAATCTGCTGGTAGACCATGGAATGGCCACCTTGTGTGGGTAAAGGGTAACTGTATGCAGGTTCCTGATGAACCAACGCTCGACCTGAATCATAGATATTATAATCCGAAAACGTAATATTGACCAATCTTCAAATAACTGATATTTGGTTTTTGATCTGTTACTTCATGCTATGTTCTTTATTTTGGCACAACCCAAACCGTCAGCTACGCCTGATAAGACTAGCATGTTCGATTGTCTTGCTCAAGATCAAAATGAGCTAAAGTAGGCACTCGGAAAGTAGGGCATCTGAAGATACAAAAGGGTAAATTCTGCAGTACCCAAAGTTCAACGAGCTCATGAGAAATGAGATATGGCCAAAGGGATAGTTGTCGAGACCATTGCAGACGCGTTGAGTATACCTCTTGTACCTCAGACTACCATGTAGACTACTACTCAGAAGGTCCGAAAGCCAGTACAGCAGAGTACCTCTATTATAGGGGTTGTGGCTAAGGGCCAAAAAACAACAATGGCTATGTCTGGTGGTGTGGAGGAAAAACTTAAAGTGAACGTATCTACTCTCGAGAAGGTTGAGAAGAGCTATCTGAAGAGAAAATGGCATGGAGAGGATGGCAGTTACAGTTACCAATCCCTCAAGTTACGGCCAGGCTTAACTGACTAAGAAAATCTGTTAACAAACTAAGAAAAACTGTTTAACTGACTCTACCTTTTTGTTGTTTGTACTAGCAGCTCTCAACATTGCTGAAGGGCGCATGACAATGCTTGGACAAGAGGAGCAAGGAGTTTAGCGCTTTGATGGTGATGTTTGAGGCTCAGTCAGCTCGCTTAATAAATCTCAAAGATGAACTCCTGTTAGAGAAGGAGAGGAGAGCTGAAGAGGCCGCAGTGGCTGCAGATAAGCTTGGTGTTCTATCTAAGCATGACAAGCTTATGACGGATTCGGTTGCAACAACCTTAGTGGAAAGAAACTACTATATCCAATCCTATTATTACCTTAGATTAAGTGAGGAAGATGTGGCACTCACCCGTAGTGGTAGATATAAGGAGGTGGGGCTCCCTTCGGAGTTCAAAATGGAACCACTGGCTGATAATACGGATGTTTTGCCTGAGAAAGAGTCAGACCTACCTTCACGCCGTACAGAGCCAGTCCAATCTGCTGAGCCAATATTGGACCCTCTAGGTGAATGTACGGAAGCAGTTCCTTCTCTGGAGCAGACGTTGAAATCTCCCTTTGAGGTAGACATTAACAAGAACTTTCAACCATCCTGTTGTATCCTGTCTTATGTTTTGTAGCTCATTTGAATTGGAGATGATAGTTCTTTGTATAATCGTATACTATTATTATTTGGAGTGATGTTCGAAATATGTTTTTCATAAATATTTGCATTATAATAAGATATTTGTAATCTGTATTAGAGAGAGAGCAATTGAGGAAAACAAACTCTGAATTGGAGAGGTCCCTGGGTAGAGCGAGGGACTTTGTGGCTTATATCCAACAGGTACTTAATAAAATTGAATATGAGATAAAGTAATTTATGTTGAACTCTTTGAAAACTTTTAAAGAGTTATATGATCAGCAGTATAGATATGCTAAGGTAAAAATAGAAAGAGATGAGGTGGTAAGAAAGGAAGAGGAAAGGGGATTATTAGATTACAAACCAAAAGAATTGACATGTTTTAATGAACCGAGTGATAAGGTGAGATGTCAGTGCATGTTTGTTTCTCTAACATTATATTTTGAGGTCGAAGTAGATAGCGAACGAGGGTTAAAAGAAACTTATATAGAGTTGTTGAAGGAGAGAAGTGTAGTTCTGGACCCAGCTCGAGTTATGTTTTTAGCTCAAGAAGCACGTAATCGTCATAGTGTTGAGGCGAAAAGGTATTCGGCTCGAGCTGGTGTGTCTATTGTATGAGATGATGTAGAACTTTTAAATGATGCGTTTTGCTTTATGTAAGATCAGAAGTCTATGAGAGTTATATTTTTCAGGATAAGAAAAGAACAAATAGAGGTTCAAAAGAAATTAGAGGGTGAATTAAAGGGGTTACAGGATAAGTTATTTCAACGTGAGGATCCAAAAATTACTTTAGCAACACGATTGTCAAAAGAAGTGGCTGTTCGAATTAAGGTAGAAGAGGATTTGAGGGTTTAGGTGTATTGCAGAAAGACACTCGTCAGCAGCTACATAAGCCACAAATGACATTGAAGGATCATCTATATCCGTTGCTAGCAAAGGTCGTTGCATGAGCAGAGCATGAGCGTCATATAGACGATGTTATGAAATTTTATGGGGGAGAACCGTCTTGGGTAGAAAACAATTTTAGGATATTCGTGACGGGGTGTGGGAAGGATTTTGATATGGAAAACTCCAAGGCTGAGAACATGTGGTTTGCCAGAGGTGACGGACGAATTGTTGGTGCTAAATACTTTTCGAGGTCAAGGGAACTGCCATCAGAAGAGGGCGAGGATTAGGTCAAAAGCCTGATACCCCAATCGCGGTGGAAGGAACGTCTGCAGGAGGTGGTGACTTTTGAGCCTCCAAAGGATGTACAAGTAACAAACAGAAAGAGTTCAGGAGATAAAGGGAAGTCTTCCCATTCCTTGAAGAGTAGAAAATGGGGTATTCTCGGTTTTCTTTCCCGTCCCTGCATATGTGCTAGATTTTTGTATACTGTTATTGATGATATAAAAATTTTATTCTCTGTGATGATAAATGAAACGGCATATTGATATTATTCTGATACCATGTTATTGTTTTAAATCTTTTAACTGTGGGATGCAATATGTTGGTAAAATTGAATTGCTTATGAACATAAACTGTGATGACCGGTGGAGTTAGTAGTTGTTCAAAGTCAGTGTGACACTTTTTGTGCCCATAACGAACAACTGATTGCAGAGTTAAGTTCAAGTCAGGTCACTCTAAAGAGTGCTACCAAATTAGTAGAGAGAACGAAGGTAGAAATGGTGAAGGAGCGAGATGTTGGAGCTCTATTGTCAGAGGACCTACAAAAGAAAAATGTGGATCTAGCCAATGGGCTGAGAAAAATAGTGGAGTTAAGAGAAATTATAAGAAAGAAAGTGGTGGAATTTACATGTAGTTCGAGAAATACAGGTCAACTGGGAGCAGAGTTGACATCAGCTCGATTTTTGTGAGATTGTCCCGCCGTATAGGAACCACAAGTCCCCTCATAGAGTTTGTGTAGGAACTTCTATGCTTTTTTGCTCGACAAACATTCAAGGTACGGTCTTGTGACTGAGATTTTGTAAAGGAGGTCATTGTCCACGATGTATCGCTTAGCATTATCAAGTGTCTCTTTTATGTGGGATCTATAGGGAGTTCGCCGTCAAATATGTTTTTAGTCCCAATATACTTGAGGTATGGTTGTCTCCAATCATCCTCATCCTCTTTAAGGCCCCTAGTATTTATAGAATACGAGCTTATGATGTTAACACTGGGGGGGTTGATACTTTAATATTTAGATAATGGACCTCCGTCCCAAGTATTCCAGCCAGATACGCGAGAGAGTCCGAATGCCGATTCATACCGCGCGGTAAATGAAAGATAGTAATTCTTTTGAATCTGCTCATCCTGTCAGCTACTGCAACCGCATAGTCGACCATTTTTCGGTTCTTCTGGAACTTTTTTGTGTAATGGTACACAATGAGTAATGATCTTGTGTAAACAGATAATTTGGAAACTCCAATTTCTAGAGACATATCTAGACTTTGAATTATTGCTTCATACTCGGCCTCATTGTTGCTTGCTTCATACTCGGCCTCATTGTCATTGGAAGGTGTGATAAGTACAAATCTGATACCTGACCCTGGAGGTCCGGAAGATCTGTCTGTTAAAAGGTATCATCCCTTCTAAGATATCTAGTCTGACCTTTCTTTAAATTATTCTTCATAAAAATCTATGTTGTCCTCTTCCCAATCAGGATCTTCTATGGGGAAGTCTGTAAGAAAGTCTGCTACTGCCCGACCCTTTTCATAATGTCTTGGTTTAAAATGGATGTCGTGTTCGCCAAGAGTGATTGACCATTTTTGTACTCATCTGGATTTTTCTCGTTTGGATAAGATTTCTCACAAAGGATAATTAATCACCATTCTAATTGAGTGGGATTGAAAGTACTATCTTAATTTTTATGATGTGTATACAAGAGCTAAGAGTAGTTTCTCAGTTTTGGTATATCGAGATTATGCCAAAGTGGGAGTTTTGCAGATGAAGTAGACAGGTTTCTTCATTTTCCTGTCAAATCGAATGAGTGCAGAACTTAAGGATTCTTCAGTAACTGCAAGATAAATGGTGAGTTCATCCCCTTCGCTAGGTGTACTCATCACTGGTGGTGAACCCGATTAAAATTTAAGTTCTTAAAATGCTGCTTCGCACTCTGCTATCCACTCTATCTCAGGATCTTTCTTAAGCTTTTTTTTTGTTGTCCCTTCATGCAATAAGTTGAACAGCCATCGACAGCGATCCAAAGACTTTGAAACGAAATGGTATATTACGGCAATCATGCGTGCTAACTTTTGGACGTTTTTCTTTGTTTTTCGAGAAGGCATAGATAATAATGCACAAATACAATCTGGATCAGCTTCGATACCGTGTTTATTGATTATCTAACCCAAGAATTTCCCTGACTGGACTCCGAACTGACATTTGTCGTCGGGGTTGAGTCTCATCTTGTAGAAATGGAAAATTTTGAAAGTTGTGCATAGATCTGCAATATGGTTTTCCCCATTAAGACTTTTATACAAAATATTATCAATGTAGACCTCCATTATCTTTACATGGTGATCTTTGAACATCTACGTCATCAGGCGCTGCAAAGTGGCTACAGCGTTCTTGAGACTGAATGGCATGACCTTATAGCAGTATAGGCCGTGTTCTATAATGAAAGATATTTTCTCTTGATTATCAAGTAGCATGGGTATTTGATTGTAGTCGAATGTGACATCCATCATAGACAGAAGCTCGTGTTCCGAAGTTGAATCGAGTAGGTAGTTTATGATAGGCAGTAGAAAACTATCCTTTGGAGTATGTTTGTTGAGGTCCGTAAAGTCCACGCAGACTTTGACCTTTCTGTTCTTCTTTGGGACCGCGATAATGTTTGATATCCATTATGGGTAATTGGTCTTTCGGATGATGCCGACTTCAATGAGTTTGTCAATTTCTTTATTGAATTTTTCTTGGAGCCTTGGTGTTAAACTTTGCTGTTTTTGCTTGACGGCTTGGACTTTTTCTTTTAGATTAAGCTAATGGCAGGCCAGATTTGAATCAATGTTTGCCATTTCATGAAATGTCCAAACGAAAACATCATTGTTGCCTTTAAGGAATTGGATGAGTGCTTTACGCCCTATTGTGAACAGAAGAGTAAGGATGAATGTCCCACGCTTGTCGCCATTGATCTTGATGTACTATGTAGGTTCTGCACTGGGCAAATGGTGTTCCATAGAGTTTACTGTATAGTTTTATGTAATGTGTCCTATCGTATTCTATAATTTCTATGCCAGCAGTGATTATGTTGGTTCTGGTACAATGGTAACAGAATTTTCCCATGCTCGAGCTAATTTCTGGCTCCATTTGATTTCATGGACGTAACCGTTCCATTCAAAACGTAACGCAAAATGATAAGTTGATGGGATAAAGCACATATTGTGTAGCCAACAACGTCTCACTATCCCTAAATAGCAAAGCATGGCATTGACAACATAAAAGACCACGTCGATAGTTACTGGTCCTGCCATGATGAGAAGTATAATCTTGCCAACTCGTTCTGCTTTAGATTCATTGAATCGACAGATATCAATGTCGTTAGGCTCGACTTTGTTGGCCAGCCCAATTTGATCGATCGTACTTTGAAACAATAGTTTGATAGTGCTGCTAGTGTCTATCATCATCATGTGAAGTACCATTTTTCACATTTTAAACATGATCACCAAGGCATCATAGTGAGGAAAGTTGACATGCCGAACATCGCAGTAATTGAAAGAAATTCTTATGCGCTGAGAGATGGATACTAGAAGTAAATGAGCTTCTTTGTCTAACATGGATAAATCATGTCATTGGCCAATACGTCTCCTTTTGCTCCTGTTTGACTCTGTCGCGATCTAAGTCTCAACGAAATGGCAGAGTGAGATATGGTATAAATGCTTATCGGCCGCCGATTCTTCGATTTGCATAGCTTCTATGGGGTTTTTGTAAATCCCATTCTGATAACTCTCAATGTCCACGACGTACTCGTACATTCGCCCATCTGCGAAGACATATTTCAACAATCGTTATAAGGCAAAATAGTGTTCTGCCTCATGATGTCGGACCTTGTGATGAATGCAGTATGGTTTGTTCTCAATGGGTTGAAGATACTATGCATTATGGATGAATCTTTGTTTCTGTAGTATAGGATAAATATTGGTTAATGGTCACGCTCATCTTTGGAAGACAATGTTTCGGTAAGTTACTTCCCTTTCGAGGTCGTTCGTCATTGGACTTTATTTATTTCCTATCTCCTCCTTAATCTGTAGCATGGTTATAATCTGGATTGGTTGAATGGTCTCGAGCTGTCAATGCTGATTTCTGAGATTTTTGTGGAGACTGCCTGTCAGAGGCCATTCGCTCCATGTTGATGTATCCGTTAACTTTTTCAATCATGTCTTCCAATGTTGTTAGATTGTTTAGGATGAGGTATTCCTTTGCCCTGCTATCGACGGGCAAAGTGTTGGTAAAAGCTGAAATAGTGATCTTCTGGTCAAGACGATCTACTTTTCGAGCTAACTTCAAGAAATTTTTAGTGAACATCTTGAGCTTCTCTCCTGGTATCTGTTTGAGGCTTAAAAGAGAGTACATATTTTCTTCATTGTCTCTTTTGCGTGAGTAATTTTTGATAAAAAATTTGCGTAACTGTTCGGAAATTGTGATCGTTCCTTCAGGCAGTGTGTGAAACCACCGTAAGGGTTCGCCAGATAAGATGTGGTTGGACGTGGAATGTAGACATAAAGCATCTTGGAACTCTTGGACGTGCTCCACTGGATCAATTCCTTTGTACTTTCGGATCATTGAGGTATGAAACCATGCGGGGACCTCGCCATCCAGCAGCTCTTGCGCGATCGGGCTCTTTTGTAATCTATTATGGAATCCTTTCCTCAAATTCTGAGCTTTGAGTAGATCTTTAATTCGTCTATAAACATGATCCTGAGTCTCATACTATCGAGTTGCAGTGACTGGGCGTGTGACGCATCCTTCTCTAGGATTGTGGTCGCTACTCCCTTTACTTAAATATTCTTTTACCAGGACTCGAACTCTTCAAAGTAGATTATCATTATGTCTGACTCCCTCCAGGCCACCATTTACTCCTTGTTGGATGTCCTGGATTGGGATGGGCTCTATTTATGGCTGTTGATGGTTAGATCGAAGCACACCTCCTGCATGATTGCCCTTCTGAGGAGGTCCTATTTTGTCATGAACGGAGATTCGCGAGCCTTCAGGTTACATGGCTTTATTCTTCTGGGTGGCGACCTGCTGACCCTGTAGAACCCTTAACGCGTCCTGTACACTCGCTAGCTATTACTCTTGAGCGGTACGTCTTTCAGTTTAAGAATTTAAAGTAGCGCGCCGATCTGCCAGTGTTTCATTCTCGTCTACCTGAACGATCGGCGTGCTCTGACCTGGAAGGGTCATTTTAAAAGAAGATGATCAGCAGCATTTTGAGATGATGGGATTGAAAACTTCAATTTCCATAGACGATGCCAAATGTAATGGCCTAATTCTGAGATTCCGACTTAGCCTTTACACTACATGTAATTAGAATGCTAATAATAACTAACACAAAAGTTTAGGGTTGAAAACCTTTGAATAGGTTAAACTCTCTTAAGGATTTTAGAAAGAGATAGATGTTATTGTGAATGCTAGCTATTACAAGATGTTCTGTAGAAACTTTCTTGATATCAAAAGTTTGTCCCTCATCAGTAGTTCAATGGACTTATTTATAGGTATCATAATATGACCGTTCGACGACCATTAAGTCCCTTAATGATGGACGTTACAAAGTATAAATAAGATTATTTTTGGCCAGGTTGTGTAATGTTTTGAGTACTACGGTTGTGCAATAGCTCTAATGATGACTACATACTTTGCGCTGATCGAACTGTTATTGTAGTAGTCGAAAGAGATGTTTTAGACTAAGGAAAGTTTGATCATGTCTTCAGCAGTATATCTTTTATACTGATGAGATCGAGGACGACGCTTGAGTCCGAGATACAAACTAATCTATTACATGATAGCTCTCAACAAAGAACACGAGGATTACACTGGATGAGTGGTGTTGGTTGAGACATTCATGCTGTCAATGTTTCCTAATTTTGTTTCTTTACTTTTGATTGTACCACGTAGTCTATTGGTGAGACCAAAAGCTCATTTTGATCAAAGATGAAGCTTAAATTTGAGATGCGGAATAAGATACTAAAATTTTTGTCCCGAGGAAATAATAGATGAGCTTACTCCAGGGGAACATATGATGGTCGATCCTGCCATCTCTCCCCCTGCAGATTTAATATCTATTTTTGAAAGATGTATATTTTTAATGAAAGAAGTAAAAATAGTAGATGGGACCAAAACAATATCTTGTTATTTTCTTGAATGCGTATGTTAATAATTTTGAAGAATATTTTGAAAGTAATGTATGCATAATTTTTGTTAAATTTATGCTAAGTATTTTGTTCGACAAGATCGATAGTAAGAGATATGATTGTAGATAGTGGCAGAGTGTTGCTTTAAAGCAAGTATTTGAGATGATTGAAAGAGGGCCATATAATTGCATCTATCTAAAATGATTACCAAATATTATTCCTCGATGGGATATCTGGGTTTTGATTGAAAATAACAAAACATGATATGTTTTGTTTGATAAGTAAGGAATGTAAACGAGAATATCCTGTAATTTGATAGTGTTTGTCGAAGAGATAAATGTTAGTTATGATGCATAGTGATTAAGTATGTATCGATACTAAGTAAAAGTATAGATAGTAAAGATGAATATATGTCAGATGTAATTGAAAGTGAAGATAGCATTATTAGAATCAGTCGAAAGTGGTTACAGTTGTTATCTATAAAACATTTTTAGTTGGGCTGCGTTCTATGGATATTCGTGCTGTATTTCGTCTTTGATCATTAATCAGTAAGTCCCACTTTTGATTTTGTCACTGATAATTTGCCATAAATTTTAAGTCCAGTACTGTCCTGGATTCGTCGAATGACAAGGCCGTCAATACCAAAAATTTTCTTTCAAAACTTTTTGTTGTAAGTTTTCTTGAGTGTGTCATGGTACCGCCCCAAGTTCGTAATGGCTTTATCTTGGGTTTCTTCGATTCAGTTGAGGTTGCAGAGGAGTCCTAGTTCATTGTCTTCATCTTTGATTTTTCTTCGACCACTCGGTAGATCGAGGTCTGAAGGTATGACTGCTTCAGTGCCGAAGGCCATCATAAATTGAATGCATCCTGTAAATTTTTGTAGAGTTATCCGGTATGCCCATCTACCTTTCTTCTCGTCATGGCATTTGCGCAGTCCTGATTTGATGCTGTTATTAATGGATTTAGCTTGTCCGTTACCTTAAGGGTAGTATGGTGCCAAAGTAAATAACTGAATTTTGTATTTATGGAGGAAACTATGAACTATATTGCAACCAAATCTTGTTATGATGTGCTCCCAAAGAAACTTAATGACTTCATTTTTGCTAGTGTGACATAAAGGAACTGTTTTGGCCCATTTGCTGAAGTAGTATCTCACCATAAGAATGAACTAGCAATTTCCCGATGCTGGGTAGAAAGGTCCAATGATATCGGTCCCCCATCTTTTGAATGGCCAGAGGATATTGCTTATGTGCAAGTCAAGTCCTGGGCTTTTGATGTCTTGAGCGTGGATTTTAAATTTGTAGCACCTACGAACAAAGTTCTTGCAGTCCTGTCGCATCTTCGGCCAGTATAAACCTTAAGTGAATGCCTACTGGGCCAATGATCATCCTAAAATGTGAGCTGCGTAGATTCTTTCCTGAAGTTCTTTGATTTTGATTTGAGCCTATTTCTAAGAGATGTATTCAATAGGAGGTTTTCTTCATATGATGCAATATAAGACTGTATCTTGAACTATGAATCTGAGCAATTTGGCTAAGAGTGATCGGGCCTCTTCTTTGTTACTTGGGAGGATGTTTGAATTGAGGCATGCATAGAATGGTTTTATCCAATCTTCGGCATTTTTGTCTTCAGTAATATTGATTTGAATCGTATAGCTTATATTGAGACTAGAATGTTCGATAACCTCGATATCCAAAGTTATCTTTTCACTATCTTCGAGCATTGTAGTAATGTAGGCAAATGCATCGGGGTATCGATTTTCTGCTAGAGTTAGATATGAGTTTGTTAATGTCAGGAATTTGTACATTTTTTCTTTGGCCAAGGCTGGATAATCAACCATCCTGCCTGTTGTCTTGAATGGATTTTTGTAATGGTTGCCAACGAGTAAGGAGTCGACGTATACAGCTATTTCTTACGCCCCTTGTACTATAGCAAGATCCTGTCCATAAAAGATAGTGTCATATTTTGTTTCATTATTGGCCGTATAGAACTTGAGTTTAATAGTTTTCTATATGCGATGAATAGAAGGTGTAACAAGGATGATGCCGATTCGTAATCCTCGTGGTCCAGCAGATTTATCTATAAGGAGTCTTTATCCTGTGCTCCATAACCATGAGTCTGGTTCTACAATTGAATCATCAGTCAATACTTCTTTGAGTTCTTCCCAATCGCGGCCTTCAACTGGAAAATATGCCAAGAAATCAGCTATTTCTTGTCCTTTAATAGATATCTGAGGCTCAAAGGTGATGTCATATTCGCCGTAAAAGATAGACAATTGTTGAACTCTTTGTGATATCTCTTTTTTAGATAGTACAAGTTTGCGAGGATATTTGGTAATGATTTAGATGAGATGAGCTTGGAAATATGGTCAATGTTTCTATGAGCGAGTAGTTGATTTTTAGTTGTTGTATTTCTTTTCTCAGCTAGCATGAGAGTTTTGCCGATGAAGTAGATTTGTTTTTCCACACCTACATCTTCTCGAATAAGGACAGAGCAAATGGAATCATCGGTTGTTGATAAGTACATTGTCAGTGTTTCGCCATCAATTGGAGCACTCATTATAGGAGGATGCCCTAACTATTATCTAAGATCTTAGAAAGTCAATTAATAATCATGGGTCCAAATGATTTCTTTAGGTTATTTTTTGGAAAGAAAGACCTCTTTCTATGATAAAAGTCTTTTTTTCCTGATCTTCTTGGACAAAAGGAACCTGATTGTAATTGGAGGCTGCATCCATCATTGAAAGAAGTTCATGCCTTGTTATAAAGTCGAGGAGCTGTGGGATGAGCGGGAGATGAAAGTTGTCTTTTGGTGTGAACTTGTTAGGTTCTGTAAAGTTGACACAGACTATGTTTTTCCCATTCATTTTTGGGACAACTACTATGTTAGGAACCCATTTGGGATATTTGGCATCCAGGATAAATTCCACACGAAGGAGTTTATCAATTTCTTCATTTACGGCTTCGTAAAGGCGGGAAGCTAAATTTTGATTGTTTTGCACAACTGCCTTGTTGTCTGGAAGGAGTTTGAGCTTATGGCATGCGATCGAGGGATCGATGTTGGGCATCTCTTAGAAAGACCATACAAATATGTCACCATTTTCCTTTAGGAGCAGAATCATTATTTCTTTTTCATCGAATAACAGCTTGGAGCCAATGAAGAAATTACGCCCGGGCCCATCGAGTACAATAGAATCTACTACCTCAGTATCGCGCTGCTTGATTGTGGGGGGCATTTCCTGCTGTAGTTGTTATACCTTAAGAAGTTTTGTTTGAACTGGCAAGGTGATTTCACCTGTAGCCAATTCTTTGGAATCGTTGAAACCAGTGATGGTAGTTGTCGAAGCTTTTACTGAGTCTTTGAGTCCTAGCACATTAACTGCTCATTTTAACAAAACATCTGTTGCGCTTCTCGTATCGACGAGAAGTGTGTGCATATAGTCCTATCCTATTTTGAGCATAATGACCAGGGGGTCACGTGAGGGTACTTGACATAACATGTGTCATTGTCCTCGAACGAAATATTGTACGGACGTTTTGATTTGCTAGAGCTGGGGAGAATTTTAGTTGACTTGTCCGAGGATGTCATTTTGTTACAAGATATAATTTTATCGCCTTGTTTTCTCTATTTTTCTTTTTCAATCTGGATCATGTAAAGATGGCGAGCTTGTCAATGTACTTGATCTTGTTGATTTTCGTTACTTTAAGTTTCTTCTTCGTGGAATTTTTGAACGTTGACTATATAATTATGAAGTCTTCCAGCTAGTAGAGTGTGATGAAAAATCTGAATGAGCGCAGTTGTCAGTTTCGTGGCTATGCACGTTGTGATACTGGCACAAAGGTTTGTTAGAGATATCATAAATTTGTTATTCTTCCCGATATAACTCATCTCCCTTTATCCTTGGTCAGATAGCGGATAGAGTGGTTATCATAGGAGGTAAAACTAGGACAGGTCTGTCTGGCCTTCCGTCTCTTCTTCTAGTATTGTTGGTGTTGTGTCCGCGTTGCTTGGGTTCCCCGGTATTGGTTAAATTTTGGGGTGGAGATGAAAATATTTCATGAGAATGAATGATAGAGGAACTCTTCATCTTATCCTTCTTGGATCATTCTAAATCGATGTAATTACTAACAACATCAATCATCTTTGTCACGGTTTAGGGCTTGTGCAAGGTTAGTTCTTCTTGAACTTTGGAGTTAATATGCAGTATTGAGGTAAATACTAGAACGAAAATCTTGTGATCCGAATTCGCAATCTTCTGTGTTTCCTGTAAGAATTTCTTGTAAGAACTCGCTAATGCTTCATTCACACCCTGCTCGAAGAAGATGACTGAATCTGTTGAAAACCAGAAAAAATATACGACTTGTTTATCAAGCGTCCGATTTCTGTAAATACAAACAAAAACACTATTAGTATCATATTTATTTAATAAATGACTAGGTAGATATAAATTTAGGAGTGGTACACATAAATATTATGTGTCTATGAAATACCCCCGTACTTATATTTTCCAAGTCCACGAGCAAAAGTAAATAAAAACTATTTTCGCATGTCATGCGGTTGAATTTAGTGTATGCAACATGCTGTTAAACCCCCAGGTTCCCCTGGTAGATGAGTGTTATCTCGTGAGGGTTTACAGTGATTATACCCACACAAATCGAAAATGATACTTTGGCAATTCTAGATTATAGAAAACTTATTTCCTGTCAACTTATCCTTATTTTGTTATAACTAGAAAATATTATGACAGATTCTTTAAAACTCAATATTTCCCAAATGCACCATAAAATATCATTGTCTAAATCCAAAACTTGACATACTACCTCATGCTTAGAAAAAGATTAAAATATTGTCCTTAGTTATATCTCAGTGTAGTGAAGATAGTTTTACAACATAATAGATTGTATAGAATAGTTGAGTCAGTGTTTTATAGTCTAGTATTTATTAGAAGCCTAGTCAATTCGTCTTCCTGGTATTCTTTTTTTTTTTTTTTTTTGCAAGCCCTTTTTTTTCTTTTCATACATGGTTACTTATTGAAGCCTCTATAATAAGGAGTTTCGGTCGATAATCCCCGCCAGTTGGCTAAGGTTACCAGGGTTTGGAGTCCTTTCATGACCTAGACGCAGGATTTTCACAAGTAACACTTTTCTTGCTCCCTTCAAATAGTTCATGGTCATACTCAAGATTGGTTATAATTTCTCCTCTTTCAGTTCTAAATCATACGAGTATGCCTTATAGTGTAAAAGTTTTTCTACCCCCAAACTTCATCAAAAAGTATATAAAATATAGTTTTTCTACCCGAAAACTTAAATAAAACATTGTCCTCAATGTTTAAGAACAAAATTTAATACATGGAATGGGAAATGAATACTCGAACTTCTCACCTGAATGTGCCTTGGGTTACCTCCCAGGAAGCGCTAAGTTTTACCGTCATCAGCCATACAAATGTACCCCCAAAATTGAATATCATCATATAGGTCTAAATAGGTACAAAGTACAATAATTGATGAACTATCCAGGTTACAAGTTCTCCTTAAATAACCAAGGAACACCAAAATTGTCCTTATCCTTGAATAACAAGATACTAGAAAAATAGTGGTTCTCCTTATTTGCACTTAATTGTACTAATGCAATCATGATACATAAAAATAACTTAGAGTCTAATCCCACAAGATAAAAAATTTCCTTATTTAATTTACTGGGAATCTTACTTTGAGATATTTTACAAGGTATAACCCCATACACCAAAAATGTATCATAATATTCATTATTTTCCAAAAAGTGACTTGAACCATTAAAGTGATGTCAATCGGATGGTTGTGGGTCGGGCTCAAGTCTGTATGACTCAGTTGTAGGGGATATAGCTTGTACTATTTCAAGAATTGCGGGGTCATCCCAGTGTTTGAAATAATTTAAACATTGATCAATAGAGTAGTTACAACTAGAGTTATCACGCTACAAATCCTCAAATTTATTAACAATTATTGCACCCCCAAGTGGTTTATGAAATGAAAATTTAGGCATAGGTATAGGAAGGGTTGGTGAAGGAGTAACCAAAATAGAATCAGTCCCCAATAATAGTGATATAACCCATAAAGAAGGGTCGTCCACCCACTAGCCTTCAACATTGTAATTTGTGTCTGGTAGACGCGTCTTAAAGAAAGGCAGAGATGACTCATAAGGAGAGTAAGAAGGAAATGACAAGTTTATAACATCTACAACAGGTTCGGCAATTTCTAATTTCTTGAATTTGGTACAAATATCATCATATACTAATTCATTGCATGTTATCGTAAAATGAGACGGTGATTCCATATATTCATATTTTATCTCGTCATTATCATTGTCACAAAAATTATTAAAGGAAAGGGAAAAATATTCAGTCTCGGACATAGTTTCCTCAAAAATAATTATTGGGATGATATATGAAAGGAAGGATGGTAAAATTGGTGGGTAAACATTGAGCGCTGAATTTGAAGGTGATTGAGAAAGAATTTTACTGGGCATGCTACCTGCTTTTTCAAGATCTTCTTTTGACATAGGATCGTCGACCTTAAAATGTTTATCTTCTAAGTCTATTTCGTAATATGGTATCCATTCAACCCACGGAGAAAACATTCCTTGATTACGCTTGAATTCATCCTTTTCTAAATGGCAAGGGGATTTAACCTCGGATTGTTATTCTTCATTGCTTGGAAGTTTTTCATGCTCCATTTTACTCCACGTGGTTTGTAGGGGACTAACATCGCAAAGAGGGGAAGTTGGCTCTTACAACACAAAATTTATCTTCAATCAAAGGGTTCTAGCATATAATAAACAATATAAATAACCTATTGATAATATACTTGGGTGGAGACCTAGAATGGGATACTCTACGTCCTCTGACGAGGAATTTAAAGAGATTTGATATTATAGTAGAGTAGTCGAAGGTTCGAGTACTGGGTTATCTATAGAGTGATCGAAGGTTAACTGTAAGGGATTGGGGAGAGACTTCGTAACCTCTCATAAGTTCCCTCCCCCTACCTATTTATAGAACATAGGAAGGGATGAGATGCCAAGGAAAGTTAAATTACAAGAGTATCCTCTGGGTATCCTTTGGGTATCAGGCGGGTATCCCAGAGTTGGTATTGATGCCGTAAATGTCGGGTCTGGCACGGTGCTCTGATAATATAGATTGGTTCTGTTACTGTAGTCGTCAGGACCAACAGTGTCGTTGTTCTTGTCTTGCGAGCTGGCATATTTGATATGTTTGCATTCGACCATGTACAACTATGGTCGAAGTATTTTTCATGCTGTTTTGGGATTTGTGTGCAGACAGATCTATTTTAACCTTTGAGGCTTGTTCATAGTCGAGGCTTTGTCTTTGTGTAGGCTTTGATGTAGCCTTCGATTGTTTGACTGGAGCTAGAAGGCTGTAAGTAGGCTACTACATTCGCCCCCTCTTTGCATGGGTCTCGGAAATAGGTATAGAGGCTTTTACTGAGAAATCTGCTAGTTCTTGCAATTCAAACAGCTGACTGATGTAAATTTGATTTTCGAGGAGGGTATTAATGGAGGGTAATTATGAAGTTCTGGTTATTACGGAGTAATAAATGATGTTAATGATGATATAAATATGGCTTATGTGGGGGGTAACACTGTATACTCTTCGTCTTCACTCTCTACCTTTGCATTCCGTGAAAACAAAATGGATACCACTCCCAATACATATTATTAGGGAAGGATGGGTTTTTCCAGAGATCGTCGCATAGGGAGGAAAATGGCTGAACTGAAACTGAAGTTCTATGGAGACAAGGAGATCGACTGGAACATGCCAGACCTGGTGGAGGCGAAATAGGGGAGCCGATCAATGTGCAATCCTGTGCGTACTTCTGGTGAATGATGCAATGGAATTTCGTAGTTGCTGAAGAACGTTATCTCTTCCTGTCGGCTTTGGCCAAGCGTCTTGTGCAGGAAGACGATTAGTTGGTGGATGAGCAGGGCTTGATGGGAGGATCTGACTCGTCTAAAAGTAGGGTAGGTTCTTCATAAGGTGGTGGACGGGTGGTGGTGATGATAGGTTTTGCTACTTTTTGTATTACTATAATTGAAGGTTCCTTTTCTGTTGTTCTTTTTGTTGTTGCCTGTAGATTTTCTTCTTCTTCCCTACTGTCCTCCTTTTTGTAATCGATGTAATGGAATGAGAATAGTACTTCACTAAAATTGTGTGTTTTTATATCAGGTAAATATGGTAGACGAATAGATTGTAGTATCGGGATCGAACATCCAACTTTGAAGAGTAAATAGTAGACGCGGCTATCTTCGAGGGGAAAAGATCTTCTAATTGTCAAAATTATCGAAGACATTGGTAAATATTCGACCTGGAATTAATAATTGAATATGAATTCTCAAAACTTTGATGTACATTGAAAGAGTTGTGGGGAAATATCATTGAGGGGTCGAAAGTTCGAGACTAGGGATGTGTCGAGTGCAAAATCTTAGAAATTGGTGATGAGTGCGTATACCGATAAAACGCTAGAGTTTGGGTAGCTGAAAAGGTTTGACTGCTAAAATTTTGAGGGAACGTTTGAAGGATGTGATAAATGCGGGTTCTGATTAAGGAGAGTTTAAATGCACCTACCTTCATGTATAAGTAGGGTGTTTTAAGAGAATTTCATACATCTAAAATTTCTCTGATTAAATATGTCTTTATCTTCATCCCAAAGCAGCGGAGATACGCTTAATGCCAAGTATCAGAAGCGAGTCCCTGCAAGGGTCCTTCATGAACAGGAGAAGATGCTCGAGCTGAAGCAAAGGTTTTTTGGTGATCGAGGCCTTGATTGGGCTATGCCGAATTTGTTTGAACTAAACCAGGGGGAACCCATTAGTGGGATGCCCTATGCGTACTGCTGGAGGGTGCTCCCAATGATGAGCCCGCTTCTCAGCGACCAGTTCGCCTTCCCAGAGTCCTTGGCTGAGGTGGTGGATCTGAAGGTTTGAGTTAGTTAATGAATATAAAATGGTGTAAATGTACTCATGTGACGTGCACGTAGGTAATAGAGGGTAAATTTGATAAAACACATCTCAGCCGAAAAGTAGGGGTAGTCGGGTAGTGGTAATGATAGCGGTTTTAGAAATCGAGGTGGCTATTTGGCATTTAGAGGAGGTATATATAGTTGTAAGAGCATAGTTACTGTTCCAGGTTACCCACTTATAGAAAAACCAAAAAGTGAGTGATAGAGAACATATGCCATTGTTCCTTAGAGCATGGTAGTTGCTGTGGGATCGGCTGAATTGCTGAAAGGAAGGAAAGATACTCTACTCAAACAGGTATGTTGTCTTACTTCTGTCTTGTTGCTTCATCTTCTATTTCTATATGTGGAGTACATATTAGGGTAGAGGCTGCTATGGTTTATAATTGTGATAATATGACCGAGTACTGAGGGAAGCCATGTATATGTGGGTCAAATCATTTGGGATTCTGAGGGTATTGATGGTGTTGCAGGGATTATTGTCAAAAATTCAACTATGATAGTCTGAGTTGGAGAGGGTAGGTGAAAATAAGTTATTGACACGTAATAGTCAAATATATCAATCTGATTGCGTGCCTCTTCTTCAGTAAGATAAGATGCGTACCTATTGATCTTTGATACTGAGGGTAATAGACGAGGACATCAAAGAAAATGAGGCTAATTTATCTAGTTGTGCTCCCATGGGTGAGAGAAGCTACGTAGAAGAATTTGATATTGCAAGAGACGTCCCATTAGCGATGGTGGTTCCTAAGGCTGGGGCTTTAAGTTGTAAATGCCGCAAGACATGAGTAATCGAGGAGAGGGATGAGGATGAGGTGGAGAAAGGAGAAAGAGATGCGAAGGTAGTGTTGAGCCTTCAAGTGATGAAAATGGAGAGGGGGAGCAAAGTGATCATATTGAGGAATCGACTGATTCGGAGGGGCCCCCAGGTTCTAATTCGGCTAGAGAGAAGCTGAGACTAGATCGATTTATGGCCAAATTTGTACTGTTGAAGGTAAGGGTGATATTATATGTTGTGGGGTCAAGGTACACCTTCCAGTCAAAACATCGGGAGGGTATTATGGAATATAGAGGCTTAATCCGGCTAGAAATGCAACAACCCCTCGGGAGGCTGGTGAAGGAGGTGCTGATATTTTGGAAGTGTCCCTGTACCAGATGAATGGGAATTCTTGCTAAATAATGATGGTAATTGAGGGCATGAATGTAAAACTGTGAGGTGAGAGAAGAAGCTTAATTGAGTGGTACAATATTATCTCTCTCTACTCCAAGAAAGACAATTAGAAAGCGGGCCCATATCACATCCAGTGTCACGCAGATAAGCCCTGGTTGTTTGATCTTTACTCGATGGGTCGTGGGTAGGATAGAGACATGGTTGTAGTACGGGGTAACTATGAGAATTTTGAAGGGGAAGATCCTTAGAAGTTACAACATAAGGTCTATAATCCAAGTAAGTTTTCTTTCGAAGATTTTTTGACGTATTGATCGAATAGACTGATAAATGTGTTTATGTTTGTTCTGCTTGTCCTAGTAACTGGATTGGACAAATCCGTGGAATTATATCGATGCGTTGATAAACTTGGACGAGGAGTGGGTGAACTCCATTTTCAGGAAACTGGGTATTAAATGGATGAGGCAGAAGAGGATAGATTCCCTGCTTCGAAACGTACCCTTTTCGCGGATGCCATCAATAAAGAAAGGTGTCGAAGGAATGGAGAAAGTGAAATTACCAAGGAAGGTAAGTTATGTTCCAATGGGGCAGCAGGTACTGAAGTAGGCAGGACCAGTGCACGAAGTAGCCCGTGATATATCGAGGCAGGCCTCGAAGAAGACGTCGACGTAGGCAATTAATGGGAAGGGCAAGGTCTTCCCCGAATCTCCAAAGGTACCGCCGCCGAAGGGAACTCAGCAGAAGAGGCGTAGAGCGCTGGGGGAGGATGATGCAGAGGATGTAGATTAAGAACTGACGAAGGCCGAGCTAGAGGATCAGGCTCGGGCCATGGCTACTTTGATGACAACACTTTACACCACTGACCCAGACGACGTTGGGAGGAGGATGTATAAGACGATGCATCAGGTAAATGTTTTTCTTTTGAAATTATGAATTTTTTCTTAGGTGCATCATACTTTGAGGGATACTGATGGCTCGAATATTTTAGCAGACGGATGCTTGGTCGTAGGCTTTCATCAAGGCCCTAGAAGTGATAAACCGGCAGTTGAAACAGGTACTTAAAAATTTGGAGCTCGCTCGAGGGACGGAGACGTTGCTGGTTTCTGTGATTAATATATTTTGAGGCGAGACCAAGGGACTTGAAGCTTAACTGTGCAACCATACGCAAGTTCTGGAGGCAAAACTGGCTGAGAAGGATAGAGTTATTACAGAACAAAAGAAGACCTTCCAAGGGCAGTTCGATGATAAATGTGAGACTAAAGTCAGGCTCAAGGAGTTCATCGAAGATTTGGGGTATGATCTTAAAACTTTACAACGCTTGCCCGGAACCAATGATCCTGCTGCCAACAGTGTTGTTAAGATAGAGGGGGTAGATGTAGATATTGCTGGTGTAAGTGTGGGAAAAACTATAGTTGGGACTGGTAATGAGGAAGACGCGGATGTTGTTGTGTCGAACCCTTCGACAAAGGGCATTGGAGTTGTTGGCGATGAGGCACCTGTAGGAGGAGATGGTGTAGTCACTATGATATGAGGTATTATATTGGGCATGCCAAATTGTTTTTTCTAATTTTTATGTTGTGTTGTAATATTTGAACAATGTTGAGCTGTGAACTTGTGATTGATTTGGCATGTTGATGGATGCTGAACTTGACTTGAATTGGTTTGTTGATTTGCATGGAACATGATTCTCCGATATATGTTGCACTTAAATTTCTTGTGTGTCCTAAAGTTGTTGATGCTCTCGCATACTTGTATATGTTGTGAGTTTAGCATGCTTGTAGAATTTTCGAACCTTGAAGAGCATCGAGATGGCTCCCCGAGTATCCGTCGAGAGAGAGACATAACACTTGAGTGGGACCAAGATATTTATTTAACTTCGAAGGCCTGAGTCTCATCGAAATGAAAAGTGGTCACCCCCAATGAATTCTCAAGGGTCCAGCCTCTCGACCATTCATTCCCCTCAAGTTTGCTTAAATTTTGGAGGCTTAAAATTTTTTAAGGTCGCCCCCAAGTATCAATCGGGTCGAAGGGTTGACATGATACTTAGGGTAAACCAAGAAATTCACTAGACTTTGAAATCCTGACCCAGCTCGAAGTAGAATATGGTCGCCCCCAATGCATTCTCGAAGGTCAAGTCTGCCGACCATACGTGCCCCTAGAGTTTACTTGAAGTTGATGACTTGAAATATTTCGAGGTCACCCCCAAGTGTCAGTTGGGTCGAAGGGTTGACATGATACTTAGGTTAGACCAAGAAATTTACTAAACCTCAAAGGCCTGAGCCTAAGCGAAGTAAAACGCAGTCACCCCCAATACATTCTCAAGGGTCCGGTCTGTCGACCATTCATTCCCCTCAAGTTTGCTCAAAATTGGAGACTTGAAAGTTTTCAAAGTCACCTTCAAGTTTCAGTCAGGTCGAAAGGTTGACATGATACATAGGTAAGGCAAATAAATTTACTGGACATCGAAGGCCTGAGCCTGATCGAAGTAGAACGTGGTCGCCCCCAATATATTTTCAAAGGTCTGGTCTGTCGCCCATTCGTGCCCCTCGAGTTTACTCAAAATTGGAGACTTGAAAAATTTCAAAGTCACCCCCAAGTGTCAGTCGGGTCAAAGGGTTGACATGGCACTTAGGTTAGACCAAGAAATTCACTGGAAAATAGGAGACGAAGTTCAGAAGAAAATATTTTCATTGATTATACTATATTTACATCAGTGGAACAAGGTAAGGGTCATGGCCTATTGTATGATACTAACTGCATTGAATTCCATGGAATTGGTAGAGGTTCTTCATCTTCTGCCATCAGGTAATATGAACCCTTGTAAATTTTATCGAAAATAACATAAGGTCCTTCCCAGGATTCGGCTAGCTTGCCGACATTTCGAGGCTTCGAGGATTGGGTGACACGTCGAAGTACGAGATCTCCAATATTGAAACTTCTTGGTTCAACCCACTTTTTATATGACTTTTGGAGGGATTGATTGTAGCGGTCGAGGTTGGTAATGCCTCAGTCTCTATTTTTGTCGATCCATAGGATATTACACCCAAGTTCAAGCTCATTATTTTTTTCTGGGAGGTTTAGATCTCGGGTGGATACTTCAAATTGAGTAGGGAGTGCTTCTTCAGTACTATAGACTACAAGGAAAGGAGTGCATCCTGTTTCTTATCTTGGTGTTTTTCGATAGGCCCAAAGGATATGCTGTAATTCCTGATCCCATCGTCCTTTCCTTGTATCGATGTGCTTTTTGAGACTGTCGACTATGGTTTAATTGATTGCTTCAACCTGACCATTCCCTTGGAGGTAGTAAGGTATTGAGGGTGAGAGGATGATGTTGTACTTCTTGAGGAAATTTCTAACTTTGTTCTCAATGAAGTGTGGACCATTGTCACATCGAATCATATGAGGGTAGCCGAAGAGTGTAATAATGTTCTCCCATAAGAATTTGATGACTTCTTTTTCTCAGGTTTGAGATAAAGTATGGCTTTGACCCATTTAGTAAAATAATCTGCTACAATAAGGATGTTTTTTCTGCCACTCGAGCTTTGGGAAAAAGACCCACAAGATCGATGGCCCATCATTTGAATGACCAAGAGACATGGCTAAAGTGGAGGTCTTGTGAGCGGCTATGGATGTCGTGGACATGGCGCTGGCATTTTTTTCACAGTGTTTGGAATACTTTTCGGCTTGCTTCTTCATATTGGGCCAGAATAAACCTTGGGAGATGACTCGAAGAGTAATAGATCGACCAGCGGTATGAGTACCGTAGGTACCTTTGTGGAGTTCTGCAATAATTGAAGAGGCTTCGTTTTGAGAAATTCATCGAAGGATGACGCCATTTGAGGATTTGCGGTGCAACTCGGATGGTGTATCTGCGGTAGTTTTCTAATATTAACTTTTTAGCTTTGGGATCATCTGGGAGGATAGCATTATTGAAGTAATCGAGGAATGATGTTCGCCAGCCGTCTGGATTGAGACTCTCGTTAATGGAATTGACTTCCATCTAGTCGATACTTGGGCGTTTGAGTACTGCGATATGAAGAGTTCGAGATTTTGACTGGCCTAGCATAGCTGCTTTGTAAGCGTGGGCATATGCGTATTTGCTTTTACCTCAGACAAAGTAGGTAATAGAAGATTTTTTAGGGAAAAAGTCCATGCGCTGGTGGACGAGAGCAACACATTCGGCCATGCGACCGTTGGATTGATTTTCACCTGAGTATTATCTCTGGGCGAGTTGGGAATCTGTAAAAACTGCAAGTTTAGGGACACCGAGATCGAGTGCGAGGCCATGGATCAAGGCTTTATACTCAGCTTCATTGTTGGAACATTTGAAGTTTAACTTAACTACCTTCTCAATTTGATCATTGGTGGGTGTGCCCTGGACGATACCTATTCCCGAACCTTTAGGTCCAGCGGATCCGTCTGTGAAGAGAGGCCAGCCTGTATTAGGGTTCCATGGTTCTGCAGATTCAGGCTAGTCTTCTGGTAGTTCGATTTCATGTTCCTCCCAGTCGACATCTTTGACCGGGAAGTTAGCATGAAAATTGGCGACTGCTTGGCCTTTTTGGGATATTTGCTTCTCAAATGTGATATCGTGTTCCCCTAGATAAATGGACCACTGCTGTACTCATTTGGATTTTTCTTTCTTGCTAAGAACTTCTCGAAGGGGATAGCTTGTTATAACACGGATAGGTTGAACTTGAAAATATGGTTTAAGTTTTCGGGAAGTATAAACGAGGGTAAGGAGCGAACGCTCAAGTTTTATGTATCGAGTTTCTGCCAGTGTTAGAGTTTTGCTGATAAAATATACAGGTTTATCAATGTTGGATTCGAGTCGTATAAGGACTGAGCTGATAGAAGTGTCAGTGAATGCGAGGTATAAAGAAAGCGTTTCGCCTTCGACAGGGGTGCTGATGATGGGTGATCGACCAAGGTATGTTTTAAGTTCGAGGAAAGCCTTATCACAGTTGGGTGTCCAATTGATCTCGGGGTTGTTTTTCTTTTTAGCCTTGTGGACTCCTTGGTCGCGTAAGAGAGAGAATAACCAAGCACAGCAGTCTGAGGATTTGAAATTAAAACTGTTGAGGGCCACTATTTTATAAGTTACTTTTTGGACATCTTTTTTGGTTTGGGGTGAAGGAATGTCGATGAGGGCTCGGATATGGGTAGGGTCAATTTCGATACCTCATTTACTGATGAGGTGGCCTTGAAATTTGCAAGATGAAACACCCAACTGGCATTTTTCTGGGTTATGTTTCATGTTGTATGTTCGAAGTATCGAAAAGACTTTGGTTTGGTCCTGGGTGTGGGTCTTTTTTTGGAGGCTTTTTTATAATATGTCGTCGATGTAAACTTTGACCGACTTGCCAAGAAGGGGTTTGAGCATGGTTGTTACCAGGCATTGGTAGGTGGCACCCATATTTTTGAGGCTAAAGGGCATGACCTTAAAATAGTAAAGGCCTTGTTCAGTGATATAAGAAGTTTTATGTTAATCCTCGGGGAGGAGAGGTACCTAATTCTAACCCGAAGCTGCGTCCATCATCGATAGGAGCTCATGTCCAGTAGTGGCATCGAGGAGTAATGAAATGATTGGAAGGAGACAGCTATCCTTTGATGTGTGTTGGTTGAGGTCAGTGAAATCGACGCAGATTTTGATCTTGGAGTTCTTTTAAGGAACTGCAACAATGTTGGATATCCAATCAGCATACTTGACTTTTCTGATAAAACCTACGACTAAAAGTTTATCAACCTCGAGGATCATATCCTCTCAAAGTTTTAGTGCCAATGTACACTTTTTCTATTTTACTACTTGGAGTGAGGGGAGGTCGAGGCAATGACAGACTAAACTGGGATCGACACTGGGCATCTCCTGAAATGTTCATGTGAAGACGTCTTTGTTAGTTTGAAGGAAGTTTATGAGCTCGAGGCACTCGGCCTCATCTAGAAAGGTTTTGATGAATGTACCTCGACCAGTACTATCAAGTTTAATATAGACAGTGGGTTCGATGGGAGAGGTGGCAGGTGTCGAAGGTACATGGATAGAGGGAGATAGTTATTGTTATTAGTTTGACACGTTTCCGGGTCTGATTGACTTCAGGATGCTCACATGAATGGGTGAGGCGCTGAAAACCTTTCAAGTTCCATATTTCACAGGGAGCATCGAAACGAAGGGTCTGATGATAAGACAATGGTATTGCACGCATGGCATGGAGCCAATTGGGCCCAAGGATTCTAAAGTACTCAGATTTCTTATCGATTACAAAGAAACTTGTTTACAGTGTAACTGGGCCAGTTGTAACAGGAAGGCTAATTCAACCAACGACAACTTCGATAGCCCCATTAAAACCTATCAATACGACATTGGCGGCAGTGATGAGGTCAATTTTGTTAATGGCTTGGTCTGTTTGAAGGAAAAGTACATCGGTTTTAATGGGGCTACCGAAGTTTTTGTTGGTCTGATGATAAGTCAAAGGTATTGTACGCATGGCATGGAGCCAGTTGGGGCCAAGGATTCTGAAGTACTCAGATTTCTTATCGATGACAAGAAAACTTGTTTACAGTGTAACTGGGCCAGTTGTAATAGGAAGGCTAATTCGACCAACGACAACTTCGGTAGCCCTATTAAAACCTATCAGTTCGACATTGGCGGCAGTGATGAGGTCAATTTTGTTCATGGCTTTATCAGTTTGAAGGAAAAGTACATCGGCTGCACTTCCAGTATCGATAAGCATGGTCTGGAGGACAAGGTGTTCAACCTTAATCATTATGACTAACGGGTCGGAATGGGGAAAACAAACATGCGATCTATCTCAGTTGATAAATAAGATACCCTCGGGTCAAGGGCATTGGTTTGATTCTAGAAAGAGGGTAAGTAGTTTTTCCTGGTAAGTGAGTTTGTAGCATTCTTCGACACGCTTTTGCTTGCTCATGGAACGGCCACTGTCAATATTATTTACTTTCATAAACTAAATTTGGAAGATGTGAACTTCGGCTGGGTCGGCAGCAAGAGCAGGTTGAGGTTTGAGGTATGACCCTTCGAGGCAACTAGGGTGGTCGGCGAGATACGATGTAGATGACCTGCCTTGAGGATTATTTTTTGAGAGCGTTGCAGGGAAAAGCTTTTTTTGGTATGATGGCAATTACACTTATGGTTGGCGCAGTAAGGTTTGCCGGGTTTGAGCTCAATGAGGAAAGAGATACGCCATATGGGGAAAGAGATACGCCATATGGGGTCTGCCTAGATATGTGGTAGAAGGGTGCTAATAGGGGCAGTAAGTTTAGGAAGGACCGGCTTCGGCCGTCTTTTGCGAGCTTCGGCAACATTTTTAGTGTGGGGACGTTTCCGGCTCTCAGTTTTCTGTGAGACAGGAGCGACCAGGGGTATAGCGGTAGAAGGTGGGCATTGTCGAGATTTATTTGGATTGGTGGTCGAAGGCTGCCCCTGTTTATTTGATTCACGGAGGCGCTCAAGGTCGATATACCTATTGACTTTTAAGAGCATCTCCACGATTGTTCGTGGTTTGTGGACGACCAGGTACTCTTTGACACGGCTGTTATCCAGTAAGGCATTCGAATATACGAGTACGGCATTCGCGTAGTCGAGGTTTTTGACTTTGCGTAACTCATCGAGGAACCTCTTGGTGAAGGGCTCAAGGGTTTTACTCTAGAATTTTCAAAAATTGAATAGGGTATTGACTCAGACATCACGGTCCTTGTTGAAGGTGAATTGGGCGATGAAGAGGCTGGGTAATTGCTCGAAGCTTCGAATCGAGCCATTGGGAAGGTGATGATTCCAACGAAGAGAGCTATCTGTGAGGCTGGTGGGAAAAAGTTGACACATCAGGTGGTCAGCCGTGGAGTAAAGGCTTAGAGCATTTTGGAATTCTTGAATGTGGGATCGAGGATCGGTGTTGTGATATTTACTGATTTTGGGGGCTAAAAAATTTGGAGGTACCTCGATAGCGAGGAGTTTGGGGCAGAGGGGGTTGTGTAACCGACTCCATGAATTTTGTGTTGGGCTCGTACTAATGTAGATGGTAGGGTAGATTTTGTAGTCGAGGTCCTGCTGTGCCCAATTGGAAAGATGAGGGTGGGGGATCGATAGGTTTGAGGCTGATGAGGCCAAGTGTTCCGAGTGTGTTCGGCGCTGCGCTCCCCGAGTCGTTCCAGAGTAGGGCGGCATTTGGGGTGTCTGGATGAGCGAAGGGTGGAGTCAGTGGAGTCCTCCATGGGATGGATGCCAAGATGGATGGAGCCAGTAGGGGGAACCGTAGGGGGAGCATTCTCGACATCAAGATGGACGGGGGGTACTTCCAGATGTGGTATTGGCCCCAGTCAAGGGCGGGTAGACACGCGCGACGGGGCAGGTGCTCGAGATGGCAGATGAACGTCTAGAGGCTCTAGCCGTTGCAACTCATAAACTACGTTGTGTAGGGCATCGATGGCGCGGTATTCTCTGCCGTCATCATCTAAACGGTACTGTCATTCGGCTTCAAACTCTTTCCGGTTCTCTTCGCGTTCCTCACGCAATTACGTTCGGTGATGCTCTTCTGCCTATACGAACTGCTGAGTAAGAAGGGCTAGCTAGGTAGCAACTATATCGGCGGAGTTACCGGCATGGGTGGAAGTGGAGCGAAGGGTAGAGGCCATTGGAAGTAATTTGTAGGAATTGGAAAAGGAAGGTACAAAGGGGAAACTGGTAGGGTGGAAAAGCACAAACGGAGCCAAATGTAGGGGCTTAACTTCCCAAGGAGGGGAAGATGGCTCTTACACCACGGGATTTATCTTCAATAAAAGGGTTCAAGCATATAATCAATAATATAAATAACCCACTGACAATTTACTTGCGTGGAGGCCTAGAATGGGACACTCCATGACCACCGACGAGGATTTTTAAGAGATTTGATATTAGTGTTAAGTAGTCGAAGGTTCGAGTACTGGGTAGGTTACAGAGTGATCGAAGATAAACAATAAGGGTTTTGGGGAGAGATTTCATAAACTCTCCTTGGTTCCCCCTCCCTCCTATTTATAGAACATAGGAAGGGTTGAGTTACCAAGGAAAGTCAAATTACAGGTGTGTCCTCTGGGTATCAGGCGGGTATCCCAGAGTTGGTGTTGACGCCAGAAATGTCAGGTCTAGCACTGTACTTTGACACTATAGCCATTGATGGTTCAATCACTCTAGTCGTCAAAACCAAAAGTGCCGCCATTCTTGTCTGGTGAGCTGGCTTATCTGACTTGTCTGCCTTCGACATGTACAACTGTGGTCAAAGTATTTTTTATGTTGTTGTGGGGTTTGCGTAGTCAAGGAAGGCTTGTTTTAAAATTGAATGGTCTTCGAAGTATTTGTGTAGGCTTCGATGTAGCCTTTGATTGTTCAACTAGAGCTAGAAGGCTGTGAGTAGGCTACTACGTGGTTGACAACTGAGTTATCTGAGTCTCTAATCTAGAGATAGACTGATTCGTAAAAGTTTGATTTACCAATGTCTGTTGTTGGAATTGTATCATTTGTTACATAAGGAGAGCAAGGGTTTCCTCCAAAGATGGTTTTGGCAAAATGGGTTGGAACTGATTGCATGACTGGACGGACTGATGAGCCTGTATATAAGAATGATCTTGGAAAAATTCTATGTATTGAGAATTTTGGTAATCCCATGATTAAAAATGATTTTGAGGTTGTTGCAGGATGTCGAATTGTGAGCTGTATGGATTCCAATGTTCTTGTATGTATGACATTTTGAAATAAAAGCAACACCCAATGCAATAAACAACCAATCAAGCCTAAACTCTAGCACATCAGTAATTTCTATAGTAATATATTGGTCTTCCATATAATCTTCTATGTTCAAAATAGGTAGGATGGAAAATAGTTTTTTCCCTTATACTCCCCTGCGTCAGTATACTAGTACCAGCTTAAAGTAGATGTTCAGTCCTCACGCACGAGCAAGTCATCTTATCATACGCCAGCACTCGTAAAGGTAACGTCGTAAACCTAAAGCCAGTATTTTGTGCTACTAGGCTGGGGTGGTATCCTATCAACCCGTGTTTGTATCCCGGTCTGGTACACCTATCCGTTGGGTGATGAAATCCCGCGGAAATCATGTTACTCTTTTTTATTATCAGTTATTTTGAGGTCAGGGATGTTCAATTTTTGTGTGATACGAATTTATTCGTATCCCTAATAGGTGGTCCCACTTGTTGGAGAGCTTTTTGGGTGATGAAATCCAACAAGTCTCTAACAGTTTTTACCTTTGCTAATGTTGGAATGAAAAAGGATATTAAACACAACAATTAGTCAATCTAACTGCAGCAATTTTTTTATTAGAGCAGCGTAAATTTGTACAGTCCACATGACTTTATATGTCCTAGTGTCAGGGCGGACCGAATATGTACCCCCCCTAGATGATAAGTTAGAGTAGTACCGACCTACGGGAAATGTTTCCCGGTGTAGCTGTGGCCGCCCCTTCACTTTGGGGGCTAAAGAAGGAAGTGTCTCTTCACATAGGGGGCACATGAAGGATGTTCACAACGAGTAGTTCATGCTTTAAGCTTTTCGAATTTCTGCCTTCCAACATTTTCTGCACTTTCCATTTTTTTATTTTTTTTAATCCCTTATCGGTGGCAACAATTGTCAAAGTGTAATCGGCTTGTGCTTGATCGGCAATGGAGAGTAACAATCAAGATTAGCAAAAATAGTCTTTTATCACATCCCAATTCAAGCAAAACTTGCAAACCCAACTCATGCCCAAGCGTGTTAAACCATTTGCGGTCATAACAAAAGCAACTCGTGCTTAAGTTATAAATTATAAAAATAGTTTGTGGCCGTAAAAAAACAACTCGTGTTCAAGTTATAATAAAAGCAACTCGCAACAAAAGAATTAGGGCCTACCACAGTTCGTGCTCAAGATAAGAATTAAGGCCCACCACAGTCCGTTAAAATCCAAAGCTTGTGCTCAAGATATAAAATGTAAAGCTCGTTAAAAATAGGTACTCAAGATTGTTGGAAACCAAAGCTTGTTAAAAATAAAAGCTCACTACGTTGGACCCACAACTCGTTTAAAACCAAAGCTCGTGCTCATGTTATAGCATGTCAAACTTTAATGCTAGTTGGTGAGTTCAAATAAGTCTAGCCCAAAACCGAAAATAATTAATATCAAATGATGATGATGAAGCAGTCAATCTCAAATCAAGTTTTGAAACTGATGTTGTTGATGAGTTCAAACTTTTAGTTTCCTAATTTATTTAATGCGACAAAATATAGTTGGTTTATCAATGTTTTCGTTAACCCAAACAAACTCTGTGCAACTCAGTAAGGTAAGAAAACATAAAATAATGCACACCTGATGGACGTAGAAATACGTAGGATTAATACGCCCAAAAGTATCATTTTGTTGATCCCAATTTATTACTTTTTAATGTTAGTATCATATTCTTATTTTCAGGCACTTATCATTGTTGGAGCTAATAAGTAGAAAAAGACATCTAATAGAAGGTATAAAGAACTTAAGCATCTCCAGCAGTTTCTCAGATACAAGGAAGATGCCTACATTCAATGTACTTGTAGATTTTCTCTATAGAATAAAGATGAGGAAGGACTCTACAAGGATTTATCTTTATTTATGGATACAGTTTCAGAATTGTAAACAAGTCTCTCCTATCTCCTATAAATAGGAGAACAATTCTATGTATTTTCACATCTCAATCTCAGGAATGAATAAAACTTGTAGTTTTTAGTATCTCTCTATTTCTCTCTCTTATATTTTATGTGTTTAATTTAAGCTGTGATCAACACTATTAATTGAGAGCTAGTTTCCTTAGCTTAGGCTAAGGATTAAACCTCTGTTGAAGTGAGCTAAATTGATATTAATAGTAATTTAGATCTATAATTAATCATCAATTCTCTGATTTGTAGTTACGAAGAGTAGATCTAGCAATGAAAACTCTAAGTTACTATAGATATGACGAAAATGCCGAATTAGCCATATTCAGTTATTTTCACGCTCAAAGAAAATTCTAGATCACTGGAGTTAATACTCTCTACCTAGCCATGGAAAGGAGTTTATAAACCCAAGATCCGATTGTCCATGAACAACGAAGTATTTTCCTATGGTTTTAGCCACAAACCCAAGATTTTAGACCCGAATAGGCTTAATCATGGCTATTACGTGCGGATAAAAGCTTCCGTTTTCATATCATTTTAGTAAACTAAGTCGGAGGTGATCCAAATCCAAGGTTATTTTCCTTATAATCGTACGAAAGTTAGTAATTTAGATTTATGTTCTAGTCCAAAACTTTTTTATCAAAATTAGTTTAAATTCGTTTATTATTTAATTAGGAAAACATATTTTTAATACGTTTACTCCCCGTGGATTCAACCCCTGCTTACCCTTATTATATTACGACACCCATAATTTTGAGCGGGGTATTTAAAGACCAAGTTTTTTTTGCATCAAAATTGGCACCACTGCCGGAGAAGCTACGGTCTATTAAATCATTGTTTTTCGATTTTAGCTAATTAATTTATTATCTTATTTTAGTTATTAAGTTTTCCAATTTATTTTATGATTAGATCTTTGAGATTTCTTTCTGAATAAATTAGTCACAAAATTTTCTTATAAGCAGTTTCAGAGATATCAATTTTGGAAATAAACATACTTAGTTTTCATCGAAAGATGTGTTCCTGAATGCTTCATGGTTTTTGACCATCAATAGTTCACAATTGGGGAATATGTTTTAGATAATTGAAAACACTATCCGAATTGCTATAAATTATATTTTTTTGTTCAGCCGTTAGAGAGTTGCAACCTTTTGAAATAACAATAAAAATAGTCTCAGTAATGGATGGTTCTGTTCATTAATCACTTGTTCTGAGCGGTATGGAAGCTAAATTATAGAAATCTTCCTTCTTCAATGTCTTTCCTCAACTGAGCTGAACGATATACGCATTTGAAAATCAGAACGTCATAAACTATAATATATTGGAAATAGGATTAATATATATTTTATTTTATTTGCAATCGCAAGTTCGCTAATGCATTTTTTTCTCTTGTTTTGCCGGATAATTACAAAGTTGGTACTCAGAGATCATGAGGAATTTACAAATTACATTGGCAAGCATCTCTCTAAATCCTACTTGTGCCCTCTAAGTGAATGGGCATCTCCATCTTTCGCCCCCTAAGTGAAGGGGCGGGCACAGCTTCACCGAAAAATACTTCCCGTAGGTTACTCCTCCCTTAAAGCTTGACATATAAAAGGGGTTCATCACCGCTCTGCCCCAGCATTAGGAAACTAAGTCGTGTGAATTGTTCAAATACACATTGATCTTAAATTAAAAAATTTGCTATGTTTTGATTAACCTATGATCGTGCTTCAATTTTTGCTCCATGCTTAACATAGTAAAGACTTTAACTACTAGGGCTCTTTCATGGGATTTTATCACCCAAAGGAATCCCAAGCGAGTAGGACCTTTCACCTAGGGATACGGAGAAATTCGTATCACACGTTCCTAACTGTCCCGACCTTTAAATTTAATTAGAACATAAAAAGCTATTAGTAAGATTTTCAAGGGATTTCATCACCTGAGGAATTAGGATGCACCGGACCGGGGTACCAATACGGATTCAAAGAAACCACTTCATCAAAGCGCTGCGTACCATCGGTTGTTTAGTGACATCACCATTCCGAGTGAGTTACGTACGATAAGGCGAGGCACATGGGTGTAAGGACTGATGCTCAAACACTAAGACCGTAGCTAGCTTACTGAAGCTTTTGTGTTAGGAATCACACAACATCCCGACTAACCCAGTTTGATTAACATTTAGATTAGGATTGACTTAGTTAATTTAACTTTAAAAACCGTTGATGTGTTTTTCTTAAATTCCTGCTGAATTTTGCAATTTTATTTTATTTTATTAGTATATACCCAAGTACAATAGGATTAGGCAATACATTGATATACCACCGATTCCTAAAATAGCTACTACGACTAATCAAGTCCAATAGGAAGACCTTCAGGCAATATACGATGTTGAAATTCAAAATGAATTTCTTCCTAAACTAATGGGTGACAAGTCACTGAAGGTACTTTTTGCTCCCGTTTTGAAAAACTCATCAAAATGCATTAAGTTGTATTATGGCAACCCAGTTCGATATTAAACTTTTGAATTTAAGCCTAATCCCACCTTTTTATGGACTCGATAATCAAGACCCATACTTACATATTGATTAATTTGAGTTTATCTGCCTAACGTTTTAATGTAAGGACATAGCAATAGAGTACATCTATTTACTACTTTTTCTACTCTCTCTTAAAGACAAAGAAAAACATTGGCTAAATTTTCTGCCATCCTAGTCAATTGACAAGTGGAATACCCTTAAATAGAAGTTTAAAATCAATTTTTTCACCATGCAAAAAATAGACCTTTTAAAACGTGATATCTTTGATTTCCTTCTAGATGACGGAGTAAAATTTTATGAAACATGGGAACGTTTTAAGGGAAAATTGTTAAGGTGCTCCCATCATGGTATCGAGAAATGGAGACTAATCCAATTCTTTCTGCATGGGTTAACTCTTTCTACCTATGAATCAATTGAAGCCCGTAGCTCAGAAAAATTCTAAGATATGGATGAAATGGCCACATATGCATTTCTTGATAATTACGTTGAGACATCTCAGCAATGGGACTTTACTTCTTGTGATCGTAGGCCCATTAGAAAAGGAGGCATCCTTAAATTACCTGAAAGCCATGAATTAAAAGTCCAACTGGACTCTGTTATACGTAAAGTCGAGGCTATGGCCGTAGCGAAACTAGCGTATGGCGAGGCATTGAGTATTTTATCCAATGCATGACAAATGCTTCCGAATATTGATTTCGGCCATATAAAGAGTGGGAACGTCAGTATTTTACATTTGAGGATGTACTTGACGATCACAGCTGATCGAGAGGATGATATTACTATTGCTCGTACTCTTAACCTCTTCATGATGGGACATTTGTGTTTCCAAACAGTTAACGACACCTTCCCACTTGGATATCTCACAGCCGTGGCCGATTTGGACGAGGCTGCCCAATATGACTGGGGTTCTGCTACTCTTTCTTACTTGTACCATGGATTGAATACCGCAGTCGCGGCCGGGGGTGCCATTACTGGATTTGCCAAACTTCTGACGGTACACTTACACTTTTTCCTTTTACAAATCAAATATTTTCCAATTAATGTCTTAAATATAATTTTTAATTGTTTTTTAGGTTGTTCTAAAATATAGTATTGGTTCTACGTGTATTGTAGGGTTGGTCACCCTATTCCCAAGGAAGATGTTAAGTACTTGGCCTATCCGCGCCTCAGAGCATGGGAGAGGGGGAACATGAAGAAAACAAATGATCAGACAAGCTATTTGTTTATGCTAAGAAGATACCACATGGACCACCAGACAATTGAGACGATTACCTAGTGACCTTTGTTTGAATCTGCAATGTCTGAGTTAGATAAGGTACGAGCTGCAGAGCTCCTGTCCCATACGAGGAAACCACTTCAAATCCCAAATGGAAGCCGAGATTATTACTTAGGGGATTGATGATGGAGGTAGTTGACTGGAACTGCAGGTATTCCTTTGGATCCTCCGCATAATATGTCACCACATCTTAGTCCAGCTGATTTGCAGGCGATGAGACAGACTGACTTTGTTAACTCTGAGCAGTTTATGATAGGAGAGGAGCGAGGGACTTACGCCTCATACTGGGCTAACCAAACTGTGGAGGTATGCACCTTGTTGATAGATTCTCAAAGGATGGGGTATATAGATCTGTTCGAACCCTCAGCACACTGGGCCGATATTGTACCCGTGGAGATCTACAAGTCATATAATTTTATGCATGGGCCAAGGCATAGACTATAGAGTTTTAAAGCTTTTATATTTTGTGCACAATAAAAGGCATTGTTTAGGGGAGTTCTCATTTATGTTGATATTTTGAAAACCCTCCTATTCTCTATAAATTGGAGGGGAATCTCACCCATGAGAGGACATCTTGAAGAGTGTAATATCAAAGTTTAAAGCAATAAAGGTTATTCTTTCACTCTTTTCCTTTTTTTTTACTTTTATCGTAGTAATAGTAGTATGGCAATGATCAAAAGGATGAGTAGCTAATCTTCCTAGCCAAGGCTAGAGGAAGCTCCACCCAATGTAGCCTTAGTATAGATTGTGCAGCTTTGTTAGAAGTAATTACTTTCTCTTCATCCCTAAATAATGCATATTCGAAATCCATCATCCTATGCCTGACCATAGCTAGGATTAGAAGGAGTAATGAATCTATGCAACCATCTTGGTTGACCATAACAAGAAAGGCTAGGATCATGGAGAGCAGAACATAATCCATACTTATCAACCGGACCGTGGTTGAGTAAGTTAGTTTATGGGTAGTCCCTAATCACTAAATCTCTTTTATCTTTTGATGTATTGCATATTTCCGACCAAGGATTTGCGATACGGGAACTCATAATTTACTTTAATTATTAATGTTATCCCACGGTTACAAAGGGTGTAGTGAAATATAGGCCATGGTTCTCACTCAACTCATGCAACTCATATTTTCTAGCATTTCTCTTTTCTTTACTTCGAAACCTATTCAAACTCATTGTTATTGGATAAAACTAGTAGCTCGAAGTATAGTTCGCACCACAAGTCTCTTCAGATACGACCCCACTTACCCTTATTCTTAACGTTACATTGTGCGATTGCGGGTCTTTTAAGACATCGGTTTTATAATCGATCATGTTTTTGGCGTCGGTGCCGGGAACTTTTGAATGCGTTTTATTTTTTTGAGTTGTTATTTTTAAGCCAATTTTATCATCTTTCCTCTTTCTTCTCTCTTTCCATTTCATTTCTTTTCCATCTTTTTGGCAACCACTAGGGTGCAAATAAGAACAATTGTTGGGTTCTCAAGGAGGTGAGTTATCAAGATTGTACAACATAACTTTTTTTCTTTGAACTGATATTGTGTGACCTCCTATATTTTTGCCAAGATTATCTACGAGTTGTGGGTTCAATGAAATGAACTTGAACACGAGCTTTGTTTTTTTTACAAGCACGAGTTGCTTGACAAAAAACTTTTTGCTGTGGGTCCAAGAACTTGGGCACGAACTGGTTTTGATAGTTTATTAAATTGAGAACCAACTCTGGTGGGCCTTAAATCTTTTGTTGTGAACACGAAATCGAGCTTTGGATTTAAGCGAGCTGTGGGTCCAGCATAACGAGTTTTTGATATAAGTTGTTGCGCAAGGTTCTTTTGTTAAGATTTGTTTCTTTTATAATGGGTGGTCTCACTCAAGCATGAACTATTGTTATGTATAACTTAAGCACGAGTTGTTTATGTTAAGCACAAACTGTTTATGGGCTTCCACTCAAGATTAAACTCTTCTACCACTTAAGCACGAACTATTTTTCTTATAACTTGAGCACGAGTTGCTTTTGTTTTCTGCACGAGTTGCTATTGTTACGAGCACGAGTTGCTTGTGTGAATTTTACTTGAATTATGATAAGGGCATCATTTTTGTTCATCTTGATTATTACTCTCCATTGTCGATCAAACACAAGCAAATTATATTTTGGCAATCTTGGGCACCGATAAGGGTTACAAAAGAACGGAAAGCGCGAAGAGTGTTAAAGGCAGAAAAACAAAAAGCTTAAAGCGGGGGAAATTTCTTGAAAAATCCTTCTTGTGCCCCCTAAGTGAAGGGGCACTTCCTTCTTTCGCCCCCTAAGTTAAGGGTTCTTCTCTATCTTGACATCTAGAAGGGGTACATATCAACTACGCCCTAGCACTTGGACATATAAAGTCGTGTGGACTGTGCTAATACACGCTGCTCTAATAAAAAAATTGTTGTGGTTGGATTGACCTATTACCGTATTTAATATTCTTTTTCATTCTAACATTTGTAAAGGTAAAAGTTGTTCGAGACTTGCGCGATTTCTTCACACAAAAAGCTCTCCAACAAGTAGGACCACCTATTAGGGATACAAAGAAATTTGCATCACACGAAAATTGAACATCCCGGACCTCAAAATAATAAAAAAGATAAGCATGATTCCCGGGGAATTTCATCAACCAGCGGATAGGTGTACCGGACCGGGGTACAAACACGGGTTCATAGGATACGGCCCCAGCCTAACGCTGCAAAATACTAGTTGTAGGTTTGCAACATCACCGTTCCGAGTGCTGACGTACAATAAGGTGACTCAGTCGGGCTTGAGGATTGAATATCTACTTTTGGCTAGTACTAGCATAGTAACGTTGGGGAGTATAGAAACCAAAGCCTTTAGCCATCGCACCCATTTTGAACATAGAAGAATATAGGGGAGACCTAATTATTACTTCTAAAAAAAACATAAAATCTTGATGTGCTAGAGTTTAGGTTTGATTGGCTGTTTATTGCATTGGGTGTTGCTTTTATTTCAAAATGTCATGCATGCAAGAATATTGGAATCTATACAGCTCATAATTTAACATCTCGCAACTGCCTCGAAATTATTTTCAATCATCGGATCACCAAAATTCTTAATACGTTAAACCTTTCCAATCTTATATGTAGGCCCATCAGTCCGCCCAATCATCCAATCAGTTCCCACCCGCTCCACCCAAACAATCTTTGGAAGATACCATTGCTCTCTTCATATAACAATCAATGGAATTCCAACAATAGACTTTGGTGAATCAAACTTCTACGACCTAATCTATCTTTAGAATAAAGACTAAGATAACTCAATTGTCAACCACGTAGAGTAAAATTGGGCACGAAAAATTTCTAAGCGATGAAGAAGAGCAATCCAAAGTTAAATCCCCTTGTGATTTAAAAATGGATGAATTCAAGCATAATCAAGGAATTTTTTCTCCGTGTGGTTAATGGATACCATATTGCGAGACAGATTTAGAAGATGAATATTTTAAAGTCAACGATCCTATATCACAAGAAGATCTTGAAGAAGCAGCTATCATGTCTAATATAATTCTTTCTCAATCACCTCCAAATTTAGCCCTCAACATTCAACCATCGATGTCACCATCCATTATTTCATTTCTCAACCCAATAAATACTTTTGAGGAAACTATGACCGAGACTTAATATTTTTCACTTTCCTCTAATTATTTTTCTTGTAATGATGATGACGAGATAAAATATGAACATATGGAATCACCGTCTCATTATACGATAACATGCGAGGAATTTGTAGATGATGATATTTGTACCAAAGTCAAGAAATTGGAAATTGCCAAACTGTTACAGATGTTATCAACTTGTCATTTCCTTTTCAGTCTCCTTATAAGTTACCTCAGCCTTGCCTTGAGCTGCGTCCACCTGACACAAATTGCAATGTTGAAAACCAGTGGATTGATGACCTTTCTTTATAGGATATATCACTATTATTGGGGGCTAATTCTGTTTTGGTTACTCCTTCACCAACCATCCCTATACCTATGCCTAAATCTTCATTTCACAAGCCACTTGGGGGTACCATAATTGTTAATGAATTTGAGGATTTGTTGTGCGATAAATCTAGTTGTACCTACTCTATTGATCAATGTTTAAAATATTTCAAAAAATGGGACGACCACGTAATTCTTAAAATAGTACAAGCATTATCACCTGCAACTGAGTCATAAAAACTTGAATCAGGCCTTCAATTACTTGATCGGCATCACTTTAATGGTTCAAGTCACTTTTTGAAAAATGATGAATATCAAGATACAATTTTGGTGTATGGAGTTATACCAGGTAAAATATCTCAATGTGAGATTCCCCATAAATTAAATAAGAAAAATCTTTATCCTGGGGGATTAGAGTTTAAGTTATTTTTATGTATCATCATTGCATCAGCACAATTAGGTACAAATAAGGAGAACCACTATTTTAAAATTTTCTGGTTATTCAAGGATAAGGTTAATTTTGGTGTTCTTCGGTTATTTAAGGAGAACTTGCAACCTGGATAGTTCATCAATTATTGTACTTTGTACCCATTTAGACCTATATTATGACATTTAAGTTTGGGGGTACATTGTTCTGGCTGAAGATGGTAAAACTTAGTGCTTCATGGGAGGCAACCAAGGCACATTCAGGTGGGAAGTTCCAATTTTTATTTCCCATTCCATTTTATTCTCAAACATTGAGGACAATGTTTTATTTTAAGTTTAGAGGTAGAAAAACTATATTTTATATACATTTTGATGAAGAGTAAGATAATGACGATTTTGCAATTTATGATATATATTTGGCAAATTTCCTGCACTTAGACTAATTTTATTTAGGCACTATGGTATGCTGATTTGAAAACCCAAAAAACTTTGATATTTTACCAAGTATACACTTGAGTATTTATTTATCATGTTCTTAAACTAGATGTACTACCTTGTGATTAGCGAAAAACTCAAATTGTTCTTGGTATATTTTCAAAGCTTGCACTTCACTATAGTTATACTACCAATACCTTCAACAAAAATTTTGACTAGAATATGAAAAATTTAACATTTATGTTTGGAATAATTCTCTCTAAGGGAGACAACTGCCTAAGAATAAATTCATTCCTGAGAGTATAAAAGAAAAGTCAAACTTACTCTAAAACTTTCACGTTGCAAGGCATAATAGCATGATTAAGAACTGAAAGAGGAAATATTATCACCAATCTCGAGTATGACCATATACTATGTGTAGGGAACAAAAAAAGTATTACAAGTGAGAATCCTGGGTCTAGGTCATGAAGGGGTTCCAAACCCTGGTAACCTTAGCCAACTGGTGGGGATTATTGACCGAAACTCCTTATTATGGAGGCTTCACGAAGAAACCATGTATGAAAAGAAAAAAAATAAAGCTTGTTAAAAAAGAATACCAGGAAGACGAATTAACTGAGGCACTTCTCAAACTAACCGATAAATTTATTCCAATAAATACTAGACTACCAAACATTGACTCAACTATTCTATACAATGTATTGTGTTATAACACTATCTTCACTACATTGAGATATAGTTAAGGAAAAAATATTTAAATCTTTCTCCTAGCATGAGGTAGCATTTCAAGTTTTTGATTTTGAAAATAAGGATAAGTTGACAGGAAATATGTTCTAAAGATAGTAAAATAAGGATAAGTTGACAGGAAATATGTTCTTTATAATCTAAAACAGCTAAAGTGTCATTTTCGATTTTTGAGGGTATAATCATTGTAAACCCTCATGGGACAACACTCGTCACAGTTTGTTGCACACGCTAAATGCAACCGCTGGACATGGAAAAATGTTTTTTGTTTACTTTTGTTTGAGGACTAGAAAAATATAAATTTTGGGGTATTTGATAGACATGCAATATTTATGTGTCCAACTCTTTAATTTATATCTACCTAGCCATTTATTAAATAAATGTGACACTAATAGCACTTTTGTTTGTATTTACGAAAATCAGACACATGATAATCAAGTCGTACATCTTTCCAATTTTCAACAAAGAGCAAGGGTGCTGTACTCCAACAATAATTCTCATTTGAAGTTTCCAACCAAAGTCCCATGGAGGAGTATTGAAGAGGCATTAATAGAGATCATCAAGTCATATAATTTTATGCATGGGCCAAGGCATAGACTATGGAGCTTTAAAGCTTTAATATTTTGAACATAATGAAAGGCATTGTTTAGGGTATTTCTCATTTATATTGATATTTTGAAAACTCTCCTATAATCAATAAATAGGAGGGGAATCCCACCGATGACAGGACATCTTGGAGTGTGTAATATTAAAGTTTAAAGCAATAAAGGTTATTCTTTCTTCTTCTTTTTTGACCTTTACTTTTATCATAGTAATAGTAGTATGACAATGATCAAAGGGATGAGTAGCTAATCTTCTTAGCCAAGGCTAGAGGAAGCTCCACCCAATGTAGCCTTAGTGTTGATTGTATAGCTTTGTTAGAAGTAATTTCTTTTTCTTCATCCCGAAATAATGCATATTCGAATTCCTTCGTCCTATGCTTGACCATAGCTTGGATTAGGTGGTACAATAAATCTAGCTAACCATCTTGTTTGACCATAACAAGATAGGTTAGGAACATGGAGAAGAGAGCATAATCAACACTTATCAGCCGGACCATGGTTGTGTAAGTTGGTATATGGGTACTTCCCAATCACTAAATCTCTTTTATCCTTTGATGTATTGCATATGCCCGACCAAGGATATGCGATACGAGAACTCGTAATTTACTTTAATTGTGTATGTTATCTCATGGTTTCAAAGGGTAAAGTGGAATCTAGGCCTTGGTTCTCACTCCAGCTCATACAACTCATATTTTCTAGCATTTCTCTTTTCTTTACTTTGAACCCTACTCAAACTAATTGTTATTGGATAAAACTAGTAGCTTGAAGTATAGTTCATACCACAAGTCTCTTGGGATACGACTCCGCTTACCCTTGTACTTAACGGTACACCGTGCACTTACGAGTCTTTTAAGAGATCTGTTTTATAATCGATCACTACCACCTGGAGGTGGTGTGAGGATAAGGTAGTGTGGATTTGGTCTGTGAACCAGGGGAGGCGACAGTGGCCGTAGTGGCCCATCTCAGTGGATATAAGTGTTTTTGATGTTTTTGTAGACGTAATCTTTTATTATAAACATTAGTTTTTGGTGTCACATTTCTTTATATAAATCAATATTTATCAATTTATTTTGAGTCTTCAATTTAAATAAAAATGCCATTATAATTCTTGAAATAGTAGTTCTACGCACGAAATATAACTGAAATAGATACAATTAAATTTCAATTCATCGTTTACGTCTGATGTAAGGAATAAACTCAGACCATTCAGTAAGGGGGAGCGGATCGCGTCCATAGTTTTCAAGTTTATTTTAAACATACAGTCCATCAACCACATTTCAGATCTCGACACAATATTAAACATTCTTCAATCTTATAAGATGCGTCTCAATCTTTATTAGTATTAATTTAGAGTATATTCAAGTTTATTTTTGGGCCACCTCATCAGCAAGAAGGGGATTGAGGCAGATCCAGATTAGATTCAGGCTCTTCGCAACATGTTATCTCCAAAAATGACGAAAGACGTTCAAAAGCTTGCCGAAAAGATTATCGCTATCAACCATTTCATTTTAAAATCTTCAGACCACTGTCATGGGATGTTCTTATTACTCCGTGGTTACACCAAGCAATAAAAAATTCAGCAAAATATAGAAGTTCAATAGATATCAGAATGTGAAACAGCTTTTCAGGATCTCAAAACCTATTTGGGGAAGTCTTCCATCATGAACACCCAAATAGATAATGACGAACTGATTATCTACCTAGCAGATATAGATACCTCACTTAGCTCGGTTCTTATTTGACCTGAAGGGAAAATTGAGAAACCAGTTTACTTCATCAGCAAAATCCTCACTCCAACAGAAATTACGTACTCTGAAATTGAGAAACTTCTTTTACTCTTTTTTATACTACACAGAAACTCAAACACTACTTCTAAACTCATTCCATCAAAGTCATGATGAGCTACCCACTTCGGGAGGTTCTGTCCAATAAATAAAAATCAAGGAGAGTGCAATAGTGGTCAACCAGTTTGAGAAAATGTGATATCAAGTTTGAACAATACCATTCTGAAAAGGGTCAAGCCATTACAAATTTTCTCGCTGATTTTCCTGTGGAAGATCCCGAGTAGGAGGAGTACGATCCTTACCTTGCAGAAGAAGTTACAGAAGAAATACCCCCGAAAGTATTTGACGAACAAGCTAAATGGATTATAAGGTAAGGAAAGAGACTTTTGAAAAATGGATCAGTAGGACCCGCAGATTTAAGAATTGGAATCGTATTAATTACCCCTTCCAGCGACAGAATTAAGTAATCAATCCGCTTGAAATTTGTGGCCTCAAAAAATGTCACCACTCTCATTCATGGACTCGACCTCGCTTTTGATCTCGGTGTCCCCAAACTTTTAGTTTATACAGATTTACTACTCATCGTCCACCATTACTCTTAGCAATACAAGATGAATGGAAAGATATTGAATACGCATCCCCCGTTGCTGATAGAATGAGAACAGATTATACAAATTATTTTCCACGAGGATAAAATAGACATGCCAATTCCTTGGCATATCTAGCCGAGGTCTTAGGCACAAAAGCTTGATATCTCCAGATTAAAGTGATTTCAACCCCAGCATTGATTATATTTTTGCATGCACGATCAACACTGAGGGTTGTAATGGCCTCAATCCGTAAACTTGAAGTGGCCTGGAATTAGTTCTTACACCAATGTACCTCAATTAAAGCCTATTTAAAAACTAAAAATGACGCAGGTGTTTAGCGTGAAAAACCTATGAATAGGTTAAAAAATTATGACCTCGAGTTGAGGATTTTTGGAATAGTGACATTTATTATTTGAGGCAGATATCTTATTCCAAATGATCTCTTGACTTAGAAATTTTTGATCATGTGAATAAGAAGTTTAAAGTTTTAGAGAATCTAGAAAATATAGTCTTCCTGGTGATTTCTCCTGTATTCTTCTGGTCATTGTCTCTTCTTGAATTTTTTCTTTATATAGAACTTTCTCGTAGTTCTTCATCGTGCTTGAGCACGTTCTCTGAACAATGTAGTTAGTGGCGATTTCCTGAGTAACAGCTAAGTTCGAGAAAGACAGGTGACATTGACTTGTCCAGGTTTTTTGGTTTGAGCTCGACCCATGTTTCTTGTCAACTTGTGGAGTATGTGACAATATTGACTAGTGAAGTCATGTGAAGAATGCGTAAGTCTGACATGGAGGTAGTTCGAATTGAAGATAAACCGATTTAGGTAAGATCAAGGGGTAAAACCCTGCAATCGTCCCCTCACAACCGAAGTCACGAGTGGCTTGGGTTGAGAAAGAATTTTTTGGATATGGTTTAGAAATATGGATAAGAAAAGAAGTAATGATGGTGTTTGACTGCACGAATAATGTAGATGTTAAGGGGGAAGTACGCGTATTTATTGTTAATGGGAATATTGGTGTATGTGATGGTTTGGGTTTAAAGAATCTTATCGTATTGAATGATGATGCTTGGGAAATTGTACTTACACAATAAATGTTAGGTTATATAAATAGTACCTGTACTGAGGTTGGTCGCCAAGTACGCTTGTTTTGATACAAAATCTTTTGCAAATGTTAAAGATGGTGAAGACTCGTAAGATGGTTCTTAAAGAGAGAATCGCTTCAAAAATACAGAGGTTAAAGTTCTTTGAAAATTAGTCCTTGGAGAATTCGACTTCTGTTCCTGTTCCTCCGACGTATAAAGGAATGTTAGAAAATAAAGCGCCTGAAGCTGAGGAGGATTTTACTATAGATGGAGGTTTTACCCGAGCAACGTTGGGTTTGTCTTCGCATCCTTGCGGAAGACAAGGTTGGGGAGACATATGTAGAGATTGGCAAAACTGTTTTACAGTTGAGCTGATGTTTTGCATCGCAACGGATTTTAAGGTTGGTCCCTTTTCATCTCTACCAACTCTTAGGGGTTAGTAGTTATAGGGGAGGCGGTGATGGTAGTCTAGGAGGTAGACGGAGAATGGAAGTCTACTTCTAAATTTCCATCACTACTTTGTGCTGAGAAGACCTTCAGTTTATAGGGTTGGTTCAAGCATGGAGTCTCCTGTTCCCATAGTTTCCATTTGAAGTTCATCTAGACTTCGACCAAACTCATGGGGGGAGGGAGGATATTCGTTGCTTCCAATGTCTACTTTGCATTAGGGTGAAAAATTACTTAAGCCGGATGAACTGAAAGATTTGATGCTTCGGAGTGCCTGAAAGACTTATTAGCTGTAAAAGTACTGAAAAAACTTGTTATTTGTAAAGTACCTGAAGCTGAGTATTGGTCATAACTTCATCTATAAAGTACCTGTTGTCGAGTACTTGAAAGACTTGTTCTGTAAAAGTACTTGTGTTATGTTTCGAGATGAATAAATTTTTTTATCAAATTTGTGTTGATATAGAAATAGAATAACTCTAGAAATCAGGTTGTAAGAAGTTGATAATATCGTATGAAATGGAATGTATAAGTGCAGAAAGTAAAATACTTGATATAATCAAACTGATATACATTTAACTTTGAATATATTTGTTAAGAGGTGAATAGTATTTTATCTGTGAACTGGGAATGTGGGAAAGAGAAAAAAAAATTGGTAGGAGTTTTAGAAAATTAAATTTGGAAATAATAAGTTCAATCGAGAATAGTCTGAAATTACTGAGTTCGACAGGAAGATATACGTTCAAATAATTTTTCTCAAGATAAGGGGCGTCTGTTACGAGATAAAAGGAAAATACATGATTTGCATGAAATTGAAAGTAAAAATGGATAAATAAGGGTAGAATGATTTTAGAATTTGGCGAAAGAGATTTGAATGATGAGGACTTGAGCCCAGAGAATCTGTTATGCCACAGATGGGCGATTAGCAATAAAATTGCTGAAGTGCGTGAGAGAATTTTGGGACAGCTGGATTATGATGCTGAGTTGCCAGTGAGGGAATGTCAGTTTGAAGGTTTAGATTTGATGGGCAGGGAACTTGATTATGCACATTTTTTCTATGGAGGGTTTTTTTGTGAACTGGTGATGGATCCTGCAGATCGAGAAGAGGTAGTGGGATTGATTGTTGAAGAAGATATCAATTTTGAGGATACGAGGGTCACTGTGGGTTTATTGATTGGATGATGCTTCCCAGGTAATAAAGGCTATTTTAGATGTAATTATATCTGAGTAAAATAGAGTTTATGTAAAAATAGGGGTGATAGAATGTTGTTGCTTGTGTTTGAATAATTTGAAAGGAATTGTTGTTGAATAGATCTTCTATTATTGTGATAGCTGTTTGTGACTGTTGTGAAATTTGAATTTGAAAATATTTGAAACTCTGTTATGTTAGCTTTGGAAATGACGTCATTGCTGCCATAAGACTAGAAGAAGAAGGACGTACAGGAAAAGCAGGAAGTTTTTGATTTTATCCCTTATGGAAAAATGGTGAAAATCCGATTACGTGTAAGTGTGAGTCATCATGAGTATGGTGAGGTCAGAAGGTAATTTGGAAAAGAAAGAATAAAATAGAATAAAATATAATGGAAAAGGCAATGATGGGAAGGTGACATTACTTAAAAGGTGCAAGACGTCTGACATGGAGTGTGGAAGGGATGCCTCGGTTCCAAAGCCGAGGATGACTCGTGAGAGGCTCAATAACTGCCAACAATTAGAGAGAGAAAATATAAATACTACTTCATCTTCGTCAATCAAACGTTTTTCATCTTCTAAAAACCTGAAAAGTAATGAAAGAGGAAGAAAAAAGAGAGGCTCAAATAACACAAAAACTCATAGAGATTTAAGCGAAAGGGATCATCAGTCAGAGCGTGCGAGAGTCGCTGAAACTGAGTCGCGAAGGTGGTTGTACAACAGCATGGTGAGGGAAGGATATGGGGCTGCCTCAGATTCATACTCTGACGTAGAAGGTTAGTAGAGGATTTGTGATATGTATATATATTGTTTTGAAGATCATTTGGTATTAGCTAAGAAAAGTGAACAATTGTTATTTATAATAATCTATGAAAATCTTTTAAATATTATATATGAAAGATATTTAAATGTTAACGAATTATTAAAGATAATGATAGATACCTGGACCTGTGTAGATCGAACGTGAGGAGTATTGTGTAAGATAAAATTACTTCCTGTAGTTGATTATGAGTAGTTCCCCTGTAATTGAGGCATCGACCTCTAGTCGGTCGGTTGAGTCTAAGAGCAGAACGTCTAGAAGTGAGGAAGAAAAAGGTCTCGATCAATTTCCATGTTTCCGAAGATGATTGGTATCCTATTCTCCTCGCTCTGATGCATTCAAGGAGTTTTGTAAAGCCAAGGCTTCTATAGGAGGTAGATGGGGTAAATGCATAGATTATGCAAGTAAGCACTTTAGCGGTTACACTGCAGCAACGAAATAGGAATATTTTTATCTGTTGGCTGATTTAGCATAGGAGAAAAGGGATAGGGGTATAGAGGAATCGATCTCTTTGGAATATTTTGATGGGGATGTTCAGACTGAGCTGTTAGAGGGTTTATTGTATTGCCTATCTTAGTTGGAGTATGGGTTGAGTCCCCCTTAGTAATCTTGCGAAAGGGATTATGAATCTCATAGGGGCATGTCTCGTTCAGATGAACGGAAACATGTGGGAGGTGATAAGTGTCTGTAAAACTTTGAATATGCGACGGGAAGGAGATGGGAGAAGGAGGAGGATAAACTTTGAGGATATTGTAGTTTTATGGTGTTAAAAACTATTCTTCAAGTGGAGTGGCATATTTCTGTGGAAGCATAACTTAACCTCGCTTCTTCGATCTGAACTTGGCAGGTCGACCATGGAATGATAATGTGATATAGGTGAAGGGTGATTGCCTTCATAGAGATGATGAAAGACCCATGAAACTTTTCTTTAGAACTGTAAAACAAAGTAAGTATAACCATAAAAAAATATATGAGATTTTATAGTTGAATTTGTAGTATGACAACGAAATGCTCGCTGATGTTAATGTTTTGTATATTGCAGGTTCTAAATCGCAGGTGAAGAGGAAAGAATCATTGTTGGATACAGTTGCTCAAAAGGAGACAGAGCTCGAGGCTGTACTGGAAGATCTTGGCATTAGTAGAAAAAAAACGTGTTAACAGTCGAGTTGACAAAGTTCTCAAATCTTAGTCGACAAGGCTAATGATGAGTGCTGACTACAGCAAGAAGAAGGGGACCGATGGGGAAAGGCAAGTTATTTTGCCAAAGGCCCGTGGAGCGGAATGCGCAGGATTACCTGAGTTCGTTACGTTGAGCAAAATAGCTCGAACGTTCCCCAAAAGTCAAATGCTGAAGCGTCGTTCGGCTTCTGGGACTACTAGAAGTGGCGAGGTCGGGAAAAAAAGAAGAAAGGTTAAACCTGAAATGTCGGGGGTTAATGTCGTAGAAGATCGACCTGTGGTGGAAGATGATTGGAAAGAGGTAGAGGAAAAAGCCATGTTGGTAGCTCTCCACGGGGTGGAAGAGATGAGCAGAATGGTAAGTTCATAAGCTCGAATACATTTTGTGGTAGATTTTGTATTACGATTCGAGCTAATCGATAAGGTCAATTCTCTTTTTTCTTTTTTTGCAAGCTGCCCGGCTGATGATGGGAATATGCCTCGAGGTTAAGGATGAGAGGGCCGAGCTGAAGAGGAAGAAGGTTGGGCTCAAAAGAAATGTCGCTCGATTGAAATCTAATTTGAGCAAGGAGGGGAAGCAGCTGGAGGCCTTGTAGGCTTCCCAAGTATTAGTAATCAATAAGCTTCAGGCAGAGGCAGTAGCTGAGCGTGATAGGCTCGGGCATCACCTTATGTCCAAAGGGTATTTTGATGATGAGGTGAACGCCATTAGGGCCGACACCTATGTGGAGGATAAGGAGGGTGAAGAGACTGAAGATGTTTCCGCTGGCGTTGTTGATGGGCTGGATTGCAAATCTCCCCAAAAGGTGAAAGACAACCAAGGGGATGACAATGAACGCCCAGAGTTGAAGAATATGAAGGTAAAATAGTATGTAGAATTGTGATTGCATGAATATTTGATAATTTTTGTAAAATATGGATATATTTTGGATATAATTTTGTAGGCTAAGTTGCTTTCATAAACCTTGTTGTAGGAACTTAAGGACATGCACCTCAGAATAAAAGATTTAGGGGTTGAGCTTGCTATGGAAGTAGATACCTTAACATCCCTGTTGTCTTCGCAAGCGGAGCTGCAGGTTATAATAGAGTAAGAAATATTTGATTTGTATGCTTCATTAAAATAGAGGTACAAAGTAATAGATAGAGTGGAGAGACAGACCAAAAATTCATTATCTGTTTAGGTGCAAATGGCACTGGAATGTTGCGTATAAAAGATGTTAGACTTTGGCAAAAATATAGAGAATGTTTATTGTAGATTTGGAAGTATATATTATGGAGCGTTCATCCGAGAATGTACTTGGACCTTAAGTCTAGAAGTAGTTTTACATAGTAGATGTCAAAAAATAGATATCTTGTTAGAAGTGAGTCATATGTAGTGATTGAGTGTTATGAATCGAACATGATATAATATAACTACTATGTGCAGGTTGAATTGGAGACAGTTCGCTTAAGCGAAGATGAAGCTTGTCAATGTAACCAAGAGTTTGTAGAGGAGTTTGATAGGATGAGAGAGGCGAATGAAGATTGAAAAGATCAACATATGTAGGTGCACTTCAAGTTTGTTGAGGCAATAACTACTATTATCAACCTGACTCAGCAGATTGAGAAGAAAGATGTCAAAATTAAGAAAGGGCAGAAATAGCTCAAGGAGTTAAAAGAACATGCAGCGAAACATAAAAGCTAGAACGATGCATTGGTGGTAAAGACAAGGGAAGCTGACTTGGGTCGTTACCGTATACATGCTTTAGAAAGATCGGAGGAAGGTTTAAATCGGTCGATGTCTAGTTTGAGAAATGATCTGGCCAGGAAAACTCATAATCAAGAGCATATTTGATCTGATCAAGCGAATAGCAAGAACGAGCTAGAGGATTGACGAAAAACTTAGCCGATAAAGATAACGAGCTAAAGGGAGCTCGAGATGATCCATCTACGTCTGAAGTTACAGCCAAACAATTCACTACAGCTTTCTCTATAAAAGATATAGAGTTTAGGATGGTACAATGCAAGTGTAATGAGTTAAATGAGAAAGTGGCTTAATTGAAAACCGATTTGGTGCAGGCCAATTCGCGAGTCAGAAGCATCGAGGCTGGCAAATGCTCGAAGAATAAAAAAAATGACGCCAAAGTTTCTCTTACTCACGGTGATGTCATTAGTCAGTGAAATCGAATAAGAGAGTTGGAAGGGGATGTTGGCCGAATTTAAGGGCATGTGCGTAAAGGAATTGAGCAATTACGGGAGTGTCAAATAAAGCTGGATGCTGCTCTTCTCAGGGAAAAAGGGCTAGATTGCGCTATCAGAGGAAAGGAGATTGTGATAGTTGATAAAGAGGAATTGTTAAAGAAAATTCTAGACGTAGAAGAACTGAATAAAGAGTTTAGGATACTTCGTACTGAGGTGGTTGATTTGGAGGCGGTTAATCGAGTTGAGTCAGCTAAAGTTGACAAAAAATCTATAAAGAACATTACTTTTACAGATATAATAGAAAGAGAACTGGCAAGTTAGAATGCATGGTATAAGAGGTTAGAAGATCGCCTCCATAGGTTAAAGACGGTGTTCTCTCACTCAGTTGTAACTCAGGCCCGACCTTCAAAATTGGTAAAGTCGGTGATTACTTATTTTGTAGAAGAGGTAAAAAGACTTGAGTTAGAGAAAGATACCTTGTTTGACTGTGTGTCAGCAAAGGGATATATCTGCAAGGCTGATATAGATCGAGGTGATTACTTGAGTTCCATGGGAACAGATCTAGGTGTTGAATTAATAGGGCATGGCAGAATTGATGTGATTGCATAAACCCAAGATTTTATAGCTAGTTGACCTCCTATTGTAGGGGAAAGCGTAGCTGACATCCCAATAGCAGAACAAAATCCATTGTATTATTTGTGTATAAACCTAAAACGAAATTATATATTTTAGAAATGTTGAGAGATGAAAGCTAGTTCTACCTTTGCTTTATCGTATGTCTTGTTGAGCTCTTTGATTGAAAATGAGTATGACCCTCATTTTAATCTTGGAGTTGAGTTGAATCAGTCAAACAGGCATAACCTGGATTTAACTGGTAGAATGCCCAGACATATTGAAAGAGATGAAAGCTAGTTTTACCTTGGCTTTATTTTATGTCTGGTAGAGTTCTTTGATTGAAAACAAATGTTACCTTGTGCTAACCGCAGGAGATTTTGTAGAGTCAGCCAATCCAAGTGTATTCTTGATTTAACTGATATTATATCACAGACATATTGAAAGAGATGGAAGCTAGTTTTACCTTTGCCTTACCTTATGTCTGGTAGAGTCCTTTGATTGAAAATAAGTGCTGCATTGTTCTAACCGTAGGGGATTTAGTAGAGTCAGCCAAACCAACTGTATTCTTGATTTAGCTAATATGATGTCGTAGACATATTTAAAGAGATAAAAGCTATTTTTACCTTTGCCTTATCTTATGTCTGGTAGAGTCTTTTGATTGAAAACAAGTGCTACATTGTTCTAACCGTAAGGGATTTAGTATAATCAGCCAAACCAAGTGTATTTTTGATTTAACTGATATGATGTCGATTGAAAACTAGTATTATTTATGTTTTAATCTATGTATTGTCTATGAAGTAAAGAGATATATGGAGGATAACTTATAAGTTTCATTGAATTCTAAAAAAGAATTTACATTAGATGGAGATGAAAATCTCACTTCTGAAATGAAAAAAGGGTAAAACTAAAATAGAGTAGTGAGGAACTTTAACGATAATATCGCTTCAGTCGCCTAGTGTTCCAAGGACTTGAAATATGAACTCCTTCTATCATGAGGTAGTATGGTCCCAGGCCTGAGAGACCTGTGAAAAGGAATAGACCCTCCCAATTATCTTCTAGCTTCCCAACGTTAGGCCCTTTGCGGTGTTGAGGTATTTTTCTAAGAACAAGATCATTGATTTGGAAGGTATGACTTCTGACTCGTTTGATGTAAGAACTGGCCAGCATTTGGTGATATCGACCTAGGTTAGCGATGACGTATTCCCTAGTTCCATCGATCCAATTATGGTTGTAAGCGAATTCAAACTCATTTTCCTCGTCAGTTAGCTCGTGATATCTAACTGGATGATGCTGTTCAGAGGGAATGATGACTTCGGTGCCATAGGCAAGGAGGAATGCAGTGCAGCTTGTCGACTGACGTGGAATGGTACGATATGCCCATAAGATATGAGAAAGTTCTCGAACCCAATTCCTTTTTTTCTGTGAGTATAATCTTTTCACGAGTCCATTCACGATGGTTTTGTTGGTAATTTCGGCTTGGCCATTGCCTTGAGGGTAGTAGGGATTGGATGGCGAGTGAATGATGTCATTTTTGTTGAGAAAAGTTATAACTTTTTTACCAACAAATTGGGACTCGTTATCGATACAAATTAGGTGGGGGTACCCAAACCGAGTAATGATGTGTGTCCAAATAAAATAGATGACCTCTTCTTCTTTGGTTCGATAGTGTGGAACTGCTTCTACCCATTTTATAAAATAATCGGTTTCTACGAGTAGGTGGCAGCGGTTACCTGGAGAATTAGGAAATTTACCCACAAGATCGAGTGCCCATCATTTGAATGGCCAAAATACCTTGCTTGCACGAAGTTCAAGCGCGGGGGCGTGGATCATCTTTCCATGTTGCTATCATACGTCTCATTTGCATGAGTATTCTTCTGCTTGCTTGCACATGCCGGGCCAGAATACTCCTTGTATAATGGCTTTGTTTGCTAGTGATCAACCTGCGGCACGGGAGTCACAAGTCCCTTCATGTAAACCGTAGAGCATCTCGTCCGCTTTCTGTTTGGAGAGGCACTTGAGGTAAGGCCCCATGACTGAACGGCGGTATAAGGTACCGTTTTGATTAGTGTAGCGCTTTGAGTTGTCTATCAGATATTGACGCAACTTCAGGTCTATGGAAAATGGTCCTTCACATTTGTTGTTGACACTGAGATAAACTAAGAATGGTTTTTTCCAATTGTCATCTCCCCCTTTATCGCCCCTTTACCTCCATGTCAGACTGACACATTCTCCATACGACCTCACCTGTCAACATTGCCACATACTCCACGAACTGACAAGAAATGTGGGTTGAGCTCAAACTGAAAAACCTGAACAAGTCAATGCCACCTGTCTCGCTTGAAAGGGGGCGATTAAGGGTGAGACGACGATTGGCAAAAGCCTTTCTTAGTTTATCTCGGAAACAACAACAAATGCAAAGGACCACTTCCAGCAGATCTGAAGAAGGGCCGACAGCTGATAGACAACTCAAAGTGCTACATTAATCAAAATAGTACCTTTTACCGCCGTTCAGTCACGGGGCCTTACTTCAAGTACCTCTCCAAGCAGAAAGCGGGCGATATGCTCCGCGATCTGCATAAAGGGACTTGGGGCTCTCATGTCACAAGTCGATCACTGGAAAATAGAACCATTACACAGGGAATCTTCTGGTCCGGCTTGTGCAAGCAAGCATAAGAGTATTCACGCAAATGTAAACCATGTCAACGACATGGAGAGATAATCCGCGCCCCTATGCTCAAACTCCATGCAAGCAAGGTGTTCTGGCAATTCAAATGATGGGTACTCGATCTTGTCGGAGAAATCCCTAATTCTCCAGGTAACCACTGCTACCAACTCGTAGTTACCAATTATTTTAGAAAATGGGTAGAAGCAGCTCCACTCTATCTAGCATGAGAAGAAGAGGTCATCCCTTTTATCTGAGAACACATCATCACTCGGTTTGGGTACCCCCACCTAATTCATATCAATAACGAGCCCCAGTTCGTTAGAGAAAAAGTCCTAGCTTTCCTCAATTAACACAACATCATCCACTCACCATCCAATCCATACTGCCCTCAAGGCAATGGCCAAGTCGAAATCACCAACAAAACCATCGTGGATGGGCTAAAAAAAAGGCTGCATGCACAGAAAAAAAAGGAATTGGGTTCGCGAACTTCCTCATGTCTTATGGGCATATCGTACCACTCCACGCCAATCGATAGGTTTCACTACATTCCTCCTTGCCTATGGCACCGAGGCTGTTATTTCTTTTGAATTCCATCATCCAATCAAAGATCACGAGCTAACTGACGAGGTAAATGAGTTTGAAGTGGCTTGCAACCTATACTGGATTGATGAAACCAGGGAACGCGCCATCGCTAACTTAAGTCGATATCACCATATGCCTGCCAATTCGTACAACAAACGAGTCAGAAGTTGTTCCTTCCAAATCAATTATCTCATCCTTAGAGAAATACCTCAACACTATAAAGAGCCTCATACTGGGAGACTAGCAGACAATTGGGAGGATCCATTCCTTATCACAGGTCTCTCAGGCCTAGGATCAAATTACCTTAAGACAAAAAAAAGAGTTCATATTTCAAATCGTTGGAACACTAGGCGACTAAAACGGTACTATCGTTAAGTCGCTCACTATTTTATTTTAAATTATCGTTTTTTCTATTCCAAAAGTGTAATTTTCATCTCCATCCAATGTAAATCCATTTCTATTCAGTGAAACTTACAAGTTTCAATTTTCTCCCATGCATCTTTATACTTCGTAGACAAGATATAAATTAAAGCATAAATAATACTAGCTTTCAATCGACCTCTATTCCAGTTAAATCATGGATAACACTTGGTTTGGCTGACTCTACTAAATTTTGTAATTAAAACTAGGGAAACACTTGTTTTACATCAAAGACTCTACCAGACATATGATAAAACAAAGGTAAAACTAGCTTTCATCTACCTCAATATGGCTACGACATCATACCGGTTAAATTAAGGATAACACTTAGTTTGGCTGACTCTACTAAATATCTGGCGATTAAAACTAAGGTAACACTTTTTTTACATCAAAGACTCTACTTGACATAAGATAAAGCAAAGGTAAAACTAGCTTTCATCTACCTCAATATGACTGCAACATCATACCAGTTAAATCAAGGATAACACTTGGTTTGGCTTACTCAACTAAATCTCTGTGATTAAAACTAAGGTAACAGTTGTTTTACATCAAAGACTCTAACACACATAAGATAAAGCAAAGGTAATTCTAGCTTTCATCTCTCTAATTTTCTGTAACAACTACTTTTTATTTCAGGTCTCACATACAACCTCTACAATAGATCCTTTTTTTCTTTTGGAATGTCAGCTACGCTTTCCCCAGAAACAAGAGATCAGTCAACCATAAATTGTTGAGTTCCCCCCTGTAATAGGAGGTCGATCAGCCAAAAGTTTTTGAGCTCGAGCAGTCACAATAATCCTGCCATGCTCTATCAATTCAGCAGGTCGAGGGTTTAGATCCATTTCAATGTACTACATATAATTTCCTCGACCTAGATCAGCTCTGAAAATACATACCCTATCTTACAAAATGTTGAAAAAGGTATTTCTTTCTGACTGAATCCTTTTTACCTTCTCTACAAAATAGGCAATGACGACCCTCAACTTTTCTAAGTGCGAAGCTTCGGTTACAACCGACCTAGATAAATTCGTTTTAGCCTTCTGAAGGCTTTCTTCAGACCACATATACCGTTCTTTTAGCCATGCTATTTCCCTATCTACCCAACTGTGAAAGCAATGTTCTCTTCTAATTTTTTGTCAACTTTTGCTGATTTAGCTCGATTAATCACTTCCAAATTGGCCACCTGAAAACGAAGTACCTTAATCGCCCTATTCAGTTCTTCCACTTCCGGAATCTATTGTAACATTTCATCTTTCTTCTGTCTAAAAATATCCTTCTCTCTGATACTCCACTCTAACCCTTATTCCCTGGAAAGAGCAGCATCCTGCTTCCTTTTACTCTCCCTTAACCACTCAACTCACTTTTGCACATGACCTTGAATACGAGCGACATCTCCCTCCAGCTCTCTTATTCGACCTGATAGGCTAACTACATCTCCTTGCGCAAGGGAGACCATGGCATCATTTTTATTCTTCCCTAAGCACTTTCTGGCCTCGGCATGTCTAATACTTAAATTGGCCTGCGCCAATTCGGTCTTCAATTGTGCCACTCTTTCGTTCAACTCATCACACTTGGGCTGCATCGTCTAAAATTCAAAATCTTTAGTAGGTAAAGCTGCAAACAATTGTTCCACTGGAACTTCAGATGAAGATAGATCGTCTCGAGCTCTCTTCATCTTGGTATCTTTATCAGCCAGTTTCCTCTTCAATCGCTCCAGCTCGCTCCTGCTATTCGTTAGATCAGATCGAGTTTGCTCTTAATTGTCACTTGTCTTGATCAAATCATTCTTCAAACTTGCTACAGATCGATTTAAACTTTCCTCCGATCTTTCTAGTGCCAGTATACGGTAACAAGCCTTGTCAGCTTCCTGACTCTTTACCATCAATGGTTCATTCTGGCTTTTGAGTTTTGCTGCATGATCTTTAACGCCATGAGCCCTTTTTGCCCTTTCTCAATTTCGGCATCCTTCTCCACGATTTGGCGAGTTAGGACGACAGTAGTCTATGTTGCATTACAAACTTAAAGTGTACCTTTACGTGTTGATCTTCTCTATCTTTATTTGCCACACTCATCTTGTCAAACTCCTCTATAAATTCTTGGTTACATTGGCATGCATCACCTTCGCGCAAGTGAGCTAACTCCAATTTGACCTGCACATTACATATACATTATATCAAATTTGAATCAGAACACTCAGTCACCATATATGACTCATTTCAAACATAATATTTATTTTTTGACATCTACCGTGTAAGACTACTTTTAAACTTAACGTCGAAGTACAATCTCAGATGGATGCTCCATAACACATACCTCCAAGTCCAAGGTACACATTCTCTATATTTTAAATCTGTCAATACTTCGATATTTCCTGTATGACAATTCAGTACCATTGCCCCTATGTCGATAACAGGTATTTGGTTCATCTCTACGCTCCATCTATTACTTTGTAGCTCTATACTAATGAAACATACAAATGAAATATTTTTTGCTATGTTTTAGCCTGAAGCTTCATTTGTAAAATCAACAGAGGCGTCTCTCTCCTTAGTAAGCTTTGCCTTTAAATCTTTAATTTTGAGGCATGTGTTCTTAAGTTTCTATAACATGGTTTATAAAAGAAACTTAGTCTATAGAATTCTATCTAACATAAAATATCCAATCAGTTTACAAATATTCCAACATATTCATACAATCACAAAACCATCGCACTACTCTACCTTCTCAGTTTCCCTTTCTGGATGATCATTGTCATCAACTTGGTTGTCTCTCATCGTTTAAAGATAAATACTGTCAAGGCCATCAACAACACAAATAAAAATATCATCAATCTCTTCATCTTCCTCCTCCACATAGGTGTCTTCCCTAATGGCATCAACCTCACCCTCAAAATATCCTTTTGACACAAGGTGGCGCCCGAGTCTGTCACACTCAGCTACTACCTCTACCAAATTTGTTCCTGCTTCTGCATGTAGATTGTTGATCTCTACCACTTGCGAAGCCTTCAAAGCCTCCATTTATTTTCCCTCCTTGAAAAGATCTATTTTCAATCGAGTTGCGTTCCTTTCAAGCTCAACCTTCTTCCTCTTTAGCTCAACTCTCTCCTCCTCAATCCCAAGGCATATTCCTTTCATCAAACAAGCAGCCTATAAAAAATAAACAAATCGACCTCATTGATTAGCTCGAATCCTAATACCAAAGCCATCACAATACATACTCGAACATATGAACCTACCATATTGCTCATCTCCTCCTCCCCGTGAAGAGCAGCCAACCTGGCATTTTCCTCCACCACTTTCAAATTGTCTTTCACAACAAGTTGATCTTTTATGATTTTTATCCCTGACATCTCAGAAGGTTCAAACCTTCTCTTTTTCACAGCCTTACCACTTCCCGTGGCTATAGAGGTCGAAGGACGCTTCAGCATTTGCTTCTTGGTAAACGTTCGAGCTAATTTTATCAACCTAGTAGACTCAGGTAACCCTGTACTGTCCACTCCAGGGGGCTTGGAAGAGCTGGCTCGCCTTTCTCCATCAGTTCCCTTCTTCTTACTACCATCAGTACTCATCATTAGCCTCGTCAACTGAGATTTTTGAACTTTTTCGACACGACAGTTAACACGCTTCTTCTTGATAATGCCAAGTTCTTCTATCACAACCCCGAGCTCTGTCTCTTCTTGAGCAACTATATCCAACAATGACTCTTTCCTCACCAACGAGATTTTGGAGCTGTCATTCACAAAACATTTTCATCAGCAGAGTACAATTCAAATTTCAACTATCAATCTCATATATTATACATTGTTATAATTATTTTGTTTTAGAATGCTAAAAAAAAGTTCCAAGGGTTCTTCATCATTTCTCTGAAGGCAATCAACCTTCACCCATATCACATTATCATTCCATGGTCGACCTGCTGAGTTTAGATCGAAGGAGCGAGGCCGAGTTGAGTTCACAAAGAAATATGCCCCTCCACTTACAAAAAAGGTTTTTACCCCATAAAATGGCCAAACATCCTTAGAGGATATCCTCCTCCATCTCCCATCACCTTCCCACCGTGAATTATGAGATTCATAAATACTTATCACCTCCCACATGTTCCCGTTCATCTAAACGGGACATGCCCCGATGAGATTAATAATTCCTTTCGCCAGATTGCTAAGGGGAAGACTCAACCCATACTCTGACTGAGGCAGGTAATATAAAAATCCCTCATAAATTTTACTCTAAACATTCACATCGAAATATTCCAAAGAGACAAATTCTTCTATACACCTATCTCATTTCTCCTTCGCCAGATCAGCCAATAAATGAAAATATTTTGTTCTCGTTGCTACAGTGCAAACCCTAAATTGCTTATCGGCGAATTCTATACAGTTACCCCCATCTACCTCCTAAAGAAGCCTTGGCTTTACAAAACTTTATAAATACATCTGAGCGAGGAGGAAAGGGTACCAATCTTCCAGGGAAACACCTATTTCTTCCTCACTTTTAGACATTTATGTCTCAGACTCAACCGACCGACCTGAGGTCAATGCCACATTTACAGGAGAACTCACCATGTCAACTACAGAAATGGATTTTTATCCTACACAAACTCTCCTCACGATCAACCTACATAAAGGTTCGGGTATCTATCATTATCTTTTGCATATACATCATTCGCATACAAATATCTTTCATACATTATATACCGCATGGGCTTTCAGAGATTACTATAAATAGTAATTTTTAGATTTGCCTAAATAATAAATATGATGTTCAAAAAACACATACGTGCAACATAAATTCTCTACTAACTTTCTATACAGGAATACGAATCCGTGGCAGTGCCGAATCTTTCCCTCACAACACCGCTGTATAACCGCCTTCGTGACTCAGTTCAGCAACTCTCTCACACTTTGACTGTTGATCACTTTCGATTAACTCCTCACGAATTTCTCTGCTATTTTTCCTTTCTTCTTCCTTCCCCTCACACTATTCTTCAAGTTTTTAGAAGTTGAGAAACGTTTGAAGGACGAAAATAAAGTAGTATTTGTATTTTCTCTCTCTAACTGATGGCAGTTATTGAGCCTCGTATGATCCGTCCTCGGTTTTGGAACTGAGGCATCACGTCTACTATCCATGTCAGATGTCTTGTGCCCTTTTGGTGAAAACGCTTTCCTATCATTGCCGTTTACATTATATTTTAATCTATTTTTATCTCTCTTTTCCATATCTCCCTCTGACCTAACCACACTCATGATGACTCACGCTTACACGTAATTGGGTTTTTATAGCTTTTACACAAGGGGAAAATTTAGGATCTCCCAGTGTTTTCTATGCTTGCTTCTTCTACTTATAGTAATAATGACATCATTTTTGAAGCTCGCCTAACAAATTTTCAATAACCAAATTTCAAATATTTTAAAATTCATTTTTTACAATAGTTACAAGCTGCATTCTCAACAATAAAGAATCTATTTAACTTTTATTCCCATTCCACTTCTTTGAAATAATTCAAACTCATATGATTACATGCATGCATTCTACTCCTACTTTTATTCTTTTTCTTTTCTTCACATATAATTACACCTAAAACAACCTTGATGAACTGGGGAACCACATCCGATCAAATATCCTCCAACAATCCTCATAAATTCCAATTCGATCTCTTCCACAGTAAGCTCTCTCACATAAACTTTTTGAGCTGCTGGATCCAAATCAATTTCTCAGAACATCTCTTCATAAAGCGACGTTCATACTCACGTTCCCTCCCAATCCCATCTAAACCTTCTCGTTGCACTTCTCTCGCAGGAAACACTGTGTTATAATCTAACAATCTAAAAATTTCCTTACACACTTCAGCTAATTTTATCGCAAACTGCCCCTCAGCGGCATAACAAATTCTCTTAGATCAAGTCCAAGCCATTCTTATTTCCCACCCATACTTATAATTTATTCTCCCCTTATGTATACATTTTTACTACCAATTCTCCACAACTCGTAATATAATCCTATTATCTCATAATATTAATTTTAGCACAAACTTTAGAATTTTATATAAGCGGGATCATAAGTACAAGAAAATTACGAAACAGGGACAAAACAACCCCTAAATTTGCAAAAATGAAGCTGAAGCACGTACTGTTCAAACAGACAAAAAGTTTATTCGAATATAAGTGTATTCGAATAGATTATCAGTCTATTTGAATAAAGCCTCATAGACTGAAATGTATTCGAACAGAGAAGATTCTATTCGAATAAAAAACATTCAGTCCAGAATGTATTTGATAGAGAAAATTATATTCGAATACAATCACTCAGGAAGAGTTTATTCGAACATAAAAACTTCTATTCGAATAAAATCCCTCAGGAAATTTTGTAATCGAACAGGAGAAGTACTATTCGAATAAAACATCAATTTCAGCGAAACTAGAAGTATTCAGAATGAGGATCTTCAATCCGTGTCAAAAAATCTAATCTTCCCTCAGCCCATTCCTCAAAAGGTGGGTCAACTCTGGATCCTCTATTAGCTGTGGTGTCTGCTGAGAAATTTTCTTCTCTCCATATTGAGTTGAAGCGGATTGCTTCTATAGATCTGAGTAGGTTCCTCCACTTGCTTTGGAACTTCCAGGGTACCTTACTTAAAAGAAAAGCTTTGATAGTTGTTGAGGAGTTTGGCACTATCCACAAGTCTTCCCTCAGCCCATTCCTCAAAAGGTGGGTCAACTCTGGATCCTCTCTTAGCTGTGGTGTCTGCTGAGAAATTTGCTTCTCTTAATATTGAGTTGAAGCAGATTACTTGTATGGATGTGAGTAGGTTACTCTACTTGATTTGGAACTTCCAGGGTACCTTACTTAAAAGAAAAGCTTTGACAGTTGCTGAGGAGTCCGGTACTATCCACAAAGTTGTCCATCCTCTATGTATTTCTTGTTTCACCCCGTCTACGATAGCTTGAACTTTTGCCAGGTAGTTATTGGTGAAACCCAATACTTTACTGAGTGTGCCCAAAACTCTACCCTCCCAGTCTCTATATATAACTCCAATCCAAATGGTCTAGTGTTACCCAAAGATGAGCCATCACAGCACGACTTAACCTCTCTGATGTTTGGATAATTCCATTCCCAACTACAAATGGATGGAGCGTTCCCCATTTTACAGTTGACCAAAAGTTCTTTTACCACCTGCAATTTGAAAGATTTATCTCATAATTTGAAACCATGAAATCTTGAGAAAAGTTATTTGAACATATCTCTCACTATCAACCTCTATCATTTCCTATTCCAAGTCGAGTTTATCCTTTCCAATCTTATATTCTAAAATTACTTCTAAGAGATCGATTTCTCATTCTGAAACTTTTATACTTTACTCACCCCCGTAATTTAAGCATATAGGTCAAATCAAATTTGAAACTTACAAAAATATTTTTACTTTACAAACAAATTTCTACAATTCGATTATAATAAAAAATAAAAAATAAAAAATGTACCTTCTGATCTCATGCATTCATACAATATTCGAAAGTTTTTATATCATAAAGCTTGATTTCAAGAGTTATTCTATTCTAAATCAACATAGAGTTTGGACAATTAAATTTCATTCATCTCGAATCAAGTTTTTCAAGTGCTTTTACAGATAATAAGTCTGTCAAGTACTCAACATCATGTACTTTACAGATAACAAGTTTTTCAAGTGCTTTTACAGTTAACAAGTCTTTCTGGCACTCTGAAACATCAAATCCTTCAGTTCGTTCTACTTCAATAATTTTTCACCCTAAAGCAAGGCAGACATTGGAAACAACGAGTATCCACCCTCCCATGAGTTTGGTCGAACTTCAGACGAACTTCAAATGGAAACTATGAAAGCAGGAGAATCAGTGCTTGAACCAACTCTACAAACTAAAAGTCTTCTCAGGATAAAGTAGTGATGGAAGTGCAGAAGCAGACTTCCATTCACTATCTTCCTCCTCCACTGCCATCACCGCCTCTTCGATAACCACCACCCTAGCAGAGTTGCTAAAGATAAAGAGGGCCCAACCATAGAATCCATTCGACCGTAAGACATCAGCGCAACTACATCGCATTCACGCCTATTCTTTCATCTATCTCCTAATCTATGTCTTTCACAAGAATGCAGAGACAAACCCAATATTGCTCGCCTATCAAGACAACGTGGTAAAACCCCCATCTGCAGTAAAACTCTTCCTCAACTTCTGCCACTTTATTTTCCGGTATTCCTTAATATGTCAGAGGAACAGGAACAGGAGTCGGATTCTCTAATGATTGATCCCTAAACTACTTTAGCTTCAACCTCTGCATTTCATAAGCAATTCTCTCCTCAAGAACTATTCTACGGGCCTTCACCATCTTCAATAATTTAAGAGAATATTACAATAAAACAAACGTACTTTGCCAGACACCTTGGTACAGATACTATTTATATTACCCTACATTTATTGTGCAGGAACATTTTCTGAAGCGTCATCATTCAATATAAATGAAACTCTTCAAACCCCAACCATCGCGTACATCAATAGTCCCATCAAACATTCAATACACGTACATCCCCCCATAACACGCGTAGTTTTCATGCAGTCAAACACCATCATTACTTCTTTCATTATTCAAATTTCCAACCTGAATATCGATATACCCAAAAATTCTTTCTCAACCAAAGCCACTCGCGACTTTGATTACGAGGGGGCAATTGTAGGGGCTTACCCCTCGATCTTACCTAAATCGAGCTATCTCCAGCTCAAACTATCTCCATGACAGATCCACGCATTCTCCACATGACTCTTTTAGTCTATATTACCACCTACTCTATAAACTGATGAATAGCGTGGGTCGAGCTCAATCAAAAATCCCTGAATAAGTCAAAGCCACCTGTCTCTTACGAACTCAACAGTTATTCAGTCAACTACCACTAGACACATTATTTGAAGAACGTACTTCAACACGATAAATAACTGTGGATAAGGCCTATATAAAGAAGAAGTTCCCGAAGAGACAATGACCAAAAAATTATAAGATAAATCACCTAGAAACTATATTTTCTAGATTCTCAAAACTTTAAACTTCTTATTCATAAGATCTAGTATTTCTAAGTCAAGAGATCACTTGTAATAAGATATCAGCCGCAGGTAATAAGACGTCACTATTATAAAAATTCTCAGCTCGAGGTCATGGTATATTTACCTAATTATAGGTTTTTGACGTTAAATACCTGCGTTATTTCTTGCCTTTTATTTAGATTTTTATCATAGGTACATTAGTGTAAGAGCTAATTCCAAGCCACCTCGAGGTTACAGAATTAGGCCATTACGGCTATTGTAATAGCCTAATTCTGGGATCCAGACTTAGCTTGTAGGGGCCTAACTTCGTAAGGGGGAGAAGTTAGCTCTTACACCAAGAAAATTTTCCACTATCAAAGGGCTCATGCATATAACCAATAATACGAAGAATCTACAAACAATATACTTGCGCGGAGGCCTAGAATGAGACACTTCACAACCTTAGATGAGAATTATTAAGAGTACTGATATAACTGTCAAAGAGTCAAAGTTTTGAGTACAGTGTGATTTTCAGGGTGATCGAAGGAAATCTCTGAGGGATCAAGGGAGAGATTTTGTAACCCTTCTTTGGTTCCCCCAACCTCCAATTTATAGAACATAGGAAGGGTTGAATCACCAAGGGAGGTCAAATTACAAGTGCATTCTCCGGGGGGGATAACTGACTTGTACCCGAAGGCGGTTCTGACGTCAAAACTGTCAGTTCTGACACTGTAGCCAATTTTCTATTTGCTCTAACACTGTGGCCGTTGTTTGTTCTGGTACTGCAGTTGTCGAGCGACGTGCCCACCATTCTATTTTTTGACCTGCCTGTCTAGCATGTCTACCTTCGACCATGTGCAACTATGGTTAAAATGTTTCAGGCGCTAATGTGGAGCTCATGCACTAACGTATCTTCCTTCGACGTCAAAGCCTGTTTATTGTCGAATGTCCGTATAGTCTTGAAGGGCTTGACAATGGACTTATTAGGCTTCGAGCTATCAAGTAGGCTTCGATGTAGACTTCAAATGTTTGGCTTGGGCTTGAAGGTTGCAAGTAAGCTACTACATTCTTCCCCTCTCTATAAGGGTCTCGTGAATTGGTGTAAAGGCATTTGCTGAGAAAAAATGTTAGTTGTTAGAAGTTGAACGGTTGACTGTTGCATATTGGATTTCCGAGGAAGGTTATAAAGGAGGGTAATTAAGAAGTTATGGCGATTACAGAGTAATAAATGATGTTAATGAAGGTATAAATATGGCTTATGAGGGGGTAACACTGTATATTCTTCATCTTCACTTTCTTTCTCTGTATTACAGCATTACGTGAGAACAACTTGGATACCACTCCCAACACCCGTTATCAGAGAAGGATGGGATTTTCCAGTGACCCTCGAATAGGAGAGAAAATGGCTAAACTAAAGTTAAAGTTTTTTGGCGACAAAGAGCTCGACTGGGACATGCCAGACCTGGTAGAGGTAAAACCTGGGGAGCCGATCAACAGGCACTCCTATGCATACTAGTGGGGGATGATACAGTAGAGGTTAATAGTTGCCGAAGAACGTTACCTCTTCCTGTCGGGTTTGGCTGAGCGTATTGTACAGGAAGAGGATCAGCTATTGGAAGATGAGAAGTGCTCGGCGGGATGAACTGGTCTGTCTAACAATATGGCAAGTTTTTCGTAAGGTGGTGATGGGTTTTGTTTTGAATGACTGTATTCAAAGTTTCTATACTTTTTTTTGTTGAAATCTGTGCATTTTTCTCTTATGCCCTTCTCTCTTCTTTTGTATGATCAAGGTAATGAAATGAAAAGCCCATTTAATGGAATAATATATTATGCATCTAATAAATATAGTAGGCGAATAGACTGTTAGATTTTCGAATAAAGGGTAAATGGTAGAAATAGTAATCTACGAGGGGAAAAGTACTTTGAATTGTCATAGTTATCAAAGACATTGGATAATATTCAACCTGGAATGAATAATTGACTCTAAATTCTCAAAGCTCGATATATATATCGAAAGAGTTGTGGGAAAAAGCATATAGGGGTCGAGGGTTCGAGACTAGGGATGTGTCGACTGGAAAACTTTGAAAATTGGTGTTGAGTACGCATGTTGATAAAATAGTTAAGTCTGGGAAGTTGAAAAGGTTTGACTGTTAAGATTCTGAGGGAAACTATTGAAGACTGTGATAAATGCAGGGTCTGATTAAGGAGGGTTTAAATTTTTGTGTCTTCAGGTATAAGTAGGGTATTTTGAGAGAACTCCAGACACATGCATCTTCTCTGAGCAAACATGTCTGCATCTTCAAACTGAAGCAGCGAAAACACTCCTAACACCAGGTACTATAAATGAGTGGCAGTAAGAGACCATCGCATATAGGAGAAGAACCTCGAGTTGATGCAGAGGCTTTTTGATAATTGAGGCCTGGATTGGGTTATGCCAGACTTGGTTGAACTGGAGCCAGAGGAACCCATCAGTGGAATGCCCTATGCGCACTGGTAGAGGGTGTTACAATGGATGTGACCACTCCCCAGTAATCGGTTCACCTTCCAAGAATCCATAGCCGAGGAGGTGTTGGAAAAGGAAGATGCTGAGGTTCAATTCTAGAAGAAGTATCCCGTCTATAAATAGGGGCTTCTTCAATGTGGTAGAAGTACTGGTATAGGATGGAATATAGTAATGTTTGAAGTTTTTTTTGTCGATGCCGATTATTTTCTTTTGTGTTTCAGTGTAAGGGCGCATGCCCGAAAGAAATTAAAAATCTATAAGGTAACTGTCGAAGTGAGATACTAAATTGTTTGTGTGTAAGAAGAACAAACATAATACTCGATGGAAATTTAGGCGCGAAAGCAGCTTGTTAAATGTTAAACATGAAAGAAATCGAATGACTGGCACATTTTGAATTTAAATATTAGTTTATCAGTAGACGAATGTTTAAGACATGATGTAGACGATTATTCGCATACGAGAAGTAGAGTCTTCAAAGGTAGGTGGGCTGTAACTGTCAGAACTGGCAGGCCAAATAGCTGGCATGTCAGAAACTATACTGAGCCTAGGGAAGAGTACCCTGCAGGCATCATGATGTTTCCTTGGATTACAGAAAAAGGTTGATTTGATATAACAATTTGATTTGACAACTTCGGGCAGGGATCAGAAGGTTCGACTTGGTTTATGTGTAAAATTGTGTAAATATGAGAGTAGGACGCACACGTGTGGGTAATAGAGGGTATAGTCGTCAAACACATCTCAGCCGAAAAGCAGGGGTAGTGGGGTAGTGGTAATGATAGCGGTTATGTAAATCAAGACAGTTTTATGTTATTTTGAGAAGATTTATATAGTGGTAAGAGCAATGTTACTATTCCCGATTACCCATTTATAGAAAAAACCAGAGAGTTAGAGGAGGAGAACATACGCCATTATTCCATAGAGCTTGGTCGCTGTTATGGGATCATCTGATTTTTTGAGAGGAAAGAAGGATACTCTACTCAAACAGGTATGTCGAATTATTTTTGCCTTGCTGCTTCGACTTCTATTTCAGTATGTGGAGTACATATTAGGATAGATGCTGCTAAGGTTTATAGTTGTGATAATATGACCGAGGACGGGGGGGAAACCATGTATCTGTGGGTCTAGCCTTTTGGGGTTCTGAGTGTATTAACGGTGTGATAGGGATTGGAGTTGATCATTCAACTATGATAGTATTAGTTAGAGAAGGTAGGCAAAAATAAGTTATTAACACGTAATAGTTGAATATATCGATCTGATTGCATGCATCTTCTTCTGTAAGGAAAGATGCATACCCGTCGATCTTCGAGGCTGAGGCTAATAGACGTGGAGATCAAAGAAAATGAACCAAGTATGTCTGGTCAAGCTCCAGTGGATGAGAGCAGTGACATGGAGGAGTTATAAATAGTAGCAAAGGCCCCATTAACCATGGTGGTACATGAAATGGCAGCTTTGAGTTAGAGCCGTAGAAAGGCTCGTGTAACCGTAGGGCATAGAGAGATGGAGAGAGGAGATAAAAGAGGACACGAAGGTAGGGTCGAGCCTTCAGGGGATGAAAGGGAAGAGGGGGAGAAAAGTGGTGATAGTAAGAGTTTGACTGATTCGGGGGAGGCTACGGGGCTGGTCTTAGCTAAAGAGAAGCTGAGATTAGATCGATTTAAGGCTAAGCTGGGGTTGTCAAAGGTAAGGGTGGTATTGTATGCATTGGGATCTAGATATACTTTCAAGTCTTGACCTCGAGAGGGTTTCATGGTATTTAGGGGCTAGATTTTGCTAGGGATACAATTACCCCTTCAAAGACTAGTGAAGGAGGTGTTAAACTTCAAGGAGGTTTTCCCATGCCAGATGAATGGGAATTATTATGAAATGATGAGGGTGGTCGAGGGTATGAATATAGTGCTAAGAAGTAAAGGGATTGGCTTGATAGAGTGGTACGATATTGTATCATTCTATTCAAGAAAAGCAAACCAAAAGGTGGGCACGTACCATATCCAATGTCATACAGATAATCCCTGGTTGTATGACTTATGCTCGATAGGTCGAGAGTGAGGCAAGGACCTGGAAGTTGTGTGGGGTAATTATGAGAATGTCTAAGGGGATGACCCTTATCAGATACAAGATAGGCTTTATAATCCAGGTAAGTTGATGGTCGAAGAATTTTTGACATATTGATCGAATAGATTGATAACCGTGTTTTGTTTGTTCTGCGGCACCAAGTAATCATGCTCTGACAAATCCGAGGAATTATATTGACGAGCTGATTAACGCGGACGAGGAGTGGGTAAATTATGTTTTCAGGAAACTAGGTATCAAGAGGATGAGGCAGAAGAAGAAGGATTCCCTTCTTCGAAACATACCCGTTACGCCGAAGCCATCAAAAAAGAAGGGGTGGGAAGGTTCATCGAGTGGGGTCAAAGGAATTGAGAAGGTGAAGTTTGCGAGGAAAGTAAATTATGTTCTAAAGGGGCAGCAGGTACTGAAGCAGGCAGCGCCAGAGGCCGAAAATGTTCGAGACTCGTCGAAGTAGACATCAACTCAGGTTGACAAAGGGAAGGGAATGGTCGTTCCCGAATCTCCGAGGGTACAACAACCAAAGGGAACTCAGCATAAGAGGCGTAGGGTACTGGGGGAGGATGATGCAGAGGATGTGGATGAAGAACTTACAACATCCAAACTAGATAAGCATGTTCAAGCTACGGCTGCTTCGATAGCGACAATCTGCGGCACAAACCCAGACGAAGCTGGGAGGCGGATGAATAAGACTATGCATTAGGTAACTGTTTTTTGAAATTCTAAAATTTTTCTTAAGCGCACCGTGCTTCGAAAGATATTGATGGCTCAAATATTTTAGCAGATAGATGCTTGGTTGCAGGCTTTCATCAAGGCACAAAAGGTAACCACAAGGCAGTTTAAGCAGGCGGTTGACAATCTGGAGCGTGCTCGAGTGACCGAAGCATCACTGGTTTCTGAAATTAAAGTTTAAAAGTGAGATCAGGGGACTATCAGAGCTGAATGCGAGAGGAGGCTCAAAGCTTAACGGTACTACCATACGCAAGTACTGGAGTCGAAGCTAGCTAAGAAGGATAGGGTTATTGCAAAACAGAGGAAGACATTCCAAGGGTAGTTCGATGATGATTGTAAAGTTACTGTCAGGGTAAAGACGTTCATAGAAGATTTGGGGTACGATCCTGAAACTTTGTGATGCTTTCCCACAGCCAATGATCCTGCTGTTGAAGATGTTGTTCGGACGAAGGGGATAGAAGTAGATGTTGCTGGTATGGGTGTGGGAGGTGGCATAGATGCTCTTGCAGTCGAAGGGGCCTACTGCTGGGGCTATGACTGCTGGGTCGAACCCTTCTGCTAAGGGTACAGGAAGTGTTGGTACTGAAGTACAGGACATGGGAAAATATATGGCCACACATATATGAAGTATTGTGTTGGGCGTGCCGAACTATTTTTTCTGATCTTTCTGTTGTGTTATAATATTTGCACAATGTTGAACTTGCTTTGCACTTGAGTTGTGAACTTGTGATTGATTGGATTTGCTAATGCATGCTGAACTTGATTTGAGTTGTGCTGAACTTGATTCTCTGATATATGTTGTACTGAACTTCACAGTTATAGTAGTATTGTAGATATTCTGGTATACCAGTATTTGTATCTGTTGTAAGTGTAAAATCCTTGTAGATTTATCGAACCTTGAAGAGCTTTGATATGGTTCCCCAAGTATCAGTCGTAAGATGGTCGTGACACTTAGATGAGACCAAGAAAATTACTAGACTTTGAAGTCCTGGCCCTGATCGAAGTAGAACGTGGTTGCCCCCACTGCATTCTCGAAGGTCCGGTCTCTCAACCATTCATGCCCCTCGAGTTTGCTCAAAATTTGGAGACTTGAAAAATTTAAAGGTCGCCCCCAAGTATCAGTCGGGTCGAAGGATTGACATGATACTTTGGTAAAATAAAGAAATTCATAGGAAACTGAGAGCGAAATTAAAAGAAAAAAATTGTTTATTGTTTATATACTGTATTTACATCAACAGAACAAGGTAAAGGTTGTGGCCTGCTGTTTGATACTAACTGCATTGTATTTCATAGATGTGGTAGAGTCTCTTCATCTTCTGTCATCAGGTAATATGAACCCTTGTCAGTTTTATCGTACACAACATAAATTCCTTCCCAGGATTTGACTAGCTTGCAAGCGTTCCAATGTTTCAAAGACTATGTGACACGTCGAAGTACAAGATCTCCAATATTGAAACTTCGTGGTCGAACTCTCTTGTTATATGATTTCAAGAGTGATAGATGGTAACGGCCAAGTTGGTGATGGCTCGGTCCCTTTTTTCGTCGATCCAGAACATATTGTACCCAGGTTCGAACTCATTATCTTCATCAGGAATACAGGGGTCGCGTGTTGGTACTTCAAATTGGATAGGCAGTACTGCTTTAGTACCATAGGCTAGAAGAAAAGGGGCACATCCTGTTTCTTTCCTTGGTGTTGTTTAATAGGCCCAGAGGACGTACTGTAATTTCTGAGCCCATCGTCCTTTCTTTGCATCAACACGTTTCATTAGACCATCGACAATGGTTTTATTGATTGCTTTGACCTGACCATTCCCTTAGGGGTAGGTAGTAAGGTACTGAGGGGGAGAGGATAATGTCGTACTTCTTGAGGAAATTTTTGACTTTGTTCCCTACAAATTAGGGACCATTGTCACATCGAATCATATGAGGGCAGCCGAAACATGTAATAAAGTTCTCCCATGGAAATTTGATGACATCTTCTTCTCTGGTTTGACACAAAGGTACGGCTTCGAACCATTTGGTAAAATAATTTGTTGCAATAAGGATGTTCTCTCGGCTACCCGAAGTTTTGGGAAAAGGACCCACAAGATCGATGGCCCATTATTTAAATGGCCGAGAGACTTGGCTAAAGTAAAGGTCTTGTGAGGGGCTATGGATGTCATGAGCATGGCACTGGCATTTTTAATAATGTTTGGCATACTCTTCAGCTTGCTTCTTCATATTGAGCCAGAATAAACCATGGAAGTCAGTTCAGAGGGCCATAGATCGACTAGTGGTATGAGCACCGCAGGTACCTTCATGGAGTTCGGCAAGAATTGAATAGGTTTTATTTTGAGAAATGCATCGAAGAAGGACGCCATTTGGGGATTTACGATGTAACTCACATTTGAGGATGGTGTATTTGCGACAGTTTTCTATAAACGGCCGTTTAGCTTTGGGATCGTCTGGGAGGTTAGCTTAGCATTGTTGAAGTAATCGAAGAATGGTGTTCGCCAGTCGTCTTGATCGAGACTCTCGTACCAAGTATTGATGGCATTGACTTCCATCTGGTCGATACTTGGGCGTTAGAGTACTTTGATATGAAGTATTCGGTATTCGAACTAACCTAGCCTAGCTGCTATGTAGGCAAGGGCATCTACGTGTCTATTTTCACCTCTATGATAGTGAGTAATAGAATTTTTTTAAGGAAACGGTCCATGCGCTGGCGGACGAGGGTAGGATATTCAGCCATGTGACCGTTAGCTTGATTTTCACCAGTGTATTGTCTCTGGATTAGTTGGGAATCTATGAAAACTGCAAGTTAAGGGACGCCAAGGTCGAGTGCAAGGTCAAGGCCATAGAACAAGGCTTCATACTTAGCCTCATTGTTAGGCATTTAAAGTTTAATTTAACTGCCTTTTCAATTTGATTATTGGTGGGTGTGACCAAGACGATACCGATCCCCTAACCGTTAGGTCCAGCGAATATTTCTGTTAAGAGACGCCAGCCTGTGTTAGGGTTCCATGGGTCTGCTGATTCGAGCTGGTCTTCTGGTAGGTCATCTTCATGTTCCACCCAGTCGACATCTTCAATCGGGAAGTCAGTAAGGAAATCGGTGACTACTTCGCCTTTTTGGGATACTTGTTTCTAAAATGTGATATCATGTTCCCCAAGATAAACAAACCACTGGTATACTCATCTAGATTTTTCTTTCTTGTTGAGTACTTCTCGAAGGGGATAACTTGTTATAACACGAATAGGGTGAGCTTGAAAATATGGTTTGAGTTTTTGGGAATTGTAGACGAGGGTGAGGAGCAAACACTTAAGTTTTGTTAATCGAGTTTTTGTAGGTATCAGAGTTTTGCTGATAAAATATATGGGTTTCTCGATGTTTGAATCGAGTCAAATGAGGACTGAGCTGATAGAAGTGTCGGTGACCGCGAGGTATAAAGAAAATGTTTTGCCTTTTACAGGGGTGTTGATGATGGGTTATCATCCAAGGTATGATTTAAGTTTGAGGAAGGCTTGCTCATAGTCGGGTATCCAATTGATCTCAGAGTTGTTTTTCTTTTTAGCCTTGTGGATACCTTGGTCACGTAAGAGATAAAAGAGCCAAACACAGCGGTCTGAGGATTTGAAATAAAACGGTTGAGGGCAACTTTCTTGCCAGCAACCTTTTGGACATCTTTTTTTGTTCGGGGGGAAGGCCTATCGAGGAGGACTCGGATATGAGTAGGGTTAATCTCGATACCTCGTCTGCTGAAACACCAAACTGGTATTTCTCTGGGTTAAGTTTCTTGTTATATGTTTAAACAATCAAAAAGACTACGGTTAGGTCTTGGATTTGGGTCTATTTTTGGAGGCTCTTCCATAACATATCGTTGATGTATACTTCGACCAACTTGCCCAGCTAGGGTTTAAAGATGGATGTAACAAGGCGCTGGTAGGTGGCACCCGTATTTTTTAGGCCGAAGGGCATAACCTTAAAACAGTAAAGGCCTTGTTCAGTAATAAAAGAAGTTTTAAGTTGATCCTCGGGGAGGAGGGGTACCTGATTGTAACCCAAAGCTGCGTCCATCATCGATATGCGCTCATGTCCAGTAGTGGAATCTAGGAGAACTAAAATAATCTGGAGGGGGAAGCTGTCCTTCGGTGTGTGCTTGTTGAGGTCTGTGAAGTCGATGTAGATTTTGATCTTGCCATTCTTTTTACGAATTACAACAATATTGGATATCAAATCACCATACTTGATTTTTCTGATGAAACCCACGGATATGAGTTTGTCGACCTCGAGGATTACCACTTCTCAAAGTCGTAGTGCCAAGGTACGCTTCTTTTATTTAACTGCTACAAAATTGGGGATGTGGTCGAGGCGGTGGCATGCTAAACTAGGGTTAACACCGGGAATCTCCTGAAACGTCCATGCGAAGACATCTTTCATTATTCGAAGGAAGTCAATAAGTTCGAGGCGCTCGGCCTCACATAGAAATGTTCTAATAAATGTACCTCGACTAGGGCCGTCGAGTTCAATATAGACAGTGGATTCAATGGGTGAGAAGGCATGCGTCGAAGCTGCAGGGATAGACGAAGACAGTGATTGTAATGTTAGTTTGGTGAGTTTCTGAGTCTGATCAATCTCCGGATGCTCACATTAATGGACGAGACGTTTAGAACCTTTCAAGTTCCATGTCCCACTGAGGGAATTGAAACGAAGGGTCTGATAATAAGTCAAAGGTATGGTGCGCATGGCATGGAGCCAATCGCGCCAAAGGATTCCGAGGTACTCAGATTTCTTATCGATGACAAGAAAGCTCATTTAATGTGTAACTGAGCCAGTAGTAACTGGAAGGCTGATTTGACCAATGGCAACTTTGGTAGCCCTATTATAACCTTTCAGTTTGACATTGGCAGTAGTGATGAGGTCTATTTTGTTCATGGCTTGGATAGTTTGAATGAAAAGTACATCGGCTGCATTTCCTGCTTCGATAAGCATGGTGTGGAGGGCGAGGTATTTGACCTTAATCATTATGTCTAAAGGGTCGGAATGGGGAAATCAAACATATGATGTGTTGCAGTCAATAAATAAGATACCCTCAGGTCGAGGATATTGTCTTGACTCTGGCAGGAGGGCGGGTAGCTTTTCCATGTAAATGAGTTGGTAGCATTCTTCGAGATGCTTGCGCTTGCTCCTGGAACGGCCGCTGTCGATATTATTTACCTCGATAAAATGAACTTGGAAGATGTGTACATCAGCTGGGCCGGCAGCAAGGGCAGGTTGAGGTTTGGGGTACGACCCGTCAAGGTATCTTGGGAGGTCGGTAATGTACTAATGTAGGCGACCTGCCTTGAGTATTATTTTGAGAGTGCGCTACAGGGCAAAGCATTTATTGGTGTGGCAGCAGTTACACTTGTAGTTTGCACAATAAGGTTTGTCTGTCTTAATCTCAATGGGGAAAGGGATATACCATATAGAGTCTGCCTGGATCTGTGGTAGAAGGGTATTGATAGGGACAGTGAGTTTGGGGAGAACCAGTTTTGGTAATTTTATGCGAGCTTCGACTGTGTTGTCAATGTGGGACGTTTGCTGCTCACAGTCTCCTGTGAGACAGGAGCGATCAAGGGTGCAGGAGTATAGGGTAGGCCTTGTCGAGGTTTAGTTAGATTGGTGGTCAAAGGCTGCCCCTGTTTATTTGATTCGTGGAGGTGCCCAAGGCGATATACCCATTGACTTTTGAGAGCATCTCTTCGTGGATTCGCAGTTCGTGGAGGATCGGGTACTCTTTGACATGGCTATTATCTAGTAAAGCGTTTGAATACACGAGTACGACATTCATGCAATAAAGGTTTTTGACTTTGTGCGACTCGTCGAGGAACCTCTTGCTGAAGGCCTCAAGGGTTTTACTGGGGGATTTTCTGAAATTGAAGAAGGTATCGACTCAGACTTCACGGTCCTTATTTAAGGTGAATTGGACGATGAAGAGGCTGGATAATTTCTCAAAGCTTCGAATTGAGCCTTTGGGATGGTTATGATACCATTGAAGAGAGATATATATGAGGCTAGTGGGAAAAAGTTGACACATCAAGTAGTCAGCCGTGGAGTAAAGGCTTAGAGCATTTTGAAATTCGAGGATGTTGGATTGAGGATCGGTGTTGTGATATTTACTAATTTTGCGGGCACAAAAATTTGGAGGTACCTCGATAGTAAGAAGTTTAAGGCAGAGGGGGTTGTTTAACTGACTCTACGAGTTTGATGTTGAGCTCACACTGATGCGGATGGCAGGGTAGATTTTGTAGTCGAGGTCCTACTATGCACAATAGGTAGGATGAGGGGGTGATCGATGGCTTCAAGGGTGATGAGGCCGAGTGTTCGAGACCAAGAGGTTCCTCGACGAGGGGGCGACCGATGGCTTCAAGGGTGATGAGGGGGTGATCGATGATACCCGATCCCTGCGCCCCCTGAGGCGTTCTCGAGCAGGGCGACATTTTGAGTGTCTGTTGGAGCGAAGAGTGGAATTAGATGAATCCTCCACAGGGGGGATGCCAAGATAGATAGAGCTAGTAGGGGAATAGTGGAGGGCACCCTCGGCACCAAGATAGACCGGGGCTACTTCCAGATATGGTAGGTGGCCCAGTCGAGCTCGGGTAGACACGGGCAACGAGGCAGGTGCTCGAGATGACAAAGAGGTGTCTAGATGCTATAGTCATTGCAACTCAAGAATTGCGTTGCACAGATCGCCGATGGCGCGGCACTGTCTGCCGCCGTCATCCAAAAGACGTTTCCATTTAGCTTAAAATCTTTTCGGTGTTCTTCGTGCTCCTTACGCAATTGCGCTCGGTCGCTCCTCAGCCAGAGCGAATTGTTGTGTAAGAAGGGATAACTGGGCACCCACTCCATCGGCAGAGTTACCGATGTGGGTGGAAAGGGAACAGAGGGTGGGGGCCATTGGAAGTGGTTTGGTGAAATTGGAAAAAGGAAAATACATGGCAGGGGGAGACTGGTAGGGTGGAAAGGCACGGACGACGCCAATTGTAGGGGCCTAACTTCGCAAGAGGGAGAAGTTGGCTCTTATACCACAAAATTTATCCTTTATCAAAGGACTCGTGCATATAACCAATAATACGAGTAATCTACTGACAGTATACTTGCGTGAAGGTCAAGAATGTTACACTCCATGACCTCATATGAAGATTTTTAAGATTTTTGATATAACTGTCGAGGAGTCGAAGTTTTGAGTACAGTGTAATATACAGGGTGATCGAAGGAAAACTTCAAGGGATCAAGGGAGAGATTTTGTAACCTTCTTTAGTTCCCCCTTCCTCTTATTTATAGAACATAGAAAGGGCTGAGTCACCATGGGAGGTCAAATAACAAGTGTATCCTCTGGGGACAACTGACTTATACCCGGAGTCGATTCTGACGCTCAAATTATTGGGTCTGACACAGTAGCCATTGTCCTGTTTGGTTTGACACTGTGGCCTTTACACCAGATGAGGTCAGAACTCTAATAATAACTAACACAAAAGTTTTAGCATGGAAATCCTTTCAATAGGTTATAAACCATAACCTCTCTTGAGGATTTAGAAAGAGAGAGATCTTATTGAGAATACTAGCAATTACAATAAGCACTCTGAATCTATGGAGTTTGGAGTAGGGAACCTTCTATATAGAATTGCCCGTCCTTAATCTGTACTTTTATGGTCCTATCTATAGGCCTCATCATATGACCATTTGATGACCATTAATATTTTTAATGGTGAACGTTACAAAGTAGATGAAAGATATTCTTTGACCAGATGATAAAACATCCTGACCTTTGTTGTTGTACAACGGCTCTATTGATGACTGTACACTTGCATTAATCGAACTATAGAATATTGAATATATCTTTAGTAGTATTTCCTGCATGTTGATGAGTTTGAGGATGATGCTTTGAGTCTGAGATAAGAAATTATGTATTACAAGATGGCTCTCAACCAATAGTACGAGGAGCCTCATGGATGAGTGGTGTCAGTTGAGAAATTCATGCTGTATTTGCTTCTTGACGTTGTTATCTTGAATCTTTTTGTGTCACGTGCTCTATTGGTGATATCAAAAGTTTGCATGTAGTTCGAAGATGAAGCATAAGATTGGAATGCGGTATACGCCAGATAAACTGCCCCCTTTCAGCCAATAATACGAAAAACATTGTTGGCGAGTGGTGTTGGCTGAGAAGTGGCATTAATTGCTGTAGTTAATATCTGAGACTCATTTCTAAAGTAAATTCAGAAGTATCTTATATGTTCCATTTGGGTTTCCCAGAACTAATTGTTATAGTCAATGTTTTTTCATAGGGAATCGTGCCGATGTTAGGAATTCGGAGAGTCGTATTTAATGTTGATCGCAATATAAAAGGGATCTTAATTTGTGCAGGATGAACCAAGTCTTTTTCGTGGGTCTTCTTCTGTATTCCACTGTGGCAAACTATCTTACTGTAATTTGGTAATTTCTGAGTGTTGGAGAACATGGTAACAACAAGGACTCAGGCTCAGGAATCGAGGATTCGTAGAAAAATTGAAGAATTGCGCATCAGGTATTTTGGATACCAACCGCTGCATCAGCCAACGTCAATTCTTGCATCTCCCACTTACCATCATATGTCATATGAAGAATTTATGAAAGTGGGGGATTATTATTATCAGATGGTACATTTCCACTATATGTTGACATCTGAGGCGGGGCGTCGAAATGGCCTTCAGTTCCTAGCAGAGGAGGTTGTGACAACTGAAGATGAAGCGGCAGGCGTTCACCCGAGAGAGTCTCGTCGGTTCCCTTCAAATGAAGGGATCATGTTAAAGAAATGAGGCCTTTCGTCTATCTCTGGCATGTGAGGAGGTTGGGGTTATGGTGGAAGATGTGGGAGGATGCAGAGAATCATTTTCTTCCATGGACCATATATTTTGGCCATGAAGAAGATTTTTCATCTGTAATTTTTAGTTCTGACTGTTTCCTGAATCTTACAGCATGGGATCAGGGTTTGGAAGTTCGTTCAGTTTTTCATCATCTTCCCTATTGATTCCTTAAAATCAATTCAAACTGTAACTTTGCGATATAATCTGTTGTAATTATTGGGGATATTTTGTAATCTGTAAAGTATCCTGTAATAAAATTTTAAATTAATAAAGTAACTTTATTTTTTGGTTATGATTCGCTGTCACAAACTTGTCTGCATAATTTGTTGTTTGTATCTGTGAACTCGAACTGGGGGATATAGTTTTCCAAACTATAAGAAAGGGTGGGTTTGGATCTGTAGGTACTACTGCTGGATCTGCGTGATCTTGTATGTTGCTCCATGTCTATTTTCTCATGCCAAATCGGAGGAGATATTTAATATTATGGAAAGAATAACCTGTCACAATATTCTGTATTTGATGATGATAATCTTCTGTTCTGTGAACTTTCTTTGAATAAGATATCCTTTGGCCAAATTAGTGGGGCGATATTTACAAAGATCTACCTAGTGGCTATAAAATTATAACTCTTGGCTGTTTTGATTTGCATTTTCAGCAGGGATAATTGTACTGTGAAGGGGGTGATTTTATTCATGGTGAGGACACATGCTTAGCGTGATAATCAGGCAGCAGATGGTCGCTTTCATATCGAGGTTGCCAAACTTCGTGAGTGGTATTTTTGTTGACTTCCTTATATGTCATACTGCCAGAATGGCCGCTGAATTTGACCGGATTAGATGAAGAAGGGAAGCGTGTAGAGTATGACTGATTTTTCTGGTACGACATGTTTCGGAGGTCATTGTTAAGTGCCACGATGTAGGAACTGACTATTCGATAGCTCACTTGTGACAAGATCGTTGAAGATGATTCTAGAACAGCAAGAAGGGAGGTTATTCTGTGTAGGGAGGCGCATCACCGAGGCTGTTTTAGATGTGACTGGAGAGTTCGGTGAGCTCGATGCATTGGAGCTCGTAATATGTAATCCGTTTTTGAGTGTTCTGTGGTTGGGTTTGAATTAATGTAAGATGAGGGATCTTTAGTGGATAAACGAATGTGATGTCTCGATCTGATTGAAATAAAAAATAAAGTATTCTGCTATAATCAATGTGTACAGATTTGGTGGGAAAAAGCTGTAGGATTTTAACAACTGTTTTAATATCTTTGAATTTTAAATATTACTCTATGTTCAAAAAGTTGTACGATCATGGCAGGGTATTAAAGTAAGGTGATTGGTCGTTTGTACTATGTTTGAGGAAGAGGTACAAAATTATGTAATGACAGACAATAGTGAGATACGTGATGACGGTAGATGTTCTCATAGAAGTCAAGATGATGCCTTCAACCGAAAAGACATGCCTGCAGAGATAATAGGGATGGCTGACAAGTGTTAAAAGGAGCCATCGTTTAACAAACCGAGGAAGAGTATAAAATTGTGCCTTTCTCTCTCCCTCATAAATTATCTACAGTTTTAGAGAAAAAAAAAACTGTGTCAATCTTATTTCCAAGGAGAGGAAATGTTTGAGTGTTGAGTGCGATTTAAGAAGGAAATCTTTATTAGGTGATGGAAAATTGTCTGAGAAGCGACGTGAGCATTCATACTCGAAAAGATGTCTGGGTAAAGTAGTAGATTGTTGTTCTTCAAGTACAGGTTGGTAATACAAAGCCCTGTCTAGTTGATTTGTTTAGCAATCTGTATGACATTTGTAGTAATCAATTTGATATGTATAGTAACCTATTTGGTATGTATATCTGATAATGTAGGGGTTTTGGAATGTTTGGATAAAAAATGGAGGATATGAATTTAGGTATAAGAATAGACTGTTAGAGGAAGAAAATATGTATTTGGGGAAGAAGGGGCAAATTTAAAATGATTGATTTTGTATTTTCTTTGGGAATTTGTAAAATAGACGTGTTAACTAGGTAGAAGGTGGGTTTATTTTTTCTGTATGTACTTTAGAGAAAATGACAAAAAATATATTTTTATATATTGTAGGTTTGATATGCTGTCTAAACCAAGTATTCCAACCTGTAAATTTGTAGTCTCGTCCAGTTCCGTGGAAACATCATCCTTCAGGAGGGGGGACGAGTGTAGTATGATGGAGAAAGTTGTAAACAGTGGTGAGAGAAGCATGGAGGGTTGGGAATCCAGTAGGGTTGAGGGGGTGATAGAAAATGAGGATAGATTAGAGAAGAGGAGAGTCATTATGATATATCCGGAGTGGGTATATGTAGGGAAAGAGTATTTGAAATATAATAAGATATTGCAGGGAGAGTGGGGAAGTTATCTAGAGGAGTAAGATTTATGGTTTAGGGCCTTTATCCCTGGTAAAGGGGAGAAGGTTTTCTACTACCAAGTCTCATGCTTGTCGAAGTGGAAGAAGGATAGAGGGATTGGTGAGGGGGTTAGTCTCTCGTATTATAATGGGCAAGGGCTATTAGGTCCTAGGGAAGGGCTTTTGTGTTTCTTGAATCAGGTCGTATATGGCCTACAAATTCCTCTAACCTTCTTTCAGAAAGGGGTTATGAATGTGTTACATTATTGCCCTGCCCAGTTAAATGGGAATGCATATAAAATGATGAGGGTATGTGAGGTGTTGAATGAGAAATGGAAGAAGGAAGGGACTGTAAAGCAGTTCAAATCTAAAGATGTAATAAAGTTTTATAAATGGAAATATGTTGAAGGTCAAAGGAGCGGTTACCTGTATAGTGATTCGGCTAGGAAAAAAAATTTATTTCGAATCAGCGGGTAGACCATGGAACGACCACCTTATGTGGGTAGAGGGTGACTGTATGATGGTTTCATATGAATTGGTGCTTGAACAGAACCACAGATATTATAATCCGAGTAAGTAATGTTGCCCAGTCTTCAAATAAACTATACTTGTCTTCGATCTATTACTGAATGTTGTGTTCTTTGTTTTGGCAGAGCCCAGGCCTTTATCTGCTCCGGACAAGACTAGCCAATTTGACTGTGTTGCTCAAGATTCAGACGAGCTAAAATAGGTACTCAATGAGTTGGGTATCCATAGAGACAAAAGGGTAGGCTCTGCAGTTCTCAAGGTTCAGCGAGCTCAAGGGAAACGAGTTATGGCCGAGGGAAAAGCTGTCCAGACTATTGCTGATGTTCTCAGTATTCCTGCTCCTGTATCTCAAAACACCAAGCAAAATGTTCGGCGGCCTATGAGGCCAACTCAGCAGAGTGTCTCTATCACCGGGTGGCGGCCACGGCACAAGAGATCGCAAAGTCTATATTTGGCTGTGTAGCAAAGAATCTTGAAGTCGCTCCTTTTGAGGTCGAGAAGTCCACGCTGAAAAGAAAAAGGAATGTAGAAGTATGTAGCGCCCGAACTAATCCTCACCCCTCAGCTAAGATAGCAGAGCTGGAGCTAAAATACGGCTCGAAGACTGCGATGGATCTGGAGCAGTTCGATGCTGAGTATTACGTACATACTTTTGTGGTACTCTTTTATTTTATTTTTGAAGTACGTAATTGATTATATATTCAGACTTGAAAATTGTTGTACAGATTTTAACTTTTTATGCTTATTCTGGTAGCTCCCAATATTGCTAAAGGGGGCACACAAGTGTTTGGAACAGAAGAGCCGGGAGTTCAGGGCTCTTACAGCGAGGTTTGAAGTTCAATCTGCTCGGTTGAAGAAGTTCAAAGACCAATCTGCTCGTGCAAAGAAGCTCAAAGCTAAGCTCAAGCTGGAGAATGAGCAGAGAACTGAAGAGGCTAGAGCAACTGCAGAGCTCGTGACAAAATACTCAGAGGTAGTAGCCCATGATGATATGATGTAGAAATCAATTGAGGCCCTGAAAGTGGGACAAAATCACTTCATCCAATCCTGCTATGATTTTGGATTACGCCCAGCTGATATGGAGCTAGGCCGGGTCGGAAGGTATAAAGAAATTGAGTTTCCTTCAAAGTTCCCAAAGGAGGTGATGACAGACGATGGTACTTCTCCTAAGAAGGTGTTGAAGTTTCTGCCAAAGAGTGTTAAACCAGTTCGAGCAGCTTAAAAAACATTGGATCCTTCTTCTGATCATGTTGATCCAAGCCATCAGGTTGGGCAAACATTGGATCCTCCAGCTGAGGTAGAGCTCAACAGGAATCGTTAATCATTCTATGGTATTCTATTTTGGATTTGATATAGTTCATGTGACAACGAAGTGATAGTACTTTGTATCTGTTAAAGTTTGAGTGATGATTTGAAATATATTTGTTTTGGATGCCTGTATTATAATAATATATTTGTACTTTGTGTAAGATATAGAGCAACTGAAAAAAAAAATCCAAACTGGAGAGGTCGTTGAGTAGAGTGAGAGATTTTGTGGCTCGTATTCAACAGGTACTTAATAAAACTAAATATGAGAGGAGGAATTTTAAGTTAAATTCAAAAAAAACTTTCAAAGAGCTATATAATATTCAATATAGATATGCTAAGATAAAAATAGAAAGAGATGTGGTGTTAAGGAAGGAAGAGGAAAGGGGGTCATTAGTTCAAAAACCAAAGAGTTGACATATTTTAACAACTTGAGTGATAAGGCTAGGTGTCAAAGTATATTAATAGCTATGATATTATATTTTGAGGTCGAAGTAGATAGTGAACGAGGGTTAAAAGAATCTTATGTAGTGCTTTTGAAGGAGAGGGGTGTAGTTCTGGACCCAACTCAAGTTATGTTTTAAGCTCAAGAAGCACTTAATTGTCATAGTTTAAAGGCGAGAAAGTGTTCTGCTCGAGCTGGTGTATTAGTTATATGGGGCGATGTAGAACCTTTATCTGATACGCTTGGCTTTATGTAGGATCAGAAAACTATGAGAATTATATTTTTTAGGATAAGGAAAGAGCAAATAGAGGTTCAAAAGCGATTAGAGGTTTAATTAAAGGGGTTACAGGATGAGTTATTACAATACGTTGAGCAAAAAATGTCTTTAGCAACGCGGTGGTCGAAAGAAGTGTTCGGATGAAGATAGAAGCGGATTTGAGGGCTTTAGGTGTATTACAAAAAGACAAGCGTCAACGGCAGCATAAAGCGTAAATGACATTGAAGGATCATCTATATCCGCTGCGAGCATGGGTCGCTACTCGAACAGAACATGAGCGTCATATAGACAGTGTTATTGAGTTTTATGGGGGAGAACAGTCAAGGGTAGGGAGCAAATTTAAGAAGTTCGTGACGGGGTGTGGGAAGGATTTTGATGTTGAAAAATCCAAATCTGAGAATATATGGTTTGCCAAAGGTGATGGAGAAATTGTTGGTGATACACCCCTTCCGAGGTCGAGGGAACTGTCATCAGAAGAGGGTGAAGAAGATGTCGAAAGCCTGATACCCCGATCGCGGTGTAAACAACGTCCGTAGGAGGTGGTGACCTTTACCACTCTGAAAGATGTACAAGTAACGAGCAGAAAGAGTTTGAGAAATAAAGGGCAGTCCTCTCATTCCTTAAAAAATTGAAAATAGGGTATTCACAGCTTTATTTACAGTCCCTACATATGTGTTAGATCTTTATATACTGTTGTTGATGATAAATGTAATTTGCTCTCTGTGATGATGAATGAAACAGTATATCGATATTACTCAGATACGAAGTTCTTGTTTTAAATTTTTTAACTGTGAGATGAAATTTTCTGGTACAATCAAATTATTTATGAATGTAAACTGTGATGACAGGTAGAATTAGTAGCTGTTCCAAGTCAGTGTGACGCTTTACATGCTCATAACAAATAACTGACCGCTGAACTAAGTTCAAGTCATGTAGGACTAAAAAGTGTTACTGAATTAGTTGAAAGGCGAAGATGGAAGTGGTGAAAGAGCGATTGTCCGAGGATCTATAAAAGAAAATGGTGGATTTAGCCATCGGACTGAGAAAAATCGAGGAACTAAGAAAAATTATAAGAAAGAAAGAGATAGAATTTATAGGTAGCTCGAGACAAGTAATCCAGCAGGGAGCGGAGTTGACATCAGCTCAAGTTTGAATTTCAGACTACTGGCAGACTTAGAGGAGGAAGGTAAGAATATGAAAGACTTACAATTCCAAGTGAATGTGCTCAAAGCGGAGGCAGCTGAGATGCGAGCACGAGCTTCTAAGTATGAAGTGTGTGGCTAGTCGCTGACGTTCTGATAAAGAAGATGGAAAAGACCCACAATAGACTGAACAAAAATATAAATGCTACTTGGAACAAAGTGGTCACGCTAGAGCATCCATATAGGGATTAAAATTAAATACCTTAGAGTACCTGGATGAAAATAAGAAACTGAGGGATACATTAGATGATCAGTTTGGCCGAAGCAACAAATGATCTGTAATATAATAGATGATCGGTTAGGCCAAAGCAGCAAACGATCTATAATGTAATAGAAGATAAGTTTGGCCAAAGCAACAAATGATCTGCGATCTAATAGACGATCAGTTTGGCCAAAGCAAGAAACAATCAGTAATGTAATAGAAGATCAGTTTGTCCAAAGTAACAAATGATTGGTAATGTAATAGATGATCAGTTTGGCCAAAGTAACAAACAATTTGTAACCTGTATATGAAACTACATGTTGGATATATTAGAAAAGTACTATAGTGTAAGGTAATCAAACATAAGTATTTCATTTGTGTAAGATTAACGTACGATGAATGCGATAGATAAAGTATTGTATGAAATAGTAGAAAGTACTCAGATGTATTTGGATCGAATATAAGTCTTTCATTGATATAAGATCGTCATACATGATGATAGATTGATTTGTAAAAAAGTACACTGTAATGGATTTTAATCAGTGATAATATTTCAATCTCCTAGTATTCCAAAGATTAGGGATTCGACCTCCATGTTCAGTGGCGAGATTGCAAGAACCAAGGTTGCTTTTTTTGACAATAATAAAAGGACCTTCCCAATTTTTGGACAGTTTCCCAGTACTTGCTTCCTTTCTATGTTTGAGAATTTCTTGTAGCACGAGGTCTTTAAATTCGAACTCCCTATGACGAACGTACTTGTTGTAAGATCGGCTAGAGCTTGATGGTATCTTTCTAAATTTATGATTGCTCTATCTCTTGTTTCATTGATCCAATCCATGTTACATGCTAATTAGTACTCATTCTCTTCATCCGCCATGGTATGGTCGCGTCTTAGGTGATAATATAGAGTAGGGATGATTGCTTCTATACCATACGCTAGTAAGAATGGTGTGCATCCAGTTGATACCCAAGGCGTTACGCAATATGCCCACAGGACATGTGGTAGTTCCTGAACCCAATTTCCCTTCTCTGTCAAGCATTTTTTGAGCCAATCCACTATAGTTTGATTAGTGATTTCCCCTTGGCTATTTCCTTGAGGGTAATATGGATTTGAAGGGGTTGTAGATGATGTTGAGTTGATTGAAGAACTCAAGGACCCTGGAGCCAATGAACTGAGGTCCATTACCGATTTATATAAGATGGGGGCAACCGAACCAGATGATGATAATTTCCCAGATGAATTTGATGACTTTATCTTCGTGTGTACGACATAGAGGGACTTCTTCTACCCATTTTGAGAAGTAATCCGTTGCTGCGAGGAGGTATTTCCTCTTTCCCGGTGCCGTTGGGAATTCTCCTACAAGGTTGACTGCCCATCTTTTAAATGGCCAAACAACGTTGCTAGAATGGAGTTCCAAGGCTGAAGCTCAAATTTTGGGGCCATGTCTTTGTCAGGCATAGCACTTCCTTGCGAGTTCAATGGCTTGAGCTATTATCTTGGGCCAAAAGACTCCTTTAGTAAGAGCTTAATTTGCGAGAGATCGTCCTATTTGCTGCATGGGAACCACAATTACCCTCATGGAGTTTGTGCAGGAACTTCTGAGCCTCTTTATTGAACAAACATTCGGGGTACGGTCCTGTGACCAAAATTTAGTAAAGGAGATCGTTGTACACGATGTATCGCTTAGCATTATCAAGTACGCGTCTCTTTTCTGTGGGATCTATAGGCAGTGTGCCATCTAATATGTTTTTAGTCCCAATATACTTGAGGTAAGGTCGTCTTCAATCGTTCTCGTCATCTTCAATGTCCTCAGTATCGATAGAATTTAAGCTTATGATGATAATGCTAGGGGTGGCTGATACTTCAATCTTTAGATAACATGTTTCTTCACCAAGTATTCCTACCAGGTACGTAGCAGAGTTCGAATGTCAATTTTCTCTGGGAGGTAAATGTTTGATAATAATTCTTTTGAATATGCTCATTCTGTCGGCTACTGTTGCCGCGAAGTCGACCATTTTTCCGTTCTTCTGGAACTTTTCATTGTAATGGTTCACAATGAGTAATGAGTCTGTGTAGACAGATAATTCAGAAACTCCAATCTCTAGAGCCATATCTGGACAGCGAATCATTGCTTCAAACTTGGTCTCATTATTGGTTGCTTCAAAATTGAACCTGACTGTTTTCTCGATCCAATCATTGGAAGGTGTGATAAGTATGATTCTAATACTTGACACTGTAAGTCCGGAAGATCCATCAGTTAAAAGGCACCATCCTTTTTGAGTTATTGTATTGACCCATGTTTTTTTATTTTTTTATTATTATCAATTAGTATATTATTATATTATTCATTTTCTGCATATTCCTATCCTTATCAGAATCTGTATTCATTTCGCATATTCCTTCTATCCATTCTGCATCCGCTAGATTCCTTTTTGGGCAGGTTTGGAGTTAGATTCCTATTTGGTGTTTTCGGTGGTTCGTGGGTTTTTAGGAGGAGATAGTTGTGTTTTGTATTCGGGGACCTTTAGTTGGGTTAATGTTGTTAGTGAGTTGTTGGTGGTGTTGCTGTCGTGTTTGGGTGTGGATTGTCCTGCGTTCGGGCGTTCGTGAGGTTCGGGGATCTTTGGAGATTTTCAAGTAGTCGTTTGACCGAGATTAATCTTCGTTTGAACGAGTCGACTGATCTCCAGAATTTGGCCCAAGATCTCCTAGACGTTCGAACAACTTCTGTGTCCATTCGAACAACTTTTGTATCCTTTTGAAAACTTCTTTGTCTATTCGCACGAACCATTTTCGTTCGAACGACAAAGGCACTTCCCTGGAATGTTTGCCTTCATATCCTTCTTCGCTCGAACGACTTTCATCATCGTTTGAACGAGTATGCGGCTGTTTTGTTCCTTTTGGGGTTATTGCATTTCATTCCTCTCTCTCTCAATTCTCTCTCACTCTCTCTCACCCAAATCAATCCCCTTTCAAAAATTTGAAGCAAATCCGATCCCTCGTTCGCCGATTCTTCGCCGTGATTATCGCATTTATCCTTGGTGAGTAATTTCCTATTCCTTTCCGTTCTTTTCTTCTTATTAGGCTTAGGGTTGATTTATAAGGTTTGGCTTATTGATTGGTTTCCTGGTTTTGTTCGTTAAATTGTTGTCGTAATTTTTTGTTATAGTATGTCCTGTATTCCGCTAGCTGTATCCCTGATTCTGAGTTTTGGAATTCTAGTTTTGGCTTCGTCAGAACTCATAATTATTATCAGGCAAGTTTCCCCTTCATTTCTAAATTCCTCTACTAGTTAATAGATGTTGATTAGAGTAATACTCTGTGTAGAAAGACACATGTGATCTAGTTAGGGTTTGTTATCATATAATTTCACTATATAATTGTTAACCTATTTAGTTAATTATTCTGTAACTTGGTTACTATAGTTGCATTCGGCGTTGGGTTTTGTTAGAAGTTGTTAGTGTGGTACTTCTAGTAGCTGCATTTCTTGTCGTTGGTTTTAGTCTTCTAGAGACTGATGTTGATTAGTTTTTGGAACGGTTAAGTTGTTGTTTCATCTAAGTTTAGATTGTGTAACTGAGTCGCTGTTTGCGTTCGGGCTAGGATTGTATGCCACGCTCTTATACAGGTGGTCATCCTATGTTTGTTTGCCGGGTTTACGCCTGCTGCATTCTTTATCCTTGGGCTCTGTTACATCTTTTTAATCATGCAAAACTCTTTTAATTTAATGAGATTGGATAAATAACAAAGCTCTACATCGGATGACCTCCGATAGGATCGCTGGAGTCCTACATCGCGTTAAAATAGTAGGTGAAGAACTGGCTGTGAACACTATCATACCTTATATACCCATCCGGGAATGTGGGAAGGTATGAGACAGTATGAATCTGGTGCTAGACTTATCCTTGTTGTTGAAATTCCTTGGAATGAAATACAATTCGGACGTTGACCCTGTGGGTTAAAAAGCCAAGAACACTTTGATCAAGTTAGTATCCACTAGCTTGGTCGAGTTTGACAAAAATCGTACCCATTGTATCCCCAAAATATATCTCTTTAAGTCAAACATGCTAGCGGTTGATTAACAAATATTATAATAGGATTGTAACAGCCAGTTCGTCATACCATATCATTAGCATACCATTGCATCATCCCCTCATGTCAAAATCCCATTCTTCTCCTAAATTCTATATCCTGACTCTGGTTACTTATATATTCTATTCTTCTGCTCTTATTACTCTATTACCTGGATCTTGATCACTTATTTTTTTGTTTATTTATTTTAAACTTGCTCTATCTAATTCACTTCATACTCTTTATCTGCACCCGTTTACTATTATATTATTTAGCTTTGTTGGGTTTCAGTGAGTCGTGGTTTTGCTCACTCTCACATTATTTCCCCCCTTTCAGAAGTTGAGTAGCTTGAGTTGCTGGGAGCTTCAGCTGTGTTTGGTGCAGTTGTCGCTGCTGATCTGCTTAGTTTAGACTTCTTGTTGTGATCTCAGTATGTATAATTGTACTTTATTCGAGATTGCGTTCACTATTTCCAGTCTGATATGTATATGTATCATTTACTTCCGCGTTGTTATATTCTTTCTTTACTCTGATTATTATTGTTTACAGTGAATGACTAAGCTTGATTTTTGTCTTTAGCTTGGTTGTTTGTGGGGCGAATCAGTGGATTCCCTGACCTGCACAGCTTCAAATCTAGTAATTAGTCAAGCTACCATTTACTGGATTTTGGGGCGTGAGAGACTTGGTATCAGAGCTATAGGTTAATCCCTATCTCTGCTCATGCAAATCATATGACGAGTTGCTCTTTTGGCGGAGTTAGGATCGATTCTTTTCAGACTTTACTCATTTTATCGTATTCCTTTCTAGTTCCTATTCCTTTCCTCCTTTCCTGGGCTGTGTTTCCTTTATTCGTACAGATGGCGAGAGGTGGCAGAGGTGGAGGTCTCGTAAGAACCCGTGGTGGTGTTCGTGAGGGTTTACGCAGTGGAGCAGTAGCTGGTGAACCATCGAGTAGTCAGGAGAGTCTGGGATCTGTCCCTATTGTTCAGGATGAGCAGATAGTTTCAAAGGTTGGGGTTGGTATAGGGATAGTACCAGGGGTTCAGCCTCATCAGGGTACCCCACCTACTCTAGAGATTCTAGAGCAGGCATTTTACCAATTACGGCTGCTTCCGGTATTTCAGCTGAGATGAAATAGTTCATGGAGGGTTTTACTGCTTATTTTCAGTAGGCTTAGAGCCCAATTGCCAAAAGGCACAGTTACCTTGAGCAGCTCCAGAGATACAAACATCCTACCTTTTCTGGTGCATTGGTTCCTTCTGAGGCAAAGGCATGGGTTAAGTCAATTAATAAGACTTTGGACGCAGTGAAATGTCCTGATGATCAGCGGGTAACACTTACAGCATATCTACTTCTGGGCGAGGCAGATCATTGGTGGGATACGTCCAAGAGGACCATAGTGGAGACTCTAATACTTTGGGCATCCTTCCAGGATCGTTTCTTCGATCAGTACTTCCCTCAGAGCTACAGAGACGCCTGCATTTCTGAGTTCTATATGTTGGAGCAGGGCGATATGTGCGTTGCTAGATATGATCAGTGATTTAACGAGCTTTCTCATTAGATTCCATTCATTGTTAATGACGAGGAGCAGAGGAAGATGAAGTTCCTGAACTGTCTTCGCCCATATTTTAAGAGGATCTTGATTTTGTCCGGTGCTAGTACATATAGAGAGGTTTTGCCTAAGGCTTTGGATTTAGAACAGAACGATGTCGAGGATCAAAGTCTAAGGAATTGGGGGCCAGCAGAGGTAAGACCAAGGACTTGATAAGGGCAACGCGGTTCAGACTCAGTGCGATAGCTTTGGTTTGAAGAGGCAGAGGTTTGAGGATACTCCAGCTAGATTTATGGGCGGACAATACTTTGAGAGAGCGCAGCTTGCTTCACGTCAGTGTTGGAACTGCGGGGAGATGGGGCACGTCAAGCAACATTCTCCTAAACTAGTCAGAGGTCAACCGCCATTGAGATAGTTTTAGAGTCCAGTAGGTTATCAGCCGCGACCACAGAAGACTTAGCAATTTCCACAATGATAGTTCCAGGGTCCGTAGAGTAGACAGCTAGTTTCAGGCCATCCGGGTGTACAGAGACCGTAGTATCCGGGACAGCAGCAGGGCCAGGGTCAGGGTCAAAAACAAGGAAGGATGTATGCAGTAGGTAGGCGAGGTGCTCGTACCGCTCTACCAGTGGCGGAATGTACGATCCATATTTCTTATTCGCCCGCTCGTGTTCTTTTCAATTCTTGTACATCGCATTCATTCATAGCATATGCATTCCACAACATTATTTGTTTTGAGTCTTCTTTATTGCTTGATAAGATTTTTGTGGGTACTCCTCTCGATTCTTCGGTGTCCATCTCTCGCATTTGTAGAGATTGCTCGATAGTTGATTGTAGTCATGTCCTATCGGCAGACCTGTTAGTACTACCGATGCAGGAGTTTGATATCATCCTGGGTATGGACTGGTTGTCGACACATCGAGTTACTTTAGACTATTTTGATATGGCAGCTACTTTTAGTATTCCTGGGGAGAGGCGGTTCATGTTCGCTTGTTCGAAACCTGCGCAGTCAGGGGACGACTTATTGGCTTTCTTAGAGTTAGAGTCCTACGGTGCAGACGTTAGCTCAAATCCAATGGTTTACGACTATTCTGACATATTCCATCAGATTCCTGGCTTGCCGCCAGCGAGAGAGATTGATTTTGGCATAGATCATTTACCTGGTGCGGCTCTGATTTTGGAGGCTCCGTAACGTATGGCACCAGTTGAGCTGAAGGAACAATATGATCAAATTTCTGAGTTGATGGATCAGAAGTTTATTCGGCCGAGTACTTCACCGATGGGAGCTCCGGTATTATTTACGAAGAAGAAGGACGGGACGATGCGTCTGTGTATTGATTACCGCGAGTTAAACAAAGCCACGATCAAGAACAAATATCATTTACCTAGGATCGAGGACTTGCATGACCAGCTTTGGGGAGCGCAGTTCTTTTCGAAGATTAATCTCAGATCAGGTTACCATCAGCTGAGGATCAAGGAGGATGATATTTCCACGACGGCATTCAGGACGCATTATGGACACTATGAGTTTCAGGTTATGCCGTTAGGTTTGACAAACGCGCCCAAAGCTTTAATAGATTTGATGAACTGGGTTTTTTGACCTTTTCATCATCGTGTTCGTGGACGACATTTTGATCTACTCAAAAATCGATGCCGAGTACGAGAAGCACTTGGGAGATGCATTGCAGACCTTGAGGAAGAACATGATGTTCGCTTTGTTCAAGAAATGTGACTTTTTGCAGAAAGAGGTGAAGTTCCTAGGGCATGTTGTGTCCAAGGATGGAATTTCAGTAGATCCTTTTAAGGTTAAGGCCATTGCAGATTGGGTTCAGCCGACGAATGTTATAGTGGCTCGCAGCTTTTTGGGATTGGCCGGTTATTACCGCAGGTTCATCAAGGGCTTTTCGCGGATTATAGCTCCTTTGACTCGCTTGACGCATAAGGGCGTTAGATTCATTTGGGATGGCAGATGTGATTCAGCTTTCACAGAGTTGATGAAGAGATTGACTGCAACTCCAGTCCTCATTATTCCATCCAGTGGGCAGAAGTACATGGTTTACAGCGACGCTTCGCTCAGTGAACTTGGTTGTGTTCTGATGCAAGAGGGAAAGGTGGAGGCTTATGCTTCGAGACAACTTAAGGTGCACGAGAGGAATTATCCTACTCATGACCTTGAGTTGGTAGCAGTGGTTTTTGCATTGAAGATTTGCGACATTATCTTTGCGGAGAGAGGTTCGAGATCTTTTCTGATCATAAGAGTTTGCGATACCTTTTCTCTCAGAAAGAGCTGAATATGAGGCAGCACTGGTAAATTGAATTAAAGAAGGATTATGATATTGACTTGAAGTACCACCCAGGGAAGGTAAATGTAGTGACTGACGCTTTGAGCTGTTTGTCAAGGGGATTTTTTGCACGTCTGATGATTCGTGAGTGGTTAATGCTTCGTGATGTGGCAGATTTCGGGCTGAGTTTGTGTTCACAGGGTACGGGTGGTTTAATTACAAATTTGAGAGTTTAACCTTCATTGGTTTCACAAATTATAGAGGCTCAACAGCAGGATGCTAGATTACAGTCTTGGGCTTCAGATGATAGTAGACCAGATTGGACAGTTAGTTCAGATGGTAGTATTAGATACAGGGGCAGATTATGCATGCCAGATACAGAGGTATTGAAAATTTAGATTTTGAACGAGGCTCACGGTTCGAGATATACTATTCACCCAGGCAGTACGAAGATGTATCAGGACTTGAAGAGGCATTACTGGTGGGACAACATGAACCGTGAGATAGCTGAATTTATTTTCAAATGTCTTACTTTTCAACAGGTGAAAGCCGAGCATTAGAAACTGGTGGGACAGCTCAAACCTTTACCTATTACAGAGTGGAAATGGGAGCACGTGACGATGGACTTTATTTCAGGTTTACCGCGGACGAAGATGAACCACGATTCTATTTAGGTGATTATAGACCGATTGACTATGTCGACACATTTTATTCCGATTCGCAAGACTTTGACGGTTGTCGAGCTGGGCAGATTATATGTGAGAGAGATAGTGCGTTTACGTGGGGTTTCGGTGTTTATAGTGTCAGATCGAGATGCCAGATTTACCGGTATCTTTTGGAAGAGTTTCCAGGGAGCTATGGATACCCGATTAGATTTCAGCACGGTATTTCACCCCCAAACCGATGGTCAGATGGAGCGAGTAAGCCAGATTCTTGAAGATATGCTTAGAGATTGTGTTTTAGACTTCAAGGGTAGCAGGGACGAGTATTTACCTTAGGCGGAGTTTGCATATAACAACAGCTTTCAGTTGAGCATCGGGATGACACCTTATAAGGATTTATATGGTAGACCTTGCAGATCACCGCTGAGTTGGGCAGAGGTTGGTGAACAGAGTTTACTGGGGCTAGACTTAGTTCGTGAGAATACTGACGCAGTCACTATTATCTGGGATCGGTTACGTACAGCACAGAGCCGACATAAGAGTTATGTCGACATCCGCAGGAGACCTCTAGAGTTTGAGATCGGTGATCATATTTTTCTGAAGGTTTCTCCGATGAAGGGCGTGATTCATTTTAGCAAGAAAGGGAAGTTAGCTCAGAGATTTATTGGTCCGTTCAAGATTCTATACAGAGTTGGAGAGTTAGCGTATCGTTTAGCATTGCCGCCGTAGTTGGACCGAGTTCACAGCGTATTCCATGTTTCCATGCTGAGGAAGTATGTGCGGGATCTGACTCATGTGATTGAATGGGAACCCATAGAGGTTCAAGACAATGCCTCGTATATAAAGCATCAGTGTGTATTTTGGATCGCCAGGAGAAGATTCTTCGCAGCAAAGTTATTTCATTTGTGAAAGTACAGTGGAGTCACCATGGACCAGAGGAGGCTACTTGGGTGTTAGAGGCAGATGTGAGGGGGCATTATTCACAGTTATTCTCAGACTGAGGTGTGTGTTTAATTTCGGTGGGAAATTTCTATTTCGGAGGGTAGATTGTAGTGACCCGTGTTTTTTTTTTATTATTATTATCAATTAGTATATTATTATATAATTCCTTTTTTGCATATTCCTATCCATTTCAGCATCTGCATTCATTCCGCATATTCCTTCTATCCCTTCTGCATCCGTTTGATTTCTTTTTGGGCAGGTTTGGAGTGAGATTTATTTTTGGTGTTTTCGAGAGTTCGGCAGTTTCAAGGAGGAGGTACTTTTGTTTTGAATTCAGGGAGCCTTGGATGGGTTAGTGTTGTTAGTATATTGTTGGTGGTGTTGTCGTGGTGTTTGGGTGGGGATTGTTCTGCGTTCGGGTGTTTTTGTGGTTCGGGGATCTTTTAGGATTTTCCAGTAGTCGTTCGAACGAGATTAATCTTCGATCGAACGAGTCTACTGATCTCCTAGAATTTGTCCCAAGATCTCCTAGTCATTCGAACGACTTTTGCGTCCATTTGAACGACTTTTGTATCCTTTTGAAAACATCTTTGTCCATTCAGACGAACCTTTTTCGCTCGAACGACACAGGAACTTCCAAGGAATTTTTGCCTTGATATCCTTCTTCGTTCGAATGACTTTCATCTTCAATCGAATGAGTATGCGGTTGTTTTGTTCCTTTTGGGGTTATTTCATTTCATTCCTATCTCCCTCAATTCTCTCTCACTCTCTCTCTCCCAAATCAATCCCCTTTCCTAAATTCGTAGCAAACCCGTTTCCTCGCTAGCCGATTCTTCGCCGAGATTAACGCACTTTTCTTTGGTGATTAATTTCCTATTCCTTTCCGTTCTTTCCACTCGATTAGGCTTGGGGTTGATTTCTTGGGTTTGACTTATTGATTGGTTTCCTGGTTTGTTTTGTTAAATTGTTGTCGTGATTGTCTGTTGTAGCTTTTCCTGTATTTCGGTAGCTGTATCGCTGATTCTAAGTTTTAGAATTCCAATTTTGGCTTCTTCAAAACTCGGGATTATTATCAGGCAAGTTTCCCCTTCATTTCTAAATTCCCCTACTAGTTAATAGATGTTGATTAGAGTAGTACTTTGTGTAAAGAGACGCATATGATCTAGTTAGGGTTGGTTATCATATTATTTCTTTATATAATTGTTAACCAATTTAGCTAGTTATTCTGTAACTTGGTTACTATAGTTGCATTCGGCATTGGGTTTTGTTAGAAGCTGTTACTGTGGTACTTCTAGTAGCTGCATTTCTTGTCGTTGGTTTAAGTCTTCTAGAGACTGATGTTGTTTCGTTGGGATGGTTAAGTTGCTATTTCATCTAAGTTTAGATGGTGTGACAGAATCACTATTTGCGTTCGGGTTAGGATTGTTTGGCACGCTTTTATGCAGGTTGTCATCCTATGTTTGTGTGCCAGGTATACGACTGTTGAATTTATGATCCTTGGGATCTGTTGCATCCTTTTAATCCTGCAAAACTCTTTTAACTTAACGAGATCGGATACATTACAAAGCTCTACATCGGTTGACTTCCGATAGGATCGCAGGAGTCTTACATCGGGTTAAAATAGTAGGTGAAGAACTGGCTGTGAACACTATCATACCTTACATACCCATCCGGGAGTATGGGAAGCTATGAGGCAGTATGAATCCGGTATTAGACATATCCATGAGGTTGAAATTCCATGGAATGAAATACAGTTCGGACGCTGGCTCCGTGGGTTGAAAAGCCTGGAACACTTTGATCAAGGGAGTATCCACTAGCTTGGTCGAGCTTGATAAAAATGGCACCCATTGTATCCCCTTAACTGATCTCTTTAAGTTAAACATGCTAGCGGTTGATCAACAAATATTATAATAGGATTATAACACCTTTTTAATCATCCGATCATTCAACATTTTGACTTTAGTTTATCATTCTATCAGTCGGCATTAGGGATAATTATAGGATTATCCCTGTTCATAATATCATATCTTTAGCATATCATTGTATCATCCCCTCATGTCACAATCCCCCTCTTCTCTTAAATTCTTTATCCTAACTCTGGTTACTTATATATTCTATTCTTCTGTTCATATTACTCTATTACCTTGATCTTGATCACTTATTTTTCTGTTCATTTACATTAAACTTTTTCTATCCTTTTCACTTCATCCACTTTATCTGCACCCATTTACTTGTATGTTATTTAGCTTTGTTGGGTTTCAGTGAGCCATGGTTTTGCTCACTCTCGCATTGTTTCCCCCCTTTTAGAGGTTGTGTAGCTTGAGGAACTGAAAGCTTCAGCTGTGTTTGGAGCAGTTGCCACTGCTGATCTGTTTAGTTTAGGCTTCTTGTTGTGATCTCAGTATGTGTAACTGTACTTTATTCGAGATTGTGTTCACTGTTTTCAGTCTGATATGTATATTTATCATTTGCTTCCGCATTGTTATTTTCTTTCTTTACTCTGATTATTATTGCTTACAGTGAATGACTGAGCTTGATTTTTTTCTTTGGCTTTGTTGTTTGTAGGGAAAATCTGTAGATTCCCTGACCTGCACAGCTTCGAATCTAATAATTTGTCAAGCTACCAATTACAAGATTTTAGGGCGTGACAATTATCCAGTCTGACTTTTCTTCGAAGTGTTCCTCACTGCTATCTGTACTGTCGTCTTCCCAGTCAAGATCTTCTACTGAGAAATATATGAGGAAATTTGCTACTACTTGACCCTTTTCAGAGTATCATGGTTTAAAACGGATGTTATGTTCGCCAAGAGTGACCGACCATGTTTGTATACGTCTGGATTTTTCCCGTTTGGATAAAATCTCTAATAAAGGGTAATTTATCACATCTCAAACCGAATACGCTTGAAAATACTGTCTCAATTTTTGTGATGTGTAGACGAGGGCTAAGAGCAATTTCTCGATCTTGGTATGCTGGGACTATACAAGGGTGAGAGTGTTACTGATTAAATAGATAGGTTTTTTTTTTCCTGTCAAGTCGAATAAGAACAGAACTTATTCATCAGTAACCGCAAGATATATTATAAGTTCTTTCCCTTCGTGAGGTGTAGCCATCACTGGAGGTGATCCCAAGTAAAGTTTGAGCTCCTGAAATACTGCTTCACACTCTGTTGTCCACTCGATCTCAGGATCCCTTTTAGATTTCTTTTTTTTTCCTTTACGTAAAAGGTTGAACAACCATCGACATCGATCTGAAGATTTCAAAACAAAACGATTTATCACGGCGATCTTGCCCCCTAACTTTCGTAAGCCTTTCTTTGTTTTTGACGAAAGCATAGATAGTAAAGTGCAAATACGCTCTGGATAAGCTTTTATACCTCTCTTACTGATTAAGTGTCCCAAGAATTTTCTTGACTGGACCCCGAACTGGTACTTTTCAGGATTGTGCCTCATCTTGTAGGAATAGAGAATTTTGAAAGTAGTGTGCAAGTCTGTAATATGGTTTTCCTTTTTAATGCTCTTACACAACATATTATCAACGTAGACCTCCATCGTTTTTCCGAGGTGATCTTTGAACATTTGTGCCATCAGCCATTAATAAGGGTCTCCAACATTCTTGAGACCGAAAGGCATGACCTTATAACAGTATAAGCCATATTCTGTAATAAAGGCTATTTTCTCCTGGTTATCAGGTAGCATAGGTATCTGATTGTATCCTAATGCGGCATCCATCATGAATAAAAGTTCTTGTTCCACAGTAGAATCGAGCAGATGGTTCATAATAGGAAGTGGAAAGCTATCCTTTGGAGTATGTTTGTTGAGATCTGTGAAATCCACGCGCACCCTGATCTTGCCGTTCTTTTCTAGGATAGCCATAATGCTCGAGATCTATTCAGGGTAATTGGCCTTTCTGAAAAAACCAACTTTTATGAGTTTGTCGATCTCTTTATTTACTTCTTCTAGAAGTCTCTGTGCTAAAGTCCACTGCTTTTGTTTGACAGCTTCGGATTTATCCTATATATTGAGCTTGTGGCAAGCTAGATTGGGATCGATACCAAGAATCTCATGAAATGTCCAAGCGAATACCTAACTGTTGTCTTTAAGGAACTGAATGAGGAAATTTTGCTCTACTGTTTGCAAAAGAGTGCTAATGTATGTTCTTCGCTTTTTGCCACTGATTTTGGCGTACTCTGTTGTTTCCACATTTAGGAGATTATTCTCTGTAGAGTGTACTGTATAGTTTTTTGTAACTTTTCCTGTTGTGCCCTGTAATTGTTATGCGAGTTGTGGCTCTAAGGATTCTGGAATGATGACAACTGAATTTTCACAAGCTTGAGCAATCTTCTGACTTCCTTTGATCTCGTATAAGCCGTCATTCCACTCAAATCGCAACACCAAATAATAGGTAGATGGGATAACTTGCATATAATGTAACCAACAGAGCCCCATTATACCCAAACAATTGGATTTCGCATTGATAACATAAAAGACAATGTCGAGTGTCACAGGTTCTGCCGTGATAGGAAGTAAAAAAAAATTGCACGATCATCTTTAGATCTATTGAATCTACATATATTAATGTTACTGGGCTATACTTTGACAGCCAGTCCCATCTGATCAATCGTACATTGAAAAAGTATTTGATAGTACTTCCAGTATCTATTATCATAGTGTGAAGTTCCATATTTTACATTTTTAGCATTATCACCAAAGCATCATGGTGAGGATAGTTGATATGACAAACATCACAGTCGCCGAAAGAAATTCCTGTTCATTGAAAGCTAGAAACGGGAAGTAAACGAGCTTCTTTGTCTTTCATGGACAGGTCGTGACATTGGTTAACCCGTCTTCTCTGAGTTCTGTTTGATTGGTTGATGATCTGAGTCTCAGCATAGTTGCAGAGCGACATATGGTATAAGTGCTTCTCTCTTGCAGATTCTTCAGTTTGTATGGCTTCCATAGGAAATCTGTAACTCCCGTTCTTGTAGCTTTTGACGTCTACAATATACTCATGCATCCATCCATCATTGAAGATAAACTCTAACAACATCTGTAAGGCAAAACAGTATTTTGTTTCATGATGTCTGACCTTGTGGTAGATGCAGTATGGTTTGTTCTAAATGGGTTTGAGATATTGTGCATTGTGGAAGAAATGATCCTTCTGAAATATATGATAAATACAGGCTATGGTCGCATTCATCTTGGGAAGCCAGGGCTTGGGCAAGTTATTCTACTTTCGAGATCGTTCGTTATTAGTTTTTGTTTGTTTCCTGTCTCCTCCCTGATCGGCAGTACGATTAATGTCTTGGCTCGCTAACTGATCTCGAGCCGTTAATGCTGACTTCTGGGGTTTTTGTCTGTCAAACACCATTCTTTCCAGGTCGATATAACTGTTGACCTTTTCAATCATGTCTTCCAGAGTTGTTGGTTTGTTGAGGATAAGGTATTTATTTGCCCTTCCATCAACAAGTAGCGCATTGGTAAAAGCCAAAATGGTAATCTTCTGGTCAAGTCGATCAACTTTTCAGGCTAATTCCAAGAACTTCTTAGTGAACATCTCAAGCATCTCACATGGCCTCTACTTAAGGTTGAAGAGGGAGTATAGATTCTTTTCATTGTCTCTATTGTGCCAGTAGTTCTTGACGAAAAGTTTTTGCAGCTGTTCAAAAGTTGTGATGGATCCTTCAGGTAGTGTGTAGAACCATCGCAGAGATTCGTCTGACAGGCTTGTGGGAAGAGTCGACAGATAATGTGGTTGGAGGTGGAATATAAGCCCAAAGCGTTCTGGTACTCTTAGATGTGCTCCACTAGATCTATTCCTTTGTATTTACGAATCTAGGGGGTATGGAACCCGGTGGGGACCTCGCCATCCAATAGCTCGTGCGATCGGGCTCTTCTGTAATCTGTTGTAGATTCCTTTAGTTGGTGTCTGAGCTTCGAGCATTTCTTTGATTCATCTCTCAACATATTCCAGAGTCAGGTATTGTCAAGTTGTGGTGGTCAGGCGGGTGACGCGTCCTTCTCCAAGCTTATGGTCCCCACTCCCTTCATTTAGATGATCTTTTGCTAGGACTTGAACACTTTGAGTTAGATTTCCAATCTGTCTGACTCCCGCTGGGCCGCCATCTACTTCCTGGTGGGCCTCCTGAATTGGAATGGGTTCCATTTCCTGTTGATGATGGCTAGACTGAAGTGCACCTCCGACGTGATTCCCTTTTGGAGGAGATCATATTCCGTTGTGAACAAAATTTGCGAGCCTTCAGGTTGCACAACTTTTTTCTTCTGGGCGGCATTTTCCACTGCTTGAACTATTGGCGTACTCTGACCCAGAGGCGAGATTCTGAAAGGAGATGATCAGCGATTTCTGATATAATGGTTTTAAGAACTTTGGTTCCCACTGACGATGCTAAATATAATAGCCTAATTCTAGGATTCCGGACTTAGCCTTTACACCGGATGTGATCAGAATGTTAATAATAACTAACACAAAAGTTTTAACGTGGAAAACCTATGAATAGGTTAAAAACCATGACCTCTCTTGAGGATTTAGAAAGAGAGGGATCTTATTGAGAATGTTAGCTATTATAAGAGCACTCTGAATTTATAAAGTTAAGAGTAGGGATCCTTATGTATAGAATTGCCCGTCCTTAATCTGTACTTCTTTGGTCCTATTTATAGGTCTCATCAAATGACTGTTTGGCGACCATTATTATTCTTAATGGTAAACATTATGAAGTAGATATAAGATATTCTTTGACGAGATAATGTAACGTTCTGACCTTTGTTACTGTACAACGGCTTTATTGATAACTGTACACTTGCGTAAATCGAACTAAGGAATATTGAATATGTCTTTAGTATTATTTCTTGTATGCTGATGAGTTCGAGGATGAAACTTTGAGTCCAAGATAAGAAATAAGTTATTACAAGATGACTCTCAACCAATAGCACGAGAAGCTTAATAGATGAGTGGTGTTGGTTAAAAAATTCGTGTTGTATTTGCTTCTTGATGTTGTTGTCTTGAATCTTTTTATACCACGTGCTCTGTTGGTGAGATCGAAAGTTCGTATGTAGTTCGAAGATGAAACATAAGTTCAAGATGCGGAATGCGCCACTACATAAACCAAAGAATATTTTTAACCTATCTAAAACTAGAGGTACTACCTCAAGATTAGAAAGAGATTCAAGTATTTTTCTTTAGCTATATTTGAGTTTATAGTAAAAATAGTTTTATCGCCTAATACATTGTCAAGAATAATTAAATCAGTTTTTGGTAGTCAAGTTCTTATTGGAATAAATTTAACGGTCAGTTCGACAAGTACCTTAGTTAATTCGTCTTCCAAGAATTTTTCTTTTTTCTTTTCTTTTGCAAGTCTTTTCTTTTGAGTACATTTTTTCTTAGTGAAGCCTTCATAGCAGGGAGATTTCGTTCAAAATTCCCTGTCACTTGGCTAAGTTTTTCGCGGTGTGGTGCCCCATGATGACCAAGACTCAGTATTCTCACAAGTAATATTTTTTTGTGCTCATTTCTAATAGTTCATGGTCAAACTCGAGATTGGTGATAATTTTTCCTCTTTCAGTTCTTAATCATGTGAGTAGCCTTGCAGAGTGTAAGGTTTTAGAGCACATTTTGCTTATTATTATTTCCTTAGGAATGAACTTATTCTTAGGCAGTTGTCTCCCTTGCAGCAAACTATTCCTAACATTAATATGAAATTTCCTTACACTAAGCAAAAATCTATTGAAGGTATTAATTACAAAACTACAGTAAAGTGCATGTTTTCAAAATATGCCAAGCTAACTTGAATTAGTCGCTAATAAAAAGATAATACATTTAGCTTAAGATAGTCCAAATTATTTAAGTGTATACTTGGTACCATTTCAAATTTTAGGCTTTTCCATAATATTTATGTCAAGGTAAAATCAGGTTAAGTGTTTAAAAATTCGACAAAAATATATCATAAATTGTCAAAGTATAATTATTTCATTTTACTTCAAAAAGTATTTAAAGAAATGGTTTCCTACCCCCAAAATTAAAAGAAACATTGCCCTCAATGTTTGAGAGCATAAAAAAATGGATAATAAAAACTCTAATTTCTCACCTGAATGTGTCATGGGTTACCTCCCAAGAAGCGCTAAGTTTATCATCTTCAGCCAGATGAATGTACCAAACTTAAAATTTTCAAAATGACTAGGAGGGTACAAAGTTGAAAAAGTGATGTATTATCCTAGTTAAAAATTCTCTTTCAAAAACCAGAGAACACAAAAATGGTTATCCTAAATATTAGCCGCTAATTGAGCAGATATATTTTGTAAAAACCAGAGAGATAGTTTAAAATTAATTCTCTATGAATAAGATTTTTTCAAAAAACTTTGCCTATCATTTGATGATTCTAAGTTGAAAATTTTAGATAAATCAAGAAAAATTATTTTCTCCGAGATAAAGCAAACGCATATCAGGGAACATAATTTCCTTTAGAATTTTTAATATAATCATATGATTATAACGTGTTGCAGTAAATAATAAGATTGGTATACAAAAATTTGTTTTCAAAAATGTACTAGATTCAAAACTTGATTTTCCTGGAAAGAAATTTTCTTTGAAAATTTTCAAAACCCCCATGTTATCAGTTATATTCCAAAAAATGTGATAGATGGTTCTGACAAGGCAAGTGTCTGAGGCATCCCAAAAATTATAATTTTTCTAAAAGATATTTTCTTTTAGAAGAAGAAAAACTATATGACATGTTTGTGGATATGGGGATCGGGGAATAACTGACTCTAACAAACATTTAATATGTGTGTGCCTAAAATCGCAACTTATCTCAAGGGACTCATCCTAACCATTGACATGGATATTCATTGGCGTAGGGGTATGGCCAAGTTGAAACTTATCTTTAGATGATAATGATTGCACTATTTCACAGATATCAGGATTATTCGAGTCCTTAAAATAATTTAAGCATTCATTAACATAAATATAATAAGATTTATCTCCGTACAAGTTCGCAAAAGCGAATATGGTCATGGTACCCCCATTAGGCTCAGACAATGGAGGTATGGATTCAAGGAAGAGATATGAAGAAGGTGACACTGGTTGGGATAAAGATGGAACTCATATTTTCTTAAGGATCGATTATGAATTCATAATTCCAGGAAATTTGTCATCATTCTCATCATCTAAGAAATCGTCTAAGAATATGGAAAAATACTCACTTTCTGTCATGATATCATTTTCGAATTGGTGGGGCATGGAAAATATCATCAGTGGCTGTGCCACGCCACAAAATCCAGAAATCAGTAGCTCGACCAATTACTAGATTCGAAGCTGTGAAGATCGGGGAATCCACAGATTCGCCCCACAAACAACCAAGCCAAAGACAAAAATCAAGCTCAGTCATTTACTTTAAGCAGTAATCATCAGAGTAAAGAAAGAAAATAACAACGCGGAAGCAAATGATATATATACATATCAGACAGAAAACAGTGAACACAATCTCGAATAAAGTACAGTTACACATACAAAGATAACAATAAGAAGTCTAAACTAAACAGATCAGCAATGGCAACTGCTCCAAACATAGCTGAAGTTCTCAGCAACTCAAGCTACTTAACCTCTGAAAGGGAGGAAGCAATATGAGAGTAAGCAAAACCACGGCTCACAGAAACCCAATAAAGCTAAATAACATACTAGTAAATGGGTACAGATAAAGAGGATGAAGTGAATAAGATAGAGCAAGTTTAAAGTAAATGAACAAATAAATTAGTGATCAAGATCCAGGTAATAGAATAATAGGAACAAAAGAATAGAATATATAAGTAACCAGAGTTAGGATAAAGAATTTAGGAGAAGAGGGGGATTATGATATGAGGTGCTGAAGCAATGATATGCTAATGATATGATATGATAAACTGGGATAATCCCATAATTATCCCTAGTGCCGACTGATGCAATGATAAACTAAAGTCCTAATGTTGAATGATTGGATGACTTAAAATGTGTTACAATCCTATTATAAAATTGGTTGATCAACCGCTAGTATGTTTACCTTAAAGAGACCTGTTAAGGAGATACAATGAGTACGATTTTTGTCAAGCTCGACCAAGCTAGTGGATACTCACTTGATCAAAGTATTCCGAGCTTTTGAACCCACGGAGCCAACGTCTGAACTGCTTTTCATTCCAAGGAATTTCAACCTCAAGGATAAGTCTAGCACCGGATTCATACTGTCTCAAACCATCCCACACTCCCGGATGGGTATATAAGGTATGATAGTGTTCACAGCCAGTTCTTCACCTACTATTTTAACCCGATGTAGGACTCCTACGATCCTATCGGAGGTCAACCGATGTAAAGCTTTGTAATGTATCCGATCTCGTTAAGTTAAAAGAGTTTTGCATGATTAAAAAGATACAACAGATCCCAAGGATCATAAATTTAACAGCCGTATACCCGGCAAACAAACATAGGATGACAACCTGCATAAGAGCGTGGCAAAAAATCCTAACCCGAACGCAAACAGTGACTCTGTCACACCATCTAAACTTAGATGAAATAGCAACTTAACCATCCCAACGACTAAACAACATCAGTCTCTAGAAGACTTAAACCAACGACAAGAAATGCAGTTACTAGAAGTACCACACTAACAGCTTCTAACAAAACCCAACGCCAAATGCAACTATATTAGCCAAGTTACAGAATAACTAGCTTAATTGCTTAATAATTATACAAAGAAATAATATGATAACATACCCAAACTAGATCACATGCGTCTCTCTACACAGAGTACTACTATAATCAACATCTATTAACTAGTAGAGGAATTTAGAAATAAAGGGGAAACTCGCCTGATAATAATCCCGAGTTCTGACGAAACCAAAGCTAGAATTCCAAAACTCAGAATCGGCGATACAGCTAACAGAACACAGGACAGGCAACAACAAACAATCATGACAATAATTTAACAAAAATAACCAGGAAGCCAATCAATAAGCCAAACCCTAGAAATCAGCCCCAAGCCTAATCGGAAGAAAAGAACTGAAAGGAATAGGAAATTACTCATCAAGATAAGTTCGATAATCACTGCAAAAAATCGGCGAGCGAGGGAATAGATTTGCTACGAATTTGGGAAAGGGGATGGATTTGGGGGAGAGAGAATGAGGTAGAATTGAGAGACAGAGGAATGAAATGAAATAACCCCAAAAGGAACAAAACAACCGCATATTCATTCGAACGAAGATGAAAGTCGTTCGAACAAAGAAGGATTTTAAGGCAAAAATTCCAGGGAAGTGCCTCTGTCGTTGGAACGAAAAAGGTTTGTGCAAATGGACAAAGAAGTTTTCAAAAGGATACAAAAGTCATTCAAATGGACACAGAAGTCGTTCGAACGACTAGGAGATCTTGGCCAAATTCCAGGAGATCAGTCGACTCGTTTGAACGAAGATTAATCTCGTTCGAACGACTACTGGAAAATTCCAAAAGAACCCCGAATCTCACGAACACCCGAACGCAGAACAATCCACACCCAAACACCACAACAACACCACCAGCAACATACAAATAACACTACCCCAACCATGGGTCCCCAAATACAAAGTACAACTACCTCCTCCTAAAAACCACCGAACCACCGAAAACACCGAAAAGAAATCTAACTCCAAACCTGCCCAAAAAGGAATCAAACGGATGCATAAGGGATAGAAGGAATATGCGGAATGAATGCAAATGCTGAAAAGGATAGGAATATGAAGAAAATGAATAATATTATAATATACTAATAAATAATAATAATATTAATAAATAAATAAAAACACGGGTCACTGCAATCTACCCTCCTAAAAAGAAATTTTGCCCCAAAATTAAACACACACCTCAGTCCGAGAATAACTGTGGATAATGCCCCCTCACATCAGCCTCTAACTCCCAGGTAGCCTCCTCTGGTCCATGGTGACTCCACTGTACTTTCACATAAGAGATAACCTTGCTGCGAAGAATCTTCTCCTGGCAATCCAAAATACACACTGGATGCTCTATATACGAGGTATCGTCCTAAACCTCTATGGGTTTCCAATCAATCACATGAGTTGGATCCCACTCATACTTCCTCAGGATGGAAACATGGAATACGCTATGAACTCGGTCCAACTGCGGCGGCAATGCTAAACGATACGCTAACTTTCCAACTCTGGCCAGAATCTCGAATGGACCAATAAATCACAGAGCTAACTTCCCTTTCTTGCTGAAACGTATTACGCCCATCATTGGAAAAACCTTCAGCAAAACGTGATCACGATCTCAAACTCTAGAGGTCTCCTGCGGATGTCAGCATAACTCTTCTGTCGGTATTTTGCTGTACATAACCGATCCCTGATAATAGTTACTGCCTCAGTAGTCTCACAAACTAAGTCTGGCCTCAGCAAACTCTGCTCACCAACCTCTGCCCAACTCGGCGGTGATCTGCAAGGTCTACCATATAAATCCTCATAAGGTGCCATCCCAATGCTCGACTGAAAGCTGTTATTAAATATAAAGTCTGCCCAAGGTAAATAATCGTCCCAGCTACCCCTGAAGCCTAAAATACAAGCCCTAAGCATATCCTTAAGAATCTGGTTCACTCTTTCCATTTGACCGTCGCTCTGGGGGTGAAATGCCGTGCTGAAATCTAATCGGGAATCCATAGCTCGCTGCAAACTCTTCCAAAAGTTACCAGTAAATCTGGCATCTCGATTTGATACTATAAACACCGGAACCCCGTGTAAACACAGTATCTCTCTCACATATAATCTGCTCAGCTCGTCAACCGACAAAGTCTTGAGAACTGCAATAAAATGTGCAGACTTGGTCAATCGGTCTACAATCACCCAAATAGAATCGTGGTTCGTCTTCGTCCACGGTAAACCCAAAATAAAGTCCATCGTCATGTGCTCCCATTTCTACTCTTGAATAGGTAAAGGTTTGAGCTGCCCTGCCGGTTTCTGATGCTCAGCTTTCACCTGTGGACAAGTAAGATATTTCGAAATAAATTTTGCTATCTCACACTTCATGTTGTCCCACCAATAATGCCTCTTCAAGTCCCGATACATCTTCGTACTGCCTAGGTTAATAGTATACCTTGAACCGTGAGCCTTGCTCAAAATCTAACGTTTCAATACCTCCGAATTTGGCATGCATAATCTGCCCCTGTATCTGATACAGCCATCTGAACTAACTGCCCAATCTGGTCTGCTATCATCTGAAGCCCAAGAATGTAATCTAGCGTCCTTCTACTGAGCCTCCATAATCCGTAAAACCAATGATGGTTGAACTCTCAAATTTGCAATAAAACCACCCGTACCCTGTGAACACAAACTCAGCCTAGAATCTGCCACATCACAAAACATCAACCACTCACGAATCATCAGACGTGCAAGAAATCCCCTAGGCAAATGGCTCAAAGCGTCAGCCACTACATTCGCCTTCTCAAGGTGATAGTGCAAGTCAACATCATAATCCTTCAAGAATTCCATCCACCGGCGCTGCCTTATAATCAACTCTTTCTGAGAGAAAAGGTACCACAAACTCTTACGATCAGAAAAGGGCCCAAACCTCTCTCCTTAAAGATAATGTCGCCAGATCTTCAATGCAAAAACCACTGCTGCTAACTCAAGATTATGAGTAGGATAGTTCCTCTCGTGCACCTTAAGTTATCTCGAAGCATATGCCAACACCTTCCCCTCTTGCATCAGAACACAACCAAGTCCACTGAGCGAAGCGTGGCAATAAACCATGTACTTCTGCCCATTGGATGGAACAATGAGGATTGGATCTGTAGTCAATCTCTTCTTTAACTCTGTGAAAGCTGAATCACCTCTGTCATCCCAAATGAATATAACATCCTTCTGCGTCAAGCGAGTCAAAGGAGCTACATCCGCGAAAAGCCCTCGATGAATTTGCAGTAATAACCGGCCAATCCCAAAAAGCTGCAAATCTCTGTAGCATTAGTCGGCTGAACCAAATCAGCAGCAGCCTCAACCTTAGAAGGATCTACTGTAATTCCATCCTTGGACACAACATGCCCTAGGAACTTCACCTCTTTCTGCCAAAAGTCATATTTCTCAAACTTAGCGAGCAACGTGTTCTCCCTCAAGGTCTACAATGCAACTCTCAAGTGTTCCTCGGTCTCAGCATCGGTCTTCGAGTAGATCAAAATGTCGTCCACGAATAGGATAAGGAACTGGTCTAGAAAAGGTCAGAAAACCTGGTTCATCAAATTCATAAAAGTTGCGGGCGCGATTGTCAAGCCGAACGGCATAACCTGAAACTCATAGTGTCCATAACGCGTCCTGAATGCTGTCTTGGAAATATCCTCATCCTTGATCCTTAGCTGATGGTAACCTAATCTGAGATCAATCTTCAAAAAGAACTACGCTCCCCGAAGCTGGTCAAACAAGTCCTCGATCCTAGGTAAAGAATATTTGTTCTTGATCGAGGCATTGTTTAACTTGCGATAATCAATGCACAGACGCATCGACCTGTCCTTCTTCTTCACAAAGAATACTGGAGCTCCCCACAGTGAAGTACTAGGACGAATGAACATCTGATCCATCAACTCAAAAATCTGATCATATAGTTCCTTCAGCTCAACTGGTGCCATACGATACGGAGCCTTCAAAATTGGAGCCATACCAGGTAAAAGATCTATGCCGAAATCAATCACTCTCGCTGGCGGCAAGCCGAAAATTAGCTGGAAAATGTCGGAATAGTCACAAACCACCAGAATCGAGCTAACGCCCACACCGGAGGACTCTAACTCTAATAAAGCCAATAAGTCATCCCCTGACTGCACAGGTTTCAAACTTGCGAACACGAACCACCTCTCCCCAAGAATACTAAAAGTAGTTGTCTTCTCAAAATAGTCTAAGTAACTCGATGTGTCGACAATCAGTCCATACCCAGGATGATGTCAAACTCCTGTATCGGTAGTACTAACTACAGGTCTGCCGATAGGACACGACCACAAATAACTATCGGGCAATCTCCACAAATACGAGAGATGGACACCGAAGAATCGAGAGGAGTGCCCATAAAAATCTCATCAAGCAATAAAGAAGACTCTAAACCAATAATGTAGAGGAATGCATATGCTATGAATGAATCCGATGCGCCAGAATCGAATAGATCACGAATGTGCGAATAAGAAATATGGATCGTACCGTCCACTACCGGTGAAGCAGCACGAGCACCTCGCCTCCCTACTGCATACATCCTACCCTGTCTGTGAACCTGAACCTGACTCTGCTGCTATCCCGGATGTTGCGGTCCCTATACACTCGGATGGCCTGAAGCTAGCGGTCAACTCTAAGGACCCTGGAACTGTAGCTGTGGAAACTGCTGAGTCTACTGCGGTCGCGACTGATAACAAACTAGACTTTGAAACTGTCTCAATGGCGGTTGACCTCTGACAGGTTTAGGACAATGTTGCTTGACGTGCCCCATCTCCCCAAAGATCCAACACTGACGTGAAGTAAGATGCGCTCACTCAAAGTATTATACGCCAAACAACTCTAGCTGGAGTATCCTCAAACCACTGCCTCTTCGAACCCAAGCTATCGTACTGAGACTGAACCGCCTTTCCCTTATCAGGTCGTTGGTATTGCCTCTGCTGGCCCCTCAAGTCCTTGGACTTACGATCCTCGACATCGTTCTGTTCTAAAGCCAAACCCTTAGACAAAACCTCTTTATATGTACTAGCACCGGAAGAAATCAAGAACCTCCTAAAATATGGATGAAGTCCTTTCAGGAACTTCATCTTCCTCTGTTCCTCATTATTCACAATGAGCAAAACGTAACAAGAAAGCTCATTTAATTGTTGATCGTACTTAGCAACGTTCATATCGCCCTGCTCCATCATATAGAACTCAGAAATACAAGCGTCTTTGTAGCTCTGAGGGAAGTAGATACGTCGCAAGTGTCACCTGCTGATCATCAGGACATTTCATCGTGTCTAAAGTCTTCTCAATAGACTTGAACTATGCCTCTACCTCGGAGGAACCAACGTGCCCGAAAATATAGGATGTTTGTATCTCAGGAGTTGCTCTAGGTAACTGCACTCTCTAGTTACTGAGCTCTTAGCCTGCTGAAAATTGGCTGCAAAACCCTCCATGAACTATTTTATCTCTGCTGAAATATCAGAAGTAGCCATAACTGGTAAAATGTTTGTCTGCTCTGGAATTACTAGAGTAGGTGGGGTACCCTGATGAAGCTAAACACCCGGTACTAACCCTATACCAACCCCATCCTCTAAAGTTATCTGCTCGTTCTGAACGATTGGAACAGATCCTAGACTTTCCTAACTACTCGTTGGTTCACCAACTACTATTCTACTACCTAAACCCTCACGAATACCACTATGGGTTCTTGCGTGACTTCCGCCTCTGCCACCTCTAGCCATTTGTACGAATAAAGGAAACACAGCTCAGGAAAGAAGGAAAGGAATAGGAACTGGAAAGGAATGCAATAAAATGAGCAAAGTCCAAAAATAATTGATCCTAACTCCGTCTAAAGAATAACTCCTCATATGATTTGAAAGAACAGATATAAGGATTAGCCTATAGCTTTGATACCAAGTCTATCATGCCCCAAAATCCAGGAATCGGTAGCATGACCAATTACTAGATTCGAAGCTGTGCAGCTCGGGGAATCCACTGATTTGCCCCACAAACAACCAAGCCAAAGCTAAAATTCAAGCTCAGTCAATCACTTTAAGCAGTAATCAACAGAGTAAAGAATGAAAATAACAACGCGGAAGCAAATGATATATATACATATCAGACTCAAAACAGTAAACACAATCACGAATAAAATACAGTTACACATACTGAGATCACAACAAGAAGTTTAATCTAAACAGATCATCAGCGGCAACTGCTCCAAACACAGCTGAAGTTCTCAGCAACTCAAGCTACTCAACCTCTAAAAGGGGGGAACCAATGTGAGAGTGAGCAAAACCACGGCTCACTAAAACCCAACAAAGCTAAATAGCATACTTGTAAACGGGTACAGATAAAGTGGATGAAGTGAATAAGATAGAGCAAGTTTAAAGTAAATGAACAGAAAAATAAGTGATCAAGATCCAGATAATAGAGTAATAAGAGCAGAAGAATAGAATATATATAAGTAACCAGAGTTAGGATAGAGAATTTAAGAGAAGAGGGGGATTGTGACATGAGGGGATGATGCAATGATATGTTAATGATATGATATGATGAACTGGGATAATCCCAAAATTATCCCTAATGCCGACTGATGCAAAGATAAACTAAAATCCTAATGTTGAATGATTGGATGATTTAAAACGTGTTACAATCCTATTATAATATTGGTTGATCAACCCCTAGCATGTTTGGCTTAAAGAGATTTGTTAAGGGGATACAATGGGTACAATTTTTGTCAAGCTCGACCAAGCTAGTGGATACTCACTTGATCAAAGTGTTCTGGCTTTTCAACCCACGGAGCCAACGTCCAAACAGTATTTCATTCCAAGGAATTTTAACCTCAAAGATAAGTCTAGCATCGGATTCATACTGTCTCATACCATCACACACTCCCGGATGGGTATATAAGGTATGATAGTGTTCACGACCAGTTCTTCACCTACCATTTTAACCCGATGCAGGACTCCTGTAATCCTATCGGAGGTCAGCCGATGTAGATCTTTGTTATCTATCAAATATCGTTAAGTTAAAAGCGTTTTGTATGATTAAAAAGATACAACAGATCCCAAGGATCAAAAATACAGCAGCCGTAATCCCGGCAAACAAATATAGAATGACCACCTGCATAAGAGCGTGGCAAAATATCCTAATCCGAACGCAAACAGCGACTCAGTCTCACCATCTAAACTTAGATGAAAAATCTACTTAACCGTCCTAACAACTAATCAGCATCAGTCTCTAGAAGACTGATTCCAACGACAAGAAATGCAGGTACTAGAAGTACCATACTAACCGCTTCTAACAAAATCCAACGCCGAATGCAACTATAGGAACCAAGTTACATAATAGCTAACTAAATAGGTTAACAATTATACAGAGAAATAATATGATAACAAACCCTAACTAGGTCACATACGTCTCTCTATAAAGAGTACTACTCTAATCAACATCTATTAACGAGTAGTGGAATTTAGAAATGATGGGAAACTCGCCTGATAATAATCCTGAGATCTGACAAAACCAAAACCAAAATTCCAAAACTCAGAATCAACGATACAGCTAACGGAACGCAGGATAAGCTACAACAGACAATCATGACAACAATTTAACAAACAAAACCAAGAAACCAATCAATAAGCCAAACCCTAGAAATCAACCCCAAGCCTAATCGGAAGAAATGAACAGAAAGGTATAGGAAATTACTCACCAAGGATAAGTGCAATAATCACCGTGAATAATCGACGAGAGAGGGAACGGATTTGCTACAAATTTGGGAAAGGGGATTGATTTGGGAAAAGGGGATTGATTTGGGAGAAGAGAGTGAGAGAGAATTGAGAGAGAGAGGAATGAAATGAAATAACCTCAAAATGAACATAACAGATGAAAGTCGTTCGAACTAAGAAGGATATCAAGGCAAATATTCCAGTGAAGTGCCTCTGTCGTTCGGGCGAAAAAGGTTTGTGCAAATGGACAAAGAAGTTTTTAAAAGGATACAGAAGTCGTTCGAATGGACACAGAAGTCGTTCGAACGACTAGGAGATCTTCCGCCAAATTCCAGGAGATCAGCCGACTCGTTCGAACGAAGATTAATCTCGTTCGAACGACTACTCGAAAATCCCAAAAGATCCCCGAGCCACACGAATACCCGAACGCAGAACAATCCACTCCCAAATACCACAACAACACCACCAACGACACACTAACAACACTAACCCAACCAAGGGTCCCCGAATACAAAACACAACAACCTACTCCTAAAAACCGCCGAACCACCGAAAACACCAAAAAGGAATCTAACTTCAAACCTGCCCAAAAAGGAATCAAACGGATGCAGAAGGAATAGAAGGAATATGCAGAATGAATGCAGATGTTGAAAAGGATAGGAATATGCAGAAAAGGAATAATATAATAATATACTAATAAATAATAATAATATTAATAAATAAATTAAGCACGGGTCACTGCAGGTTGAATGTTGAGGGCTGAATTAGGAGGTGATTGAGAAAGAATTTTATTAAACATGTTAGCCGCTTCTTTTAGAGCTTCTTGTGACATAGAAAAATTAACCTCAGCATGGTTATCTTCTAAATTTGTATCATAATATGGTATCCATTTACCTCACGGGGAAAAAATTCTATGACTTTGCTCGAGTTCAATATTTTCTAGACCAAAAGTTGAATTTACTTTAAACTCCCTTTCAAGACTGTTACCTTGATATTCTTGCTCATTCTTATTCATCATGGTTATTAACTGACTTATCTGAGTCCCTAACCTAGAGATAGATTGAGTCATATTAGTTTGCTTCAACGATGTTTATTACTGAAATTGCATCATTTTTTGCTAAAATTGCAATGCTTATTTTTTACTTTCCATTGATTATTGCATGAATAGAGAAAGGGTATCTTCTAAAGATGATTTGGGTGGAGCAGGTGGGAACTGTTTGATTGACTAGAAGGATTGATGGGTCTGCATATAAAAATTAGATTGAAAAAGTTCCATATATTTTGAGTTTTGTGGTGCCTATATTGAAAAAAAAATAGAGGATACTGTGGGATGTAAAAATGTGAGCCGAATGAATTCCAATGTTCTTGCATGTACGACATTTTACAATTAAATTAACACCCAATAAAAAAAATTAATCAAGCCTAAAACTCTAGCACTTCAAGATATATAGCCAAGTATCAAGCCTAAATTAACACCCAATTATTATGGCTAACTAAGTATCTCCTTTATGGGAAGATAAAGCCAAAAATATGTTAAATATGTAAACTTACATGTGTTGACCTAAATAAGCTTTTATTGTAAAGGTTCATCTCTATATTGTTATATTATATTATTGGTCTATGTCGAAGAGATATAGACCAAGTTTTGTGATTAAGAATATAGTTATCCTACAGTTCCATTTTATTCACACTAAATGCCCGACCTTCAAGAGATTCACGGTTTGTAGTTAACATTTGTATGCTTTCACATTTCGTATTTTCATACTTGAAAGTCGTGTATTTTATGTAGTTTAAAATGAAACATCAAGATAAAAGATGAACCAACTTGACTTGAGGTCATTAACCATTATCATCACAATGGATAAACTATTGTTAGTTTATATATTTGGTGTAATTGAGGTGGATTTTTTCCTTAGGTTATTAATTATTGTCTAAAACCCATTATTTGACTTCATTAGCATAAGTATTTTATATCTTTAAATCACAAGACAAAACCATTTTCTAGTCCCGTTCGGAAGTGAACGACACTCAATTTTTATCCATACAAAACACCGGATTTTGACCGTTACCATTAGGCATCTAAGATTTGGTCATAATATGTTTGCCTAAATCTGATATGTAGGAGAAATTCTTCCAACTATGGTTAAGCTTGATCGAATCTCTTCTAATGAGTTCTCTTCATTTTTGCTCTAAAATCTGGTTTAATGGTTATAACACCTAATTTTTGGCTAAATAGTCTAAATCTAGTTACTAGCTATGGTTAAGCTTAGAAGTCGATTATAGCTATTTTTGAAAATTGTAAAAGAGAACTAATCCTAGAACAACAATATAACTATTGCTACTTGGGTAAGGGTTTCCTTCTAGTCATAGCTAAAAGGGATTAACCTTCTTTCATTCCCAAGATTATTGCATGAACTATCTAACTATTTACAAAAGAAAATAAAAGAGAGAGGAGACAATTAAATAAAACTAAGACTTTAGTTCTTCTAAACTTACTAAAATATCAGATGCCCAATTACAATGGGGGAAGGGTTTCTTTTATAGGAGAATGAACCCAAACTTAAAAGCTATACATTAAATTTTAAAGAATATTTTCACAATAATTTCTTTTAATATTACTACCATTCACCTAGGATTGTTGCATATAATTCCTTTAAATAATATAGAGATATTTATTCATGGAAACTCTTGCATATATCTTTAATATAAAATATCTTCAAGGATCTTGGAGGTAATATCTCCTTTGATCTTATTCTCCAAGAATATTTGTGTATATATTTCTTCAATCTATAGACCAAATATATTGTGTCTTTGACTTTTTGTGTTATAAACTGTTGGAGAGACTTTTACTCTACTTCAAGAGCTTGGTTTCAAATATCCATCTCCAATAGCTACAATTAAACAAGCGTGCATAACTACCCAAAATTAAATATAATGGACGACTAAAATACATGTTCGGGCATATTAAAATGTCATAATTATGTGCTCACAGTTAATGAGCTCACTGCATCTCTTTTAGAAATACAAAATTAAGTTATAAAAAATAAATAAATAAATATGTAGCTCACCTCACTCTCTTTTAACATTTCTCTTCATTTCTAGGGTTTTTAAGTCTTCATTTCTAAGGGTTTTAAGTCTTCAAGTAAGATTCCCCTTATTGTACTCTTAATTAAGCTTTGCTTGTATTATTTAATTAGATATAGAGATGATGAAACTAATCGAAATTATATAACTTCTAAAATGTTTAAATAAAATTTGTTCTTCCTCATCACTAAGCTAGAGTAGTGGAACTTGTTGGGCTTAAGAGAAATTAAGCCATGCAGCAGGAATGAGGGAAGAGGTGAACGTTTAAATTGAAAAATATTTATGTTTCTATTTTGGGGACATACTTGTCATTAACTATTTAAGTGTAATTAACTTAAAAAATATAGTGGGATGGGGTGAGCTTTTAGAGTTTGGGGTATATTTAAAATTTCTCTTACAAGTTTCGTAGTTACAATATAGGACCAAATCGCTTTTAAAACGACCTAATTTCGTAGTAGTCGCGATAGTCGTTCGAACGGACCCATAAGTCGTTCTACCCAATTTTTGTCTAGAAATTGAGGCATAAAGAATGCTTATTTTTGTCTTCAACTTGTTCGAACGGCTCCAGGGCTTGTTCGAGCAACCACGGCAATTTTCCCTAGAATCAGCAACTGGAACTTTAGCTTCTTTCTTCTAACTTGTTCGAACGGCTCCATGGCTCGTTCGAACGATTTGGGTTTCTTTTGATGGGTTTAGTGTTTAGATCCTCCTGGATCACTAGCCCGCTATTCCCTGACCTTATTGGTGTACGATCATCAACAATGACGTTGCTTTTATGAAAACTTGAGATGAAATTTGGCGTTGCACTAGCAAACATGGAGAGAAATTTTGGCAGTCTTCCATGTACTTCTATTTTCATTTTTTGAGTTTGATTTCGATCACAGCGACGAGAATGTCAATGGAAGCAATGGATTATCGGCTCTTTGAAAACAAGAAAAGAGAGCTCCCATGAGAGAGAATCCATCACCAAGGGCGTGATGAAGCTTGAATACTAGTGTTTCAGCTGCATTGCTTGTGGAGCGTTTGAATGCGTGGATCTCCAACAATGGCCTATTCTGTGCAAATTTTGCCATGCCTATTTTCCATATATAATCTTGTAAGTGCTCGTCGTGGGATTCTGGGGATAACCCAGCTGGGAAATTGGGCAGTTTAATTAACATGATCTTCAAGCTTTACACTAACCTTCTTCCACTGCCTTATTCCATGATCATCCCTAACCTGAACCAAGGTCATCACATTATAGTAAAAAATTCAAGAAAATTAAAATATTAAAAAATAAAAAACTAGAGAGATAAGTATACCATTATGAAGGAGAAGCGTGGGCTGATGGGGAGGAAGTCATTCTTAAGCAATGTCATTGTAAGCACATCATCATAAGGAACTTCCGATTCCAAAACAAAGAGAATGCTAATGGAGAGCACCGAACTGCTAAAATATTGCCCAGTCAGGCTCACGGGTTCGTCTCCTTCTTCAAGTAATCCTTCCTGTTTATACTCGCATTAGCAATGTTATCTGTCTAAGCCAATGTGTTTTAGTACCAAACTCATTCCATGCAGATCATGAAACATAGCAATGATCTTTTGTTGTATCTCTCATTGCCTTGAACCATCTGTCTCAGGTCATTAAGGCGAATAACGTCCCAACTCCTAAGCGACTCTCCAGAGGGTACTCTTTGGTGTCAGATAAGTCAAGCGCCTAATATATGAAAAACCAATCAGCCCATGTTTGTTCCCTCTCCCTCAAGTCTAACCCGGTGATACGCTGCCCTTAGAGTATCATGGAAAGTAGCAAACAACCCCATAGATGACCAACTATGGATACCAGTGTCAGGCCCTTAGAAATTATCCCTTCCTTAGTGGCAAGAAAGGGAACTTCCTCTCATTTCATTAAGACTGCTTTGGGTACATTGTAATAAAATTTGAAGAATATATTCTATACTTCAATATGAAAGATGGGGAAATTGGAGATAGGAGTGGAATGTTAGATGGGTCTCGTGTATAAAAAATAAATGTTGCAATAGTAAAGATTATTTTGTGCATTCAAAATTAATGGAAATTAATACCCTCTTTATGTGTATAAACCCCAAAATCTCAAACTTTATTCATCATTACCCGGAACTGTTTTTGGCAGCACGCAGTTTACTACTAAAAACTGATAAGAGAAGGGTACTTAATGTAAGAGAAAAGTTAATGGATGCTCAAGTTAAGAGGACAAATTAAATTTTTGATAGAATAAGCATTTAACAAACATATGGTGAATTTTTTGCGTGTAGTTGTAACTTGCAACCGCATTTTTATTAGGGTCGAAAAAGATTCTCCGGGTTGTTAAGTCCTTCGTATTATTGTACTTAAAGTGGCAATGGTAGTGGCACCGAAAAAATGAGAGGAAATGGTGGTGGTACAGGAAAACCTAATTGCCTTACCACATAAACGTTGATGCAGTACCTTCACTACCGCCATATATTTTTTTTGTTTTGGCCTTATAAAAAAAAGATGTGTAAGATTCTCCAGGTTGTTATGTCCTTAGTATTATTGCACTTAAAGTGGCAATCGCGGTGGCACCGAAAAAATGACAGGAAATCGTGGTGGTACAGGAAAACATAATTGCCCTGCCACATAAATGTTGAAGCAGTACCTTCAGTACCGCCATACATTTTTTCGTCGTTTGGTCCGTATAAAAAATATGTAGTTTCGTTGTTTTTCATAATGTAGAACTGCAGTCTAAGTGATATTAGAACTTCGTTATATTGGCAATAGTAGATATTCAAAAGTAATATGCAATACCTGCACATATAGCCTTAGTCCAGGTTGTTTTCCAGACTTCCAGTCATGGCATATCGGCCGCAATTTTAGCATACCCTAGTCTTCATCAATATTACTACCGATACATACTTCCTGCCAACGTCTCATGGAGGCCATAGATTACCCTTTTCTCGTGCGTCGAGGCCTCTTTAAACGGCTCGGATTGGTTTGAAAAGTTAAATTTAAAACACAGCCGTCCGATCTGAACCAAATTGCTTCTCCTCGATTTTTAACTTTCAGTGTGTCATTTTACCAAATGATTCGGCACAATTCGTGATTTTGCATATTTTGAAGCATTCTTCTCTCCTTCGATGGTTTGAAGCATTCTTCTCTCCTTCGATTGTTCGATGATGTCGATTGGAGAAACTGCTTGCGCTTATGCTTCTATGATCGCCTGTAATGTTTCTGAAACCCCTTTATTTTTTGATGATTTTCTAATTAAGGTTGATGATTTAAGGTTGAAAGTTTGAATTAGGTGCATTTGAATCCATTTGGGGTATATTTTTTTGGTTTAAAATTTATGGATTTGGTGAAAAAAGATGTGGGGTTTGGATGAATTATGAAAATTTGAGGATTTGGTGATGTATTTAGCTGAAACCATCAAATAGTAGTTTGATTTCTTCAAATTAGCCTCTGGGGTTCTCTATTTCATCTTTATTTTCACCTACACAAGGTGTATGAGTTGTATTGTTTTTCAAATGTTTCTTAAGTGTATTGTGTTGTGTTGATGATATAGGTCAAGTTAGAGACAGATCAGGAGGTGATGCTACAGAGGGTGAAGACGGTGAAGTTAGAGGAGGGCATTAATGGCGGAGATCAATCTTGTAATATTGTACAGAGGTGAGTGTTTCTAATTTTGAGGGTTGTAAGTTATCTTACAGCAACTGGACCGGACTCACCTGTGAGAACAGAACTGACCGAATCATCTCACTCAATCTCGGTAACATGTTTATCAGGACCGGTTCACCCAAGTCTATGTAAGCTTTCATCTTTACAAACCCTTGTTTTATTTAACCACATGATATTTAGAGTTGTAGATCATTTCCAAAGACGTTTGAGCTTAAAATCTCGATAATTTCTAGGTAATTGTGTTTGATTTGCTCTAATTAGGGGGTTTTACCAACATCGATTTGGTTTAAATATGTTAGATTTACTGCTCGATTTTAAGGAGTTTGGTGTTCGATTTAGGTTTAAATACAGCGAGCTCTCAATACTGATACCCACATTTGGTCCTTTAGCATACCTGAACTATCTTCTCTAGGTTGAACTGATTGCTATCCGCTGGTTGGTGTTATAAATGTATCTCTACTTAGCTCTCTTGATTGTGATAACAATGTTTTTTCGGTATAAAAATAACATGTTGAGGCCGTATTAGAATTAATGGAGAATGCTTAATCACGCCTTCCCTTTGCAATTGATTGCTCTGACGGATACTTCCCCTTAAAGATGCCTGTAGGATATGAAGCATTCAAAACTTAGCAACATCCGCCTCAGAGCTGATAGTTTCTGCCATTTCTCCTTTCAAAGACCATGTGAGTCCACTTTCTCTTTACCTTTGCCCTCATATATATATTGGAAGTACTGAGCATCATTTTCATGCAAGAAATGCCTTTTTTCTGTAGCTCCTATTGCTGTAATTTTCAAGAGATTGCAATCTTTCAGGACCTTTTGTACCAGTTTCTTCAATAGACATAGAAGGCCATGAATCGTTGCAAGAATATAGGCATTAGGAAGACATAAAAGATGGATGGTCGCATGGTGATTATGAATCTTGATAATCTTGAAAAGCATAATTATAACCTTCACCAGAACACAGGTAATTCCAAAAACCAACTTGTTGAAGTTCTTGAAGGACCTTTTACTCTGATTGTCAGCCTCGGTATACTTGTTACGCAAATTTATACTACATGGTCCCTTGAGAATTTGTATAGCCGTCAAGTGCTTCTTGTGGTTGGGGACAAATTGAATTCTTTTTTTTTTTCATGACACGACTCTTCATGGCGATCTTCTTGAATAGGATACAAATCGTTGGTTCCTTTCACATTCTTTAAACTTGTGTATGCAATATTGGTATATCAAATGTTTCCAAGTGTCTTGTTTGCCTCACCACTTCCATCAATAACAACATGCTCATTTTCAGTATCCTGACTTGTGACTTTTTCCTACCAAATCAACAACAGACTTGAAATATTGTGAATTTTGTCAATAATAGCAGGTCCAAGGTCTAATTCAGTATTTGCTCGAGGCTTTTTTGCCCTTCCATCAAATTATTGGTATTTACTTCTTATGCATTACCTTGTATTTAGTAATGGCTTCTTAATATCCGTCGATGAGAACATCATTTTCGTTCGTCATCTCTTCTGTCTCTGACCCTAATGGGAGCTTTGGGACTGTTATGTAACTCTGACTATCTCTCCAAAATTATTATTTTTAATTGGAAATTACAGCAAGGTTTTTGTCGTTGTTGAGACTTTCATCAAAAGATGTTATATTCAAGTTGCATTTTAAGTATAGCTGCTGTTCTGATGGTGTTTAAGCATTTATTTAATGGTGATATAGCTTTTTAGGTCTTGGTTCATGGTAATATGTCTGATGCTCCTTTTATTAGAATGCATGAGTATAAGTTAGGTTCGAGCATTGGTACAGTTTTGTGTCTAAATCCAGCCATCTAGGATATATTAAAGGTATCCTTCCTTCTCAAGATATTCACAGTTTTAGATCATTACCCAATGAGACAAAGGTTGTTCTAATCCTAGATAAGATATATTAGCATAAAAAAGAACTCAGATCTCCAATTTCTCTTGCAAGTGGCCTAAATAGGGTCTCTATGTGTTTTATGCTAGCATACAAAAGAATTCAGATCTCCAATTTCTCTTTCTTAGATGGATATGCGAATACTGCGTTAAATTCTCCTAAATATCCATGGTGTCGCCATTGGGTGGCATTCAGTTTTTTTATGCTTTTCAGTGACTTTACTAATGTCCATCTTCTGTCTAGTATTTCATCTACATAATAAGATGAAGGTATTGGAGTTTCTAAGAGGATTGTGGAGGAAGAAAACGTAACTTTTGAAGATAGAAGAAAAATGAAAAAAGAGGAAGAGTTACTTACATTCTTAAAACATCTCTGTTGCTTTTTGAAGATCAATACAAGGATTACAAAGATACTTCCTGTATAACTTAATTACTAAGTTGTTGCATAAATGCCATGATGTAGGAATATGGCATCCAGTAAATATCTTCCCTTAGTTCTAGTTCATTCTTAGAGGGACTCAAAGATGAGGGATATCTGTTGGAGTGGTATGAGCGGACTGAAAGATGGGAGTTAGGGACATCTAGGCCAACGTATGGCTTAGCTAATTTACAATTATTAGCTTATTTTTAGTAGCCGAGCCATGCAGTCCTATTGTGGGATAATGCTTTTAATTTTAGTTGTTTTAGTAGTGTAGCTATTTCATATCGTCCTAGCTAACCTGTGTTGACGTCTTTTGTCATGTAATTACCGTTAAGTATGCCAACAATGTAAATACTTTTGAGAGACATTTTCCAAGTAATTAATTTGCCTTGTGAAGCATCAGCAATATTTTTTTACATCAGTATGTGTTTTCAATCACATTACTAGCATCAGAAGTTTTAAACTGTTGTTTTGGATCATACATAACAAATTAATAGCACCACCATCAGCTTGATAAATGTTATATCGTAAGGCATATTGACGTAAACGATAAGTGCATGAACATCATTATCATAAGGCGTTTTGAGGTAAATAACATGATAGGAAACATCAAAGTAAGTGAGATATATTGCTATAGTGATAGTAAATCTTCGCCGCGACCTTGAACAAGTATAATGATCAATAATTCCATACATACACAGAGACCAGTGAAGAAGAAGAAGGCGTCAATCTCTTTCTTTAGAGAATGTTAAATACATACAGACATGTACACTTATTTTTAAACAAATCACAATATCATAGCAAAATCGCAAAAAAGTTATAACAGTTGTCCAATGCAAAATACAATTTATAGTTCAAGGACATCCCCAAATAGTTTATGTTAGTGATGACGAAGTTGATGACAATTAATCCCCTCTTCTACGCTTGGCTGCTTTACAAGGTATTCTACATCTAAATTATCAAACTCTGAAGATTGTAAAAATGGAAGATTTAAATTCAAATGTTTGTGCCAGCGTTTACACTGTCAAATACATTTATAAATATATTTTTCGCAGCAATCTGGATCATCGCGATATAGTTTTTGTTAGTAACGAGGAAGATGATGATAAACAATCCACTGTTATAGACTTAGCTGTTTCACAAGATACTATGATTGCTTTCCAACTAAATGGTGGTGACGGAGGATGACAAACATACCACTGCTCAAGGAGATATAGAGGAAGATGTTCATGGTAAATAGAACTATTGAGGCATACCAGATCATTGCCTATTAATAAATGGTAGTTATGAAGAAGAAGATGATAACTGATCCATAGTTATAACAATGAACTTTTAAGTTTAGTAGTAGGTTTATGTTACTAAGCCATTTTTTCCTTTATAATAACAATATTCAGGCCCAACTCAACTTAAACTCTAAATGGGCTTCCATTACCATATACCTCTGAATGTCAATGGACCAAAATCAGAGTGGGCTACAATTTTAATATTGGGCTTGTGCAACCCATATCAATCCAGCCCACACAAAAATAATCTTCCAAGTAAATTTTAGCACAAGTAAGGGCGCATGCGTCAATTAAAGGTTATACAAAAAATGAACTGTGGGGCTAGCACGCGCGTTAGCGCGTGCCTTCGTGCTCGTATATATAATTGAAGAAACCTTAACCCCACAAATTTCCATTGTCGTCATTCATGGCAGCCACACTGGTAACTTTCCCAAGCTGAGAACTTCTCTTTGTGGTAGCCTTATTATAGACTAAAATTTCATTAGGGTCTTGTTTCTTAATATACAAATTTATATCATTTGCTTTAGGCTTCTCTCCATAAGATGATTGCTTAAAATTAGTTGACGTTCAGCTTGAAAACGATCAGAAATGACATACCGATAAGAATTGACTGTAAAACTTCTAAGACAAAATTCAAGGATGTGTATTGATCCATATATACTGGAATGTGAGATTAATTAGTATTTGATTTGTGAGGACCTGTATCAATTGAGTGTTAGGAACCATTCGGTTGGGCCCAACCCTAACTGGATTTGGGGTGGCCTACCAACTCCTAACCCTGGAGACTTTTAAGGCTTCTATTTATTACCTTAAAGGGCTTGTTTCTGTAACCTAAGAAAACCTATGCACCTTCTCTCTCTATCTGTGTTTATGTGTTTGCATGGTTTAATGGATTGTGTTTAGCTTTTGTTCTCAACACGTTATTAGCATCGACTCTGCGAGGAGCTAATTGGGTTATTCTCTCTCTCTCTCTCTCTCTCTCTCTCTCTCTCTCTCTCTCTCTCTCGATTCAGGATTAATTGCGTTGTGGAGAGTTATAACTATTTTTTCTCAATCATACAAGGGATTTATGCATATAATGATGATTAGATCTATAAATATGTAATTGTTTAGACCTGATTAGGTAAAAATCAAGCATTTTTAGGCGTTTTTACAAATTATACTTATTTTTTAACCTTTTGAAAGGTCTATTTTGAAAGGTATTTTACTATTGATTTTCAACATTATTAGACTACGAGTATCATTTTGTTGGATAGCCTGCGTTCCAACAATTGTAGATGTATATTGTACGCCTTCTGGAAGTGAAAGGATCGTCGGAAAATTGGCAGTGAAAATAGCAAAAAATTAAAACGAGTTTGACACACACAAAAAACTACGGCGGTAGACTTAAGAAAGACGTCATCCTAGGGTTTCGAGCTTGCTGACATCATCAAAACTACAAGATGACATCATCAGACACACAGTGATGACATGTCACTCCAAGACAGGCTAAGCTAGTGGTTCCCACACGTGCTGGCGTAAAAGACCCCACTAGTAGACTTGGCAAGGGGGATCCCACACAATGCTGACGTATCATGATGAGGTGTCAACACGTGATAGTGATGATGTGGTACCTGGGGTTTACGCGATCTGGTGTCACTGCCACGTAGCACTGGTGACGTAGCACCGAGGGTCCCGCGCGCTGACGTGACATAGGGTCCCATTACTGCTGATGTGGCATATCACATGGCATGGCGGGGTCCCACCTGATTACATGGCACCTGGGGTCCTACCTGATGATTTGGCATCAGGGGATCCCACATGCTAACATGTCATACTGACTTGTCAGGACACGTGTCAGACACACGTACTGCCAAATGTCTTGATTACAGACGTGACAGATGTCTCAGAGACACGGTAACACGTTACCTGATCTAAAACTAGGTCCAGGCCTAATCTAGATCTGACCCGATTCAACTGAGCCTGACCGATTCAAACTTGGTCTGAACCAGTCTAAACTCGGTTCAGACCCAGATGTTGGTTCTTAACTTGGTTCAGACCAATCCAAACCATGTCAGAGCCATTTTTATTAATTTTTTAAATGAATTTTGTTTCTATTCCTGCTTTGACCTCTAGGAGTACCCAATTTTTTGATTTTTTGAAAAAATAATTAGATATGATTAAGCATATTATAGTTTTAATTTATAAACATTTTATATTAGATATAAAATAATATTTTAATTTACCTAGTCTCTTATGAGAGCTAGTAGAATTTTAAAATATTGTATGCCCCCTAGATACTATTTATTCTAAACCAGAAGTTATAGATAAAACAAAACATTGACTAATTCATATATGACTTAGAGTCATTGTTAAATACACTCTAATATCCAGGATATTATTGTGCACTCAACCGCTGATTGACCTAGTCCAGTTTCTAAAAACATGGCTTTTAGGAGCTTTTTTTTCGTATCTCAGTACAATTAGATGTTACCAAATAATATCCCAATGTATATAGGTCATTATAACACCCCTGATATACTTCTAGGTCATTATAACACCCCTGATATCACGAGAACCCAAGAAAATTTATGGATAAAATCACTCATCTGCTAAGCATCAAATATCCCTACATATTTATAGCAAATGATTCATTTGGCTAGAATATACAGACCTTATAGAACTATAAAGTATTGGTCACTCAGAATAGTTAATTAAGGCTGTATCAACAAGTGATTTTAAATATGTAGACTTGGCTAAGACCTATTAAAGATTACTTTTTATGTGAAGATCATCTCTTTTACTCGATAAATTAGTGATTTAACAAATATGAGTATTAGAATTGGAACCAGGTTCACATATTACCTTGATTGAGAATCAATTACTTTCCTCAATTTTTCTAAATTACTATGATATTCATACATGTATGGGAATGTTTATCGTTGAATTGCCACTAAATCAAGATTTACATGTTGTATTGGCTACGAAACTTAAGAATGTCGATTTTAATGTACAGGAACTTTATGGAGCCAACTATCTTGCCTGGTGCCTGGATACTAGATAACATTTTAAAGCTCTGGGACTTGAAGAGATGATCCCTGACAAGACCACTAAGACTCCCACTGACAAAGCAAAGGCCTTGGTCACTCTCCATCACCATATCCAGGGGGATCTGAAGACGGAATACCTTACTAAGACTGAACCCAGTAACCTCGTGGCCAACTTGAAAGAGTGTTTTAGGGAATATAAAATGGCTTTGCATTCTAGAGCAAGGCAACAATAGAACACGCTAAAGTTCCAAGATTTTTGGACTGTCTCTAATTACAACTCGGTAGTCCACAAAATTACCTCTATTGATAAAGATATAATAGAGTAGAGTTTATTCAATTTCCATGCCTCCAATATTGACCTTCAAATGCAATATAGGCAAAAGGGATTTAAGAAGCACTTGGCCTTTATCTAGGCTTCTGAGCAAAATAATGAACTCCTTTTGAGATATCATGAGATATGGCCAGCTGGGAGCAAGTCGGTACTATAATGGCCAAATTCTATAAGCTTGAAATGGCTTAGAATTTTCTATTACACCAATGAACCTGCAACAATATTCTAATGGAAAGTAAAAAATGACACAGGTGATTTTAGCATAGAAAACCTCTGAATAGGTAAAAAACCACGATATTGAGTAGAGGATTTTTGTAAAAGTATCTTTATTGCTTGAGGCGGATATATTATTATAAGTGATCTCTAGATATAGAAATCCTTGAACCTTGTAACTAAGAAGTTTTAATGTTGCTGAGAATCCAGAATAATTAGTTTCTTGGTGATCTCTTGTGTGATTTTTCTGGTCCCTGTCTCTTCTAGAACTTTTCCTTCATATAGGCCTTCTCCGCAGCTTTTTATCGTGCTGGAACACATTTTCCGAACAATGTGGTTAGTGGCGGTTGATTGAGTAACTGGCGAGTTCGTGAAAGACAGGTATCTTTAACATGATAAGGCTTTTCGGTTTAAGTTCGGCCCACGTTCTTAACTAGTTCGTGGGGTAGGATGGAATGTTGACTGGAGAAGTTATGTCTAAAATGCATGAATCTGAGATAGAGGTGAATCGAACTGGCGACAGCTTATCTTTAGGTAAGATCGAGGGATAGCTCTCTTCAATCGCCCCCTCACAATCGAAGTCACGAGTGGTTTTGGTAGAGAAATGATTTTTTTATAATTGGTATTTCAGTTCAAGTTCTTGATAATTGAAATGGAGTAATGATGGCTTTGACTGTGTAGATGTTACGCTGGTTATGGGGAAATGACGTGTATTTAATGAGGATGCAGATACTGATGTATGTGGCGGTTACGATTTTGAAAAGTTGTATCTATAATGAATGATGACGCTTGGTAAAACGTACCTTAATAATAAATATAGGGTTATATAGTATCTGTATCAAATCCTTGAAGTAGAGTATGCTTGTAATCTGTAAAATTCTCTGAAATATTAAATATGGTGAAGACTAGGAGGATAGTCCTTGAAGAGAGGATTGAGTCTGAAATACAAAGCTTGAAGTTGAAATACTTTGGTGACCAATCCTTGGAGATGTCGATGCCCGCTCCTGTTCCTCTGACTTATCAAGGCATGTCAGATGACGAAGTGATTGAAGCTGAGGAGGAATTCTGCTGTAAGTAAAGGTTTCATGCCGTTATCTTGACAAACGAGGAACGTTGGGCTTGTCTCCATACTATGGCAGAGGACAAGGTTGGGGGGTTAGATGCAGGGATAGCATAGCTACGAGGCAATTATGTTGATTTCTTGTATCACCATGGATTCTATGGTCGGACCCTCTTCATCTCTACCACCCCTTCCGAGGTTACAATTTCAGAGAAGGAGGTGATGGTAGTGGAGGAAGAAGACAACCAATGGAAGTCTGCTTCTATATTTCTATCACGTTTTGGCACTCAGAAGACCTTCACTTTGAAGAGTTGGTGTCAGTACTGAGTCTACTGCTTGTATAGTTTCCATTAGAAGTTCGACTAGACTTCGACCAAATTCATGTGAGGGAAGCTTTTTGTTGGCTCTAATTTCTGTTTTACATCAAGGTGAAAGATCACTGAACTAGGACGAATTGAAGGATTTGATGTGTCGTAGTACGTGAATGACCTGTTACTTGCAAAAGCACTGAAAAACTTGTTATCTGTAAAATACCTGAAGTTGGGTGCTGGACAGATTAGGTCTCTGTAATTTACCTGAGATCGATTACTAAAAGACTTGTTATGTATAAAATCAAGTGTAATTTTATTTTCATGAATAAAATTTGTTATCCAATTACTTTTGTTTATGTAGATAGAACATAGCTCGTAGAATCGAACTGAAATATTTGAAGGATGGATAACATGAATTGAAGCTTATGAGTACCAAAAGTATTGTTATTGTAACATTTGAACTGAGATTAATAAGTTGAAAAAATGTATGTATTGTTGTAAATATTATAGGTATGCGTGTTAGAAATATGGGAGAAAAAAATTATAAGAAATTTGTGATGCAAAAATTCGAGCTTTAGTGGTCGATTGAAGAATAAATCTTGAAAAAATAAGCTCGACTTGAAAAATAATGTAACGTATGAGTTCGAGGGAAGGGATAAATACAAATAGTCTATCTATAGAATTTTTGGGTTTCAGTTACGAGATAAAAGGTCAAAATCATGTTTTGAGGGGAAAGTGTTGTACAAATGTCTAAATAAGGGCAAAATTTATTTTTGAATATGGAGAAGAGATTATGATGGTGCGAACTCGATCTCGGAAAATTTGTCATTCCGCTGAAGGATGATTGGCCATAAAGATCGCCGGAGTGCGGGAGAGGATTTTTGGATTGTTTGGTTATGATGTTGAGTTACCAGAGAGGGAATGTCAGCTCGAAGGACTGGATGTAAGGGGTAAGGAACTTGAGTATGCCCAGTATTTCTATGAGGTATGCTTTCGTAAAATTGTGTGGGGATCCTGCAGATCAAGAAGATGATTTGATTGATTGATGAGGTAGAGATCAAATTTAAAGATGGGATGATCGATGGAGAAGATCTGATCGGATGTGGTCACCTAGGTCATCAAGGCTATTTTAGATGTAATTATATATAAAGTGTTATCATAAATAAATGTAAGGTTATTGAATTTAACAGAAAAGTTATAAGTCAATTTGATCCTCTATAATTGCAAATGTCGTTTGAGACTGTTTTGAGAAACAAATTTTGAATAACTTTGAAAAAAAAATTAGCTTTGAAAATGATGTCACTAGTACTATAAGTATAAGAAACAAGAACAGAAAAAATGCAGGAGCCTCTAGTTTTGTTTTTTATGTAAAGCTGCTAAAATATGATATCGTGAAGTGTGAGTCATCATGAGTATGGGAAGGTCAGATAAATAAATGGTAACAAGAGATAAAAATATATTAAAATATGAGGGGAGGGGTACTGATGGAAAGATGGTTTTATTGAGAAGGTTCAAGACGTCTGACATGGATAATAGAAAGAACGCCACGGTTCTAAAACTGAGGACGGGTCGTGTGAGGCGCAATAACTACCAGCCATTAGAGAGAAAGAATAAATAATGTTTTGTCTTCTTCATTTAAATATTTTTCAACTTCTAAAATTTAGAGAGTACAGAGAGAGGAGCATAAAAAAATTACAAAGGATTTGGTAAAGATTTATCTGAGGGTGATCAGCATTCAAAGAGAGTTGCAGGCACTAAATCATGTAGGTGGCTATATAACAGCGCTGTGAGGGAAGGACTTAGCGCTACTGCGGATTCTCATTCTGACACTGAAGGTTGGTAGAGACGTGTGTTGTATTTTCTACAAATCGTAATCTGTTTTAAGCAAATCTCTAAAAAATCACTATTTATAGCAACCTATGACATTTGACATATAGACAGAATATTTGAAAGATATGTTGCATATGAATGATCGATATGTATGAAATAATGATAGATACCTGAACCTGTATGTAGGTTGTACGTGAGAGGTATTTGTGTAGGATCAAATTTTGCATGTAAAATTGTAGTTGAGATGGATAGTTTACCTATTAACGAGGTTTCGACCTCCGGTCGGATGGTAGAGTCTGATAGTGGGGTTGAAGTTGGATTGGAGCAATTTCCAAGTTTTCCTAGTAAATTGGTGGCCTATCCCCCAGGTTCAGATGCATTTAAAGAATTTTGTAATGCCAAGGTTGTTGTATGAGGCAAATGGAGTAACTGCATAGAACACGCTGGTAGGATATTTAGGGAATGTACTATAGCGACGGGGGATGAGTATTTTTATTTGTTAGCCGACTTGGAGAAGGAAAAATAAGGTAGGGGTATAGATGAATTGATCTCGTTAGAATATTTTGATGGAAGCGTTCGTAGCGACCTTTCAAAGGGTTTCTTATGTTACCCGTCCCAATTAAAGTACAGGTTGAGTCTTCCCCTCACCAGTGTGGATAAGGGGATTGTGAATATGATTGGGGCATGTCCTATTAAATTGAACAGGAACATGTGGGAGGTAATAAGTCTTTGCGACCATCTGAATGAAAAATGGGAGAATGAGGGGAAAGTGAAGAGGATATCCCCTGAGGACATATTATAGTTTTATGGGGTGAAGAATTATCACGCCAGTGGCGGGGCATATTTATGTGCGAGTGTAACTCGGCGTCACTTCTTCGATATTAATTCAACAGGTCGAGCCTGGAATGATAATGTAATATGGGTGAAGGGTAATTGTCTTCATAGAGATGATGAAGAACCTTTGGATTTTCTGCTTAGAACTATAAAACAAAGTAAGTAAAATAATACATAGAGTATAATATTGATATCTATAAACTGATGATCTTTTGGTGATAATAACAAATGTTGTGCATGGCAGGCCCTAAGTCCCGAGTGGAGAGGAAGGATTTATTGTTAGAGGAAGTTGCGGAGGAAGAGGCTGAGCTCGAATTTGTATTGGAAGGACTTGGCCTTAGCAGAAAGAAGAGGGTTGGGAGCAAGTCAAAAAAGGTTCAAACATTTCAATCGACCGGGCTGATGGCAGGTGTTGATGATGGGAAGAAGAGAGGAACTGGTTGGGAAGGTTAAACAAATGTGGCCAAGACCCCTAGAATAGACAGTTCGGTTCAGCCAGAGTCTATTACCTCGAGCAAATTTGCTCGAACGTTTTTGAAAAAATAGATATGAAGCGTCCGCCGGCCTCTGGTACCACTGGAAGTGGTGAGATCGATGGAAAAGAGAAAAGGAGAAGGATCAAACCTTCGGGGAGTTCGGGGGAAATGGTTGTTGAAAAGCGACCTGCTGCTAAGGATGATCACAAAGCAGTGGAAGAAAGGGCCAGGCCGGCGGCTCTTTATGGAGAAAAGGACATGAGCAGGATGGTATGTATTTATGTTTGATCATGTTAAATATTTATTTATTGTATTTTGAACTCACACTGAGGTCGATTTGTTTTATGCAGGCTGGTCCTTTGGTGAAGGGGATTTGGCTCAGAGTGGAAGAAGAAAAAACCGAGTTGATGAAGGTAAAGGTCGAGCTTGAAAAATAGGTAGCTCGAACGAAGTTTGATGCTCTCAAAGAAGCAAAGAAGTTAGAGGCCCTGAAAGCTTCGCATGCAGTGGCGATTGGCCACCTACAACCGGAGGCGAGGGTGAATCTGGAGGAGGTAGAGGCGGAGCGCGAAAGGCTTGGGTTCCACCTGATGGCGAAGGGATATTCTGAGGATGAGGTGGATATCATTAAGGAAGACACCTATATTAAGGAGGGTGATGATGAAGAAGTAAAAGAGGTGGCGGTGGGAGTTGTTGATGAGCTGGACGGTGTCTCCTGCTAGACGGTGCTAGACAATCAAGAAGATGACACCAAACTCCCCGAGGGCGAGAATGAAAAGGTAGGGTAGAGAAATGACGTTGTATGAGTATTTTTGAAGTGTCTTGTAAATTGTTGGATTTGCGCGAATTGAATAGACTTCTGTAGGTTGAACTCCCCTTTTTTTGTAACCTTCTTGTAGGCACTTAGAGAAATGAATCTCAGAATTAAAGATCCATAGACCGGGCTTGCCAGGGAAAGAGAGATCTCCACAGCCTTGTTATCTTCGCAAGTGGAGCTACAGATTAGATCGGAATAGGTCTTCTGACTTGTATGCTATATTGACATAAAACTATCAAGTAAATAAGATAACATAAAGCGTAGAGGCAGACCAAAATCTTGCTATCAGCTTTAGGAAAATAATACTAATATAGTGGATAGGAAAATTCAAAGTATGTAGATAAAGTAGCATATAGAAAACATGTACCTTAGACTTCAAAATACATGTCATGGAGCACCTACCTTAGATTGTACCACGACCTTTAAGTCTAAAAGTAGTTTCGCACAGTAGATGTTAGAAATTATATATATTTTAGAAATAAGATATATATCATGCTGATGGGTATTCTGAATCGAGCTGTATATAATGTATCTATTATTGTGTAGGTCGAATTGGATTCAGTTCGCTTGCGTGAAGATGAGGCGTTCCAATGTAACCAAGAATTTACGGAGGAGTTGGATAGGGTGAGGGAGGCAAATGAGAACAAAGAAGACCAACATGTAAAGGTACATTTTAAATTTATTGAGGCATCGCACACTGTTGTTGACCTCACTCGCAAGATCGAGGATAAGGATGCCAAAATTGGTAAGGGGCTAAAAGAGCTTGGGGAGATAAAAGAGCAGGCCGCAAAGCTTCAAATTTAGATTGACACGCTGATGGTTAAGGGTGGGCAAGCTGAAATGGCTCAATACCATATTCAGGCGCTAGAAAGATCTGAGGGAGAATCTCAAGCTGATCTTCAGAATTGTAGAAGCGAACTGGAACGACTGAAACAGAAAATTATTGAAAAAGATAATGAATTAAAAGTGGCTCGAGAAAATCTATCAGCCTCGGAAGCTACAGCAGAACATCTGTATATAGCCCTACCCGCCAAGGATATGGAATTTCGGGGGATGCGACGGTGGTGTGACGAGTTAAATGAGAGGGTGTCATGATTGAAGACTGAATTGGGGAAAGTCAACGCGCATGTCAAAAAATCCGTGGCTAGAAAGCGCTCGAGGGGGAGTAGAAGTGATGTTAAAGTTCCACTAGTCCAAGGGGATGTAGTTAGCCTGTCAGGTCGAATTAGAAAACTGGAAAGTGACATAGCTCGAATTCAGGGGTATGTGCAGAAAGGGAATGCAAACTTAAGGGAATGCCAGCACAAGTTGGATGTTGCTCTTATCTGGGAGAAGTTCTTGGAAGGGGAAATCAGGGCAAATGAAATTCTGATAACAAAAAAAGATGATTTGTTAAGGGACACTTCGGCCAGGGAAGAGCTGAATACAGAAGTCAAGAGACTTCGGGCCCAGGTGGTGGACCTAGAGGCTATTAATCAGGCTGAATCAGTAAAATTTGTCAAAAAATTAGAAGAGACTATAGCTTTTGATGCTCGGACAGAAATAGAAATGGCACATCAGAAGAAACTATACATGACTTTAGAGTCACGCCTCAAGAAGGTAAGATCTCACTTTTCAAGGATCGCTGTAGCTCATGCATCACGTGCAGACCTGTTAATGTCGACCGTTGCATATTTTGTAGATGAAGTAAAAAGACTGGAGTTAGAACGAGATACCTTGTTCAAGAGTTTGTCTGACAAGGGATGTATTTGAAGAGTCAATATAGATCGAGAAAACTATATGGCCTTCATGGAAACAAATTTAGGCCCTCGACCTGCTGATCTGATAGAGAGGAGCAGAGTTGCTGCAACTCGCGAACTAAATTCTGATCGACCTCCTGTTAAAGGGTAAAACATGGTTGACATCTGAGCAGCAGAGAAGATTCTATTATAATATGACCTGAAAATAAATAGTATCTGTCGCAGACATATTGAAATAGATGAAAGCTAGTATGACCTTTGCCTTATCTGGTAGATTTTTTGATATAAAACAAGTTTTTATATTTGTTATAATCGCAGAGATGGGTTGAGTTAGCCAAACCAAGTGAACCTTGATTTGACTGTAGTAATATTACAGACATATTGAAAGAGATGAAGACTAGTATTACCTTTGTCTTATCTTATGCCTGTTAGAGTCGTTGATATGAAAGAAGTTTCTACATTTGTTTCAATCATAGAGATTTAGTAGAGTTAGCCAAGCCAAGTGTTATCCTTGATTTAACTGGTATAATGCCCCAAACAAGTTGAAGTAGATGAAGGCTAGTATTAGTTTTTCCCTATCTCATGTTTGGTAAAGTCTTTGATATAAAACAAGTTTTTACATTTGTTTTAATCGTAGATATTTAGTAATGTCAGCCAAACCAAGTGTTATCATTAATTTAGCTACTATAAGATCGATTGAAAGCAAGTATTATCTATGCTTTAATCTACAGAATGTGGTTGAATCTACGTAAGTAGAGAGATGTTGTAAGAAGCTTGGAAGTTTCATTGATCAGTTTAGAATTTACATTGGATAGAGATAAAAATCTCACTTTTGGAATTGAGAAAACAGTAAATCAAAAGCGAAAAATAGAAATGGAGTAGTGAGACGCTTAACGATAGTAACGTTTCAGTCGCCTAGTGTTCCAAGGATTTGAAATGGGAATTCCCTCTTTTGTCATGATATAATATAATCCCAGGCCTGGGAGACCTGTGATAATAAATGGACCCTCCCAATTGTTGGCTAATTTTCTAGTATGAGGCTCTTTACGATGTTGAGGAATCTCTCTGAGGATGAGATCATCGATTTGGAAGGTATGGTTTTTGACTCGGCTATTGTACGACCTGGCTAGCATATGAAGATATTGACCGAGGTTAGCGATGGCGCATTCCTTGGTTTTATCGATTATATTAAGGTTGCAAGCCAATTCAAACTCATTTTCCTCGTCAGTCAGCTCGTGATCTTGAACTGGATTATGGCATTCAGAAAGAATGACAGCCTCAGTGTCATAGGCAAGGAGGAATGGGGTGTATCCTATTGACTATCTGAGAGTGGTAAGATATGCCTATAGGACATGAGGTAGTTCTCGAGCCCAATTCCCTTTTTTATGTGAGTGAAGCCATTTTTTGAGTCCATCCACTATGGTTTTGTTGGTGATCTCGGCTTGGCCATTGCCTTGAGAATAGTAAGGATTGGATGGTGAGTAGATGATATTGTGTTGGTTGAGGAAGGCTACTATTTTTTCTCAAACAAATTAGGGCCCGTTATCGATAAGAATTAGGTAGGGGTACAAAAACTGAGTGAGGATGTGTTCCCAGATAAAAGAGATGACATCCTCTTCTCTGGTTCGACATAGTAGAACTGCTTCTACCCATTTCGCAAAATAATTGGTAACTACGAGTAGGTGACGGCGGTTACGTGGTGAGTTAGGGAATTCACTGACGGGATCAAGTGTCCATCTTTTGAATGGCCATAACACCTTGCTCGCATGGAGTTCGAGCGTAGGGGTATGTATCATATGTCCATGTCTTTGGCAGGTGTCATATCTGCGTGAGTACTCCTCTCCTTGCTTGCGCATGCCAAGCCAAAATACCCCTTGTGTAATAGCTTTATTTGCTAGTGATCGACCTGCGGCATAGGAGCCGCAAGTCCCTTCATGTAATTCACAGAACATTTCATCCGCTTTTGGTTTGGAGAGGTACTTGAGGTTAGGCCCCATGACGGAAAGACGGTATGGCACACCATTCTGATTAGTGTTGTGTTTTGAGTTGCTGATCAGCTGTCGGTGCTCTTTTGGATATGCTAGGAGTGGTTCACTGCAACTGTTGTTGATACCGAGGTAGGCTAAGAAAGGCTTTCGTCAATCATTGTCTCCCCCTTTATCGTCCCCAGTGTTGATCGTGCATACAGAAATGCGATCAATACTGGGGGTTGAATGATTTTGATCTGGAGATATCGAGTTTCTATACCCAAGACCCTGGTTGGATATTCTAACGAATCGGCGTGTCTATTTTTACCTCGAAGAAGATAATCGAGAGTTACTTTCACAAACTTGTTCATCCTATCTGTAAAGAGGGCAGCGTATTCAATCATATTTTTATTCTTCTTGTACTGCTCAGAGCAATGGTGGATGATGAGTAGTGAATCTGTGCAAATCAAGAGTTCAGAGACATCGAGCTCAAGAGCGAGGTCGGGTCCATGAATGAGATCTTTGTATTCAGTAATATTATTAGAGGCCTCAAAATACAAGCGGATTGATTTCTCAATTCGGCCATTGGAAAGAGTAATCAAAACGATTTTGATTCCTGACCCTGCGGGTCCTGCTGATCCATCCGTGAAAAGTTTTTACCTCTTTATTTTAATTTATTCAGCTCGCTCATCAAATGGTTTGGGGGGTGGATCTTCAGGAGTTTCTTCTGAAAGGTCAGGGTCGTACTCCTCCCACTCGGGAACCTCCAGTGGAAAATCTGCAAAGAAATTGGTAACGACCTGACCCTTTTTAGAATGACGTTGTTCGAACTTGATATCATGTTCTCCCAAACTGACTTACCACTATTGCACTCTGCTTGAATTTCCTTTCTTGGATAGAACTTCCCGAAGTAGGCAGTTCATCATGACTTTGACTGAATGAGCTTGGAAGTAATGCTTGAGTTTCTGTAAAGTGTAAACAAGAATGAGAAGAAGTTTCTTAATTTTAGAGTACCTCGTTTCAGCTGGAGTGAGGGCTTTGCTGATGAAGTAGACTGGTTTCTCGATTTTCCTTTTAAGGAAAATGAGAACCGAGCTGAGGAAAGTATCAGTGACTGCTAGATAGATAATCAATTCCTCGTCATCTACTAGGGTACTCATTATCGGAGACCTCCTCAAATAGGTTTTAAGATCCTTAAAAGCTACTTTCCATTATGGTGTCCATGTGACCTCTGATTTGGCTAAACTTTTCCTCGTTTGGTATAACCACGGAGTAATAAAAATAGCCAACGACAGTTGTCTGAAGATTTAAAATGAAACGGTTGATAGCGGAAATCTTGCCGACAAGTTTATGAACGTCTTTTGTTATTTTTGGCGAGGGCATGTTGAGGAGAGCCCGAATCTGATCTGGATCGGCCTCAATCCCCATTTTGCTGATGAGGTGGCCCAAAAATCAGCCATAATATACCCTGAATTGACATTTTTCAGGGTTGAGACGCATCCTATAAGATCGACTGAAAAATGTCGATGTAAACTTCAACGACTTTCTCTAGATGTGTTTTGAACATAGTAGTCATCAACCGTTAATATGTGGTACCCGTGTTTTTGAATCCAAAGGGAATGACTTTGTAGTAATAAAGGCCTCTTTCTGTGATGAAAGTTGCCTTTTCTTGATCTTCTTCCAAAAACAGAATTTGATTGTATCTCGAAGCAGCATCCATCATAGATAGGAGGTCATGGCCGGCTGTAGAGTCGAGGATCTAATAAATATTGGGAAGAGGGAAACTGTACTTTAGAGTATGTTTGTTCAGATCGGTAAAATCTACGCAAACTCAAACTTTTTCGTTCTTCTTTGGGATATCAAATATATTTGATATCCAGTCTGGATATTTGGCTTCTCGAATGAATCCCACTTTGATCAATTTCTCAATCTCGGTGTTAATTTCATCACAAAGATGAAGTGACAGTTGTCACTGTTTCTGTTTGACCGCCGTGGCGTTGATGTTGATGGCTAATTTGTGACATGCCTTGGCCGTATCGACCCCAGACATTTCTTCGAAAGACCACACAAAAACGTCTTGATTTAGTTACAAGAACTGAATGAGAGCATCCTTTTCGTGCTGAACCAGCTTAATATCAATGAATGTACCTCTGCTAGGTCCATCAATGTTGATATATTTTATGGGCTCTTCCATGGAAGGTTGATCAGCTTCCTGTAATTGTTATGCAACAAATCTATCAGAAGTATCTAGGATAGAAGAGACAGTATTTTCACAAGCTCGAGATAGCTTTTGACTACTCCTGATCTCATAGATACCATTGTCGTATTTGAGTCGGAGTGCCTGATGATAGGTGGAAGCGATTACTTCCATGTTGTGAATCCAGCAGTGGCCCATAATCCCAAAATAATGGGATTTGGCATTGATGATATAGAAGACGACGTCGATGGTGGCTGGTCCTGTGGTAATAGGTAAAATTATCTTGCCTACTCGTTCTTCTCTGGACCCATTGAACCCACTGCTATCGGTGTCTCTCTGAATAACTTGGTCGGCCAAACCCATTTGGTCGATAGTGCTCTGAAAAATAATCTCAATACCGCTTCCAGTATCGATCATCATCGTGTGCATGATAAACTTCTTCATTTTGAGTATTATTACTAATATATCATGATGTAGAAATTTAATATGGCTAGTGTTGTAATCTTTGAAGGAAATCCTGAGCTGGTGATTGCTCGACTCTGGAGGAAGCTTGGCTTCTTTGTCTTGAGGTATAAGATCGCAGTATTCTAATAATCTCCTGTACTTGGATCTATTAGAATTGGTAATCTGATTAATTTCGATCATGTTGTTGTGGTGCATATTGTAAAGATATTTCTCCTCAACTTAATTATTGACCTGAAGAACTTCAAGCTGCTTCTTATAGCTGCCATCTTTCTATGATTCCAGGTTGACAATATATTTGAACATCCGTCCCTCTTTGAAAATGTACTCGAGCAAACTCTGTAAAGCATAGCAATTGTCTATAGAATGATGGTTTACCATGTGATGTAGGCAATATGGCCGACTATCGATTGGTTTCAGTGGTTGAGAGATGCGGTAGAGCTTATCCTTCAAAAGTAGTAAAAAATTATGGAGATTCGGACGTTCATTTTGGGAGGATGGGTTTGTTCGGCGGACCGCCTTTCTAAGGGTAGCCAGTGTTGCCCTTGGTATAGTTCTGATCTCCCTATTCCTCATTTAGTTCAGTAATTTGATCTGTAAATGGGTCTTTCGTGGAGAGGACGGATATAGTAGATTTTTGTCGCTCAAACATCACCCTCTCCAGGTCGGCGTAACTGTTGACCTTGGTTATCATATCTTCCAAGGTCACAGGTTTGTTGAGGAAGAGGTGTTTTTGGGCCTTACAGTCGAGCTGGAGCGCCTTGGTGAAAGCAGTAACATATATTTTCTGATCGAGGTTATCCACTTTTTGAGCGAGCTCTAAAAATTTCTTCAAAAAATCCCTGAGCTTCTTTCCATGTGACTGTTTAAGACTGATAAGATAATATAAATTCTCATTTTTGTCCCTGTTGTGAGTATATGTCTTGATGAACTATTTCTAGAGCTGGTCGAATGTATATATAAAGTCCTCAGGGAGAGAGTAGAACCATCGGAGTGGTTCCTCTTATGGACTTGTGGCGAATAGACGGCAGAGGATGTGGTTGAGATTGGGGTATAGCCCCAATGAATTACAGTACTGCTGAATGTGCTCCTTTGGGTCACTATCTTTATATTTGCAAATTTTTAGATTACGGAAACCTTTTGGTATCTCACTATCGAATAGCCCTTTGGAAAATAGACTTCCTTGTAATTTTGTGATGTCGCCGGTAGTACCTAGAACTTGTGCTTCGATCATCTCCTTAATTCGTTGGTCTTTCTTTCGTGACATAATGACGTGTTGGTTAAATCGTTTGGCTAGCAGGTTGTGGATGATGAGTACTTGTACCTTCACTCAGGCGATCTCGCTCTGGAACTTGATGTTGAGGTTGTTATTCTTCCTCCTAACGGACGGAAATTCGGTGACCTCGAGTGACTTCGGATTGAACATCACCCCCCAAATGTATGGAGGGTTGTGGTTCGTGCTGTAGATTCTTGGAAATAGCTTTACTGGCGACTCCTCGAGGTCCCAATCTTTCCCTTGCAGAAATACGGGAGGAGCCTGCCTAGTATTTTGCAGAGCCTCTAGGTTAATCTGTATTGTTGTCATCTGGTCTTCACGTCGTTTGAGCACTGTCAAACGAGCTTGTCATTCTGTGTCGAGCTCTTTATCACGGAGCTCCCGATCCTTAGTTAACTGAAGTTCGAGCTAGGTGCATTTATCTGTTTCGACGTTGAGATTCGCTCGTAACTTTGTAAGTTGCCCCAGCTCCATTGAAACATCGAGCTGGGTCCCTGTAGCCGATCGTCTGGAAGTAACCATGATTGAAAGTTATAGTGAAAGAATGCCTTAGGATATCGTGAAAATGTAATCTTTCCCACTGACGGCGCAAAATGTAATGGCCAAATTTTGTAAACTCGAAATGGTATAGAATTTGCTATCACACCAATGAACCTGCAACAATATTCTAATAGAAAGTAAGAAACTACACAGGCGATTTTAGCGTGTAAAACATCTGAATAGGTTAAAAACCACGACCTCGAGTGAAAGATTTTTGTAAAAGTATCTTTATTGCTAGAGGCGGATATCTTATTACAAGTGATCTCTAGATATAAAAATATTTGAGTCTTGTAACTAAGAAGTTTGAATGTTGCTGAGAATCTAGAATAATTAGCTTCTTGGGGATCTCTTGTGTGATTTTTCTGGTCTATGTCTCTTCTAAAACTTTTCTTTTATATAGGCCTTCTCCCCAGCTGTTCATCGTGCTGGAGCACATTTTTCGAACAATGTGGTTAGTGGCGGTTGACTGAGTAACTGACGAGCTCGTGAGAGACAGGTGTCTTTGACTGGATAAGGCTTTTCAGTTTAAGTTCGGCCCACGTTTTTAACTAGTTCGTGGGGTAGGTTGGAATGTTAACTGAAAAAGTTATGTTAAAAATGCGTGAGTCTGAGATGGAGATGATTCAAACTAGCGACAGCTCGTCTTTAGGTGAGATCGAGGGATAGGTCCCTACAGGTACCATAGGTACACAACGTCAAAACTCAGAGCAATGACAATTGCAATGGGGGGTGCGGTCGTGGTGATGGACAGACTGTGGAGGACATAACGGGAAAAAAGGCAGGAATCAAATTTCCTTTGCCCCACAAAGAGGAAAGGGGAACAAATGGGCTGGCAAGAAAGGGGATAGGAAGAATAAGTAACCTGACAAAGGCTCTTTGTGTTTCAACTATGGAGGGATTGGACACTGAGAGCGGGACTATAGTTTACCAAAGATGGTCAAGGATATTCTTGATCCTAAGTAATGGTATTAAATCATTAGGGTTGAATAATGAGGGTTTGATGGATGTGGCTAAATCAATCTCAGCAGATGCAACAACGAACAAACAAGGACCAAATCCTGATCTGGGAAGGAATCCAGAGGCAGATCCAGCCACCACAAAAGCTCAAGCGGCGACTGGGAAACTATGAAAGATGGGGATACTATGAATGATAGAGATTAAGTTATAGGATTCGATACCCAAAGTAAAACCCCTAATTGTCTAACAAAAGAGACCACAGACCACAACCTCAACTAAAACCACAACAACCATACCATTTTGAGAGACGAACAGATGCAATGATAAACCTGATTCACAAGGTGGGCTGGTTGTGAGAGATAACCAAAGCTCTCAATGTAAAATCCCTATACTCCCAACTATAGAACCTACCCCAACTTTTGCTTCAAAGGTGAGAGGAAATATCACCATCAAGGAACCTGTAGAACTGTTGATAGCAGGCAAAACAGGAAATACCTCAATTTTATCTATACCATATAAGGATCCAGCTCAAGGTATAACTCAGTACCAATTGAGTCTGATAGGTAGACTTGATCTGCAGATGGTAAAGTTCACTACAGTCCAAGACTACGCAAGGAGACATTGGAAAACACAAGGTCAGTGTAAACTTATACCAATTGGAAAGGGATTTTTTAATCATAAAATTTGATAATAAGATGGATAAAATCATGATTTGGTGTAAAAGTCCTTGGATAATCGAGAAACTGCCCATGAGATTAATGCCATGGAACCCCCTTTTCTCAATAAATAGACACAGCAACTCAAACGCCTTAATTTGGTGTAAGTTCCCAGAATTGCAAATTAAGCTATAGACACACAAAATTGTGTTGTCATTAGGTAAAACATTGGGTACACCAATCCAACTGGACCAGTCTACAAAGAACCTAGATTATGGATATCAACCGTGTGTTCAAGTTGATATAGATTTGTCACAGAATATACCAAGTCATGTCCTAGTTGAAGTAGAAGGAAAACTGATTAAACAGGAGGTCATCTGATTGTAGAATGCAAGATAGTGCAAAGGGTATGTAAAGTTGTTGATCAAAATCAAGGAGTGAAGAATGCAAAGAAAAACAACAAAGATCAAACAGACAACAGAGGCAATAAGGCAGTGGCGATCCATGAGAGCTCAGAAAAGAATAACAATGCTGAGAAGATGACTGACAATAATAATACTAAGATGCCCAATAAACGTACATACTTTGAACACTCTGCAACAGATAATAGTAGCTCACCTATTATCTATTTCCCTGGGATGGCAAATCTCAGAACCACACTCAACAGATGGAAGGAATCCCGGAAAGTGGCTGGTCAGTACCTAAAAATGTAAGTAAAGGAAATAGTTTGACAACAAGGAGAGTAGATGAGATTTAGCAATCAAACAAATATCAGACTCTAGACTTTAAAGAAAACAGCATAGTAGGAAACAACCAACACTGAGAAACAGGGGGACAATATGGAAAAATAGAGGGAAGGTGTGAATAATAGTAGTACAGACCAAGGCATACCAATTCAAACAGGTGGAAAAGTAGAAGAAACACAGCCAAATACAGCAGATAATGAGGAGAAAGACGACAGTCAGCAATCTGAGGCAGTGGAGGAGGTGAGGGCCCTCTTAAATCCAAATAGTTAGGCTGACCAAGTTGAACAGGAGTAGCAGGAAATACTGGTACCAAACCATGTATGCATTGCTGGCAAAGTGTATACCATGGATCCAAGACAAACAAGATCAACCCTGAAGAAGTAATGAAAGTTCTATACCGGAATGCAAGGGGAAATGGAAATAAAATGACCCTTAAATACATGAAGAGAAAAACATTAGAGCTCAAACCTTGTGTGTAGGGGCTAGCTGAGCATAAAATTATTAGTAATAATGTTCGAATCTCTAGGTTTTACTCTAAGATTATTACTAATGAAGTCAACAACAACATAAGAAATATTTGGATTATGTAGAGAGAGGAAATGCGGGAACCCCAGGTTCTATGCAACACAAAGCAGTACATTACTACTCAGGTGATGAACTGTACTATGTAATTTATACACGCAGATTGCCTACAGATCAACAAAGTGGAGCTGTAGGATCAGTTAAAGAGCTTCTTACAGGGAAATAGATGCCAATGGATCTGTCTTGGGGAGTTTAATACAGTGCTTATAATGAATTAAAGAATGAAAAGGAGGGCTCCATTAGTGTAATGGCCTAATTCAATAAGCTCGAGATGGCTTGGAATTAGCTCTTACACCAATGTTCCTGTGATAAAAACTAATATGAGATAAGAAATGACACAGGTGATTTTAGCACGGAAAACCTCTGAATAGTTAAAAAAACCACGACCTCGAGTTAAAGGTTTTGGTAATAGTGACTTTTATTGCGTGACGCTAATATCTTATTACAAGTGATCTCTCGAACAAGAAATACTTGATTTTGCAAATAAGAAGTTTGGTGTTTTGAGAATCTATAAAATTTAGCTTCTTTGGTGATTTATCGTGTATTTTTCTGGTTCTTGTTTCTTCTGGAACTTTTTCTTTATATAGGCCATTTCCGTAGTTCTTTATCGTGCTGAAGCACGTTCTTCGAACAGCGTGGTAGGTGGTGCTTGACTGAGTAACTGTTGAGTTCGTGAGAGATAGGTGTCTTTGAATTGTTCATATTTTTCTGTTGTGCTTAACCCACGTCCTTTATCAGTTCGTGGCGTAGGTGTTAATGCTAACTATTAATGTCACGTGTAAGATGTGTGGGTCTGATATAGAGGTAGTTTGGACTGGAATCAGCTCGAATTGGGTTAGAAGAAGAGATAGGCCCCTACAATCGCCCCCTTATAACCGACGTCACAAGTGGCTTTGGTTGAAAAAGAATCTATGGGTATATGGATTTTGAAAGTTTGAAAACGAAGGAATAGTGATGTGGATTTGACTGTATGGAAAATACACATTTTTTCATGGGGGGGATGTTTGTGCATTCAATGTACGCGACGGTTGGGGTTTTGAGAGTTTCGTCTTTATTGAATGATGAAGCTTGGGAAATGTACCTGTACATTAAATACTAGGGTAATATAAATAGTACCTGAACTGAGGATTGTGATAAAGTACGTTGTTTGTTATAAAATTCTCTAGAAGTATTGCTGATGATGGTGAAGATTCGAAGAATGGTTTCTAAAGAGAGAATTTTTGTTGTGATGCAGAAGTTGAAGTTGGGATATTTCGGTGATCAGTCCTTGGAAATTCCTACCCCCGTTCCCGTTCCACCAACGTATCAAGGTATGGCGGCAGAAGAAGCGGCAGAAGCTGAGGAAGATTTTTACTGTATGTGGTGATTTTATCATGTTATCTTTACAGGCGAGCACGTTGGAGGTATCTCCGTATCCTTGCAAAAAAAATAGAGGAGACAGATACGGGGGTTGGCGTAACTACGGGACAGTTGTGCCGATGTCTTGCGTATGATTGGATTATAAGGTCGGGCCCTCTTTATCTCTACCAACTCTACAGAGGTGGTGGTTATAGAGGAGGCGACGGTGGTAGTGGAGAAGGGAGATAGAGAATTGATGTCTGCTTTTGCACTTCTATCATTTCTTGGCGCTAAGATGGCCTTTTGTTTGAAGAGTTGGTTCAAGTACGAACTTCCTCTCTTTCATAGTTTCCATTTGAAGCTCGACTCCATGTCTAGACTTCGATCAAACTCATGGGAAGGAAGATTTTTTGTGCTTTCCAATGCCTGTTTATAGTAATCGAGCTGTAAAAATATGTTTGTAACATGAAATATGTATAAGGATTTATTTTTGAACTGAATGACTGGGAATCATTTGGGGATAGAGATGACTGTATAAGTTTTAGGATAAACTTTTTGAGCTTAGGGAGGTCATTCGAAATATTAGAATTGGAAAGAATAAGCTTGATATGGAATAGGCCGAAATGACTGAGGTTGATAAGGAGAGATATGTTCAAATAACTTATCTCAGGATATTAGGGTTTTCATTATGAAAAAACAAGAAAATATCAAGAACTGTGGGGGATCCGCAGTAATCTAGAAAGCTATATAAAATAGGGGGAAATGACCTCTAAACAGGTAAAAGATAATATAAATGGTATGGACTCGATCTGAAAGAATTCGTTATGCCGCTGAGGGGAACTAGCGATTAAGATAGCTAAAGTGCAGGAGTGGATTTTTGGCTTGTTGGATTATGATGTTGAACTGCTAGTGAGAGAGTATCAATTTAAAGGATTAGATTAGATAAGTAGGGAACTTGAGTACGAACATCGTTTCTATGAGGAGATGTGAGAGCCCGCAGCTCAAAAAGATGTTGTGAGACTAATTGCTACATAAAAGATCGAATTAGAAGATATGAGGATTGTTGGAGGCAAACTGATCGGATGTGGCTCCCCAGTACATCAGGAATGTTTAATGTGTAATTATATGTTAGGGGGTAAATTGTGATGAGAGTGTGATAATAATGAAGTAAATATAAATAGGGACGGTATAATTATATGTAATTATATGGGTTCCTATAATAGCCAAAGAAATAAAATGAGAATGAAGTTTGAATTTGTCCTCTATTGTTGTAAATGTTATTTGTGACTGTTGTGAAAACTGAATTTGAATACTTCTAAAATTTTGAGGGCTTTGGAAGCGACGTCAACATTTCTATAAGTAGAAGATGCAAAAAATAAAAAAAAGTAGGTAGCTTGTGTACATAGCTGGGAAAGTTTGATTGCGTATAAATGTTGATTCGTCATGAGTGTAGGGAGGTCAGAGGGACATTTCAAAAAGAGAGATGAAAATATATTAAAATATAGGGCAAGGGGAAATGATGGGAAGACATTTTTACCAAACGGTGTCAGATGTCTAGCATTGATTGTGGAAGGGATGCCTTGATTCCAAAACATAGGACAGCTTGTACGAGGCCTAATAGCTGCCAGCAATTAGAGGGAAAAAATATGAATAATGCTTCATCCTCATCATTAAAAGGTTTCTCAACTTCTAAAAACTTATAGAGAAGTGAGAGAGGAAAGAGAAAAAATATCAAAGAATTTTGTAAGAAATTAACCGAGAGTGATCAGCAGTCAAAGCGGGAGAGAGTTGCAGAGACTGAGTCACGATGGTGGTTATACAGTAGTATTGTGAGGGAAGGATTTGGCGCTGCGTCAGATTTGTATTCCAACATAGAAGGTTAGTCGAGGGTTTGTGATATTTTGAATGTGATGCTTTTGAAAATCATTTTTTGTGGTAGGCAAATCTAAATATTACCTTTTACAACAATCTATGAAAACCTTTATGATATATTTATGAAAAATGAGATATGAAAGATATATGTATGTGGGTGATGTAAATGTAAAAGATAATGATGGATACCTGGACTTGGATGTAGGTCGATCGTGATGAGCGTTTGTGTAGAATCAAACCCTCATCTATAGAGTTGTAGTTGATATGGGGACATCACCGGTTAATTAGGTGTCGACCTTTGGTCGATCGGTAGAGTCCGAGAATCTGATAGGGTGGAAAAAGTAGGGGTTGTTCAATTTCCAGATTTCCCAAGAAAATTTGCAACCTATCCTCTTAATTTTAATGTGTTTAGAAAGTTTTGTAAAGCCAAGTTCTCTGTGGGGGAAAGATGGGGTAATGCCGGTAGGCATTTTAGGAGTTGTATAGTAGGGTCTGGGGTGGAATACTTTTTTCTATTAGCAGATTTGGAGAAGGAGAAATGAGATAGGGGTTTAGACGAATCGATCTCCTTAGAGTATTATGATAAAAATGTTCAGGGTGACTTGGGAGAGGGCTTTTTGTACTACCAGTCTCAGTTGGAGTACGGTTGAGTCTTCCCCTTAGCAGTCAGGCGAAAGGGATTATGAGCATCATCGGGGCATGTCCTGTTCAGTTGAATGGGAACATGTAGGAGGTAATAAATGTTTATAAATTTTTGAATAAGTTGTGGGAGGAGGGCAAGATTAAGAGGAGGATATCTCCTGAGGATGTCTTGCAGTTTTATGGGGTAAAAAACTTTTCTGCAAGTGGAGGGGCATATTTTTTTGCGAGTTTGACTTGGACTCTTTTCTTCGATCTAAATTCAGCAGGTCAAATCTGGAATGATAATGTGATATGGGTGAAGGGTGATTGCCTTCAGAGAGATGATGAAGAACCTATGGAACTTCTGTGTAGAACTGTAAAACAATGTAAGTATAACAATGTATATAGTATAAGATATGAAAAAATTGTATGTTGCTCTGCTGGTGATAATGTGTTATTGATTGACAGGTCCTAAATTGAAGGTGACAAGGAAAGAGTCTTTGTTGGATACTATTGCTCAGGAAAGAACTGAGCTCAAGGCTATGCTGAAAGAACTCGGCATTAACAGAAATAAACGTACTAATAACCGGTCTGAGAAAGTTCCAAAGTCTCAATCGACGAGGCTAATGACGGGCGTTGGTGGCAACAAGAAGAGGAGAACTGATGGGGAGAGGCGAGTGGTCTTTCCCAAGGCCTCTGGAGTAGACTTCGCGGATATGTCGGAGTCTACTACGTCGAGCAAGCTAGCTCGGGCATTTCCCAAGAAGAAGATGCTAAAGCGTGGTTCAACCTCTGGAACCACAGGAAGTGGTGCGGTTAAAGGAGGGGTAAAAAGAGGAGGATTGAGCATTCTAAACTACTAGGGGCAAAGGTCGTTGAGGATCGACCTATTATAGATGAGGTGGAGGAAAGGGCAAAGCTTGCAGTTTGCAATGGGGAGGAGGAGATGAGAAAAATGGTAAGTTCATTTGTTTGAATATATAATGAATTTTTTATGGCGATTCGAGCAAACAGTAAAGTCGATGTTGTTTGTTTTTATAGGCAACTTGCTTGATGAAGGAGATCTACTTTGGTGTTGAGGAGGAGAAAGCTGAGATTAAGAAGGGGATGTCCGAGCTCGAGAAGAAGGTAGCTCGCCAGAAAGCTGACTTGGCTAAGGGGGGAAATGACTTGTGGCCCTGATGGCTTCTCAAGAGGTAGAGATTATCGATTTATCAGCGGAAGTGGGAAGGAATGTGGAGGTGGCGATAATCCAGCGTGATTGACTCGGGCATTTCCTCCTAAAAATTGGGTATTCCAAAGTTGAGGTGAACGGCATTATGGCAAACACTATGTTGAGGAGGAGGAAGATGATGGGATAGAAGATGTTGTTATTAGAGCTGTGGACAGGATGGATGGTGTCTCTCCCTAAACGGTGTGGGATAACCAAGGGGATCCAAATGAGCGTCCCGAGGAAAGGAACGAGAAGGTAGAGTAGAATGTTGACTCTATGATTATATGAATGGTTTGTAATGTTATAATCTGGTAGACTATTGTTTGCCGGATATAATTTTGTAGGCTAAGATACTTCTGTAAACCTTGTTGTAGGAACTTAAGGAAATGCGCCTCAAAATAAAAGATTTAGAGAATGAGCTCGCTAAGGAGAAAGACGCCTCAGTGTTCCTGTTATTTTCACAAGCAGAGCCACAGGTTAGAAAAGAGCAAGAAATATTTGATTTGTATGCATCATTAGTCGAGAGCTACAAAGTAAAAATTAGAGTGTAGAGACAAATCAAAAACTTGCTATCAGTTGATGGGAAATTACACTCAATGGTGTACAAAAAATATCAAAGCATTAAAAAATTAGAAGATAGAGAATGTGTACCATGGAATTGGAAGTATATTTTATTGTTCATTCAACTGAGATTGTACTTCGACCTTAAGTTTAGAAGTAGTTTCACACAGTAGATATGTATTGAGTGAGTGTCCTGAATAGAACTTGATATGTTGTATCTGTGATGTGTAAGTCGAATTGGAGTCAGCTCATTTGAGCGAAGATGAGATACGCCACTGTAACCAAGAATTTATGATGAAGTTTGATAGAATGAGATAGGAAGATGAAGATATAGAAGATCAACAAGTAAAGGTACACTTCAAGTTTAATGAGGCAACTCAAACCGCTAATGACCTTGCTCGAAAGATCAAGGAGAAAGATACTGAAATTAGTAAGGATAGAAAGAGCTCGCAGAGATGAAAGAAAAGGCAGCGAAGCTCAAAAGCTAGAATGATGCGCTGATAGTAATGAGTAGGGATACTGACATGGCTCAATACTGTATACAGGCTTTAAAAAGTTAGAGAATGGGTTATGCCATTTTGTGGCCAGTTTGAAGGACCAAATGATAAGCAAAATGAATAAGCAATAGCAGATTCAAGATGATCTAGTGAGTACCAGAAACGAGTTGGCACTATTGAAGAAGAAAATGGTTAAGAAAGATAGTGAGCTGAAGAAAACTCGAGATGACCTATCTACCTCTGAAGTTGCGATTGAGCAGTTGGTTGCAGCCTAACCAACTAGAGATATGGAGTTTCGGATGGTGCAAAGGAAATATGATGAGTTGAATGAGAGTGTGGCATAATTGAAGACCGATTTGGCTCAGGCCAATTCGCGTTCCCGAAACGCCAAGGCTGGAAAGCGTTCGAGGAAGAATAAAAGTGATGTCAAGGTCTCCCTTATTCAAGGGGATGTATGTTAGCTTATCAGCTCGAATAAGAGAGCTGGAGGGAAATGTAGCTCGAACTCAAGGTCATGTGCAAAAAGGAAATGAGCGGTTAAGGGAGTGCAAAAGTAAGTTGGACACTGCTCTTGCCAGGGAACAAGAGTTAGAGCGAGTTACCAGAGGTAAGGAGATTTTGATAAAGAAGATAGATGAACTGTTAAAGAAATCTCTGGCTGGGGAAGATTTAAACAGGGAGCTTGAGGAACTTTGTGCTCAGGTTACGGAATTGAGGATGACAAACCAGGCTGAATCAGCTAGACCTGATGAGAAAAAAAGGGAGAACATCTAATTTTTGTCCTGCACAAATAGTAAAATGGAATAGCAAAAGGCACGGTATGAAAGGTTAAAAAATCGCCTTCAGACTGTAAGAGAAAAAATTTCTAAGGTCGTTATGCCTGAGGCATCGCGCTCAGAGTTGATAATGGCAGTGATTGCCTATTTTGTGGAGGAGGTAAAAATTCTTGAGTTAGAGAGAGATATTATGCATGACTGTTTGTCAGATAGGGGATGTATTTGTAGAGCTGATATAGATCGAGGAATTGCATGAACTCCATAGAAATGGACTTGTTAAATTGATAGAACATGGTAGGATTGTTGTGACCGCTCGAGCTTGAGAATTTATGGCTGGTCATCTTCCTGTTGTAGGGAAAAGCGTAACTGACCTCCCAATGGTAAGAAAAAATCCATTGTAGCAGTTATATATGAAACCTAAAAAAGTTTCTATCGCAGACATATATTAAGTGATGAAAGCTAGTTTTACCTTTGTTTTATCTTATGTCTGGTAGAGTTCTTTGATTGAAAACTAGTATTATCTTCGTTTTAATCACAGAGTATGAATATCGCAGCCATATTGAGTGAGATAAAAGCTAGTTTGACCTTTGCTTGATCTTATGTCTGGTAAAGTTTCTCGATTAAAAACTAGTATTACCTTTGTTTAAATCTTGGAATATGAATGTCGCAGCCATATTGAGTGAGATAAAAGCTAGATTGACCTTTGATTTATCTTATATCTGGTAGAGTTCCTCGATTGTAAACTAGTATTACCTTTATTTTAATCTCAGAGTATAATGTCGTAGCCATATTGAGTGAGATGAAAGTTGTAGGTGCCTAACTTCGTGGGGAAGGAAGCTGACTCTTACACTGCGAATATAATCTTCAATCAAAGGATTCGAGCATATAATAAGTAATAACACTAATTTACTAGCAATATACTTGCGTGGTAGCCTAGAATGGGTCGCTCCACCACCTCTGAGGAGGATTTTTAAAGTACTGATATAAAGATCGAGTAGTCAAAATTTTGAGTACAAGGTGATTGCAGGGTATTCAAAGGTAAAATTTAAAGTCTGTGGGGAATGTTTTTCAAACCCCTCCATAATTCCCCCTCTAACCTATTTATAGAACTTAGGAAGGGCTGAGTCATCATGGGAGGTCAAATTACAAGAGTATCCTCCGGACAACTGACTTATACCCAGAGTCTATTCTAACGCCGTAACTGTCGGGTCAAGTACTTTAGCTTGTTGGTTCTGGCACTGTGGTTGTTGGATCTGACACTACAGCTGTCGAGCGGCGTAATCCGCCATTCTGTCTGGTTAGCTGGCTATCTGACATGTTTTCTTTCGACCACGTACGAACATGGTCGAAGCCTGTTCTCAGTCGAATGTTTGTATAGTCTCAGAGGGCTTGATTATGAGTTTATTAGGCTTCGGATCATCGGGTAGGCTTCGATGTAGCCTTCGAGTGTTTGACTGGAGCTAGAAAGATGCGAGTAGGCTGCTACATTTTCCCTCTCTCAGCAGGGGCCTCAGAATCTGGTGCAGAGGGTGCGTACTGAGAAAATGGCTGAACTTACGAAGGAGGAAAGTTTGATTGTGTGATTGTTACAATTCCGAGAGGGCTAATTAAAGACTGTGATTAATGGGGGTTGTGATTAATGAGGGATTTAAATGTATCAACCTTCAAGTATAAGTAGGGTATTTTGAGAGAACTTCAAATATCTGTACCTTCTTCCCCAAGTAAAATGTCTGCCCCTTCTTCCTAAAGCAGTGAAAACACTCTAAATACCAGGTATCATAAAAGAATGGCAGTAAGAGATCTTTGCATCCAGGAGAAGACCCTCGAGCTGAAGCAGAGGTTCTTTGATGATCGAGACCTTGATTGGGTTATTCCCGACTTGGTTGAACGGGAACCAGAAGAACCAATCGGTGGGATGTTAAATGCATACTACTGGAGGGCGCTGCAATAGCTGAGCCCGATCACCAGCAACCGACTCTCCTTCCTTGAATTGATAGCTGAGGATCTGGTGGACAAGGAAAATCATGTTGAGGATACTGAGGCGAGGCTCTGCAAGGAATGGCCCATCTGCAAGTTGAGGCTTTTTGAATGTGGTAAAAGTATTGGCGTGGAATTGTAGGTAGGAAAGTTTACAGTTTTCTGTTGATGCTGACTGTTTGTTTTTGATTTGTTGTAAGGGCATCGGCCCGAATGAAGTTAAAATTTTTTGAAGTGACTGTCGAATTGAAATATCGAATTGTTTTTGTGTAAGTGAGATGAACACGTAAACGATAATAATTTAAGCGCGACAACGATTACTCGAATGTCAAACATATTTAGGAGCGACCGTTTAGAAAACTGCAATCTAGATCGAAGTGTCAAACAATATAGATCGAGGTGTCGAATATGTTAGAGTGTAGGCAATGGTTTATGAACAAGATCACAGGAGGTTGACTGAAAGGTTTAAACGCTGGAAGCTGAGAGGTTAACTATGGAATGTTTACAGTTTCGAGGGAGGTAATAAAGGAAGGTAATTAGGAGGTAGTGGTGATTACGGTGTAATAAATGAGTTCAATGAAGGTATAAATATGGGTTATCAAGAGGCAATTTTGTAAGTTCTCCATCTTCAATTTCTTATTCTTTATTACGTAAAATATCATGGATACCACACCCAACACTCGTTATCGGAGGAGGATGGGGCATGCCAGAGACCGTCGAATAGAGCAGAAAGCGGTCGAACTACAAATATGGTTCTTTGGCGCCAGATGCTTGGACTGGGTCATGCCAGACCTGGTCGAACTAGAGCCTAGGGAGCCGATCAACGGGCAATCGTAAGCATATTTATGGGGAATGTTGCAGTGGAGGATTCTAACGGCCGAGGAACGTTACCTCTTCCTACAGGGCTTGGCCAGGCGCATTGTGGGAGAAGAGGACCAGTTGCTAGAGGACGAGTCAGGACCGGTTACAGGCAGAGCTGCCCCGTCTACAAATTGGGGGGTTCATCATAAGGTGGTGGCAGGGTGATGGTGGTGGGAGTATATTTTTTGTTTTGAATGTGTTATGTGTCTGTTTTTGTTTCTGTTTTGTTATGTCGAAACAATGTAATGAACGAATTGTTCCCAGAAAATATGTGTTTTGTACGGGATCAGTAAGATAAATCAACAGACTATAGGCGTGAGATCAAAACTCTAGACCCAAATATAAATACATAATAAGGGTAGCAGCTTACTTATAATAAATTTCTTTCGAACGAAAATATAGTGATCGAAGTTATGGTATAAGATGCTTCGAAAACATATGTGTCGTGGATGAGAACAAAATTGGGCGGGAAAGAAAATTTAAAAATTGAAGCTTCTACTGTAAAAATTGACAACCGAAAACTCTGACATGACTGAGGGTAAACTGATCCTAGGGCAGAGTGCTCTGCAGGTCATCATAATGTTTCTTGGGGTTGTGGAAATAGGTGGATATGACATGTGAGTCTGACGTAACAGCTTCGGGAAGGTAGCAGCAGGCTCGACTTGGTTAATATAAAAATTTTATGTGTGGGCATGTGATGTGCACGTGAGAGTTGTTGAGGGTAAAGGCGTCAAAGCACACCCCAGCCAAAAAGTAGGAGGAGTGGGGGAGTGGTAATGATGGTGGCTTATTAATATTTTTGAGAGGTATTTATAGAGGCAGAAAGGAATTATTGTTCTCAATTTGCAAGGAAAAGAAAAAATAGAGAGTCAGAAAGAAGACATACTCCATTGTTAAGGAAGTTTTCGCTGAAGATGAGAGGAAAGACCATTCTTTGTTACAGGTATTCGTCTAACCTTCTCTGTAAATAGGTTAAATGTAGCTCGCCTTTGTAGTTTTGTCTATTGTAAATGTCCTGAGGAGTAGGTTCTATTAGGATTTTGTTGGCGAAGGTCTAGCCGAGGAAGAGGGTGATCCAAGTATCTAGGGGTTCAGCCCATTGGGATTTTAAGTATATTAAAGGTGTGACTGGGAATGGGGTCGATCATTCGACTATGGTTGTATTAGTTGGGGAGGGTAGATCAAAATAACTTATTGACACGTAATTGTTGAATATATCAATCTAATTGTGTGCCTCTTCTTTTGTAGGGTAAAATGCATACTCGTTGATCATCGACGCTGAGGCTGATAGACGAAGAGATTGAAGAAAATGAACCGAGTATGTCTGGTCGTGCCCCCGTGGATGAGAGTAACAACATAGAAGAGTTAGACATTGTAAAAGATGTCCCATTAGCCGTGGTGGTTCCTGAAATTGGGGCTTCGAGTAAGAGCCGTCGAAAGGCTCGAGTGACCGAGGTGAGGGATGTGGAGATGGAGGGAGGAGAGAGAAGGGGACACTAAGGTAGTGTTGAGCCTTCGGGGGATGAAAAAGAAGAGGGGGAGCAAAGTGGTGATAGTAAAAGTTTGACTGACTCAGAGGAATCTGCGGGGTCTATCTCGGCTAAAGAGAAGCTGAGGCTAGATCATTTTGTGCTAAAGCTGGAGTTGCCGAAGGTAGGAGTGATATTATATGTAGTGGGGTCTGGGTATACCTTCAGGTCTAAACCCCGAGAGGGTTTCATGGTATTCAGAGGCCAGATTTAGCTAGGGATGTAACTGCCCCTTTGAAGGCTGGTGAAGGAGGTACTGAACTTCTGGGAAGTTTCCCCATGCTAGATGAATGGGAATTTCTATTAAATTATGAGGGTGATCGAGAGTATGAATGTAGAGATGAGAAGTGTGGGGAGGGAATTTATTGAGTAGTACGAAATTGCATCGTTCTACTCGAGAAAATCTAACCAGAAGGTGGACACGTATCACATCCAATGTCATGCAGATAAGCCCTGATTGTTTAATTTGTGCTCGACGGGTCGAGGCTGGGACAAAGACTTGGTTGTGGTATGGGGTAATTATGAAAATACCGAAGGGGAGGACCCTTATAAGTTATAGCATAAGATCTATAATCCAAGTAAGTTGATGGTCGAAGATTTTTTGATTTAATGATTGAATAGACTGATAAATATGTTTTGTTTGTTTTACAGCGCCTAGTGGCTGATCTTTGACGAATCTGAAGAATTATATTGACAAGCTGATCAACTCGGACGAGGAGTAGGTAAACTGTGTGTTCAAGAAACTAGGTATCAAGAGGAAGTGACAGAAGAAGATAGATTCTCTGCTTCGAAACTTTCCCGTTACGCCGAAGCCATCAAAGAGGAGGGGAGACGAAGGTGTTTCAAGGGGGCTCGAAGGAATGGAAAAAGTAAAATTGACGAGGAAGGTAAATTATGTTCCCAAGGGGCAGCAGGCGCTGAAGCAGGTGGCGCCGGTTCCCAAAGTAGCTCATGGAGCGTCGACGCAGTCTGATAAAGGAAAATGTAAGGTCTTTCCCAAATCTTCAAAGGTACAGCAGCCGAAGGTAATTTAGCATAAGAGGCGTAGGGCACTAGGGGAGGATGATGCGAAAGATGTGGGCGAAGAACTAACATAAGCCAAACTGGAGGAGCATGCTCGAGTTACGGCTGCTTCAATAGCAATACTCTGTGGCACTGACCCAGATGAAGCTGGGTGGCGGATGAATAATACTATGCATCATGTAACTATTTTTTTTTTAATTATGAATTTTTTCTTAAGTGCACCATTTTTAGAGGGATACTGATGGCTCGAATATTCTAGCAGTCACATGCTTGGTCGCAGGCTTTCATTAAGGCCCAAATGGTAACAACAAGGCATTTGAAGCAGGCGGCCTCGAGGGACTAAAACATCGTTGGTATTTGAGATTAAAGTTTTAAAGATAAAGAAGGTGACTATCAGAGATGAATGCAAAAGGAGACTCAAAGCTCAGCGTTACAATCTTACGCAGGTGTTGCAGTTGAAGCTTACTGAGAAGGATAAGGCAATGAAAGAATAGAGGGAATCTTCTAAGGGCAGTTTGATGACTACTGTCAGGCTGAAGACGTTCATATAAACTTTGGGGTATGATCCCAAAACATTAAAATGCTTTTCAACAACCAATGATCCTATCGTTAAAGACGTTGTTCAGACCGAGGGGTTAGAAGTAGATACTGCTGGTGTAGCTGTGGGAGGTGGCATGGAAGAAGCTGCTGCTGGGACTGTGACTGATGAAGTCGCGGACACTGCTGTGTCAAACCCTTCTACTGAAGGTACTGGGGGTGTTGGCGTTGAAGAACCGATAGGAGGAGATGGTGTGGTTACTCCGATATGAGGTATTGTGCAAGTTGTGCCAAACTGTTTTTTAATTTATTTATGATCTTTCTGTTATGTTGTAATATTTGGAGTGACGGCATTTGAACAATGGTTAACTTACTTTAGACTTGAGCTGTAAAATTGTGATTGCTTTGAATTGTTGATGAAGACTGTACTAAAACTGGTTTGTGTGAAACTTGATTTTTACTGAGTTGCTATACTGAATTGCTAATGTATGCTCTGAACATGATTTGATTTGGTTTGTGTTGAACTTAATGTTCTAATATATGTTGTACTGAAACTTCTTGCATGTAGTTAAGTTGTTGATGTTCCTGTATACGTGTATCTGTGTTTATTGTAAGTATAGAATGCTTGTAAAAGTATCGAACCTTGAAGAACTTCGAGGTCGCTCCCCGAATGTCAGTCGAGGGATGGGCATAATACGTAGGTGATACCAAGGAATTTACTGGGCTTCGAAGGCCTAAGCCTAGTCGAAGCAGAATGTGGCCGCCCCCAATACATTCCCTAGGGTCCGGTCTGTCGACCATTCGTGCCCCTCGAGTTTGCTCGAAATTGGAGACTTGAAAATTTTCAAGGTCGCCCCCATGTATCGGTCGGGTCGAAGGGTTGACATGATACTTAGGTTAGATCAAGAAATTCACAGGACTTCGAAGCCATGGGCCTAGTCAAAGAAGAACGTGGTCGCCCCCAATGCATTCTCGAGGGTCCGGTCTCTCGACCATTCATGCCCCTCGAGTTTGCTCAAATTTTGGAAACTTGAAAGATTTACTAGAAGACATGATACGAAGTTCAGAGGAAATAAAATATTTATTGATTATTTTATGTTTATATCAGGTGGCTAAGGAGGAAGCTGTAGCATTTTGTTTGATACTAGTTGCATTGTATTCCATAGATTAGGCAGAGGCTCATCATATTATGTCATCAGGTAATATGAACCCCTGTTAGTTTTATCGTACACAACATAAGGTCCTTCTCAGGATTCGGCTAGCTTGTGGGCATTTAGAGGCTTCGAAGACTGTGTGACGCATCAAAGTACAAGATCTCCAATATTGAAACTGCGTGGTCAAACTATCTTGTTGTATGAATTTTAGATGGAGAGATGATACCGGCCGAGGTTAGCGGTGGCTCGGTCTCTGGTTTTGTCGATCTACAAGATATTGCATCCGAGTTTAAACTCATTATCTTCGTCTGGGAGGTTGGGATCACGTGTGGGTACTTCAAATTGAGTAGGTAATACTGTTTCGATACCATAGGCTAAAATAAAAGGTGTGCAGCCCATCGCCTTTCGTAGTGTTGTTCGATAGGCCCAGAGGACATGTTGTAGTTCTTCAACCCATGGTTCTTTCTTTGCATCGACATGCTTCTTGAGACCGTCGACTATTATTTTATTGATTACTTCGACCTGACAATTTCCTTAGGGTTATTGAGGGGGAGAGGATGATGTTGTACTTCTTAAGGAAATTTATGACTTTATTCCCAACAAATTATAGACCATTATCATATCGAATCATATGAGGGCAGCCGAAGCGTGTAATAATGTTCTCCCATAGAAATTTAATGACTTCTTCTTCTCTGGTTCGACATAAAGGCACGACTTCGACCCATTTGGTAAAGTAATTTGTTGCCACAAGAACATTATCGCGGCTACCCCCGATACTTTAGGAAAAGGACCCACAAGATCAATGGCCCAGTGCTTGAATAGCCAAGAGACTTGACTAAAATAGAGGTCTTGTGAAGGGCTATGGATGTCGTGGGTGTGATGTTGGCATTTGTCACAGTATTTGGCGTACTCCTCAATTTGCTTCTTCATATTGGGCCAGAATAGACCTTGGGAGATAGCTTGAAGGGCCATAGATTGACCAACAATGTGAGCACCACAGGTACCTTCGTGGAGCTCGGCAAGAATTTTAGAGGCTTCGTTTTGAAATATGCATCGGATGAGGACACCATTTGGGGATTTGCGACATAATTCACCTTTGAGAATGGTATATCTGCGGCAGTTCTCTAATATTGATCGTTTGGCCTTGGGGTCATCTGGTAGGGTAGAACTGCTAAAACAGGTGAGAAATGGTATTCTCCAGTCGTCTAGATCGAGACTCTCGCCCCAAGTATTGATGGCATTGACTTCCATTTGGTCAATATCTGGGCGTTCGAGTACTTTGATATGGAGAGTTCGAGATTTGGATTGGCCTAACATCGTTGCTATGTAGCCGAGGGCATTTGCATGTCTATTTTCGCCTCGGGGGTACTGAGTAATAGAATATTTTTTAGGAAAATGGTTCACGCGCTGGCGGACGAGAGCACCTTACTCAGTCATGCGACCGTTGGCCTAATTTTTACCGATGTATTATCTCTGAACAAGTTGGGAATCTATGAAAACTGCTAGCTTTAGGACACTAAGATCGAGTGCGAGGTCGAGGCCATAGATCAAGGCTTCGTTCTCAACCTCATTGTTGGTGTATTTGAAGTTTAACTTGACAGTCTTTTCAATTCGATTATTGGTGGGTGTAACCAGAATAATACCAATCCCCGAACCATTAGGTCCAGTAGATCCATCTGTGAAGAGACGCTAGCCTGTATTAGGGTTTAATTGGTCAGTTTATTCGGATTGGTCTTCTGGTAGGTCGCCGTCATATTCCTCCCAATCGACATCTTTGACTAGGAAGTCAGCAAGGAAATCAGTAACTGCTTATCCATTTTGGGATACTAGTTTCTCAAATGTGATATCGTGCTCGGTAAGATAAATGGATCATTGTTGTACCCATCTGGATTTGTCTTTCTCGCTAAGTACTTCTCGAAGGGGATAACTTGTGATAACGCGGATAGGGTAATATTGAATATAGGGTTTGAGTTTTTGAGAAGTGTAGAAGAGTGTGAGGAGCAAATGCTCAAGTTTTGTGTATCGAGTTTCTACAGGTGTTCGGGTTTTGTTGATTAAAGTATACGGGTTTCTCGATATTGGATTTGAGTCGAATGAGGACTAAACTGATAGAAGTATCGGTGACCGCGAGGTAAAAAGAAAGCGTTTTGCCTTCGATAGGCGTACTGATGATGGGTGGTCGACTGAGGTATGTTTTAAGTTTTAGAAAGGCATGTTCATAGTCGGGTGTCCAATTGATCTCAGGGTTGCTTTTCTTTTTGGACTTGTGGACGCCTTGATCGCATAAGAGATAGAAGAGCCAAGCACAGTGGTCTGAAGATTTCGAAATTAAGCTGTTAAGGGCCGATATCTTACCAGCTACCTTTTGAACATCTTTTGGGTTCGAGGAGAAGGCATGTCGATGAGGGCTCGGATATGAGTAGGGTCGATCTCGATACCTCATTTACAAAAGAGGTGGCCTAAAAATTTTCCAGACGAAACTTGAAGCTGGAATTTGTCTGGGTTGAGTTTCATGTTGTATGTTCAAAGTATCGAGAAGACTTCGGTTAGGTCTTGGATGTGGGTCCATTTTTGGAGGCTCTTGCATAATATGTCGTCGATGTAAACTTCAACCGTCTTGTCAAGCAAGGATTTAAACATAGTTGTAACAAGGCGGTTGTAAGTGGTACTCGCAACTTAAAAGCCGAAGGGCGTGACGTTAAAATAGTAAAGTCCTTGCTCAATAATAAAAGAAGTTTTAAGTTGATCCTCGAGGAGGAGGGGTACCTGATTTTAACCCAAAGCCGGATCCATTATCGATAGTCACTCATGTCCAGCAGTGGAATCCAGGAGGAGTAAAATGATCGGGAGGGGGAAGCTATCCTTCGGTGTGTGCTTGTTGTGGTCTGTGAAGTCGACGCAAATTTAATCTTGTAATTCATTTTAGGAGCTGCAACAATGCTAGATATCTAGTCAGCGTACTTGACTTCTCTGATAAAACCAGCGGCTATGAGCTTGTCGACCTCAAGGTTTGTAGCTTCTCAAAGTCGTGGGGCCAAGGTATGCTTCTTCTGCTTTACTGCTATAGCGTGATGGATGAGGTCAAGGTGATGACATGCTAAACTGGGGTCGATACTAGGCATTTCCTGAAACGTCCATGCGAAGATGTCTTTGTTGGCTCGTAGGAAGTCGATGAGTTCGAGGGGCTCGGCCTCATCTAGAAAGGAACCAATAAACGTTCCTCGACCAGAACCGTCGAGTTCGATATAGACAGTGGGTTCGATAGGTGTGGTAGCTAATGTTGCGGGTATAAGGGTTAAGAGAGGCATTGATTGCTATGGTTGTTTGACAAGTTTTCGGGTCTGATCGATCTTTGGATGTTCACATGAGCGGACGAGGAGTTGGGAGTCTTTTAGGTTCCACGTACCACAGGGGGTAGTGAAACGATGGGTCTGATGGGAGGTCGAACGTATGGTTGTGGCAGCTACACTTATGGTTCTGCCAATAAGGTTTACCTTGTTTGGCCTCGTTGGGGAAAGGTGTACGCCATATGGGGCCAGCCTGGATCTGTGGTTGAAGGGTGCGAATAGGAGCAGTAAGCTTGGGTAAGATCGGCTTCGGCCATTTTTTGTGGGCTTTGGTAGTGTCGTCAGTATGGGGGTGTTTGTGGCTCTCAGTCTTCTGTGAGATAGCAGTGATCAGAGGTGCAGAAGGTGACCCTTCTTAAGGTCAGTTCTGTTGATTAGTGGATAAAGGTTGTGCATGGCAATTGGACTCGCAGAGGCGCTCGAGGTCGATGTATCCATTTACTTTGGATAACATCTCCTCAAGGGTTTGAGGTTTATGGAGTATGATATACTACTTGATGCGACTGTTATCTGGCAACACGTTGGAAAAGGTGAGGACGGCGTTCGCGCAGTTAAGGTTTTTGATCTTGCGCGACTCGTTGAGGAATCTCTTGGTGAAGGTCTCAAGAGTTTCACTATGGGATTTTCTGAAATTGAAGAGGGTATCGACCTGGACTTTACGGTCCATGTTGAAGGAGAATTGGGTGATAACAAGGTTAGATAACTGCTCGAAGCTTTGGATGGAGCCGTCGGGGAGGCTATAATACCATCGTAGAGGGTTATCTGTTAGGCTGGTGGGAAATAGCTGGCACAACAGGTGGTCGGCCATGGAGTATAGGCTTAAGGTGTTTTAGAACTCAAGGATGTGGGATTGGGGGCCGGTGTTGCGATACTTGCCAATTTTGGGGGTATGAAAGTTTGGAGGCACCTCAACAGCGAGGAGCTTAGGGCAAAGGGGATTATTTAACCGGCTCCATGAGTTCGGCGTGGGGCTCGCAATGATTCAGAGGGCAGGATGGATTTTTTGGTTGAAGTCCTGCTGTGTAAGATACGCTGGATGAGGAGGGTATTTTTGAGGCCACTGAGGAAAAGGCCGAATATTTGGTGTATGCTCAGCGCTGCGTTCCCCGAGTCGTTCTCGAGCAGGGCAACGTCGAGGTTGTTTAGTAGTTTGAAGGGTGGAATCGAACGAATCCTCCATGGAGTGTATGCCAAGTTGGATTGAGCCGATAGAGAGGATTGTAGGGGGAGCACCCTCGGCTCCAAGATAGACCAGGGGTACATCAGGATATGGGTGTGGGCCCAGTCAGGCGAGGGAAGAGACGCACGAAGGGGCAGGTACTCGAGATGGTGGGGGAACATCTTGAGGCTGATATCGTTGTAACTCGTAAACTGTGTTATGCATATCATCGAGGGCATGATATTGTCTATCGGTGTCGTCCAAACGGCGTTGCCATTCGGCTTTGACCTCTTATTTGTGCTCTTCGCACTCTTGGTGCAATTGGTTTCTATGACGCTCCTCGGCTTGAGCGAATTGTTCTGTCAGAAGGGCAAGCTGGGCGGCCACTCCGTCGGCAGAGTTGCCGGCATGGGTGGATGTAGAGTGGAGGGTGGGGGCCATTTTAGGTGGCAAGTAGGATCAGGAAAATGGAAAAGACAGGAAATGGTAAGGGGAGACTGGTAGGGTGTAAAAGCACAGACGGCGTAAAATGTAGGGGCTTAACTTCGTGAGGAAGGAAGTTGACTCTTACACTACGAATATTATCTTCAATCAAAGGATTCAAGCATATAATCAGTAATAACACTAATCTACTGGCAATATACTTGCGTGGAGGCCTAGAATGGGTTACTCCACGACCTTTGAAGAAGATTTTTAAGAGTACTAATATAAAGATCGAGTAGTAGAAGTTTCGAGTAGAAGGTGATTACAGGGTATTCGAATGTAAATTTCAAAGTCTGTGGGAAAAGTTTTTCTAACCCCTCCATAATTCCCCCTCCCTCCTATTTAAAGAACATAGGAAGGGTTGAGTCATCATGGTAGATTAAATTGCAAGAGTATCCTTTGGACAACTGACTTGTACCCGGAGTCGGTTCTGATACTGTAACTGTCGGGTTTAACAAGGTAGCTTGTTGGTCTGACACTGTGGTTGTTGGATTTGACATTGTAGCTGTCGAGCGGCGTGCTCCACCATTCTGTCTGGTGAGCTGGTTATCTGACATATTTTCCTTCAACCACGTGCAATCATGGTCGAAGCATGTTCTCAGTTGAGTGTTCGTATAGTCTCAGAGGGGTTGATTATGAGTTTATTAGGCTTCGGGTCATCAGGTAGGATTCGATATAGCCTTCGAGTGTTCAACTGGAGCTAGAAGGTTGCGAGTAGGCTACTACAAAAACTAATTTGACCTTTGTTTTATCTTATGTCTGGTAGAGTTTTTCGATTGAAAATAAGTATTACCTTTGTTTTAATCTCGGAGTATGAATGTCGCAGCCATATTGAGTATGATGAAAGCTAGTTTGACCTTTGCTTTTTCTTATGTCTGGTAGAGTTCCTCGATTGAAAACTAGTATTACCTTTGTTTCAATCTCTGAGTATGTATAGAGTCGATCAAAGTGAGTGTTATCCTTGCTTTAATCGGAATAGAGGTTGATTGAAAGCTAGTATTACCTTTATTTTAATCTATGTATTGTCTATGTAATTAAAGAATTGTGTGAGAAAAAACTTAGGAATTTTCATTAAATAGGATAGGATGTACATTGGATGGAGATGAAAATCTTACTTTTGGAATATAAAAAGTGAGAATTCAAAATGGAGTAGTGATAGACTTAACGATAGTACCATTTCATTCACCTAGTGTTCCAAGGATTTGAGATATAAACTTTCTCTTCTGTCATGAGGTAATATGATCCCAGGCCTGTGAGACCAGTGATAAGGAATGGACCCTCCCAATTATCTGCTAGTTTCCCAACATGTGGTTCTTTTCGGTGTTGAGGGATTTCTCTGAGGACTAGATCATTAATTTGGAAAGTATGGCTTCTGACTTGTTTGTTGTACGAACTGGCCAACATATGGTAATATCGACCCGGCTTGTAATGGCATGTTCCCTAGTCTCATCGATCCAATTGAGGTTGCAGGCCAATTTAAAATCATTTTTAACGTCAGTTAGCTCGTGATCTCTAAATGGATAATGGTATTTTGTTGAAATGACGACATCAGTCCTATAGGCAAGGAGGAATGGGGTACAGCCAGTTGATTGACGTGGAGTGGTATGATATGCCTATAAGACATGAGGAAGTTCTCGTACCCAATTCCTTTTTTTTTATGAGTGAAGCCTTTTCTTGAGTTCTTCCACAATAGTTTTGCTGGTGATATCGATTTGGCCATTGCCTTGAGGGTAGTAGGGGCTGGATGGTGAGTGGATGATATTGTGCTTGTTGAGGAAAGCTACAAATTTTTCTCCAGCGAATTGTGGCCCATTATCGATGCGAATTAGGTGGGGGCATCCAAACCGAGTAATTATGTATTCCTAGATATATAATATGACCTCTTCTTCTCTGGTTCGACAGAGTAAAACTACATCTACCCATTTGTAAAATAATCTGTAGCTATGTGTAGGTATCAGCGGTTACCTGGAGGATTAGGAAATTCATTAACAAGATCGAGTGCCTATTTTTTGAATGGCCTAAATACCATCCTTGCATATAGTTCGAGCGCAGGGGCGCGTATCATTTATCCATGTCATTGACATGTATCACATTTGCGTGAGTACTTATTTGTTTGCTTACGTATGTTTGTCCAGAATACTTCTTGTGTAATGGCTCTGTTTGCGAGTGATCGACCAGCGGCGTAGGAGCCACAAGTCCCTTTATGTAAATTGCGAAGCATCTTGTTCGCTCTCTTTCTGGAGAGGCGCTTTAGGTAAGACCCCGTGACTGAACGGCAATATAAAGAATAGTTTTGATTTGTGTAGCGCTTTGAGTTTTTGATTAGCTATCGGCGCGATTTTGGATCGGTTGGAAGGGGTCCTTTACATTCTTTGTCGGTACCAAGGTAGGCAAGGAAGGGTTTTTGCCAATTGTCGTCTTCCCCTTCATTGCCCCCAGTGCCGATCCTGCATACAGAAATGCGATCAATGCTGGGGGTTGATATTACTTCGATCGAAAAATATCAAGCTTCTGCTCCCAAGACCTTGGCTAGATAAGCCAAGGAATCGGCGTATCTGTTTTCACCTTGAGGAAAATAATCAAGAGGTTCTTGCGTGAACTTGCTCATCCTATCTACAACGAGGGTTACGTATTCGATCATCTTGTTATTCTTCTTGTATTTCTTAGAGTAATGGTGAACAATGAGAAGTGAATCTGTGTAAACAAAGAGTTCTTGGACCCCGAGCTCAAGTGCGAGGTAAAGTCCATGAATGAGAGCTTCGTATTTAGTGATATTGCTAGAGGCTTCAAATTCCAAACAGATTGATTTCTTAATTTTGTCGTTGGAAGGGGTAATCAATACGATTCCAATTCCAGACCAGCGGGTCCTGCTGATCCATTTGTAAGAAGTTTCTACCCTTTCCTTATAATCTATTCAGCTCGCTCGTCAAATGTTTTGGTAGGCTGATCTTCTATAATTTCCTCTGTAAGGTCAGGATCATGCTCCTCCTACTCGGGATCTTCCACAATAAAATTTGTGAAGAAATTGGCAAGAACCTGACCTTTTTTGGAATGACGTTGCTCAAACTTGATATTATGTTCTCCCTAACTGACTGACCATTGTTGCACTTTCCTTGATTTTTCTTTCTTTGACAAAGCCTCCCAAAGTGGGTAGTTCGTCATGACTTGGACTGAATGAGCTTGGAAGTAGTGTTTGAGTTTCGATGAAGTGTAAACAAGGGTTAGAAAAAGTGTCTCAATTTTAGAATACCTCACTTCCGCTGGAATGAGGGTTTTACTGATGAAGTAGTATGGCTTTTGAATTTTCTTGTCGAATGAGAACCGAGCTGATTGAAGTATCTAAAACTGCTAGGTAGATGATCAGCTCCTCATTATCTATTGGGGTGCTCATTATGGGAGACCTCCCAAAATAGGTTTTGAGATCCTAAAAAGTTATTTCGCATTCTGATGTCCATAGGACCTCTGTATTTGGCTAAACTTTTCCTTGTTTAGTATAACCACAAAGTAGTAAGAACCACCAATGACAGCCATCTGATGATTTCAAAATGAATCGGTTGATAGTGGTAATCTTGTCAACAAGTTTTTGGACGTCTTTCGTCATCTTTGGAGATGGCATGTTGAGTAGAACCCGAATTTGATATGGATCGGCATCAATCCCTTTCTTCCTGATGTGGTGGCCATGGAATCGGCCTGAATGTACTCCGAATTGATACTAGTCAGGATTAAGTCGCATCCTGTAAGATTGAAGAATGATGAATATAGTGTTGTGATTTGTGATGTGGTTGGTTGACTGTATACTTTTGCACAATAGATCATCAATGTAGACTTCTACAATTTTCCCATGATGTGTTTCGAACATAGTAGTTGTCAACCGTTGATAAGTTGTGCCTATGTTTTTGAGTCTGAAGGGCAATACTTTATAGCAGTAAAGTCTTCTTTCAATGATAAGTGGTTTTTTCTTGATCTTCTTCCAAGAGTGGAATCTGATTGTATCCAGAAGCAGTGTCCATCATAAATTGAAGTTTGTGACCTACTGTTGAATCAAGGATTTGATGGATATTGGGGAGAGGGAAACTGTCATTTGGAGTGCGTTTGTTTAGATCTATAAAATCTATACAAACTTGGACTTTTTCATTCTTTTTTGGGACAGCGACGATGTTGGATATCCAATCTGGATATTTGGCTTCTCGAATGAATCCCACTTTGATCAATTTTTTAATCTACATGTTAACTTCATCTCGAAGTTGAGGTGATAGTCGTCGCTATTTTTGTTTGACCGTCGTGGCATTGATGTTGATGGCCAATTTGTGACATGCCTTGGTCGAATCGACCCCAGGCATCTCTTTAAAAGTTTACACAAAAATGTCTTGATTTAGTTGTAAGAATTGAATAAGAACATCCTTATCGTACTGGATTAGCTTGGTCCCGATAAAAGTATCTCTACTAGGTCTATTAATGTTAAAGTATTCTGTAAGATCTTCTGTTGAAGGTTAATCATCGAGGTGATCAGCTTTCTATAATTGCTATGCAGCATATCTATCTGAGGTATCTAGAATTACTGAGACGGTATTTTCGCAAGCTCGAGAAAGCTTTTGACTAACCTTGATCTCATAGATACCATCATTGTGTTTCAAGCGGAGTGTTTGATGATAGATAGAAGCGATTGCATCCATGTTGTTAATCTAGAAGCGGCTCATAATCCTGAGATAACAAGATTTGGCGTTAATTACGTAGAAGTTGATGTCGATGGTGGGTGGTCCTGCGGTAATAAGTAAGATGATCTTGCCTACTCACTCTTCTTTAGAACCATTGAACTACTGATATCGGTGTCACTTGGAATAACTTGATCGGCCAATCCCATTTGGTCGATAGTACTCTTAAAGATAATCTCAATACCGCTTCCAGTATCGATCATCATTGTGTGCATGACAAACTTTTTCATCTTGAGCATTATGAATAATGTATCATGATGTAGAAATTTTACATGATTAATGTCACAATCTTTGAATGAGATCACAAGCCGGCGATTGCTTGACTCAGGCAGAAGCTTGGCTTCTTTATCTTAAGGTGTGAGATCACAGCATTCTGACAGTCTCTAGGGCTTGAATCGGTAAGAGTTGGTAATCTGATGGATTTCGATCATGTTGTTGTGATGCATATGGTAGAGATGTTTCTCCTCAGCTTGATCTTTGACATGGGCAACTTTAAGATGCTTCTTATAGCTGCCATTCTTGTATGATTCCAGGTCGATAATGTATACGAACATCCGTCCCTCTTTGTAATGCATGCAGTACGAGCGGTTCTCGATTGGCTCTAATGGTTGAGAGAGACGGTATAGCATATCCTTGGAGAGGATTGAAAAAATTGTAGAGATTCGAACATTTATCCTTGGGAGGACCAGTTTGGGTAGTGAACCGCCTTTTCGAGGGTTGCCAGTACTTTTCTTGGAGCGCTTTTGATCACCCTGATTATTCTTTGGTTCAGTGCTTCAATCTATGGATGGACCTTTCATGGTTAGGACGAATTTAGTAGATTTATGACTTTCGGACATCAACCTTTCCAGGTCGACGCAACTATTGCCCTTGGTGATCATATCTTCCAAGGTTGCAGGTTTGTTGAGGAAGAGGTATTCTTTGGCCTTGCAGTCTAGCTGGAGCGCATTGGTATAAGCAATATCAACTATTTTTTGATCGAGATTATCTACTTTACGCGCGAGCTCCAAAAACTTCTTTGAAAAAGCCTCGAGCTTTTCTCTGTGTGACTGTTTAAGACTAATAAGGGAATATAAATTCACCTCTTTGTCTCTGTTGTGAGCATACTTCTTGATGAATTATTTTTGCAGCTGATCGAATGTGTGTATAGAGTCTTCAGGTAAAGAATGGAACCACCGGAGCGGTTCCTCCTATAGACTTGTTACGAACAAACGGTATAGGATGTGGTTGAGATTGGAATACAACCCCAATAAATCGCAGTATTATTGAATGTGCTCCTTTGGATCGGTGCCCTTATATTTGCAAATTTTCGGGGTATGGAAGCCTTTTGGTATTTTCATATCGAATAGCTCTTTAGTAATTGGACTCCCTTGTAACTTGGCAAGATTGTTCTTAGTGCCCAGAACTTGTGTACTTCAATTAACTCCTTGATACGCTGATCCATATGATCTTGTGTAACATATTGACGTGTCGGTTGATTGGCTTGACGAGGAGGTTAAGGATTGTGAGTACCGGCACCTTCATTCAAACGATCACGTATTGGAACTCGAGGCTGAGGTCGATGTTCTTCCTCCTGACGTTTAAAAAATCAGTGACCTCGGCTGATTTTAAAATGAACTTCACCACCCAAATAAATAGAAGGCTGAGGTTCATGGTGAATATTTCTGGAAATAGCTTTGTTGGAGACTCTTCGTGGTCTCAACCATTCACACGCAGAAATCTGGGAGGTTTATGGCAATTGATCACAATTTTTTATTTGAGGAGCCTGTTGAGTGCCATGCAGAGCTTGTAAGGTAGTCTGCATGGTTGTCATCTGGCCTTCATGGCATTTGAACGCTGTCAAACGAGCTTATCACTCGGCTTCGAGCTCCTTCTCACGAAGCTATCAGTCAAAAGTTAATTGACGTTCGAACTCATTGCGCTTCTCTGTTTCAGCGTTGAGATTCACCCATAGCTTTGTAATTTGTTCTGGCTCAACTGAAAGATTGAGCTGGATTCTGGTTCTTGGTCGCCTGGAAGTGACCATGATTGAACTTTGTAGTAGAGTGAATGGATGTCTTAGGATATCGTGGAAATGTCTTTTTCCCACAGACAGTGCCAAATGTAATGGCATAATTCCGTAAGCTCGAGATGGCTTGGAATTAGCTCTTACACCAATGTTCTTGTGGCAAAAACTAATATGAGATAAGAAATGACTCAGGTGATTTTAGCGTGAAAAACCTCTGAATAGGTAAAAAACTACGACCTCAAGTTGAGGGTTTTTGTAATAGTGGTCTTTATTGCGTGAGGCTGATATCTTATTACAATTGATCTCTCAAAATAAAAATACTTGATCTTGTAAATAAGAAGTTTGGTATTTTGAGAATCTAGAAAATATAGCTTTCTTGGTGATTTCTCGTGTATTTTTCTGGTTTTTATCTCTTCTGAAACTTTTTCTTTATATAGGCCCTCTCCGTAGTTCTTTATCGTGCTGAAGCACGTTCTCCGAACAACGTAGTAGGTGGTGCTTGACTAAGTAACTGTTGAGTTCGTGAGAGACAGGTGTCTTTGACTTGTTTATGTTTTTCTGTTGAGCTCGACCCACGTTCTTTATCAGTTCATGGCGTAGGTGTCAATACTGACTGTTAATGTCACGTGTAGGATGCGTGGGTCTGACATGGAGGTAGTTAGAACTAGAATCAACTCAAATTGGGTTAGATCAAGGGATATGCCCCTACAATTAGCAAGTGTTGTCAAGGACTTTGCTAACTTCATTGATATAGCTGACCTTACAGAGAGTGACTCCATAGAACATGACAGAATCTTAAGCACTCTAGATAGATGCTTACATAACTCAAATTGGATTGTTAAATTCAAAAATTGGAAGATCAAAGTCTACCTAGATCAAGATCTGACTACTATCAACTGTTTGGTTAATATTTTTAACTACCTAAGCCCACCAATATACATTTTAGGTTCCTTCAATCATGGAGTGAGGCCACTGACTTTACAAAAGCTGTGGAAGACAACTGGAACCAAGAAATCAAAGCTACACCACTATTCACTATAATGCTCAAATTAAGGAGACTGAAAGTAAACATCAAGAAGTAGAAACACCAATACCATGATAGTTCCATTAGAAACAAGATGAAGCTGGAAAAAGATGTTCTTGAGATGCAAACTAAGCTGGAGACAGACTACACCAATGATAGCATCTTTAATGCCATGCTACATGCTGAAAAATAGATAACTGAAATTGAAGCTAAGGAAGAAAGGGACTGGAGGCAAAGGTCCAAAAACAAATGGTTACAATTAGGAGACATAAATACTGCCAATTTCCACTCAATAGCTGCAAAGAGAAATTCAAGAGGATACATTACAGAGATCAAGTGCATGAATGCATCAGTTTTGACAGACCATGATGAAATCAAAGAGCATATTGTAGAATACTATAAAGAGACAAATACTCAGAACATGGAGTTTCCATCTGCCCCTTTCTGTTTCACTATATGCCCACAACAGTCACATGTGAAGAAAATGAGGAACTCTCTGTTTGCCCTACCAATGAAGAAATTTATGCAGCAATAATTGGGCTGTGTGGGGATAGCTCACCTGGTCCAGATGGATTTCCTGGAGACTTCTTACGAACTTACTGGGTTATCATTTCAGAAGACATTTATCAAGGTATTACATCTTTCTTTACTGATGGTGCCCTACTAATTGGCTTTAATTTTAATATTATTATCTTAATCCCTAAGATACAGAAACTCTCAGCTATTCATCACTATAGACCTATATGCCTCAGTAACTTTGTCTTCAAAATTATTACAAAGATCATGGCAACCAGGTTGTCTCCAATTGCTGATAGAGTGGTGTCCAAGAACCAGAGTGCCTTCATTAAAGGTAGAAACATTCATAATAATGCTTGTATGTCAAGTGAACTTATTAATGAAATGGTTGCTAAGAGAAAATGGGGAAATGTGGGCCTCAAGCTACATATTTCATAGGCCTATGATACTCTAAGTTGGGAGTTTTTATTTGCTGCTTTAAAGGCTTTTGGCTTCGGAAGTAATTTCTACTCATGGATCAAATCTATGATTAGCAATGGTATGTTATCTATCTCCATTAATGGCACTTTAAGGCTAATAGAGGACTCAAACAGGGAGATCCTCTCTCCCCACTTCTATTTACAATTGTAGAAGACATTTTAAGCAATAACCTTCAGCTCCTCAGAGTTATGAACAAGATTTAGCCTATGATAACCATCAAGCAGGTCTCAGGCCCTACACATCTGTTCTTTGCAAATGGCATCTTTCTTTTTGTTAATAATGCAGCCAACTGCTTTAATAATCTTAAAGACATTCTCATCAAATACCAAGAAGCATCTGGTCAGGTAGTGAGTCAAGATAAGAACAAGATATTCATGGGCAATGTGCCTTGTACTAGAAGAAGAGCAGTCATTGGGGTATTTAGGTTCAAAGAAGGAAAGCTGCCAGTGACTTATCTAGGAATCCCTCTCATACAGGGAAAGGCAACAGTATGATCAGACCTCTGGTGAACAAGATACATAATAGGGCTAATTCTTGGACAGGTAGATTACTTTCTTTTTAGGGAAGAGTGGTGCTAGCAATAGCAGTGCTAAACAGTATGCCTATCTATAACATGGTTGTATACAAATGGCTACAATGTCTTATCAAAGAAGGAGATACAATTTTGAGAAACTTTATATGGACAGGAGACCCTACCAAAAGAAAAAGTATAACTCTCAAATGGGATAAGGTCTGTAAACCACAGAAGGAAAGTGGATTAAGAGTTAAAAGCCTTAAATAAGTAAACAATACAATGATATGCAAGTTCTACTGGACATTTACTGAAGACAAGGAGGATTGGTCTGAATTTTTAAAGGGAAAAGTCACAAACAAGGCTGGGGACTATATCAGGAACAACACAAAATCAACAATCTGGGCAGGCATTACGATGGCTACTGAAATTGCAAAACCACATATATACTGACTAATATGAAAGGGAAACAATATTGATTTATGGAGAGACACCTGGGCCACCAATATGCCTCTAAGAGAGCATATAGAGCTACCAATACACCTATGGAAGAACTGCAATGCACAACTGGGAGATTTCATTGATGATACAGGCTGGAATGTACCACAAGACATTAGAATGATGTTCTTTGCCTTGGGAATTGATCTCAATGAAATACACTGCAATCCAAATGGCGAAGATAAACAAATTTAGAAGAAAGATCTGCATAGAGAGTTTTCAATTAAATCTTCCTTTGAAACTATAAGGAAGATAGAAGAGAATGCATGGTGGTGGAAATTTGTATGGAATAATAGCCAGCACCCTAAGCTCAATGGATTTTCATGAAGGTTACTTAATCAAACACTACCCCTGGATTCTGTAGTTAGCAAAAAAGGAGTATACATGGCATCTATGTGCACCCTGTGCAAAGCAGATACAGAAGAAGAAGCTTATACCATGCTACAATGCCCTCTAGCTACTGCACTTTGGCAGTGGGCTACTACCATGTTCAAGTTTGCTCCTATTACAGATAATGATACATGGAGATCAATTTTGGAAAGAAATAGAAACAGCAGTAGATACATTAAGGACCTGTAAGTTTCTATAATATTTGCTACATGCAGCTCTTTATGGAATATGAGAAATAAATAGAGATTTGAAAACAAAAAACTAGAACTGCAGCAAATGAAATATGACATTCTTAAACAGATATCAGACTCAGCAGCTCTCTCGAAAGAAAGATATGAACAACACTATTGAAGACCTGCAGGTTATCAAAGTACTAAAGGTACAATGCAGACAAAGGAAAGCATCAACAATTTAGAGTTGTTATTGATATCTTCCAAGGAAGGGGGAGATAAAGTTGTGCTATGATGGTTCTTCTCTTGGTAATCCAGGTGTGCGATGTCTTAGGCACTTATAGTAAATCAGTGGGCACCACAACAAATTACTTAGCAGAAGTACAAGCAATTATAGAAGGAATTCAGCAAGCAGTAAGGAGGTGATGGACTAGGCTATGGGTGATTTCAGACTCATCCTCAGCAGTCCTGGCTTTTAAAGTAAATAAACTACCTTTGGCAGTTTCAGTCTATATGGAACACACTATAACAGCAAGTGCAGCAGATAAGATTCAGCTCAACTTGGAGGGAGGCCAACTTTACAAGAGATACCTTGGCCAAAAGAGGGTCAGGATCAGCACATTCATTTAAAGAATGACATAATCGCAGGCCCCATTTTTTACACAAGATTGAAGACCAATTCACTGAATACTTCAGATTCATAGGATTTTAGTCCTATTATTTTGTTTACCACTTTTGTACAAGAGGAAAGGGAAGCATATATACATCCTCTCAAATATTCTTTATTCTTTCCTTATTTTGAGCTTCCTAGTTCAGCCTTGTTGCTGACTAGGTCCTCCACTTTGTAAATCCTTTTTCTTAATATATTCTAAATCTTTTTACAAAAAAAAAATGTTCTTGTCCAAATCCACCATATAACTGCTAATGTCAATTTTATGGCAATTGAATTTCGACGACGGATTTTTTCGAGGATACTAATGCAGTGATGGATGAGACTCATGAGTAGTCAGTAACACCTTCTCATAGGATGATTGATGTCACATATTGAGAGTACGTAGTAGTTTCTTTGCTTGGTTGCCAGTAGTAGATTTGCTTTACTGATACTTTTTCCAGATTATGTTCGCAACATAGTGGTTGGTTTAGTTTAATAAGTATTGTGACATACATCCAGTATCATCATCTATGAGATATTTATCTTTGAGTTATAATTGCTATATGCTATAATCTTTGCTTGGCATAATAGTTAATTCTATTTTGTGGTAGTTAATCTGTTATATACAGGCTGCCCATATAGATCTTTCCACTCATCGAGCATTTTTGTTAATCAGTGAGTAGCAAAAAATATCTAGTAGACAGTGGTACCACGCACTCGATCATACGAGATTAGAAATATTTATCGTTTTTATCCCCGTGCATTGGTATCCTCAATGTATCTAGTCCGCTTTATACATGAGTATCTAGTCCGCTTTATACATGAGTAATTCCACAAGAAATTTACTCAGCTTTCGGGATATCCATGACTAAGGAGAAGGACAAAACCAGGTTTTGTGTATCACTTTGACCACTCCCCAAGGTCATAAAATAGTATTAGAATGGTGTCCAATACACCCCTCGGGGCTATATTCCATAGACATTCGGTATGTCGAGACCTACACTATAGCAAAAAAAACTCCCTTACAAGAGAAAACATTCTAACTATGGCATGATTGTCTGGGACATCCAGGTTCTAGGATGATCAGGAAGATTATCGACAGTAGCCCTGGATATTCTTTGAAAGGAAACATCTTTTAGTCGCAACAGATTACTTTACTAAGTGCGTAGAAGTAGTTCCTTTGTGCTGCACACGTGAAGATGAAGTTATCAAGTTCATCTGGAAAAATATCATCATCTATTTTGGCTGCCCCCATCTCATCAGGATCGATAATGGACCTCAGTTCGTTGGCTCCAAAGTCATCGAATTCCTCAATCAACACAACATCATACATTCTCCTTCAAATCCGTATTACCCGCAAGGGAATGGTAAGGCCAAAATCACTAATCGCACTATTGTGGATGGGATCAAAAAGCGTTTGACAGAAAAAAAAAAAGGATAATTGGGTAATAGAATTACTACATGTGTTATGGGCTTATAGAACTATACTTCGATTTTCAACTGGATACACACCGTTCATTCTGGCTTACGGTACTGAAGCAATCACCCCTACTCAGTATTATCATCCTCTTCTCAACCATACCATGACCGATGAAGAAAACGAATTCCAGTTTGCATGTAATATGAATTAGATCAAGGAGGCTCGGGACAGAGTAATCATGAATTTGGGAAGGTATCACCAAGCTTTAGCCCAATCTTATAACAAACGCATTCGTTATAGAGAGTTCAAAATCAAGGATCTGGCCCTCTAAGAGATTCCCAAACATTGTAAAGAGCTCAACGCAGGAAAATTATCCGAAAACTGGGAAGGTCATTTTGTCATTATCGGAAAAAGTAACCTCAGTTCCTACGACCTCACCACTGAGCATGTTAAGCACATACCTAATCCTTGGATCACAAGGAGACTAAAGTTGTACCGCAGATTACAAATCTGTCACATTGTACTTTTCTTCAATCAATCTATCATTTTGAATGACGATCTTACATCAATGAAAGACTTATGTTTGATCCACATACATCTGAGTACTTTTTACTATGCCATACAGTACTCTATCTAACACATTCGTTGTACGTCAATCTTATACCAATAAAATACTTGTGTTCGATTGCCTTATATTATAATACTTCTTCTAATATATCCAACAAGTACTTCTATATACAGATTAAAGATCGTTTGTTTCTTTGGCCAAACCGATCATCTAAATACATTACAGATCGTTTGTTGCTCCGGCCAAACCAATCATCTAAATACATTACAGATCGTTTGTTGCTCCGGCCAAACCGATCATCTAAATACATTATAAATAGTTTGCTGCTTCAGCCAAATCGATTATCTAAATACATTACAGATCGTTTGTTGTTTTGGCCAAACTGATCATCTAAATACATTACAGATCGTTTGCTGCCTCGGCCAAATCAATCATCTAAATACATTACAGATCGTTTGTTGCTCCGGCCAAACCGATTATCCAAATGCATTACAGACGTTTGTTGCTTCGGCCAAACTGATCATCTCATACATCGTAAATCATTTACCACTTTGGCTGAACCGATCACATATCGCGCTGCCTTGAATACATTATCGTTGGTACCTCATACAGTTAGTACAGTTAACTATTTCGCCCTTAACTATTTTTTCATACATCTATATTTTTAACCTTGTCTCGTATACATACAACATAATCACATTCCTCATTCTTCACTAGAGCCATCACTTAAATCATTACCCATATTAGAAGGTCCTGCCGCGTCTCGTACAATACTTCCATATAACCGCTGACGCATGAATTCTGGCATTCTCCCCACAATAATTTTCTTTCACTCTATAACCATGTACTATTTAAACGATCTAATTCTGGCAATCATGGGTTATAAATATTTAGATCGGATTACCTCCATCTCACATTCTATACCTTGGGCAATCAAACCATCGTATACCTTATTACTTTTAGCTTCTAATCTCTTTAATTCTACCGCAAAGAACGATGTTACTGCCACCATCTCTCTCACGTGACTATTACCTGCCTCATTTTTAGCCTGTTTACTAAGAAGGAGTTCGCTCAACTTATGTTGCGCTTTCTTCAGTGCCTTTTCCAGTTGCTCACAACGATCGTCTACTTGTCATTTTACACGGCACACATCCAAATTCCAAGCTTCTAGAACTATCATAAATTTGTCCATATGATAAATCAAAGATATTGACGCTTCATTACCTTCACATTTTACCCTCTTTTCGTCGTAATGTACCTCCAACTGCAATAGATCCTTATCTAGCTTCGTATTCGCATTTCAAAGTATATTATTTTCGAATTGGTATTCTAAGATATCCAGATGCTGCGTTTGCACAATCAGCTTTAACTCACATATTTTGTTCCAATCCTTTTTTATGACTTCGTTCTATTGGGCACAGACCTCCTCCATCTTCTTTACCATCATCTCAGTAACCAACCATAATACTTTGTATTTGTGAGCACGAGCTCGAGCGTCGCCTATCTCCACCTCGAGCATATTAGCTTGAAACTGCAACTCATTCACATTATTTCTTACAAGAAAAAATACATAAAATAGCGCTGGAAAACCGCTATCAAAAGCTATGATAGCATTTTTCGCCCGCTATATTCTCCCATGCTATCTTTTTTACAATAGCATTTGTTTGAACGCCATTAAATAATAGCATTTGAGCAACACTATCAATTTATTTTAAATGGCGTTTAGAGAATGATATAGTTGACTTTCTATAGCAAGGCTATAATGTTATCTATTATCTTTTCTACAGCATTTGTATAATATTATCTATTGTCTTTTCCATAGCATTTGTCTAATGTTATCTATTATTTTTTCCAATAGCATTTGTCTAATGTTATATATTATCTTTTCCATAACATTTGTCTAATGCTATCTATTATCTTTTTCATAGTATTCTTTTAATGCTATCGATTATCTGTACCATAACATTTGTTTAATGTTATCTATTATCTATATCATAACATCTTTAAATGCTATATTTACTCAACAAATTAGTAGTAGAAAACAATTATAATGTTCAATAAAAGCTATCATTAGCACTTTCTAAATTACAAAAATGAAATTAACATTTTATCAAATAAATAAAAGTGACAGCTTTACTGCAAAAATGACTTTGATACCATAAAATTTAATCTTATAATCATCATATTCAAGTCATCAACAAAAAAGAAAAAGGATAAAAACAAATCCCTTCTTATCTATGTACATTGGCCAAAACACTATAGGAAGTCATTTTCAGCTGCGACTCCATCATAAACTGCATAAAAGATACGAAAAAGAGTATAAGTAAATTAAATTATAAATACTAAAAGAATCATATCATATCTAATCCAAAAATGAACATCAATCATGAATTTTACTTTAATTTTTCATATATAAAGATCAGCTATAAGTCTACTAATGTATAAGAATTGAATTTTATAAGAATATAGTGATGGAGAATAAATAGTTAAGTTATAAGGGAGCTAAATCTTACTTGGTGGAAGTAAAAAGAGAAAAATTGGATAGGTAATGAAACTGATAATCTTATATATGTAAGAATGTGACACAATCTTATAAGAAAATTAAGTACCATAGAGCGGATATAACCACCAAATTAATATCAGGCCTATAAGAGTTGTTTCTTCTGCCTAAGGGTCTTTTGCATTTACCCCAACTTCCCTTAGGCATATTGATTGCATGGTGTCAATAGCATACCTTTCAACATCAAGAACTATTTTTTTTAAGTCTCTATTCTCCGCTCTAAGGAGGCGTCATTATTACAGATGAACATACAGTAACAGAAAAAAATAAAAGGGAAGAGTTCATCTAAATATCCCTGTGCTGGCTGAAAGCTAAAGTTTATTACCTCAAAAATCCATGGGCATCGTCTTGTCTTCTATTACCAAGATGAATTACAGCCATGGTAATATATATTATGTACTCAACCTTGATTATAATCTACTCAACAAAAAATAAAACTGTATTGCATTTCAATCGTGTATTCTGTACATCTAAATTTGTGTAGTGGATAGATACTGTTACTAAGATTATACAGAAAATCCCCGGTCATACGTCTTACCATGAAATGACCTCTTTCGTGGAAGACCCATTTGTTGAGTTCAGAGACAAATTGCTCATTACAAGATTTATCGTGTCTGTTAACACATAGTAGAATAATTCGCATTTCATTTCTAGATGCATAATGAGAGTACAAAAATAGATCCCAATTAATTCACATAATCTAATACGCCAAATATGGCGTGTCTGTTGTCTTACGATGAACATTAAAACGTCTCACGAAATTTGTGCAAAGCAAGGGAATCTATTTTCCCAGCCATGCTCACCTAAAGGCAAGGCAAGGCATGCAAGTAGTGTTTATCATTTCTAATCCGAATGTTAGAACTGCTCAGTTTTTAGCATTCAAAACATTTTTGTATATCTTAAACAACCATTAGTAACCTTTGTATGGGGTTTTAAACTCTTTTTACAGTTTTATAGCAGAAACATGAAATGTTTTGATATCAATAATACAATTTATATTTACTTGTACCAATTTATTATTCAAGTTTGACCAAAATAGTTCACCTTTAAGGAACATTTTAAGGGGTCCAGAAAGTGTAAGACCACTTCCCGATTTCAAAACCTAATATAGATTCCTTGCAGATGTTAACTTCATTATTCAGGATAAAAAAAGGATTATACAATTATCAGTGAAATGACGGGATTCACTAAATATAAAAGCAAATGAGGCCTAAAGATGATATATTTTATATTTATGGATGCATATTTACACAAATATAATGCTTAAAAAAGTTCACTTACTTGGTTGTGCTTCTAGCTTTTTGTACTTCCGATTGGAAAAACTTGAAATTTGATACTAAGGATTATTAGTATAATGGCCAAATTCCGTAGCTCAATTTGATTAGGAATTAGCTATCACACCAATGATCTTGTAATAATACGCTAATACAAAGCAAAAAACTGAAACTGGTGCTTTTACCGTGGAAAACCTCTGAATAGGTAAAAAACCACGACCTCGTATGAAGAATTTTGTAAAAATATATTTATTACTTGGAGTGGATATCTTTATTACAAGTGATCTCTAAAATATAGAAATACTTTTGATCTCGTAAATAAGAAGTTTTGTGTAATTTTTCTGGTCTCTGTCTCTTCTAAAATTTTTCATTTTTATAGGTTTTCCCCATAGCTCTTCATCGTGCTGGAGCACGTCTTTCGAATAATGTGGTTAGTGGCGGTTAGCTGAATAACTGACGAGTTCGTGGGATACAGGTGTCTTTGATTTAATAACATTTTCAAGGTTTAGCTCGATATCGTTTCTTTAGTAATTCATGGTGTTGGTTAAAATGTTTGACTGGAGTGTTATGTGCTAAAATTGCGTGAGCCTGAGATGGAATTAAATCGAACTGAGTGTGCTCGAGGAATAATTCCCTATAATCGCCCCCTCGCAACTGAAGTCACGAGTGGTTTTGGTTGAGAAAGAATATGTAAAAAATTATAATTTCGAAACGGAGCAATGAAGGCGTTTGACAGGGTGGAAGTTACATGATATTGAGAAGTGATGGCTATTAAATGATGATGCAGATGTATGTGACGGTTTGCATTTGAATAGTCGCATCCGTAATAAATGACGATGTTTGGGAAAATGTACCTGCACAATAAAGTTAGGGTTATATAAAGAGTACCTTGATCACCTTGTTTGGGTCAATTCTTGCATGCTTTACTCTCTCTCTGAAATGGTGAAAATGCGTAGTATGGTTCTTAAAGAGAAAATTGCGTCTGAAGCTCAACGATTGAAGTTGAAGTACTTTGGTGACCAGTCCTTGGAAATGGTGATCTCAGCACCTCTTCCTCCACCGTATCAAAGCTTATCGGGAGGGGAAGCGGCAGAAGCTGAGGAAGATTTCTACTATAAGTGAAGATTTCATGTCTTCGTCTTGGCGGGCGAAGAACGTTGGGTCTGTCTCCGCACCCTTGCGAAAGATAGGATTAGGGGTTCATATGCAGGGATAGGTGTATCTGCAGGGTAGATGCACTGATTTTCTATGTTGTCAGGGATTTTGAGGTTGGGCCCTCTTCATCTCTACCAACTCTGCGGTGGTGGTGGTTATAGAAGCAGCGGTGATGGCAAAGGAGGAGAAGAACTGGTAGGAAGATTCTGCTGAGGCATTTCTATCGTGGTTTTATGCTCTGAAGACCTTCCATCTTGTTTTGTGGGTACCATACTGAGTCTACTACTTATATAGTTCTTGTTTAGAGTTTGACTGTGTTTCAACCGAGCCATGTGAGGTGGACTTTTTGTTGGTTCCTCTATTTTCTTTGCGTCAGGGTAAAAAATCACTGAAGTAAGAAGAACTGGAAAACATAATGCCTCGCCGTGCCTGTATGACCTGTAGCTTTGAATAAACAGGGAAAACTTATTATCTATAAAGTACATGAAGTTTGGTGCTGGACGGATAATATTCTGGTGTATTCATGTGTGAAAACTTGTTATCTGTAAATTGTATGTACAATGTGTAATATGAATAAAAGTTGATTTTCATGAATTTTGTGTATAGAAAAATTTCTTGAATCGACCTGAAATGTGTTAGTTGAATAACTATTTGATAAGTACCGAAACAATGTTTGAACTGAGGTGAATATGTGTTGATATAAAAGATTTATGTTTTAGCAGGAAATGGATAGAAATTGTAAAAAATATGTCAATTCGAGTTGTTTAAGGTCGATAGAGATAGTATTCATAAGGTCGATTGTAGTAACCAATGAGTGTACTAGTAAGGGGATAAGTTATAATGAGTGAGTTCAAGATCTTGGGCTTCTGTTATGCGATACTAGGTAAAAACTTAGTGAAAGAAGGAAGTGATTGAGAAATTTTATAAATATTGATAAGATGACCTGCAAAAGTTTGGGGGAAGGTTAGGTTGGTGCAGACTCGATCTTAGAGGATTCGTCGTGCTGCAAAAGGTCGATTGGACATAAAAATTACTGAAGTGCGTGAGAGAATCTTTGGCTCGCCTGGTTACGATGCTGAGTTACCGATGAGGGTGTGTCAGCTCGAAGGGTTAGATACCTGGAGTAGAGAAACCGAGTATGCCCGTTACTTTTATGAGTCATTTTTTCGCGTATTCATGAGGGATTGGGTAAATGAATAAAGGTGGTGGGTTTGATCGCTGAAATGGAGATCGATTTTAAAGATACTAGGATTGGTGAATGATGTGATTAGAGGCTGGTTGCCAAGGTTGTGATATGTTGTGTAGAGTATTTTCTTATGAATAAAAATAAATGCCGGAATGTAACATAAATAACATGAGTTAATCGAATCCTCAATAGGGGCGAATCTGTTTTGAGACTGTTCAGCAAATATTTTAAATAAATTTAAATATTTTTTATGATTTTTTAAATGACGTCAATCGCTATAAGTATGATAAACAAGGACTATGAAACAAAAAATACGTAAATGCAGAAACTTCTAGTTTTGTTTTATAAATAAAAGGAAATAGAGCTTTGACATCCCACAGTGCGAGTCATCATGAGTGAGGGGAGATCAAGAAAAGATATGGAAATAAAGGGAAAAAATATATTGGCAAATGAGAGCATTTGCAATGATGGAAAAGTGGTTTTATCGTAAAGGTACAAGGCATCTGACATGGAGAGTAGAAAGGACATCTCAATTCTGGAATCGAGGACGGTTCGTACGATAAGGAATAAATGCCAGCCGCATGAAAGAGAAAAGATAAACAGTTCTTCTTCGTCTCCAAACGATCGTTTAATCACAAAAAACTTGGAGAGCACTCAGAGAGAAAGGCAAAATATCAGGGGAATAAATCAAAAGTTATCTGAAGGCGATAAACGGTTAAAGAGGGCAAAAGGTTTGGGATCTCGTAGGTGGGACTACAGAAGTGTAGTGAGGAGAAAGCTTGACTCTTCTGCCAATTCGCATCCAGATATTGAAGGTTAGCATAGATATATATGCAATATATTTTGATATTTTATAGTGTAAATATATGTGTTATGCGTGAATGACTGATCAGAGATATATGTTGAATATATAGATATATACGTATACATAGATGGAAGAAAGATAAATACTTTAACCTGTATGTAGGTCGAGCGTAAGAGGCATCTGTGTAGGTCAAAATAGTCATAGAGAGTACATTTTTAAGATGGGTAGGTCATCTGTTAATGAGGTTTTGACCTCTGGTAGGACGAATGAGTCTGATAGCGAAGGGGAAGGAGGATTGGAACAATTTTTGGGCTTCCCTGGTTAGTTGGTGTCTTATCCTCAAGGTTCTAATGCTTTCAAAGAATTTTGTTGAGCCAAGGGGGCCATAGGAGGTAAGTGGGGTAAATGTGTAGAGTTTGCCGGCAGGAAGTTTAGGGGTTGTACGGTAGCGGAAGGGGTGGAGTATTTTAATCTTTTGGCAGATTTGGAAGTAGAAAAATGAGATAGGGGTATAGATGAATCGATCTCGTTAGAGTATTTCGATGGAGATGTCCGGAGTGACCTTTCGGAGGGTTTTCTGTGCTACCTATCTTAATTAGAGTATGGGTTGTGCCTCCACCTCACCAATTTGGCGAAGGGGGTAATGAATACAATTGGGGCATGTCCCGTTCAAATGAACAGGAATATGTGGGAGATCATAACTGTATGTGATCATCTGAAAGATAGGTGGGAAAGGGAGAAAAAAGTGAGGAAGATAAACCCCGAGGACATTCTGCAGTTTTATGGGATGAAGAATTTTAAGGCCAGTGGGGGGTCGTACTTCTGTGCGAGCGATACTCAGCATCATTTTTTTGATCTGAATTCAGCAGGTAGAGCATGGAATGACAATATCATATGGCTGAAGGGTAATTGCCTTCAAAGAGATGATGAGAAACTTTTGGACCTTCAATTTAGATCTGTAAAGCAAAGTAAGTAAAGACATGCATAGATAAAATTATTATTATGTTTCTTTGATAAGTGTAGTTGATAGAAAAATGTGTTTATTGCAGGTGTGAAGTCTACAGGGGAAAGGAAAGAGTCTTTGTTGGACGAGGTCGCGGAGGAGGAGACTGAACTCGAACTGGTCATGGGGGAACTCGGCCTGAGTAGAAAGAAGAGAGTTGAAAGTAGATCGAAAAAGGTTGTAAAGGCTCAGTTTACTAGGTCAATGACGAGTGTCGACGATGGAACATGGCAAACAAGTGGGGTAGAGGTTCGGGCTAAGACTCCTGGGTCGGGCAGTTCTGCTCAAGTGAACCATACGACGAACAAGATAGCCCACAAGTTTTTGAAGAGACAGATAAAAAAAGCTTTGTCGGCCTCTGGTACCACAGTAAGTGGTGAGGTCGCGCAAGGGTAAATGATGAGGGTTGAGCCTTTAAGGGGCTCGTGAGAGAAGGTCAATGAGGGGCGATCTGTTTAAGTAAATGACCTCCAATAGGTCGAGGAAAGGGTTAGGTTAGCGATTCTACAAGGAAAGGAAGACACGAGCCAGATGGTAAGTTTATGTTATCAGATAGAAATGTTTAATGTACTTAGAGCTAGTAACTGAGGTCGATATAATTTTTGCAGGTTGCTCATCTTGTCAAGGGGATTTGGCCCGGTATAGAAGAACAGGAATCCGAGCTTGAGATGACGAAGAGCGAGCTAGAAAAAAGCCTGGCTCGAGTCAAGACTGATGCCCTGAAAGAAGTCAAGCAGCTGAAGTCCGCTCATGCCATGGCGATCAGTCAGTTACAAGTCGAGGCAAAGGCTCATTTAAACAAGACGGTTAAGGAGCGTGACAGACTAGGTCGTCACTTGATGCTGAAAGGCCACTTTCAGGAGGTGGATGTCATTAAGGTCGACACTTGCTGAAGAAGAAGTAGAGGAAACTGAAGTACTGGGGGTTCTGGACGGTCTGGATGGTGTCTCCCCCCAAACGGTGCTCGATAACCAAGGGGACGATGTTGAGCTCCCAGAAGGTGGGAGTGAAAAGGTAGGGTAGACATGTGTTTTGTCTGAATATTTATATGCTGTATAACCTCTGCGTGGGAAAGGAACTACTATTTGTTGACTTTGTTTATAAATCTTTTGTAGGTAGTTAGAAAGATGAGTCTCAGGATAAATGACCTAGAATCAAGACTTGCCTGGGAAAGAGAGACCGCAACAGCCCTGTTGTCTGCGCAAGTGAAGTTACAGGTTAGATTGGGATAGGTTGTTCAATCTTCATGTTATACCAACGCTAAGTTATGTAAATATGATAGAAATGTATAGCAACAATCCAAAGTTATTAATACCGAATAGGATATCAAAAGTGCGTTTCTTGTACGCCGAAAGAATATTCATGAAGTGTTCATCTGAGAACGGACTCCAAAGAAGTAGTTGGACACAAATGCTAAAAACCACATAATCTCTTAAGATGTTGTATGTATATGCAGAAATGACACTTTTTGAATTGAACTGTACTAAATCATCGTTATGTCTCAGGTCAAATTGGATGCATCTCGTGTACGTGAAGATCGCGCACTCATGTGTAATCAGGAATTTGCGGAGCAGTTCGATAGAATGAATGAGGTGAACGAGAACAGGGAGGATCAATACGTAAAAGCACACTTCAGACTTGAGAAGTTGAATCAGGTTGAGGGGAAGGATTTTTTGATTAAGAAGGGATTAGAAGATTTATCCGAAGCAACAGAGCGTGCCAAGAATCTTCAACGTCAGGTTGATGCGTTGGGTGTAAAGGGTAAGCAGGCGAACATGGCTCAATACCGCATCTGGGCGCTGGAACGAACTGAGGATCTATGTAGATCTGATCTCAATAGATGCAGAACCGATCTGGAGCGAATGAGACAGAAATTCATTGGAAAAGATGACGAGGCTCCAGCTGAACATTTGCAAACAATCCTCCCCGCCAAGGATATGGAATTTCGAGAAATGTAGCGCAGGTGCGATGACTTAAACGAGAGAGTTGCTCGACTTAAAGCTGAAAGGGATCAAGCCATTGCTCGTACCAAGAAAGCTAAGGCTAGAGAGCGTTCCGGGGGAAGTAAAACTATGGTTAAGGCTCCTCTAGTTCAAGGGGATGTTGTTAGTCTCTTAGATCGCATTAGAGAGCTAGAGAGTGATGTATCTCAAATTCACGGGAATGTTCAGAAAGGAAATGCGAATTTGAGGGAATGCCGACATAAGCTAGATGCTACTCTTATCAGAGAGAATGTTTTAGAAGGGGAGATCAAAGCAAAGAAATTGCTAGTGAAGAGAAAGGATGAATTATTGAAGGATCTTCCTGCGAGAGAGGAGTTAAACGCTGACCTTGGGGAACTTTGTGCTCGGGTAGTAGAATTACAAGCCATGAACCTGGCTGAGTCAGCACAGTATATTGCCAAATTGAAAGAAGATGTCATTTATCATGATAGGGTTGATGCAGATATAATCACATGGAAAGATACTTGTGCTAGTTTAAAGGTACGTCACGAGAGGTTGAAGGCTAGATTTACAAAAGCGGTAGTACCTGATGTGGCTCAATCTGACTTGCTAAAGATTGTTGTTGCATATTTTGCAGAGGAAGTTAAAAGGCTTGAGTCAGAGCGAGATACCTTGCTCAAAACTCTGTCAGATAAGGGATGCACCTGTAAAGCTGAGATAGATCAAGGTAACTGTCTGGGCGCCATGAAGACCCAACTGGGCCCTCGAACTGCTGACTTAATAGAAAGAGGTAAGGTTGTTCTGGCTTGTAAACTGAAAGATAGACCTCTTGATGATGTGGGGGAAAGCATCACTGACACTCCATCAACAGAGAAGAATCTTCTCTAATATAATTTTGACCTGAAAATAAGTAAAATTGTTACAGATACATTGTTAAGATGAAAGCTAGTATGACCATTGCTCTATCTTGTGTCGGGTGGGATCCTTGATATAAAACAAATTTTTACATTTATTCTAATCACATAAATGTAGAGGGGTAGCTAGACCAAGTGTTATCCTTGATTTTGGCTTATAGAAATGTCGCAGACATATTGAAATAGAAGAAAGCTAGTATGACATTTGTTTTATCTTATGCCCGGTTGTGTCTTTGATGTGAGGCGAGTTTTTATACTTGTCACAATCTCAGAGCTGTAGAGATTCAGCTAAACCAAGTGGTATCCTCAATCCAGCCTACTAATATGGACCAAACATGTTGTAAAAGATGAAGACTAGTATTACATATATCTTATCTCTTGCTTGGCTCTTTGAAGTGGAACAAGTTTTTACACTTTCCACCCTCGCAGATATGTATAGATTCAGCTGAACCAAGTTGTATGCTCGATCCAGCCTACTGGTGTGGACCAAACAAGTTGTAAAGATAAAGACTAGTATTACCTATGTCTTATTTTTTGTTTGGCTCTTTGAAGTGGAACAAGTTTTCACACTTGCCACCCTCACAGATATTTAGTGGCAGAAGCCAACAAAGTTCCTTGATCAAACTTAGGGAATGTGGATTGTAAGCTAGTATTATCTATGCTTGAATATGTAGAATGTGAACGATTGTTTTGTGAAGAGATTAACTTTAAGTAAAAGAAAACTTTTATTGATAAGTTCAGAATTTACATTGGATGGAGATAGGAATCTCACTTTTGGAATTGATAACAAACAGTGAAGCATGAAAATGGAGTAATAAAATGACTAACGATAGAATCACTTCAGCCGTCTAGTGTTCCAAGGATTTGAAATGAGGACTCCCTCTTCTATCATAAGATTGTATGATCCCAGGCCTAAAAGACCTGTGATAATGAATGGACCCTCCCAATTATTGGCTAATTTTCCAGCGTGAGGCTCTTTGTGATGTTGAAGAATCTCTCGTAGGATGAGATCTTTGATTTGGAAGGTGCGGCTCCTAACTCGATTATTGTAAGATCTGACGAGCATATGATGGTATCGGCCTAGGTTAGCGATGACGCGTACCCAGGTTTCATCTATCATATTGAGGTTGCAAGCGAATTCGAACTCATTTTCCTCGTCAGTTAGCTCGTGATCCCGAACTGGATGATGGTATTCAGAAGGAATGACTACCTTAGTGCCATAAGCAAGGAGGAATAGGGTACACCCCGTGAACTTTTGGGGGGTAGCTTGATGCGCCCACAGGACGTAAGGTAGTTCACGGACCCCATTTCCTTTTTACTGTGAGTAAGCTATTTTTTGAGTCCATCCACGATGGCTTTGTTGGTGATTTCAGCTTGGCCGTTGCCTTGAGGATAGTATGGATTTGATGGTGAATGAATAATATTGTGGTGATCTAGGAAAGTGACGACCTTATCTCCCACGAACTGGGGATTGTTATCGATATGAATTAGGTGGGGGCACCCAAATCGAGTGATTAAGTTTTTCCAGATGAAAGAGATGACCTCTTCTTCTCTAGTTTGACATAGTAGAATTGCTTCTACCCATTTTGTAAAGTAATCGGTAGCTACGAGTAGGTGGCAGTGATTACCTGGAGAGTTAGGGTATTCACCGACTAGGTCTAGTACCCATCTTTTGAATGGCCTGAAAACCTTGCTTACATGGAGCTCGAGCGCAAGGGCCCGTATCATATGCGGGAATACTCTTCTGCTTGCTTGCGCATGCCAGGCCAGAATACTCCTTGAGTTATTGCTCAGTTTGCTAATGATCTAGCTGCGGTGTGGGAGCCACAAGTTCCTTCGTGTAGTTCGCAGAGAAGTTTGACTATTTTTATCTTTGAGAGGCACTTGAGGTAAGGCCCTGTAACGGATAGGCTGTAAAGCATACCGTTTTGAGTAGTGTAACGTTCCGAGTTGCTGATCAACTATTGTATTCCTTCGGATCTGCTGGAAGTGGTCTATTGCATTTGTTATCGATGCCGAGGTAATCCAAGAAAGGCTTTTGCCAATCGTCATTTCCCCCTTTATCGCCCCTAGTGTTGATCGTGCGTACAGTTATGCGATCAATGTTGGGGGTTGAAATGATTTCAATTTGGATATATCGAGCTTCTGTACCCAAGACCCCGGCTAGATATGCCAAGGAATCGGCGTGTCTATTTTTACCTCGAAGAAGATATTCGAGGGTTGTTTTCGCGAACTTACTTATCCTATCTGCGACGAGGGCTGCGTATTCGATCATCTTTCCATTCTTCTTGTACTGCTCGAAATAATGATGAACAATGAGCAATGAATCTGTATAATCTGAGAGCTCGAGGACATCGAGCTCAAGTGCGAGGTCGAGTCCGTGAATGAGAGCTTCATACTCGGTGACATTATTCGAGGCTTCAAAATCAAAGCGGATTGATTTCTCAATTCTGTCATTTGAAGGGGTAATCAAAATGATCCCAATTTCTGACCCTGCGGGTTCTGCTGATCCGTCGGTGAGAAGTCTTCATCCTGACGTAGTGATCCAGTCTACTCGTTCGTCGAATGGCTTGGGAGTTGAATTTTCTGGCATGCTTTCGGTAAGGTCTGGGTCGTGTTCCTTCCACTCGGGATCTTCCACTGGAAAATCGTCAACGGCCTGACCTTTCTCATAATAACATTGTTCAAATTTTATATCATGTTCCCCCAAACTGACTGACCATTACTGCACTCTTCGTGACTTCTCTTTTTTGGATAGGACATCCCGAAGTTGGTAGTTTGTCATCACTTTGACTGAATGTGCTTGGAAGTAGTGCTTGAGTTTCTGCAAAGTGTAAACATGGGTGAGAAGAAGTTTATCAATTTTAGAGTACCTTGTTATTGCTGGTGTAAGCGTTTCGCTGATGAAGAAGACTGGTTTCTCAATTTTCTTTTCCAGGTGAATGAGAACTAAGCTGAGAAATGTGTCCATGACTGCTTGGTAGATTATCATTTCCTCATTACCTATTGGGGTACTCATTATGGAAGACCTCCCCAAATAGATTTTAAGATCCTGAAAAGTTGTTTTACATTCTTGTATCCTTGTGACTTTTGTGGTTGGCTGGACCTTTCCAGGTTTGGTACATCCTCGGAGTAACAGGAATAGACAATGGCAGCGGTCTGAGGATTTGGAGACGAAACGGTTGATCGCGGCGATCTTGCCGGCGAGTTTTTGAACGTCTTTTATTATCTTTGGAGAAGGCATGTCGAGGAGAGCGCGGATTTGATCTGGATCGGCCTCAATCCCTTTTTTCCTGATGAGGTAGCCAAGGAGGTGGCCAGAATGTAGCCTGAAATGATATTTATCTGTGTTGAGACGCATTCTGTAAGATCGAAGGATGTTGAATATTGTGTTGAGATTTGAGAGGTGATTTTCTGACTGTATGCTTTTGCGCAAGAGATCATCGATGTAGACTTCAACGATCTTTCTCGGGTGTGCCTTGAGCATAGCAGTCATTAATCATTGGTATGTGGCCCCTAGGTTCTTGAGCCCGAAGGGCATGACTATGTAATAGTAAAGGCCACTCTCGGTGATGAATGTTGTCTTTTCTTGATCTTCTTCCAGGAGTGGAATTTGCCAATATCCTGAAGCAGCGTCTATCGAAGATAAGAGATCATGGCCTACAGTGGAATCGAGGATCTGATGAATGCTGGGAAGAGGGAAACTGTCCTTTGGAGTATGTATGTTCAGATCTGCGAAATCTATACAAACGCAAACTTTTCCGTTCTTCTTTAGGACAGTGATAATGCTGGATATCCAGTCCGGATTTTTGGCTTCTCGAATGAATCCCACTTTGATTAATTTCTCGATCTCGGCGTTAACTTCTTCTCAAAGACGTGGTAAGAGCCATCGATGTTTCAGCTTGACCGCTAGGGCGTTGACGTTGATGGTGAGCATGTGACAAGCCATAGCTGGATAGACTCCGGGCATTTCTTTGAAAGGCCAAGCAAAAACATCTCGATTGAGTTACAGGAACTGGATGAGAGCATCTTTCTCGTGTTGAACCAGCTTAGTTCTGATGAATGTACCTCTACTAGGGCCATCAATGTGACATATTCTATGGGCTCCTCTTTAGGCGATTGGTCATCGAGGTGATCAATTACCTTGACGAAGTATCTGTCTGAAATAGCTAGGATGGCAGAGGCAATATTTTCGCAAGCTTGAGAAAGTTTCTGACTACCTCTGATCTCATAAATATCGTTGTCATGCTTGAACGAGAGTGCTTGATGATAGGTAGAAGTGATTGCTTCCATGTTGTTTATCCAGCAGTGGGTTTGTTTCGTTGACCGCTTCTCCGAGGGTACTCAATATTTCCATTGGTGCATTTATGATCCCCCTGTTCCTCCTTAGGAATACTAGTTCATTTTGGAGGTGGGGACTTGGTGGAGAGGACAGACTTAGTAGACTTTTGTCGCTCAGACATCATCCTCTCTAAGTCGACGTAACCTTTAACCTTGGTGATCATCTCCTCCAACGTGGTAGGTTTGTTAAGGACTAGGTATTCCTTGGCTTTGCAATCAAGCCAGAAAGTATTGGTGAACGCGGTCACAGCTGTCTTTTGGTCGAGGTTATCAACCTTTCTTGCGAGCTCTAGGAATTTCTTTGAAAAATCCTCAAGCTTTTCTCCTTGTGACTACATAAGACCGATTAGAGAGTATAAGTTTCCTCTTTGCCTTTGTTGTGAGCATATGTTTTGATAAACTATTTTTATAGCTGATCAAATGTGAAGATAGATTCCTCAGGTAGAGAGTGGAACCATCGGAGTGGCTCTTCCTGTAAACTTATGGCGAACAGTCGGCAGAGAATGTGGCTGAGATTGGAATACAACCCCAATAAATCGTGGTATTGCTGGATATGCTCCTTCGGGTCCGTACCTTTGTGCTTGTGAATTTGGGGAGTATGGAAACCTTTTATTTTTCCATATCGAATAGTTCTTTAGCAATCGAACTTTCTCATAACGTCGTAGTGTCGCCGGTAGTACCCAGAACTTGTACCTCGATCAGCTCCTTAATTCCTTGATCCATATGTTCTTTTGTGACGTAATGACGCGTTGGTTGAACAGTTAGATGTGCTGGCAGGGGATGATGAATCCTTGTACTTTCACTCAGACGGTCTCATACTGGAATCTGATAGAGAGGTCGCTGGTCTTCCTCTTGACGAATGGGAATCTAGTAACCCTGATCAATTTCTGATTAGACTTTTCTGCCCAAATGGATGGAGGGTTACGGTTCGTGTGGTATATTTTTGGAGATTTCTTTACTGGCGACCACCCAATGTCTCAACCTTTCCCTTGCCGAAATGTGGAAGGTTTCTGGAAGTTGATCGCGACCTCTGGCATAAGGGGTTAGCTGAGAATTTTACGGAGACTCGAGTGTAGTCTGCATTATCATCATCTAATCTTCGTGTCATTTGAGTGCTGTCAAACGAGCTTGTCATTCTGCTTCGAGCTCTTTCTCTCGGAGCTCACAATCTCTTGTCAATTGAAGTTCGAGCTCGGCGCGTTTCTTTGCCTCTGCGTAGAGATTCGCCCATAACTCGGTGAGTTGTCCTGGATCCACAAAAATTTTGAGTTGAGTTCCTGCGGCCTGTCGTCTGGAGAAAACCATAGTCGAAAATTGTAATGAAAGACTACCTTAGGGTATCGTGGAAATGTAATCTTTCCCACAGACGGCGCCAAATATAATGGCCAAATTTTGTAGCCCGATTTGATTAGGAATTAGCTATCACACCAATGATCCAGTAACAATACGCTAATACAAAGCAAGAAATTGAAATAAGTGTTTTTAGCGTGGAAAACCTCTGAATAGGTAAAAAATCACGACCTTGTATAGAGGATTTTTGTAAAAATATTTTTATTACTTGGAGTGGATATCTTTATTACAAGTGATCTCTTAAATATAAAAATGCTTTTGATATCGTAAATATGAAGTTTTGAATAATTCTTTTGGTTTCTGTCTCTTCTGGAACTTCTCATTTTTATAGGCTTTCCCCACAGCTCTTCATCATGTTGGAGCACGTCTTCCAAATAATGTGGTTAGTGGCGGTTGACTGAATAACTGACGAGTTTATAGAAGATAGGTGTCTTGGACTGAATAACATTTTCTGAGCTTAGCTCGATGTCATTTCTTTTGTAGTTCCTGGGGTTGGTTAAAATGTTTGACTGGAGTGTTGTGTGTTTTAATTGCATGAGCCTGAGATGGAAGTAAATTAAACTGAGTGAACTCGATTATGAGTGAGGTCGAGGAATAAGTCCCTACAATTAGTACAAATAGAATATGGGAAGTCCGGGGATGAATATGTATACTACATACTAGTTGCCGAATAAATCTAATGAGCCGGAGATAAGGACACAAGCATTATTCTTTCCCTGCAACATAACGAGATATAGCAATTAATCGTCGTTGACTAAACTTTAACTAATCATTGTATCTTTAATAGTAGCTTATCTTGGAAAATTTAATTCATCTTTCTTTTGAATGAGCCTTATCAAATTCAGGATGTTTTTCATAATCGGCATGCAAGAGCAAGTTGATGTATTACCTATTGTCCATTTACACTTATTTGGAAAATATGGGAAGTGATTAACAATAAGAACTCTATGGTGCAAGTATTGCTTATACTTATATAAGAAGACTACTTTTCTCTCTAGTTTTCTATACGATGTCTATTATTATTTTCATGTATTACTTTCTACCTTGAGAACTAAGAACATATAAGAACACTAAAGCCAACTTAAAACTTATTCTACAAATATCTAGTTCTTTTAGTCATCTCCATGTTCAACATGAATACTATGAGTGTCTTCAGTAATAAATAAAAATGTATGGTAAGCATAAAAGTACATCATGATTTATTTACTGATGCAGATGCCTCAATTACCAAAAATTGTGCAGTTGAAAATTTAGCCTTTTGACACACGTATTTTGGATCCTTTCATATTCTTTCAAAAATGCTAAATAAATACTGAAGCTTGAAATATTTAGTAAAATCCTTGCATCACAAAAGTTACAGGAACGAACACATTTTGCGATAAAGAAGCTCAAGTACTGTATATGACAATCAAGGACAGAAAAAGAAGATCCAAAATCAAATTACTTGAACAACTGAAACTAAAGAGATTGCAGAACCTGTGAGTGATGGAGGACTTGACAACTTGCTCTTTGGATTAGAAGAATATGCTGAAGGAGATGCCGATAGAACTTCCAAAACCTACAGCAAAAAGCATAACGAAAGCACCGTGCAGAGGAACATGAACAAATATTTAAAGTCGAATTACTCTGTTGCATCAAGTCAAGCAAAGTTGAAATTCATAAAGACACCTTACCAAACTATTGGCGGCATTTAGTCTATGACCAATCCCTTTAAACAGTACGGGAGCCCATTTCACAACATATATAAGTTAATTACTAATAATGATACTTATGCTTGAAGTGAATTAAATTAATCCATTAAAAACGCGCAAGATATGGATTTTTGCATAAATTATAATTTTCACCAAAAAGAGAGATTTAAAGTTCATTGAGCTACAGAGAGTGCCTATGTTGCTCAAAATATTAAGGTCTGGCGCTAAAAGGTTGCCAACCTGATACAACCCCCTTTACTAAAAATTAGGACTGATAACGCAAGCTTATGCTGACATAGCGGGGGGATCTGAAATTAGAAGCCCGAGAAGATACAGAATATCTTCGCTAGAAGTGAAAATAAGGAAAACATGACTGAGATAGTTTCTGGTCCATATAACAATAACTTATTATGGAGCCAAATAGATAAGTGGTGTCATAGTGCAATTTGGAGGCTCTAAAAGGTTGAGGATGAATACTGAAGATGACACGTTAAAGGTAACAATGCATATGAAGATAAACAACTTCATACAAGATACGTCTTAAAAAATAAGTCAATTATCAAGACAGTACTGGCATCACAACAAAAATCTTGGGATAAAGGACTTTAGAAACTGACCTAGTGTTTCAAGTTCCAACCATAAGATAATAGTCTGGCAACACTACATATCTCGATACATAAGCACTAACAACATTATATAGTTAGAATATTATATCTCATACCAATTTTTACATAAAACGATAGTTGCATGATACCATTTATCAACAAATTCAATTGCAAGACCAGTGCCAAAAACAGTGATATCATATTAAATAAAACTTGCCTTGATCATATAGCTTCCCAAAATCTGATCATACTGAATGAAATAATCATTTGCAATCAAAGTGTCATCGCCATCACTTTCTGATACTGCTTAACTGGTATGATCAATGACTATCGCAGCAGAATCCTAGTAAACAACAAAAGAAAATGAAAAAAAATATACATTACCATTAACAAAATAAACACAACAATAACAAGCTCTCTTCAAATGTCCCAAATTTTAAACCAAAAACTCACCTCATCAAAGTCCACTCCGCATTCAGTCGCAATCCCTCGAATCAAATCGAAGTAGAAGTATCTACCGTAATACTCAAATCGTGACCAGAATTAACAAAGTCTAACACAGCAGCAACATCTAATGATCCTCCAAACTCTGTAACATTCATAACTTCCAAATCAACTAACACAAAGATCCAAATCTAAATACAAAGCTCTAATTACAACACTTACATTTGATTGATGGAGAAAACAAGATCAATGCATCGTAGAAATACTGTCCGCATCTCCGAAGATTGATCTTAGGATCACTAGCAAGCTTGAAATCGAGCACGAATCCTCGAGATTGAAGTGAGTTGAAGAAGATCGAATGTGACGATTTGAGTGCGAGATCGTCGAATAAAACAAGGATTCTTCGATCAGTAGGGTTTTTGGGGGAGAATGAAGTGCTAAAAAATGAAATTAGAGAGATAATAGTGAGGAAGATGGAGATCTTCGCCATGATTTTTAGGGTTTAGTATGTGAGGTTGGAGTTCCAGGTTTCGTTTCCACAACTTGTTTAACTCAAAATACCAGAGATCTGGGAGATTTAGTATTACACCATGGGAAAATAAGGGAGAGATGAGGGAAAGAAGAGAAATGTATACTATCTAGTTTTAACATTCCATAAGCAGTGGGTTTTGCGTTTCTTTCCTGCTGAAATATTTTTTTCAGCAGTAGGTTTTGTGTTTCTTTCACTACTGAATTTTTTTTCAGAAAACCAAATTCAGCAGAAAAATTTCAGCAAGGAATACATGCTTAAAAAAAATCAGCACTTGAAGAACATTTTATTGCCTCAATTGACCTTGTCTTCAATGCCTCACTCCATCAAGCAAGTGCTTTCTCTCCCGAGTTCAAATTCCTCGCTCTCGCATATACGAATTGGATCAAGGCGTTAGGTTCCACATCCCCTCTTCTCTCTAACGATACCTCTATCTAGCAGGCTGGTAACTTTCTCTCCCTCTCTCTTGAATGGTGGAATTGGGTTGTTTTGATTTGGGGTTGATGATGTGCAAATGGGGTTTTCTTCTTTGAATTTTATGTACCATAATTTGTGTAGTTTAGCCCTTTAACATTTGGGGTTGATGATGCGCAAGTGGGGTGTTGTTTTGATTGTCATTTGTGTAGATTTGATGAATTACTGAATCTTGTCTCAATTTGAATGATGATGTTCCTTTCTTGAGAATTTTGTTGATCCTTTCAATCCAAATATGGTAGATAAAGGCATTTAGAATAAGCTTTTTAGAAATGCAGTCCAGATTTGTACCTTTAAACTGAAACTTTGCCCACTGTACCCTCTTCTTCCCAGTTCCCAGGATTTATTCTGTACCCCATTTTGTTGTTCAGTTGTTGCCATATGTTCTTTGAAAATTCACAATCACCAAAGATATGGTTCTCATTCTCATTTGCTCTCCAACATAACACACAGCAAGACTGCTCAACAATGCCCCCATTGAACCATGTTATCTTGAGTTTAAGCGTATTGTTTATAACCAGCCACCCAATAAAATTATGCTTTGGTATGTTCCCAGTGTACCATATAATATGAGCCCAATCAACCCTTTCTTTGGTATGTCTCAAGTGGTTATAAGTTTCCTTCATTGTGTACTTCCCTTTGTCAGCAATGATCTATACCACTTTATCCTAGGTATTCTGACCAGGCTTTATGGTTCCAAGGATTAATACTTCTATATTAAGCCTTACCTGTAGCATCAACAACAATGAGCCCCTGTAAAACAACAGAAAAGTCATTTGGTATAAGAACAATAAATCCCTAAGTTGTAAGGAGGCTAGCGAGATGGTCAGCCACTTTGTTAGCTTCCCTATACACATGGCAAATATGTAAGAAATCAAGTTGCCTTATAGAGTTAATTAAGAATAGATCTAAGGACAGCTCTTGCCTCCAGTTGGGCTACATTGGAGTGTTATAAAGCTTATAGCAGTTGTAGGGTCAGCTCTCAATATAGTTATCTTGTACCCATCTTCAATGACTCCTTTCAGCCCATGGTCAATAGCATGTAAATATAGCGTAGTGATAAACTGCTTTTTAAGACATCCAACCCAGGCTTTAATGCCATAAACATTATAATCTCTCAAAAACAACGCCCATTCCTCCTTGTTCCTAAGTGTTCCATCAGTATTTAAATGGCCTATCCCACTTGCAAGCTATGGTTTTGGGAGTGGTTCACTCAGCCTGTATGTTCCAACAATTCATGAACTGCCTGTTAGCACTATTATCATTAACCTTGTGAATTCTACTTGACAACTTCTCTCTAACCATGTTAAGAATTTTATGCAGCACAATCCTTGGTTTAGTAGCCATCCAATTAAAAAGCCTCTCATTTCTTTCCCTCCATATGTGATAAATGAAAGAATTGAAGGAGAGTCTCTTAGCTTGTCACACAACAGATTTTCCACCTTCTACTCTTCTTATGTAAGCTTTCCTTAAAATTGTCATCACCATTTATTACAACTAGCTGTATATCTCTAATGTCATATGACACCATATTCAAACTTCAACATTGTATTAATGACATCAAATGCTAGTTAGTTACACTTACACTTAATGCCACATTACTACATCTCTTTATAAAAAAAAAACCAACCTATTTTTGTTTCCATGTTTTTTTTTTTTGCGTCAAAAGTATGCAAAGACAGACCTCTATTTTTGTGCAAGGAGGGGGTCTTTTGGCAGGCATGGTTGTTAGCATTTTGTGCATCTGTTATTTCTGCATTTTGTGCATTTGTTCTGAGGAATCTTTTGGAATACAAGAATATGGGGAAACTTTTGTGCATTTCAGAAAACCACCCATCTTTTGCTACCATAAACAAAGGTGGCCACAAAGTTAATACTTGAGATGTGGTCATCTGTTAGATACTGCCTCCATGTTGGTGATTTTTTTCCAACCCTTGCACACTCTATTAGCTACTGCCTCCATGTTGATGTCTTGAATTATGTGTGACGTGATATGCTGCTCTTATTATGTTGCAGTCTGCACCTTAACCAATGCAATCCGCTTCTCAGTCAGAAAGTAGTTGCCGCAATGGGAGGAACAAGCAAAAAGTTGAAGACACTATGGAAAAGTTAGATTAGTTGATTGAGGTTATAAAGACGCAGGGTGAGCGAGAAGAATTGGCAAAACAAGATACGCGTGGAAAGAAACTTTCGGAAGTGCTGGTTATTTTTTAAGAAAATGGAGCTTTTGGAGTATCTAACGAATGTTGAAATGACTAAAGCATGTTTAAAGTTTACTGAACATCTGGAATATGCCGATATGTTTGAAGGCTTGGCTATACTGGATTTAATGCTTATGATCTATATAAACCATTTTGTGCAATGATGCCTTTTGTTTGTCCATTTTGTCCATTCCTTTTTGTCCATTTTGTGCAATAATGTCTTTGTATGTCCATTTTGTATATCTATTTTTTCCATTTTGTGCAATGATGCCTTTTGTATGTCCATTTTGTCCTTTTGTTCAAACAGAGAGGGACAAGCAGAAGTTTATTCGAATAGACTTTGAGTCTATTCGAATATGTGAATGTTTTGTTTGAATAGACTTTTGTTTATTCGAATATGCTTCAAGTTGTGTTCTTTTATAACAGGGGTATTTAAGACATTTACCAGTTTTCAGCACTTCTTAGAAAAGAAACATCATAACTTATTCAGCAATTCAGCATTCAGCATTCAGCACTTTAAAACATTCAGTATTCAGCACTTGAATTTCTTTTTCAGCATTCAGCACTTGAAAAACAAACGCCACCTAAGAAAATATGAGTTACGATGGCATTCGCATATAAAATGCTATTAATGTTCACTTATTATAGTATTTCACAATTATGCTATAGAAAAAATGCTATCAAATGTAACTTTTCTTGAAGTAACGCGACTAGCAGTTCTATAATTTGCGCTCGCGCAGACATCAATTCAGCAACTTGTTGACTAGCTTGTTCCGAGCTACTTCCAACTTCAACACCCTTTTTTCTTATCTCTTCTTCTAAACTCTCTATCTTTCTTAAACTGACAGCCAGTATCGACTCTTTCTTTTGAAGAGTATCAGTTAGGAGGGTTACTATAATTCATTTTTCCGACATCTCCGCCCTTAATTTTTCTTCTGCTTCAGTAGCACTTTTTTGGGCACCCTGACCCAATCTTAGCTCAACATTCATTTTTTCATTCTTGGTAGATAACGCGTCGCACTGACTTTGTATAGCAGTCAGTTCCACCAATCATAGCAGATTACATTTATAATAGTTCTTCATAATAATAGAGCACATATAACAGTTGACAAGATTACATCAAGAACGTGGTATCTGAATAAGTTAGATACATCATTCTGTTCTCACAAAAAATAGATTACATTTATCATCAAACAGCATGAAGAACTGGTCAAAGAAAAATAAGAGTACTCTATTTGCGACTCTTTCGGACATGAGACGACTGCACCTTGCCTCTCACTATCTTCCAATTCGATGCCTACACATCTACCAGCGTGGCAAAGGTCACAACCTCCTGCAGACATTGTTTATACCGCATTTTGGGTATCAGACTCTTGACCTCCTCCTCCTCCTCTTCTGACGACTCCTCCCACGACCTAGGAATGGGTTGCTCACCAACAATTTCTCCTTCACCCCGGATAAACCACAGATTTTTTACCTTGGATTTATCTTCTTCAAAATCCTTCCCACATTCCTTTACGAACTTCCTAAATACATTATCTACCCTAGACAATTCTCTCCCCTAAAACTCAATAACACTGTCTATGTGACGCTCATGCTTTGTTCGAGCATCGACTTTTACTTGCGATGAATATAGGTGCTCCTTCAATATCATTTACGCTTTGTGCAACTGCTGGCGCATGATTTTCTGTAATACACCTAATGCACTCACATCCGTTTCAACCTTCATTCGAATAACCACTTCTTTCGACAGCCGTATTGCTAAAGATAGTTTTTGCTCCACGTGCTGCAATAGCTCATCCTGTAACCCCTTTAATTCACCCTCTAATTGCTTTTAGACCTTTATTTGTTCTTTTCTTATCCTAAAAAATATAATTCTCATGGCCCTCCGATCATACATAAAGCAAAAAACATCAGATAAAGATTCTGCATCACCCCATACAACAGACACACCATCTCGAGCAGAACATTTTTTTGTCTCTAAACTATGACGATTGCGTGCTTCTTGAGCTAAAAACATAACTTGAGCTGGGTCCAAAACTACACCTCTCTCCCTCAAAAGCTCTATATAAGCTTCTTTTAACCCTCATTCACTATCTAGTTCAACCTCAAAATACAAGGTCAGAGCTACTAGCATACTCTGACATCTTGCCTGATCACTGTGGTCATTAAAACAAGTTAATTCTTTTAGCTTTCGAGCTAATATCCCCCTTTCCTCTTCCTTTCTTATCACCTCGTCTCTCTCTACATTTATCTTAGCATATTTACATTGCAGATCATATAACTCTTTAAAAGTTTTCTCTAAATTCAACTTAAATTGCCTTCTCTCATATTAAGTTTTGTTAAGTACCTATTAAATATGAGCCACGGAGTCCCTCGCTCTACTCAACGACTTTTCTAATTCAGAGTTTGTTTTTCTCAAATGCTCTATCTCCTATACAGATTACAGATATCTTGTTTCAATACACACATTCGCGAAAAACATATTTCAAAACATTACGCAAAATGAAAACAGTGTACGATTATAAAGAGTACTATCACATCCAAATCAAGAAAGTTGAAAAATAGAAGACATGATACAACAGAACGTTTAAAGATGTTTGCTAATATTTACCTCAGAAGGAGATTTCAGCATCTTCCCTAGAAAGGGAACTGTTTTAGCACTTTCTACTGGAGGGTCCACTATTTTCTTAATAGTATGGACTGGCTCAGTACTACTTGGTGGAAGGTCTGACGCTTTCTCAGATAAACCAGCAGCATCACCAGCCATCTCTTCCTCCTTGACCTCAGTAGGGAACTTTATCTCTTTATATCTACTACTCTTAGTCAGCTCAACATCATCAACACTCAATCCAAAAAAATAGTACGATTGGATAAAGTTGTCTCTTTCCACTAAGACTGCTGCAACCGTATCAGTCATGAGCTTGTCATTTTTTGACAGATCACTTAACTTTTCTACAGATGCGGTAAAATCTGCAGCCCTCCTCTCTCTCTCTCTCTCTCTCTCTCCAACAGAAGGTCAGCCTTGAGCTCTTTCTGTAGTAGCCTACTTGCAGTCTTCTACCCCAGTCGAACACTCAAAGGCTACATCGAGGCCTACATGCATATCTCGAAGCCCATTCAATCCTTAAGCAAGCTTTCCAAGAATACACGAAGATGATGCTTTAAAGATGAAGCCTCGACTCTGAACAAGCCTCGAAGACAAACTCCACATCAGCTCTAGAAATACTTTGACCATAGTTGTACGTGGTCAAAGGCAGACATGTTAGACAGCCAACTCCCCAGACAAGAACGGCGCCGTTGCTGATCATGACATCTACAGTGACAGAACCAACAGTGTCAAAGCACAGTACCAGACCCGACATTTCTGGCATCAACACCAACCCGGGATACCCGCCTGATACCCAGATGGTACTCTTGTAATGTGACCTACCTTGCTAACTCAGCCCTTCCTATATTCTATAAATATAAGGGAGGGGGAACCAAGGAGGGGTTATAAAATCTATCCCCTGAACCCTTGCAGTTACCTTCGACCTACCTGTAAAATACACAGTACTTGAACCTTCGACTACTCGACAGTAATATATAATCTCTTAAAAATCCTCATCAGAGGTCGTGGAGAGACCCATTCTAGGCCTCCACGCAAGTATATTGTCAATAGGTTATTCGTACTATAGGTTATATGCTTGAATCTTTTTATATTAAACAAACCCGTGGTGTAAGAGCCAACTTCCCCTCCACACGAAGCTAGTCCCCTGCATTTGGCGCTGTCTATGCTTGCCCGCCCTACTAATCTCCCTTGCTCATTTTATCCTTTTCCAACTCTTACAGATCATTCCCAATGGCACCAACCCTTTATTCTACCAACGGAATGACTGCTCAGATAGCCCGTCTTACTCTGCAATTCGCTCAGGCTGAGGAGCGACACCAAACAAAAATGGAACACGGGCGCGAAGAACATCGGCATGAGTTTGAAGTTGAACGGCATAGTCGTTTGGATGATGCCGACAGACAAAACTGTGTAACCGACGATCTACGCAATACCGTTCAAGAGCTGCAACGACTACGGACTTTAGATATTCCTCTACCGTCTCGAGCACCAGCCCCGTCGCGCGGGTCTGCCAGCGCTCGACTAGGGCCTCTGCCATATCTAGAAGTACCGCGGGTCCATATCAGTGCCGAGGGTGCTCCTCCTACTGTTCCCCCCACTGGCTCCATCCATCTTGGCATTCACCCCATGGAAGATTCTTCTGACTCCACCCTTCGATCCTCCAGACATCCCAGACGTCGCCCTGCCCGAGAGTATCTCGGGGAACGCAGCGCCGAACACATACCAAACCCTCGGCCTCATCATCCTCGAACTCCTCGATCCCCCCTTCATCCTGCCTACTTTGTACAGTAAGACTATGACTACAAAATCTAACTTATCATCCGCGTCAGCGCGAGCCCAACTCCAAACTCATGGAGTCTGTTGAATAACCCCATCTGTCCCAAGCTCCTCGCTATCGAGGTGCCTCCTTATTTTCGAGCCCCAAAAATAAGTAAATACTGCAACACTGACCCTCAATCCCATATTCTCGAATTCTAAAATGCTTTAAGCCTGTACTCCACAGCTGACCACCTGATGTGTCAACTTTTTCCTACCAATCTCACAGATAGCCCCCTTTGATGGTACCATAACCTTACCAGTGGCTCTATTCAAAGCTTCGAGCAACTATCCCATCTTTTCATTGCCTAATTTGCCTTCAACAAAGACCAAGAAGTCAGAGTCGATGCCCTTTTCAATTTTTGAAAATCCCCCAGTAAAACCCTTGAGGCCTTCACTACGAGGTTCCTCGATGAGTCGCGCAAAGTCAAAAACCTCGACTGCGAGACCGTCGTACTCGCGTATTCGAACGCTTTGTCGGATAACAGCTGTGTCAAAGAATACTTGGTCCTCCACAAACCTCAAACCCTCGAGGAGATGGTCTTAAAGGTCAATGGCCATATGACCTTGAACGCCTCCGAGAATCACATAAACAGGGGTAGCCTTCGACCACCAACCAAAATAAGCCTCGAAAAGGCCTGCCCTCTGCTCCTACACCTCTGATCTCTCCCATCTCACCGGAGACTGAGAGCCGCAAATGCCCTCACTCTGATAACACCGTAGAAGGTCACAAAAAATGGCCAAAGCTAGTCCTACATAGACCCACTGCCCCCATCAACACCCTTCTACCATAGATCTAGGCAGACCCCATATGGCGTATCCCTTTCCCCATCGAAGTCAAACCAGGCAAACCTTACTGCGCCAGCCACAATTGTAACTGTCACCACACCAATAAATGCTTCGCCTTGCAGCGCTCTCTCAAAATAATACTCAAGGCCGGACGTCTACATCAGTATGTTGCCGACCTTTCCAGCTACCTCGGCGGGTCATACCTTAAAACTCAACCCGCCCCTTCGGCCAACCCTACCAAGGTCTACATCTACCAACTTCATTTCATTGAAGTAAATAATATCGATAATGACCATTCCAAGAGCAAGCACAAGCATATCGAAGAATGTTGTAAACTCACTTACCAGGAGAAGCTGCCCGCCCTCTTGCCAGAATCAAGCCTTTATCATCGACCCGAAGGTATCTCTTTCATTGACTGCGATACATCACATGTCCGTTTCCTCCACTCCAACCCTTTAGTCATCATGATTAAGGTCAAACACCTCGTCCTCCACACCATGCTTATCGATACAGGAAGTACAGTCGATGTACTTTTCCTCCAAACCGTACAAGCCATGAAGAAAACATACCTCATCACTACGGTTAATATCAAACTGAAGGGCCTTAATGGGGCTACCGAAGTTGCCGTTGGACGAATCAGCCACCCAGTTACCACCGGCCTAGTCACACTTCAAACCAGCTTTCTTTTCATCGATAAGAAGTTTGAATACATTGGTATCCTCCGGCGCAACTGGCTTCATACTATGAGCTCCATACCTTCGACCTATCATCAGACCCTCCATTTCACTGCCCCCTATAGCACATGAAATTTAAAAGGCTCTCAAGGTCACGCCTGCTCATGTGAGCATCCGGAGATCAATCAGACCTGGAAACTCGTCAGACTCTCATTACAATCACTGTCTCCTTCTATCTCCACACCTTCGACACCCACCATCTCACCCATCGAACCCACTTTCTATATTGAACTCGACGGTCCTGGTCGAGGTACGCTCATTACAATTTTTCTAGGCGAGGCAGAGCACCTCGAACTTATAGATTTCCTTCGAGCAAATAAAGACATCTTCGCATGGACATTTAAGGAGATGCCCGACGTCGACCCCAATTTTGCATGTCATCGCCTCAACCTTATCCCCTATTCCACAGTAGTAAAACATAAGAAGCGTACCTTGGCACCACGACTTCGAGAAGCAGTAAATCTTGATGTAGACAAACTCATAGCCGTGGGTTTCATCAAAGAAATCAAGTATGTTGACTGGATATCTAACATTGTTGAAGTTCGCAAAAAGAACATCAAGATCAAAATTAGCATCGACTTCACCGACCTTAACAAATACACACCGAAGGACCGCTTCCCCCTCCTGATCATTTTAGTACTCCTCGATGCTACTGCTAGACACGAGCGCCTATCAATGAGGGATACAACTTTGGGTTAAAATCAGGTACCCCTCCTCCCTGAGGATCAACTTAAAATTTCTTTCATCACTGAACAAGGCCTTTAATGTTTTAATGTCACGCCTTTTGGCCTTAAAAATGCCAGTGTCACCTACCAACGCCTTGTTACAACTATGTTTAAGCCCTTGTTTAGCAAGTCGGTCGAAGTTTATATCGACGAGATGTTATGCAATAGCCTCCAAAAACCGACCCACAACCCAGACTTAGCCGAAGTCTTTTTGATACTTCGAACATATAACATGAAACTTAACCCAGACAAATGCCAATTTAGTACTTCGTCTGGTAAATTTTTAGGCCATCTTATTAGCAAACGAGGTATCGAGAATGGCACTACCCATATCTGAGCCCTCATCGACATGCCTTCGCCCTGAACCAACAAAGATGTCCAAAATGTGGCTGGTAAAATAGCGGCCCTTAACCGTTTTATTTCCAAATCCTCATACCGTTGTGCTTGGCTCTTTTCTCTCTTACGAGACGAAGGCGTCCACAAAGCTAAAAAGAAAAACAACCCTGAGATTAATTAGATACCCGACTGTGAATAGGCCTTCCTCAAACTCAAAACATACCTTGGTCGACCACCCATCATCAGCACCCCTGTCGATGGCAAAATATTCTCCTTATACCTCGCGGTCACCGATACTTCTATCAGTTCAGTCCTCATTCGACTAGAATCAAACATCGAGAAACCAATATATTTTATCAGCAAAACCCTGACAACTATAAAAAATTGATACACGAAACTTGAGTGTTTACTACTCACCCTCGTTTACACTTCCCGTAAACTCAAACAATATTTTCAAGCTCACCTCATCCTTGTTATAACAAGTTATCCCCTTTGAGAAGTATTAAGCAAAAAAGAGAAATTTAGACCAGTACAACAGTGGTCTGTTTATCTTGGCAAACATTTGAGAAGCAGATATCCCAGAAAGGCTAAGCAGTCTCCGATTTCCTCGCTGACTTCCCGGTCGAAGATATTGACTGAGAGGAACACAAAGACGACCTACCAGAGAACCATCCCGAACCTACAGACCCATCAAACCCTAGCACAGGCTGGCGACTTTCACAAATGAATCCGCTAGACCTAATGGTTCAGGGATCGGTATCGTCCTGGTTACACCCACCAATGACCGAATCGAAAAGGCATTCAAGTTAAACTTTAAATAATCCAACAACGAGGCTGAGTATGAAGCTTTGATCCATGGCCTCGACCTCGCACTCAATCTCGGCATCCAAAACTTACAGTTTTCACAGATTCCCAACTCATTCAAAGACAGTACTTCAGTGAGAATCAAGCCAACGGTCGCATGGCTGAATATTCTGCCCTCGTCCGCTAGCGCATGGACCGTTTTCCTAAAAAAATCTATTACTCACTTCCCTCGAGGTGAAAATATACACATCGATGCCCTCGCCTACATAGCAGCTATATTAGGCCAATCTGAATCCTGAACTCTCCATATCGAAGTACTCGAACGCCAAAGTATCGACCAGATGGAAGTCAATGCCATCAATACTAGGGGCGAGAGTCTCTATCCAGACGACTGGCACACACCATTCCTCGATTACTTACAATGCTACCCTCTTGGATGATCCCAAAGCCAAACAGTCATTATTAGAGAACTGTCGCAGATATACCATCCTCAAACGCGAGTTACATCACAAATCCCCAAATGGCATCCTCCTTCGATGCATCTCTCAAAATGAAGCCTCTTCAATCCTTGTCAAGCTCCATGAAGGTACCTGCGGTGCTCATACCGCTGGTCAATCTATGGCCCTTCGAGCTGTCTCCCAAGGTTTCTTTTCGCCAATATGGAAAAACAAGCCAAAAAGTACGCCAAACATTATGAAAAATGTCAGCGCCATGCCCATGAAATCCATAGCCCCTCCTAAGACCTCCATTTCAGCCAAGTCTCTTGGCCATTCAAATGCGGGGCCATCGATCTCACTGGTCCTTTTCCCAAAGCTTCGGGTAGCCAAGAGAATATCCTTATTACAACATATTATTTTATAAAATGGGTCGAAGTCGTACCTTTGAGTCGAATCAGAGAAGAAGAATTCATCAAATTCATATGGGAGAACATCATTACACGCTTAGGATGCACTCATATGATTCGATGCGACAATGGTCCACAGTTTGTTGGGAACAAAGTCATAAATCTCCTCAAAAAGTATAGCATCATCCTTTCCCCCTCAACACCTTGCTACCCCCAAAGGAATGGTAAGGTCGAGGCAATCAACAAAACCATAGTCGACGGTCTCAAGAAACGTGTTAATGCAAAGAAAGGACGATGGGTTCAGGAGTTACAGCATGTTTTATGGGACTATCAAACAATGCCAAGAAAAACTACAGGTTGTACTCCTTTCCTTCTAGCCTATGATACTGAAGCAGTGCTCCTTACTTAATTTGAAGTGCCCGCACGAGATCCTAACCTTCCAGATGAAGACAATGAGTTTGAACTCGGATACAGCATGTTATGAATCGACGAAACCAGGGACCGAGCCATCACCAACCTCGGCTGATACAATCTATCACTGCAGAAGTCATATAACAAGCGAGTTCGACCTCGAAGTTTCAACATCGGAGATCTTGTACTTCGACGTCTCACACAGTCTTCGAAGCCTCGAAATGCCGGTAAGCTAGCCAAATCCTAGGAATGACCTTATGTCATGTAGGACAAAACTAACAAGGGTTCATACTACCTGATGATAGAAGACAAAGAACCTCTATCAAACCCATGGAATACAATGTAACTAGTCTCATACAAAAAGCTTCAACCTCCACCCTGTTCACCTGATGTAAACACAGAATAATCAATAAACAGTTCTTTCCCTCTGAACTTTATCTCCTGTTTTCCAGTGAATTTCTTGGTTAAGCCTAAGTATCACGTCAACCCTTCGACCCGACTAATACTTGGGGGCGACCTTGAAAATTTTCAAGCTTCCAACATTTGAGCAAACTCGAGGGGCACGAATGGTTGAGAGACCGGACCCTCGAGAATACATTGGGGGCGACCACGTCTTACTTCACTGTAGCTCAGGCCTTCAAAGTCCAGTTAATTTCTTGGTTTAGCTTAAGTATCATGTCAACCCTTCGACCCGACTGATACTTATGATACTTAGGGGTAACCTTGAAAATTTTCAAGCTTCCAACATTCGAGCAAACTCGAGGGGCACGAATGGTCGAGAGACCGAACCTTCGAGCATGCGTTGGGGGCGGCCACATCTTACTTTGTTGTGGCTCAGGCCTTCGAAGTCCAATAAATTTCTTGATTCCACCCCACTGTCACATCTACCTCTCGATCGACACTCGGGAAACCATCTCGAAGTTCTTCATGGTTCGATAATTCTACAAGCATGCTACACTTGCAACCTATGAAGATACAAGGATACAAGAATATCAACACTCCTACTACATACAAGACGCTTCAGTACATCATATATCAGAGAATTAATTTTAACACAGATCAATTCAAAACATGCTCAGAGCATACATTAAGAATCTAGCACCACAATTCAGTACAAATCAAGCTAACAAAAACCAGTTTCAGTACAGTTTACATCAGCATTCCACAGAATGCACAAGTTCAATGATCAAGTACAAGGCAAGCTCAACATTGTTCACATCTTACAACCAAACAGAAAAGTCAAAAAAAAATACTACCTCATATCGGAGTGGCTACACCATCTTCCCTTACATGCTCCTCGCCAGTACGTCTAGAACCCCCAGTCGAAGGGTTTGACACAGCAACATCCACGACCACATCAGTCGCACTCCCAGTAGGAGTTTCTTCAATCAATGGAGTTTCCAAGACATCCCCTGAGCCTACAGTAGCAACATCTCCTTCTACCCCATCAGCTTGGGCAGCATCATCAGCAACAGGATCTTGGGTAGTGGGGAAACATTTTAAAGTTTTAGGATCATACCCCAAATCCTCTATGAACACCTTCAGGCTGAAATTATCTGCACATTCATCATCAAACTGCCCTTGGAAGGTTTTCTTCTATTCTACAATAACCCTATCCTTCTCAGCCACTTTCGCCTCCAACACCTGCGTATGATTGTAACGCTGAGCTTCAAGTCTCCTCTTATATTCATCCTTGATAGTCCCCAGATCTCGCCTCAAAACACTAATTTCTAAAACCAGCGATGCTTCGGTACCTCGGGCAAGCTTAAGATTGTCAACAGTCAGTTTCAACTTCCTTATTGCTACCTTCTGCACCTTGTTGAAAACCTGCACCCAAACATATGTCGGCTAGAATATTCGAGCCATCAGTATCTCTCAAAGCATGCATGCAGTTAGGAAAATTTCAAAATTTCACACAAAAATAAACAGTTACCTAATACATACTCTTCTTCATCTGCCTCAAAGCCTCATCTGGGTCAGTGCCACATAGTTCTGCCATCAAAGCAGCCTTAGCTTGAGCTTGTACCTCCCATTCGGACATGGTCAGTTTTTCGTCCATATCCTCCACATCATCTTCCACATAGTTCTGCCATTAACAGAAACATGATTATCAGTTTATTCAATCAATACATCAAAAAATCTTTGACAAAGAACTTACTTGGATTATAGATTTTATGTTGTAACCTATAAGGGTCCTCCCTTTCGGCATTCTCATAGTTATCTCGCACTGCAACTAAGTCTTTATTCCACTCTTGACTTATCGAGCACAGATCAAACAACCAGGGCTTATCTGCGAGACACTGGATGTGGTAGGTGCCCACATTCTGGTTCACCTTCCTTGAGTAGAATGATACAGCATCATACCATCTCTCCTATTTATTGAACATAGGAAGAGCTGAGTCACCAAGGTTAGGTCACATTACAAGAGTACCATTCGGATATCTAGCGGGTATCCCGGAATGGGTATGGACGCCAGAAATGTTGGAGTTGTCACTATAGCAGCTGTTGGGTATGCTTCTGTACTCTGACACTGTAGCGGATGTTGGATCTATCACTGTAGCTGTAAGGACCATCAATGTTGTCATCCTGTTTAGTGAGCTGGTTGTCTATCTTTTCATACGTCGACCATGTACGGACATGGTCGAAGTACTTATGATACGTTATGGAGTACGTCTTCGAGGCTTGTTCAGAGTCGGGGCTTCATCTTCGGATAATCTTTGGGAGACTTGTTTAAGGATTGGATTGACTTTGAGATATTTAAGTAGGCTTCGAAGTAGCCTTCAAGTGTTTGACTGAAGTAGAAGGCTGCGAGTAGGCTACTACATTCGTCCCCTCTCAGCGAAGGTCTTGAATATAGGTATAGAGGCATTTACTGAGAAAATAGTTTAGCGTTGGAAGTTGAGCGGTTTGACAGTTGGTTTTTGGGGGAGGTAATAAAAGAGGGTAATAAAGAGATGTTGGTGGTTATGGAGTCATAAATGAGTTTAGATGGGGCTATAAGTATGGGTTATGAAGGTAGGAACACTGTATACTTTATATCTCTCAGCATTACTTGAATAATGTTATGGATGCCACGCCTAACACTTGCTACCAGCAGAGGATGGGATCCTCCAGAGACCATCGTATAGGGCGGAAGACCGCAGAGCTGAAGTTAAAAAATTTTGTTGACCATGAACTTGACTGGGACACGCCTGAGCTGGTGAAGTTGGAACCTGGGCAACCCATCAACGGGAAGTCCTATACTCACTTCTGGAGGTAGATGAAGTTTCATTTTACTACTACTGAAAAATGTTACCTCTTCCAGATGGCTTTGGTAGAAATTCTCGTTCAGGCGGAAGAGCAGTTGGAGGAACAAGGCTCGGCGAGTGGCACAGGCCCGTCTAGAAATAGGGCAGCTTCTTCTTAAAGTAATGGTCGTGTGGTGGTGATGGGTTTTTCTTTTCATCTTTTTTTGTTGTGGGTGGGACTGTATTTTGAAGGTTTTCGTTGTTGTTGTGGTTTTGTATATTTAGGTTTGCATATTTTCTATTTTTGTTATTGTAATTTCTGGAATGGAATGGGAACAATGTTTTACAGTAATTTTGTGTGTTTGTATCTGGTAGGCATTGTAGACTAATAGACTTATAGGTACGGTAGCAAATATAACTTATCGAACTTTCGAAAAAATGGGTTTCGAAGTATAAAGATATGGTCGAAGATAATTGACCCGGTATTAGTCGAAACTCTGTAAAAGAGGTATGAGGAAAAATGTGACAGGGGTAGATAGTTTGATGTTGGGGATTTGGTCGACTGCATGTTCTTGGAAATGGGGTTTGAATGCGGATACAGATGAAACGGTTATGTCTAGTAAGTTAGGAAGTTCAAACTTTTGAGTTTTCAAGGAGGGGAATTAAAGGCCATAATGAATATAACTTGGTATTATGGAATGCTTTAAATGTACCTTCATGTATATAATGGGGTGTTGCGAGGAGAATTTCACATATTTCTTCTTTCTTCTTCTGAATATAATGTCTTCTTCTTCGTCCCAAAATAGCAGCAATGCTTCCAAGGCCAATCAGTAGGACCGGATTGCGGCAAAGGCTATTCGAGTGTAGGAAACGATGTTGGAGCTGTAACAGAGGTTTCTTGTCGATCAAGATATCGACGTGGAGATGCTGGACCTGTTTCAAGCAGAACCTAGGGAACCCATTGCTGGAATGTCCTCTGCATATTGGTGGGGGATTCTTCAGAAGATGGGTCCATTTTTGGGCCATCAGTTGTCGTTGCTGGAATCCTTAGCAGAAGAAATGGTGGAGCAGGAGGATTCTGTTGCGGAGGCTAGGAGCGACGAGAAGCATCCCGATGATAAATAAGGGATTTTTGTTAGTTTGTTGAGTGTTTAAGATGGGTATAGAAGGGTACTTGTATTTTCTGTTTGAATTGTACTGTTTTGATTTGCATTTAATAAAATTGTGAGTTGGTAATATAACTGTTAAATTATTTTTCAGTACTGTGTGCAAGTAGGATATTGAATGCTCGAAGTAACATTTTGAATTGTGGAAGTAACATGTCTGAACTATCAAAGTAGAAGGTCTGATCTGTGTATGAGTGAAATTTTGAACTGTCGAAGTAAAAAGGTATGATCTGTCGAAATAAAAGTCTGATATGTCGAAGTCTGATCTGTCGAAGTAATAAAGACATAAAATTCTGAGCTGTCGAATGTGATTTAGATCGAATGTTTGATATATTTGGAAATCAAATGTGGGGTTATCTGTGTAGGAATGTTTGAGACATGGTATAGTCGATAACTCGTGTGCGAGAAGTATGTGCGTTGAAGGTTTATTAGATTTGACTGGACGACCTGACTGCCCAGGCAGCTGGTCTGTCAGAACGGTACGTACTCCTGAGGCAGTGTGTCATGCATGTAATCATAATTTTTTGCTCATTTTACGGAAAAAAGTGTAATGTGATGTTCGGACTTGACTGGAAGGCTTCGAGTGAGGGCTAGAAGGTTTAAGTGGCTTTGGGGTTACAACTAATTCTGAGTGAGAGTGCGATTCGCACGTGAGGAGAATGAGGTGTAAATTGATCAAAACCCATCATAGATGAAAAGCTGGGGTAGTGGAGGCGTGACAATGATAGTGGTTTGGAAATCGAGGTGATTTTGTTATTCCGAGGAGGTATATATATAAGGGGGAAATAATCAAAGGTACCGTTCATAGTGAGAAACCAGAGAGTGAAAGGAGGAGGGCATATACCATTATTACGTGGAGCTTGGGAGAGATTACTGAATTTGTTTCGGGATACCAACTGATTTGTTGTTTCGATTGCACTTCTGCTAACACAGGTATGTTTATTGATCTCTGTCTATTTTTGTTTGAGTATGCCATTTGTATCTGCAAGTGGGATCATCTGGATTTATAGTTGAGAGGTTATAATAGAGGGTGGGGGAATTCATAAGTCCGGGTTCTAGCCTATTTTAAGATTTTGAGGGTATTGACGGAAGGACTGGGTTTAGGGTCGAATTATCAACTGTGCTTGTATCTGTTAGATAGGGTAGATGAAAAATAGGTTACTATCGCGTAATAGTCAAATGTATCCATCTAATTGTATGCCTCTTCTTCTATAGGATAAGATACGTACCCGTCAAGCTTCGAGAATAAGGCTGATAGACGAGGAAGTCGAAGAAAACGAGGCTAGTATTTCTGGTTGTGCTCCGATGGATGAGGGTAGCAACTTAGAAGTGTTAGATGTTGTAACTGATACCCTATTAGCCGTGGTGGTGCCAGCGAGTGGGGTTTCTAGTACTAGACGTCATAAGACGGTGGTGACTGAGGATAGTAATGAGGAAGAGATAGAAGGAGGGGAGAGAAACAAGGGTAATGCTGGACCTTCGGGTGGTAAGATGGGAAGAGGGGAGTAGAGTGATGATAGTGGGGAGTCGACTGTGTCGGATAAGGCTAATGGTTCTGTCTCGGCTAGAGATAAGGTGAGATTAGATCGATTTACTACCAAGCTAGAGCTGTCGAAGGTAGGGGTGGTGTTGAGTGCGGCGGGAATAGGGTTATCTTTCAAGTCGAACCCTCGAGAAGGGATAATGGCATATAGAGGTCAAATTCGACTGGGAATGCAACTTCCTCTCTGGAGGCTGGTGAAGGAGGTATTAAAGTTTTGGGAAGTTGCCCCTGTTCAGATGAATGGAAATTTTTATGAGATGATAAGGGCAATAGAGGGTATGAATATGAAATTGAGTAAGAAAAGGGGTTTAATTGAGTAGTACGATGTGGTATCATTTTATGCGAGGAAGGCGAACCAGAATCTGGGCACATACCACATCCAATGTCACCCAGAAAAGCCCTGGTTGTTTGATCTGTGCTCGATGGGTCGAGGGTGGAATAAAGATTTAGTTGTGGTACAGGGTAATTTTGAGAATGTCGAAGGGGAAGGCCCTTATAGGTTACATCATAAAGTTTATAACCTGAGTAAGTTTTCCGTCGAAGATGTTTTTGATGTATTGCTCGAATATACTGTGATTATATTTCTATTTTTCTGTAGGTCCGACTAACCGGTCTTGGAAGAATCTGAGGTATTATATTGATGCTTTACTCGATTCTGATAAGGGGTAGGTAAACTCTATTTTTGAAAGTCTTGATATCAAGAGGAAGAGGAAGAAGAAGACAGATTCCCTGCTTTGAAACGTACCCATTACGTTGAAACCATCAAAGAAGAGGGGAGGCGAAAGTGTTTCAAAGGTAGTCAAAAGTATGGAAGAGGATAATTTAGCAAGGTTCAAAATGTTTCGAAGGCGAAGAGGGCAGTGAAGCAGGCGGCGCCAGTGCACAAAATGGCTAGTGATGCTTTGAGACTGAGGCCGAGGCAGGTACCAACACAGACTAAGAAGGGGAAAGGCAAGGTTGTTCCCGAGTCTCTGAGGGTACAACAGATGAAGCATAATTGTTCTCCCCCAATATATTCCCGAGGGTCCGGTCTTTAAACCATCCTTGCCCCTCGAGTTTGCTCGAAATTGGGAGTTTGAAAATTTTCAAGGTCGCCCCCAAGTATCAGTCGGGTCGAAGGGTTGACATGATACTTAAGGAAACCAAGAAATGTACAGGACTTTAACGGCTTTGGGGGAATGATCGAGGCATAATTGTTCACCCCCAATGCATTCCCGAAGGTCCGGTCTTTCATCCTTGCCCCTCAAGTTAACTCAAAATTGGGAGTTTGAAAATTTTCAAGGTCACTCCCAAGTATCAGTCGGGTCGAGAGTGACACGATACTCAGGTTTAACCAAGAAATTCACTGGAAAACAGGAGACGAAGCTTGGGAGAAAAAGATGCTTATTGATAATTCAGTATTTGTATCAGGTGTACAAGGTAGAGGCCGTGGCCTATTATATGAAACCAACTGCATTGTGTTCTACTGATTTGGTAGAGGTTCTTCGTCTTCTGTCATCAAATAATAAGAACCCTTATCGGTTTTATCGTATACGGTATAAGGTCCTTCCCAGGATTCGGTTAGCTTGTGGCATTTCGAGGCTTCGAGGATTGATTGACGCGTTGAAGTATTAGATCTCCAATGTTGAAACTGTGTGGCCGAACTCTCTTATTATATGACTTCTGAAGTGATGTATGGTAATGGCTGAGGTTGGCGATGGCTAGATCTCTGGTCTCGTCGATCCATAATATGTTGCATCCGAGCTCAAACTCATTGCCTTCGTCTGGGAAGTTGGGATCTCGTGTGGGTACTTCGAATTAAGTAGGGAGCACTGCTTCATTACCATAGGCCAGAAGAAAAGGGGTGCAGCCTGTGGATTTTCTTGGTGTTGCTCGATAGGCCCAGAGGGCATGCTGTAACTCTTGAGCCCATCGACCTTTCTTTGCGTCGACTCGTTTCTTGCGGCCGTCGACTATGGTTTTGTTGATATCTTCGACTTGACCATTGCCTTGGGGGTAGTAAGGTGCTGAGGGGGAGAGGATGATGTTATGTTTCTTAAGGAAATTTTTGACTTTGTTACCGACGAGATGGGGACTATTATCGCATCGAATCATATGAGGGGATCCGAAATGTGTGATGATGTTTTCCCATAGAAATTTGATAACTTCTTCATCTCTGGTTCAATACAAAGGTACGGCTTCGACCCATTTGGTAAAATAATCTGTTGCAACAAGGATGTTTTTTTGGCCACCCGAAGCTTTAGGGAAGGGACCGATGAGATCGATAGTCGATTTTTTGAATGGCCAGGAAACTTGACTGAAATGGAGGTCTTGTGAAGGGCAGTGGATGTCATGGGCGTGTCGCTAGCATTTATCACAGTGTTTGGCGTACTCTTCGGCTTGTTTTTTCATGTTGGGCCAAAATAAACCTTTGGAGACGGCTTGAAGTGCCATAGATCTACCAGCAGTATGAGCACCGTAGGTACCTTCATGGAGTTTGGTTAGGATTTTAGAGGCTTCAGTTTGAGAGATACAACGAAGGAGGACGTCATTTAGGGATTTGTGATATAACTCATGTTTGTGAATGGTGTATCTGCAGCAGTTCTCTAATAATGATCTTTGGGCTTTGGGATCATCTGGGAGGCTAGCCTTGTTAAAATAATAGAGGAAAGGTGTCTGCCAGTCGTCTGGATCGAGATTTCGCCCTTAGTATTAATGGTATTGACTTCCATCTGGTCGATACTTAGGCGTTCGAGTACTTCGATATAGAGGGTTCGAGATTGTGATTGGCCTAACATAGCTTCTATATAAGCGAGGGCATCTGCGTGCCAGTTTTCTCCTCGAGGGTAATGAGTGATAGTACATTTTTCAGGAAACCAATCCATGCGCTATCGAACGAAAAGAGCATATTCGGCCATGCGACCGTTAGCTTGATATTCGTTGTGTATTGTCGCTGAACTAGTTGGGAATCTGTGAAAATTACAAGTTTGGGAATGCCAAGGTCGAGACCGTGGATCAAAGCTTTATACTCATCTTCATTATTGGAACATTCAAAGTTTAATTTGAGGGCCTTCTCTATTAGATCATTGGTAGGTGTGACCAGGACTATACCGATCCCTGAACCATTAGGCCCAGCGGATCCATCTATGAAGAGACGCTATCCTGTATTTGGGTTCCATGGATCTGCTACTTCGGTCTGATCTTCTGTGAGTCATCTTTTTGTTCCTCCCAATCAGCATCTTCGACTAGGAAGTCAGCGAGGAAATCTGCTACTGCTTAGCCTTTTGAGATATTTGCTTCTCGAATGTGATGTCATGTTCGCCAAAATATACGGACCACTTTTGTACTCTTCTGGATTTCACTTTTTTGCTGAGTACTTCATGAAGGGGATAACTTGTTATAACATGGATGGGGTAGACTTGAAAATATGGTTTGAGTTTACAGGATGAGTAGACGAGGGTAGAGGAGAAAATGCTCAAGTTTCAAATATCGAGTTTCTGCAAATGTCAAAGTTTTACTGATAAAATATATAGGTTTTTTGATGTTTGATTCGAGTCGAATGAGTACTGAACTGATGGAGGTGTCTGTAACAACAAGATATAAAGAGAGTGTCTTACCTTCAATGGGGGTGTTGATAATGGGTGGTCGACCAAGGTAAGTTTTGAGTTTGAGGAAGGTCTGTTCATATTCGGGTGTCCAGTTGATCTCAGGGTTTTTTTTCTTTTTTTCTTTGTGGACGCCTTGGTCGCGTAAGAGGGAAAAAGCCAAGCACAACTGTCTGAGGATTTGGAAATGAAACGGTTAAGGGCCACAATTTTACCAGCCATTTTTTGAACATCTTTCTTGGTTCGGGGCGAAGGGATGTCGATGAGAGCTCGAATATGGGTTGGGTCGATCTTGGTACCTCGTTTGCTGATAATGTGGCCTAAAAATTTACCAGACAAAACACCAAATTGGCATTTCTCTGGGTTGAGTTTCATGTTGTATGTTCTAAGTATCGAAAAGACTTCGGTTAGGTCTTGGATATGGGTCTATTTTTTAAGGCTCTTGCACAACATGTCGTTGATGCAAACTTTGACTAACTTTCCAAGCAAGGGTTTAAACATGATTGTAACAAGGCGCTGATAGGTGGCACCCGCATTTTAAAGACCAAAGGGCATGACCTTAAAACAGTAAAGGCCTTGTTCAGTAATAAAAGAAGTTTTAAGTTGATCTTCGGGAATGAGGGGTACCTGATTGTAACCCGAAGCTGTGTCCATCATAGACAGGCGCTCATGTCCAGCAGTATGGAATTTACTTAAGAGGGGTTGAGAGATATAAATACAGCTTAATTGGAAGACATGATTTACTTAAGGTTAAGCTTGTTGTGGCGAGATCTGAGGCTTTAAGAAAATGGAATTTTCCAGGTAATTGTCAATTTATCCCACTTGGTAAAGGATACTTTAAAATCTTGCTTGATAATGAAGTTGATAAGATGAGAATTTGGGGTGGAGGGCCTTGGCATATTGATGGTCAATTGCTAAGAGTCAACATTTGGACACCTGATTTTGATATCAACAAGCAGAAGAACACTCATGCCATGGTTTGGGTTAAATTTCTAGGTTTGGGGACTGAATACTGGGAAGAAGATGTTCTTATGTCAATTGCTAGAACAGTGGGGAATCCTATATAGGTGGATAATAGCATTCTTTGAAGAAACACGGGATTTTATGCTTCTGTGCTGGTTGATGTTGATTTCTTAAAAACTATCCCGAGCAAAATTATGATTGAACGGGAAGGATTTGAGTTCTGCCAAGAAATTCAGCTGGGTAGAACTCCTAAGATTTGCTCACACTGCAAAGTTATGGGTCATCTAGTTTCTGAGTGCAGAGATGTGGTGAAGGAAATTGAGCAAGAAAAGGTGATACAAAAGAAGGCGGATAAGGAGCCCAAAAAGAAGAGACGAAATCGGAAGAAGCCTAGTAAGAAAGATATGGAGGATCAAGACAAGGGCCCAGAAACCCATCTGAATGAGGACAAACTTAAAGAGCCAGTTGTTGATACAACACCCTCAAACAATAAGCCAATTCCGGTGCATAAGACCTGCAAAGGAGTTGTGGAGATGTGGGACAGTACTATTCGACTTTGGGATGGATCTAACAATTCAAAGGAAGTGGAAAAAGAAGCTAGTTTGGTTAACAAGTCCTGGGCATATATGGTTGAAGAAGGAGACAGCATACACCAAAATGCTGAAGGCGTGGAGGTGGAGGATTGCTCTGAAAGTGAGAGCCAGTCACCTGATTACAACTCGAACATCAACAAAGGTTACACTGAAGAAATTGTTTAGCAAACTCAAGATGTTGAGGAGTGGAGCAATGTTTTGAGCAGGAAAAACATCATACTAAATAAGTCAAAAGCTAGTCCCAAATCAGCTACAAAGCAGCAGACAAGGAGGCAAACCAATCGAAGATTGTGATGCAGATTCTATACTGGGATTGTCGAGGTATAGCTAACAAAGATACTTCTCTTCAACTCAAATACTTGGATAAAAAGCACTCTCCTGATCTGCTTTGCATAGCTGAACCCAAAGTACTTCCGGATGAAAAAAAATTGAATAGAATCTGAAAACGATGGTAAGGGAGGCTATCTACTTTAATAATGGAGTCAGCTGCCCCAATATTTGTGTACTTTGGAGAAAAGAGCTTGCAAGGCCTATTGTTCTAGCTAACTCTAAGCAGCACATTACGATCTTGTTTGAGAACGTGATGATCTCCTGCATTCATGTTGACTGCTCCTATGTTAGACGAAGAGAGTTTTAGCGAGAATTATCTATTATTGGAACTTCAAACCTCCTATGGCTCGTGGTGGGAGACTTTAATGTTGTGCTTCGGGGTGTGGAAAAAAAAGGAGGCAGGGGAGTGAGATGGAATGCTTTGGCTGAATTTCAGGACTTTGTGAATTGCTCTTGCTTGTTAAAGAATCACTTTTCTGGATCTGATTATACTTGGTGTAATGGCCAAATGGGGAACAGCAGAATTCTCTGTAAACTCGATAGAATGCTCTGTAATCAGGCTTGCTCGAGTCTATTTTTAGGATGGAAGTATAAGGTGATGCCTCAGATAAACTCAGATCATTCGCCTCTATTTGGTTGGAATGTGGGAATTACAAAGCCTCTAAATGCTCCCTTTAGATTCTGTAATATGTGGACTAGTCATGACTCTTTTCCGCAAGTTATGAAAGAGAATTGGGATCAGGATTTTGATGGTGCTCCGCTGTTTAGACTTAGCAGTAAACTGCGAAGACTTAAAAACAAGCTTAAAGAGTGGAACCGAGTGGTGTTTGGCAATTGTCAAAGACACATTTCAGATTTTTCTGAGCGAGTTGAGATGCTGCAGCTGAAGCTTGACAATGATATTGCTAACGATAACCTTGTTGGGGAAGTGACTGCTGCTAATTACCTTCTCAAAAAAGCCTATTCCAATGATGAAGAGCCGTAGAGGCAGAAAGCTAGAGTGGACTGGTTGCAATCTGGAGACCGGAACACAACATACTTCCATGCCATGGCGAGAATTAAACGAAACAAAAACTTTATCCATACAATTCAGACTGAGGATGGGAGAATGATTGATGATCAAGATGTAATCAAGGATCATATTGTTTGCTTCTTTACAGAGAAATTTGCCTACAAAGCTCACCATCATGATGATTCGGTACTCGAGCAGGTTTCCAACGTTATCTCTTCTTCTGATAATGATGGTTTGATTGGTATCCTTCTTGAGGATGAGATTAAGAAGACTGTTTTTGATCTGAACCCCAATAGCTCGTCGGGACCGGATGGATTTTCAGGCAGATTTTTTCAAAGCTGTTAGGGAATTGTTGCTTTGGATGTGGTGACTGCTGTGAAATCTTTTTTTGTGGATACTGCATTGCCTCGGGGTCTAAATGCGAACTTCATTATTCTTGCTCCTAAAACCAAGAATACCTCTAAGTTAAGACATTTTCAACCTACCTGCATGGGTAACTTCTTGATTAAGATTATCTCCAAAATATTGGCATCCAGGATGTCTTGTCTTCTGCCACGTATTATATCCAATGAGCAATGTGGATTTATCCATGGTATAAACATTCACAGTAATGTTAGCCTTGCCTTGGAAATGATCAATGAGCTTCGGAAGAAGAGATTTGGTAGGAACGTGGGGATCGAGTTAGACATTGTTCAAGCCTTTGATACATTAAGCTGGGACTTCTTATTTCAGGTTTAGGCTAAAATGGGTTTCCACTTTAGATTCTGCAACTGGATTAGACTTCTACTCAAGAGTGGGTTTGTGTCGATTCTTGTGAATGATGGGCCTTGTGGTTTTTTCCAAACTGGCAGGGGACTTAGACAAGGCGATCCCTTATCCCCAATTCTACTTGCTATTGCGGAGGATGTCCTTAGTAAAGGTCTGACGGAGCTGAGAAGAAATGGGAAGGCACTGCCTGTGGTGGTCACTAAGGGAGTTATGGCTCCCTCACACCTACTTTTGCGGACGATATCTTTATCTTTGCCAATGGAAGAACCAAGGGGCTGAAATTCCTTTTCAAATGGCTAGCTAAAGATGTACCAAGAAGCTTCAGGTCAGGTTTTTAGCTCTGAGAAGAGTAAGCTTTTCTTGGGAGCTATGAACAATGAAAAAAAACAAGTCAAAGACATATTTGGATTTGATGAAGGAAGCCTTCCTGAAACTTATTTGGGTATCCCGTTGATTCAAGGGAGAGTGACAAAGGAGATCCTACGACCTCTGGTGGACAAGATTAAGAAAAGAGCCACAGGATGGGCTGGTAGTTTGCTTTCTATACAAGGGAGAGCGGTGCTTATCAAATCGGTCTTAAGAAGCATTTCAATCTACAGTATGAGTATCTACAAATGGCATACTTCTGTGATCAAAGAGGGTGAAAGAATTCTTAGAAACTTCTTTTGGTCTAGGGAACCGGATACTAAGAAAGCCTGTGTTGTTGTTTGGGATAAGGTGTGTAAACTGTTTAAGGAAGGGGGCATTAACCTTCGAAGATTAAAAGAGATCAACCAATCTCTGATGATGAAGGTTACTTGGAACTTTCTAAATCCAAAAAATGAATGGTCTGAATTTATGAGGGCTAAATTTATTGCAAAACCTGGCAGCTTTTCTACTTGTACCAAAGGTTCTTCTATATGGGCAGGTGTTCGAGGAGCTCTTGAGGATGTGTGCTCTAACTCTGGTTGGGTGATTGGAGATGGGAGCTGCATTGATCTTTGGAAAGACATATGGTGTTCTCCTATCTCTCTTAAAGATCTTATCAACAATGACAACATCCCTTGGAAAAACTTGCATGCTAAGGTGAGTAGTATTATCGTGAATGGCCGATGGTCTTTACCTCACAACCTTCTTCTTCTCTTCCACAGATTAGGAATGGACATCAACAGCATCAAACTCAACACTAACAAAGCTGACAGAAGGGTCTGGAAACCTGACCTTGTGGGTAAATTCTATGTCAAAGGGGCTTTTGACGTTATCCAAGCTAAAGGGCAGACTATTTAGTGGTCCAAATACCTGTACCAAAAGACTATTCATCCCCGAACTACTTTGTGGGGCTACAGATTTTGTCATGGGAAGCTACCCACTAATGATTGATAACTTACAAAAGAAAGGAATTTATATTGTTTCCAGATGTCGCCTTTGTTCTAAAGGTGCTGAAACTCTCGCACATTTGTTTTGGAACTGCACTTTCAGCTCTAGTCTTTGGAGTTGGTTGGAAACCTTGTTCAATATTTGCATTGTGGAGAGAAATCTGAAGAGTCTGCTCTTGGCTGGTGATACAATGAGCCCTTACTTAAAAGATCTTTGGATTGGAGCTATATGGGGAGGTACTAAACTGATTTGGCATGCTAGAAATAAGAAAACTTTTGAAGATTGCATTATCACTTTAGACAAGGAAAAGCGCAAGTGGAGCAAACTGTTTCATGATACTGCCTTCCTCTCTAAAGGGCGTATTTATAACAACCAATCTGATTTTGGTATTCTGCGCAGCTTGGGTGTTCCTTTGCATCCAAGTAAAAGCACCGTTATTAAATCGTGTTCTTGGGAGCTTCCTAGGAAGGGTTAAATCAAGATCAATACGGATGTGGTAGCTCGGGGCAATCCGGGTAAAGGAGGAATTGGTTACATTTTTAGAGATTGTAAGGGTAACGTGCTTGGCACTCCTGCTAAAGGTCTTGGGCTGGTTACTAACTATACGGCTGAATGTCAGGCTATTATCCACGGAGTTGCATCTGCTGTTTCTAATGGTTAGCTTATTGCTTGGGTGGAATCCGATTCCAAGGCGGCAGTGGAAGCCTTCAACTCGGATAATATCCCATGGAACCTAGAAACGGAATGGGGTAATGCTAAAAAGAGTATGAAGCAAATTAGAATCTCTTCTAACTGGAGAGAAGCCAACTTCAGTGCTGACAAGATTGCCAAAAGAGGAGCTCATATGCATAATGGACTGTGTGAGATTGAGGTGGGAAGACCGACCTTTCTTACAAAAATTGAAGTGCCTATGCAAGAATATTTTAGATTTTGATAACTTTTTTGTTTTCTTGGTTGATGGCCTTTTCTACTCGTTGTAAGAATTTTTGATCCTGAAATACATTCATCTAATTTAGTAAAAAAATCATGTCTAGCAGTAGCCACTACACCAATTTTGCTAAATTACCACGGATAAAGTCTGTAGTAGAGGTCTGTAATAAAAGGTGCGTGGCAATATTTTTGCCACAGAGTTTATCTGTAGTTATCTAATTTATATTGCTACAGAATAAATCCGTGGCAATTTTTTTACCACGCAGTTTGTCTGTGGTTATCAAATTTATGTTGATACGGAGTAAATCCGTGACAATTTTTTTACCCATTTTTCCACGGATAAAGTCTGTGATAATTTTTATTTAATTTTAAAAAAAAATACTACAATACTGCACTCCTGAACCTGCAAGCACTCCCAATCCTCCAACAATACATGTTATACATACTAATGATACATGGACAAAAAATAGATATTCAAAATAAATCCCTCATTCCATAAACATTAAAAGTTCCAAATACAATTGTTACATATGCTAAAAGAACATATGTATAAGAGAAAAAGAAGAAAAAATAGAGGGTTCATAAGTCCATAAATCAGATTTACAAGATCTGGAAATTAGGATATCCTCATAAGCCACTCTTTGTTGAACTTTCACCAGATCATGGGTAGCAAGAACTGCAACTAAAAATAACCAATGTTTAAGACTCTTTTAGTCAATGGAATGATCATAGAAGTTTTGAATACAACTATGAAAACGAACAAGGAAGAGAGTTTTATACCACAGGTTTGGTAGAATAGTTGGGTTGTTTTTTTTGAGTCAGTCTGAATTCTAACTGGTCAAGATATTCGATTTGAGGGGCTCCCAGTATATTGAAATGGGTCTTCAAATGCCTAAAAATATAAATTTTTCATGGCAGTTACACCAAAGGTACCTATAATCATAACCATAACATTAACAAAAACAAGTGTCTGAAAAGTGAGAACTTATATTCTAATAGCGTTAGTTACTTTGTCCATGAGAAGATCGACAAGTGGATGTTGGGTCTGAATGGGCCCTGTCTCGACCAATATTTCTGAACCCAGCAAACTAAGATGATTGATAGATACTAACTATAACTACATTTGTTACAATATTTATCTTGCCAAAAGTGTACCTGGATCATGGGTGGGGTTGCTTTCGAACCATCTTCTTAGTTTGAAGCTACGTTCAGGTAAATCCCATGGAATGTCCTCAGTCACTGGAGCAAGGCCACTCCCGCTTTGTATTGATGAAGAAAAAAGCCTTTTTCTATTGGACCTGTAATTCCACTGTACTTTAAATTTCAAAAGTAATCATAGGAGATTGGTACTTTTGTTTGATTACAGCTCATAGATTTACAAACCTTCCTGAAGCTCGTTGGGCTTCTAGTTTTACTGGCAAGAAACCATTCCCAAATCCAAAGCTGGGAATAGATCTTTCATTGCCCCAAAAGTTCCCACATGGAAAAATTCCGGATTTTAGAAACACTATAATATAGTTGATGAGCTCTATAAAATAGAAAAATCAAATAAGATTATGAATTTACCTAAATTTCCTGGCGTGACCATCATCGTGGCCTCAGTTACTAGAAATTTAAAGTTGTCAGGTTAGCCATATGCTTTTCCATGGAGACTTGCTTCTCTACAGAGACTGGCTTAGGCTGAGAGCCGACTCCATTGTGAAATTCTTCAGCGGGCTTCATATCCATATACATTACACAAGAAGCAGATAAATATGTCAACATGCTTGATGAAAGTATGAAAGAAGCTAATACGTGGGTACAATCACTTGCAAAATTTGGCAATTCTTAGTCAAACACAGGTCTGGGTGGGGGCACGGATGAAGACGATGGTCTAGGTGGTGAAGTTAGTCTTGCTGTCAAAAAGCAGAGTTTGGATTACTAGCTGAAGTTCTTAAGATTTTGGTAGTGAATGTGAGACTCTAACCTGAAGGTGAATCATGAGGAAACTGAAGCTGTGAATACTTCATCCAAAGATTCATTAGAGGCGCAGGATAATATATCTCTTTACATCATGCAATGACTCTTTGTCTATACAAGAACTAAACTGCAGAGAGATCACATTCATAATTTTTAGTTACTTGTCAAGGTCTTCCTTCCCATTTTAGTTGCTTCTACTCCCCGATAAATACATGAATATGACTCTAACAACACTTTTTTTCCTTTGCAGTCTCAAAGTATTGTAGCTACCTTGATGAGCAGAGTGAAAGGACGCAATTGTAGCTTCAACTTATCATTTTTGCAGCAAATAATATGCATATGTACTCAAAAAAAATATTTATCACTCACTTCAAACAGCATTAGAAGAAAAGAGATCCCATCTGTCATATAAGTATACCAAGTGTCAAAAACCAATTCGTGGCTTTGAAAATTTATAACAAAAACTGGAATGAGAGTATGGTTCTCAACTTTACATAAGGGAAAAAAAAAATTGGACTACAATAATTTTTCCTATCATCCCTTTTCTTAGGCCACAAAGTTATAGGTAACTGAATAGGATTTGACAAGATTTTGGGTGAGTTGATGTAGGTAACAGGTTATTTACCCAGCTTAGTCTCCTAATCATTGGCTAGTTTCTATTGCGTTTTAGCAAATCATCTTAGACCTGCCTCTCTTTTTCCTAATATGTTCTATTTTACCGTCTAAAATATCAGGGGAACAAGAGATGAAATTTCATTGAACAAACAAAATATTTTATTTGTTGTTTGTCAGTTTCTTCCTACAATTTCACAAGATACATGAAAATATGTTTCATGGGTCCAAGAACATCAGTGATTACGTTCTTGTGTCAGCCGTGAGATGAAAAGGGGGGAAATCTCATTGTTTTACATGCAGGATATACCACAAAAGCGACCATAGAACACACATTAGAATTCCTGGTTATAATCAAAAGCTCCATTTTGTTTTAGGCTGTAGCCAGAAGGATAAAATAAAAATATGTTTATAAGAAAAATATTTAACGGGATACCTTAAAAAGTGAGGATTGTCTATGAGATAATGCAGATACAGGAGTAAGAATTGTTGATTTACCCATTCGACCATGGTTAACCTTTCTGGGAGATTTTTGGAGTTCTCCCAGTTGAACTTGGACTTCTTTTTCCATTTCTAAAGAATCACTCCCATCACACAAAATGTACGCAGCTGGTGTAGGTGTAGAAACTGTTGATGTGTCCGGAAACATAGAGATATTTTCCGATATAGCTCCTGCCAAATTAAACACAAGAAAAACTTGTTAATAACTACTTTCAAATAGAAACACTCTTCCATAATTTATTGGACCTAAATTATACATGAATCAAGCAATACCATGAGTTAACAATATGGTATATGTTATAAATATTGGTACAGGAAATCTTTTAAGTAAATTTTGGGTTTGATGCCCGAGGACTCGAATTAATATTTGGCAAAACATAATTCATTTCATATTTATATGCTATATGACTGTTTTATTCAAATATGTGATTTTTAAAAGCTCTGAAGCTTTTTGTGGATTGAGCGATGAATAAAACTGTACAGTATGAGTATTAGACAATACAATTTTTTTTAATACCAAGTGTTACGCAGAGCCTTACAAATACAAGTAAGAGTACACTCTCCTAATTGAGTTATTGGACGTAAACTAAATGGCAGCTTTCTGAAAAGCTGATATACAAGATACAGGGTTATACCTTTTAATGTAGTGGCTTGAAACTTTTCTCTCATAATTCTAACAAACTTGAACAAGCCATTTGTTTGGTTCAAATCTTGGATAAAATCCTTCATATCACCCAAATATGGATCACAATCCAACACTGAAAAGCATAACGAAAAACAATGAAGTGATATCAAATATATGATGCCGCAAAGGTATCAACAGCTAAAATCTATATAACAGAAGAAGTAATAAATCCAATCCTTACTAGTATAGTTGTCATCTGCATGTCTGAGTGTAAATGAATACTTTTGATTTAGATTTTGTGAGTTGATATTATTGAATATAAACTTAACTCCTTCAGGAAAAACAACTTGTTAATAAAATGAGAATCCAAATTAAATGAGCTTCAATGTGCCATGTGAGAGGATCCAAACTTACCATGTCCTCCTTCAACACGAAAACCAAGGAACTTATTGTACCAAGAAATGGCATCTTGTATATGTTCTTTGTGTCTAATCCCTTGGTTAGTGTCCATTTCAAGTGTTGTCAAAGCTTAATGCGAAAAATATTTTATAAACTTCAGTTCCTTTATAAGGAATAAAATAACAAAGATGTTGCAAGGCAAATTTCATGCTCAACATAAATTTAGCTGAAAACAACTGAAGGAAGTCAACGCCCTAAGTTTAAAGGTAATAATAATGGAAATTTGAGACAAAAGCACTTAACGATAAGGTCCATTAGGGGAAGAGGAGAAACAAAAGAAAAGGAGAAAGGGCTAGAAAAATTATGGATATGATTCAATTTAGAACTTCTAATGCTGAGAAATGAACAATAAGATGCTAGTTTCGTGCACAAAATACCACAACTTGATCTCTTAATTATTATGACGCACATGGTCATTCCTAAAATGTCCCCTTTAATTATCTACTTTGAATGGATGTCTATATCGAGAATATATATTTTTTCTTGTACTAGAGTCATATTAAGGTATTATCGTGGACTTCATTTTCTTGTTTGAATTATCAGATGCTTTAATTTACGAAATCGCTCTTACAGATTATCTTCATGTTCAGATATAATAAAACAAAACTGAAGCAAGGAGGTTACCTTTTAACTGTTGATAAATTATTGTTGCATATTGGTATTTCATCACCTTTTGGTCTTGCGCAATCCTTTTGAGTTCTTCTATGTTATCTTTTGCAGCTCTGATCGAATCGGTTATATCCATATGTTTTGCCTCTTTACGGTTCTTTACTGAACGCAGCAAACAAAGGATAACTAGTTGAAACATATGTTTAAAAGTTCCCAAGCTATAGGTATAAGGATATTATTGAACTTTAGCAATATTAAGCAGGAAAGACCTAAATTTGGCAACAGATAGATTTCCATGTGATTTGATTTAAATATTCACTATACTTCAGCAAACCAAAAAATTACGAAAATAAAATGCTTGTAGGTAAATCATATACACTAACTCTACAGGTTCTCAAGATCAGAAGGAAAGCTTTACCATTCTTTAAACCCAAGATCATCAGATGGGTGAAACCCCACATGGGCAGGTATACGCTTTTAAATAGGCTTCTTTCCTACAGTCTATTCTACACTTTTAAACAGGCTTTTAACTAGAGATGCAAGTGGTTTCCCTCTTTAAATCATATTCTTTATACTTATTTGTTTTTGTCCATCCTTTACAAACCCAACTTGGGTAATCCAAGTCGATTTGAAGGGAACCAAGAAAGAAGCAAGAAAATATAATGGAAAATTTTAATTACGATTTAGATGAAAAGTAACCACCTTGAGAATTTGAGATGATTTCCCTAAAGGAAGAGAGGATGGGATAAGTGTTATGATTTATGATCCCTCTTACAATCTCACTTTCCCTAGCAAACTTTAGCTAATATAGGGCTGAATGTAAGCGTCATGCAGTCGAGTTGAGTTACAGAAAAACAAGCCTATAAAGAATTGAAGTTTCTACTTTTGGGATAGATTATAATTTTGACACGATAGAGGAATATTGAAAGTGTTTTGGAGCTTGCGCAAGCAAGAAATAAGGATTCTTTTTCGCCTCCATTGTTGAAGTAGATAACGGTTATTTTCAAACACCATTAATGCGACGAACCTATCACAATAAAAGTATGAAGTAGGGATCAATCTCAAATTTTACACATTATCATGTGACCTAGGTCAAATTTTCTAAGAAAAAAATGTACTGAGATTATCAAACCTAATGAAGACAAGGTTAAACATTAACATTTTTTCACTTAATAAAGGACAAATTCAAGTACAACGAAATTGAAAAAGCATAATTCAGTTCCTCCTACCTCGAGAAAGGCACATGATCCATTGATTTCCTTATAAAACTAAAATCGATATGCCCTCAAAATTCCAAAGGCACTAGCAATTTCCATAAGCTGCAAATATGAGCAGGTACTAAAGAAAACATCCTTGACGTATAGGGGAAAAGAAAGTAAAGCTAAAAGTTAAGGCGCAAATATCAATATTTCAGTATCAAAGACGAACTTACCATGTTCGATGGCAAAGCTTCTGAAAACCCTCCAATGAAGATCTAGGACAAGGTTTGGAAAAAAAATAGTCATGAAATTTCCTAGAGACAATCTGATCACAAGCAATACTTTTTTACTCGTGAAAAATCATACGAGATAAACAGACGCATGGACATTGGAAGTACATGTTTTAAGCTCTAGATTTCTTCAAAAAGAATACATGTATAGCAAAACGAAAAAATGACAATGAACATGTACATTCATGAATCCATCAATTTTATATCTACAAAGCCCATTTTATCTAGCATGTAATCTAAAAACTACCAATCTAGCGTAATAGTATGTTTGCTCAATATCAACCTTGTACCCACCTCCCAGAATCGGCTCCTTCCTCCTAGAGACTATGCACTCAATACCCATTGTGATACAATCAAGATTTTAGAATCTACGTTCTGGTAGTGAATGTCCCTTTCTTCCAACAACATCGGAATGGGCGATTAACATCAGGATTTGAGAAACAATTAGTAAATGGAATTTATACACTAAAAAATGAATGTTTTAGCACTCAACGAGTCAACACCAAATTTTACTGCTCAATGTATGGAAACATTGCCTGATATATCGCTGGCTCAATGGACTGAAATTGCGGGAATATCAAAGTATTAGCCTATACCGGATCAGCTAGTCTTGAATTTTAGTTGGTGTTGTAGGTATATATAAAATATTAATGGACACAATGGGTAGTGTAATAATTTCATACACACACAGACTCGCCTTCTTGGCAAATCAGTCTGACATTTATGAAGCAAATTCTTAGCATAACCTAGCCTATATGCATACCTTATGAGGTAAATTCTCTACGATGTCAGATATCTTATCAACTGCTGCTATTGATTTCTCTTGGATGCCATTCTGCATGAAAATAAGAACTGTTATGATTTCTTATCATAACTTGGAGAAAGCAAAAACTCAAAGATTTCAACTCCAATAACAAAATTCATATGGTAAAATTATTAAGATAAATGTACCCTAAGCTAACAAAGTTAAAGATTTCTACAATCATAGAGATTTCTAAAAATCGAATGTTTGATACCTTTGTAGTTGTGATTGAAACCTTGGCAGTGATTATCGATACGCTTGAACTTTGGGGTGATGATAGAAACCCAAAGTGAATACAAACACTTAATTTAATCAAGCTCGGATTTGAAAGAAGAGTGTGAGGGTTTCTCGACCAGTGAAGAAGAAATAGATCAATTTCTGAAAATTAACGCAAAGATTCAGAAGAAAAGTTAGTAGATCTAGTTTACAACTAAAAGTTAAAGCAATTTCTGAGAGAAATGTCAAGAATTTTGTGGTTCTCAGGAGAGATGATAGTTTAATGTTGAAGGTAAGAGAAAGAAGAAGGAGAGAAACAAAATAAAATGTTCAAACAACACCCAAGAAAATAAAACCTTGACTTAAAAGTGAAATTGTTATGGATAGTTCAATATTATCCATGGACTATATCAGTAACAACGGTGCCATAGATTTAGTCCGTAGCAAAATTAAGAAAACATCCATGGGAAATTATAGATTTTGGTGTAGTGAGCATCGAGGAGTACTGATATGATCGGGAGGGAAAAACTGTCCTTCGGTGTGTGCTTATTGAGGTATGTGAAGTCGATGCAGATTCTAATCTTGCTATTCTTTCTAGGAACTGCGACAATGTTTGATATCCAGTTAGCATGCTTAACCTCTCTGATAAAACTTGTGGCTATGAGTTTGTCGACTTCTAGGTTTACTGCTTCTCGAAGTCGAGGTACCAAGGTGCGCTTCTTCTGTTTAACTGATGTGGAGTGGGGAATGAAATTGAGGTGGTGACATGCCAAACTGGGGTCGACACTGGGCATCTCCTGGAACATCAATGCAAAGACGTTTATGTTTGCTCGAAGGAAGTCTGTGAGTTCGAGGCGTTCTGCCTCGTCTAAAAAAGTTTCAATGAATGTACCTCGACCAGGACCGTCGAGTTCGATATAGATTGTAGGTTTGATGGGTGAGGTGACATCTGTCGAAGGTGTAGGGATAGAGAGGGACAATGATTGCTATGGGCAGCTAACAAGCTTTCGGGTCTAATCAATCTCCAGATGTTCACAAGAATGGGCGAGGAGTTGGGAGCCTTTTAAATTCCAAGTACCCAAGTGGGTGGTAAAACGAAGGGTTTGATGATAGGTCAAAGGTATGGCACGCATGGCGTGGAGCCAATCGTGCCTAAGGATACCAAGGTATTCAGACTTCTTATCAATAACAAGAAAGCTGGTTTGGAGTGTCACTGGACCAGTGGTAAGTGAGAGGCTGATTCGACCAGCAATAACTTCTGTGACCCCATTAAAACCTTTGAGTTCGACATTGGCAGCAGTGATGATGTCAGTTTTCTTCATGATTTAGACAGTTTTGAAGAAAAAGAAATCAGCTGCACTTCCTGTGTCTATGAGCATTGTGTGGAGGACGAGGCTTTTGATCTTAATCATGATGACTAATGGATCGGAATGGGGAAAACGGACATGGGATGTGCCGCAGTCGATGAAAGAGATGCCTTCGGGTTGAGGGGAGAGTCTTGATTCTGGTAGGAGGGCGAGCAGCTTCTCCTGGTAAGTGAGTTTGTAATATTCTTCAACACGCTTGCGTTTGCTCTTGGAACGGCCATTGTCAACTTTGATGAAATGTATACGGTAGATGTGTACCTCGGCCGGGTCGACAGGAGGGGTAGATTGAGGTTTGAGGTACGACCCGTCAAGGTAGCTGGGAAGGTCGGTAATATACTGGTATAGAGGACCTGCTTTGAGGATGATTTTGAGAGAGCGTTGGAGGGCAAAACATTTGTTGGTGTGGTGGCAGTTACACTTGTGATTGGTGCAGTAAAGTTCCCCTGGTTTGACTTCGATGGGGAAAGGGATACGCCAGATGGGATTGGCCTGTATATATGGTAGAAGGGTGTTGAGAGGGGCAATAAGTGTAGGTAGGACTGGCTAAGGTCTCTTTCTGCGAGCTTCGGCATTATTGTTGTTGAGAGGGAATTTGCGACTCTCAGTCTATTATGAGACAGGAGCGATCAGGGGTATGGGGGAAGAAGGTGGGCCTTGTCGAGGTTTATTGAAGTTGGTGGTTGAATGTTGCCCCTATTTATGTAATTCGCGGAGGCGCTCAAGGTCAATATAACCATTAACTTTTGAGAGCATCTCCTCGAGGGTTCGAGGTTTATGGAGGACCAGGTACTCTTTGACACGGTTGTGATCAGGCAAGGCATTCGAGTATGCGAGTATAGCATTTGCGCAGTAAATGTTTACTATTTTTTGGGACTCATCGAGGAACCTCTTGGTAATAGCTTTAAGGGTTTCATTGCTAAATTTTCTGAAGTTGAAGAGGGCATCGACTCTGGCCCGTCTGTCTTTGTTGAAGGCGAACTGGGTGATGAAAAGATGGGATAGTTGCTCAAAGCTTCGAATAAAGCCATTGGGGAGGTTGTGGTACCAACGAAGGGGACTATCTATGAGACTTGTTGGGAAAAGATGACATATCAGGTGGTCGCCAGTGCAGTAGATGCTTAGAGCAATTTAAAATTCGAGTATATGAGAGTGAGGGTCGGTGTTACGGTATTTGCTGAGTTTGGAAGTACAGAAATTTGGAGATATCTCGATGGCGAGAAGTTTAAGGCAAAGGGGGTTATTCAGTCGACTATAAAAGTTTAGAACTGGGGTCTCGCTGACGCGAAGGACTGGTTAAATTTTGTAGTCGAAGTCTTGTTGTGTACAGTAGGCAGGATAAGGGGGTGATCGAAGGGTTCGAGGGTGATGAGGTCGAGTGTGTGGTATGTTTTCTATGTTACGTTCCCCGAGACATTCTCAGGCAGGGCGGCGTTTGGGGTGTCTGGAGGAGCGGAGAGTAGAGTCAGAAGAATCTTCTGTGGGGTGAATACCGAGATGGATTGAGCCATTAGAGGGAATAGTGTGGGGAACACCCTCGGCACCGACATGGACTGGGGTATTTCAAGATGTGGTAGAGGCCCCAGACGGGAGCGGACAGACACGTGCGACGGGTCTGGTACTTGGGATGGTCGAGCAGCATTCAGAGGTTGCAGTCTCTACAACTCTCGAGCGGTGTTGCATAACTCGTCAATTGCCCTATTTTGGATGTTGGTATTGTCCAGACGGCAGTGCCGTTCTTCTTTAAATTCTTGCTGGTGTTTTTCATGTTCCTCAAGAAGTTGTGCATGGTGGCATTCCTCAGCTTAAGCGAATTGTTGAGAAAGTAAGGCTATTTGGGCGGCCACTCCGTCGACAAAGTTACCAGCGTGGGTAGAACTGGAATGGAGGGTGGGTGCCATTGAGGATAATCTGCTGAAATCGAGAATAAAGGGAGGGGAAAAAAAGAAAGGGAGACCGGTAGGGTGGGCAACATAGACGACGCCAAATGTAGGGGCCTAACTTCGAGAAGAGGGGAAGTTGGCTCTTATACCACATGATTAATCCTTTATCACAGTAAATCAAGTATATAATCTAGAATGCGAATAATCTATAGACAATATACTTGCGTGGAGGCCTAGAATGTGACTCTCCCCGACCTCTGATGAGGACTTTTAAGAGCGTTTATATTTTTGTCGAATAGTCGAAGGTTTGAGTACTGGGTTTTACAAGGTGATCGAAGGTAAACTGTAAGGGCTCAGAGGGGAGATTTTGTAACCCCCCCCCCCCCTTGGTTCCCCATCTCTCCTATTTATAGAACATAGGAAGGGCTAAATTACCAAGGTTAGGTCACATTACAAGGGTACCATCCGGATATCGGGCGGGTATCCCGGAATGGGTATGGACGCCAGAAATGTCGGAGTTGTCACTGTAATAGTTGTTGGGTCTGTTTATGTACTTTTACATTGTAGCAGTTGTTGGGTCTGTCACTGTAGCTGCAAGGACCAACAATGTCGTTGTCTTGTCTAGTGAGTTGGTTGTCTGTCTTGTCATACTTCGACTATGTACAGACATGGTCGAAGTGTTTCCGATGCGTTATGGATTACGTCTTCGAGGCTTTTTCAGAGTCGAGGCTTCATCTTTGGATAATCTTTGGGAGACTTGTTTAAGGATTGGATGGGCTTCGAGATATTCGAGTAGGCTTCGAAGTAGCCTTCGAGTGTTTAACTGGGGTAGAAGGCTGCGAGTAGGCTACTGCACATACTGAACCTACAGATACATAGATATATTTTATCATTATCGGTACAATAAATAGTAAAAACAAACCCAACTTATACCCAGTCAACACGCCTATTTTCCTAATTCCTAAAACAAAACAGCAAAAAACACAATATTTCAAAATTCCATCTTCTGCTCAAGCACAAATATTTTCTTTCTCTACATGCAACATACACATACAATACAACCTACACTACACACCTTTCTCAATGAACTATCAAATTCTCTAAAAAAAACCCACATATTACAAATACTTATACAGATTACTAAATCATATAAATTACCAAATCATAGATTACTCACAAATCAAACAGACAGAGTTTTATATTACCAACCTGTACTTGCAGAAAAATAATCCTCTATTTTGCCCAGACATCTTTTCAAAAACGAGCGATCCCGTCATCTCTCCGACAATTTCCTATCAGTTGATGAAGATCTATTTCCCAAATCACACTCAGCACTCAAACGTCTCCTCTTCTTGACAATAAGATTTGCACCACTTTTTTCTCTCCTTGCAACTGTAGATAATTTATGGGGGAGAGAGAGTCGAGTTTTTATACTCTCCTTCGGTTTATGAAGCGATGGCTCTACACGCGTCAGCCATCCCTACTATTTCCATAGGCACGTCTTTTCATTTTAAAACGTCATCATGACTTCTATAATAACGTCTACTGTCATCACGTCTATCCTTATTGTCTGTTATTCAAAGTTCTACACCTTTTCCTCAACACAGTACAGAACGACCAATCACCTTACTTGTATACTCTACCAAGATTGTACAACATTCCTAAAATAGCTCAATTTTCAAAATTCAAAATATTAATACAGTTGGTAAAATCCTACAACTGTCTCCCACAATATCTGTATACAAAGAGTAAAGCTGAATATTTTATTATTTCAATAAGATCGAGACATCACATACTTTATTTTCTCACAACCACTCATGTTACAATTATTCAAACCCAACCATAGAATACTCAAATCACAGATTACTTCTAGCGAGCTTCCAGAAGTCGAGCTTACCGAGCTCCCCAGTTAAATCTAAAGCAACCCCGATGGTTCAGTTCCCCACATAGAATTATCTCTCTATTTGCTGCCCTTACATCCTCTTCCACGATCTTATCACGTGCGGGCTGCCAAACAGTCAGTTCTCGCACCCTGGGATCCAATAAAGACCTACAAAAAATGTTGCACCAAATTAAACGATCATGTCCCACACGCTTGCCTTCATCGTCTAGCCTGACAAGATTTAATGGCCATTCCGGAAAGACAGCATCATACGGCAATTGATGTAAATAGCGCTCACGAAGTTTGGCAACCTTGATTTGAAAATGATCGTCTACGACATATTTAGCACGCCGCGCAAACTGAGAACAAGTCCTCACCATGGTTAGTCACACTACCTCCAGAGAACAATTATCCTCGCAGAAGATACAACTTATACCAGCCGCGATTATTGATTTTATAGCCACCAGAAAGATTTGTGAAGATATTACCCTACTGATTCAGCAGAAGAGTATATTATTCGAGCAATATTCGCGGAACGACAGAAGCTCAAGATCAATTACAGAAATATTATGACAGCTCTTCGTTTCCATATCATAATGTATCTCCTCATATTTTATACATACACATATCAAAATGGCAACAAACAATACGACAACCAATCCAGCAGTTGCACACAAAACTACACATAAACCCTGTCTCACAATTCGCATAAATCTGACATCCAGTTCACATAAACAGCTTGACCTCCTCTATACCGGTATTTTCAACAAGTCGTTCCTCTCAATCACATTCTCGACCTCCTCTAAATTTTACCTCAACTCTTACTACCATTTTCTCTTCATACCTATGATACCTAAACATCTATGTTACCAAAGCCAATAATACAAACAGAAAGTAAAACAAACAAGCTCAAGATAAAGTATCATCATAATAGAACACAAATATTTCATCCAGTCTGAAAGTTTCTCTTACAAAAAATACTTTACAGAAGAGTACAGAGATTTTACAGATTACTTCAATTTACATAAAGTATCAGCTCGACATTTTTCTTAGTACGAAGAGTCAATAGAAGAGGCAGATTCTAAACTTTGATCCCATGCTTCCAGACTCAGGGAAGTTAGAACCAAACATTACAGATGAAAGATCTTCTTCATGGCAAAAGAGCTATGGTCCAAGAAAGAAAATGATCATTTGTATCCTCATAACCTTCTCGCATGCTAGAGATAGACGGAAGGTCTCATTTCTTCAACAAGACCCAGTTATTAACAGGATATCAACGAGACTCCCTCGGACGAATGCTTGCCGCTTTCTTTAGTTATAACAGCTTCCTCCGCCAATAACCGAAGATCGCTATAACGTTTTGCCTCAGATGTCAACAGGTAATGAAAATGTACCATTTGGAAGTGGTCATCCCCAACCTCCATCACTTCTTCATATGGCATATAATGAAAAGTGGGAGAAACAGGAATTGGAGTAGGCAAATGCAACGGTTGGTAACCGAAGTACTTGATCCGCAATTCCTCCATCTTCCTCTAAATCCTAGACTCTCGGGCCTAAGTCCTAGTCGTCACCATTTTTACCAAAGAAAACAAAGAAGGTAGAGATCAGAGAAGAAGGTTTTCTCCTACCACTCAACTCAGATTACCTTTTATACTCGGATCAGCATTCAAAGCAGACTCTCTAAATTCCCAACGTCAAAAAGACTCCCCATGCAACAACATTTGACTGCAGTCATTGGTTCTAGAAAACCCAACGGACACCAACAAAATTTATGAATATACATTGAAAATGAATCTTAGATATTAACTTCAGCATTTAATGATACTTCTCAACCAACACAACTCGCCTACAATGCTTCTCGTACTGTTGGCCGAGAGGGGGAGGTTGTAGTGGCTTATTCCGTATCTCGAGCTCATGCCTCATCTTCAAACTACATACAAACTTTCAACCTCAACAATAGAGCACATGGCACAATCAGAAATAAAATAACAACGTCAGGAAACCTATACAGCACAAATTTCTCAACCAATACCACTCATCCCTGACGACACTTATGATATTAGTTGAGAGCCATCTTTTAATAGCTTATTTCATATCTCAGACTAAAGCTTCGTTCTCGATCTCATCAGTATACATGAAGTACTACTAAAGGCATGACCAACTTTCCTCAGTTAGAGATATCACTTTCGACCTCTGCACCAATAGTTTGATATGTGCAAAGCGTACAGTCAGCAATAGAGCTGTTATACAACAACAAAGATCAGAACATTACATAATTTGGTCAAAGAATATCTCACACACACTTTGTAATGTCCATCATTAAGGGACTTTATGGCCGTCAAACGGTCATATTGGAGGACCTATAAAGAAACCTGGGGAACTATTGATGAAGAACGAAACATTCGATACAAAAAAGTTCTCACTCCGTTATCTTACATTCTCAAAATACTCATTGTAATAGATTAACAACCTCAATAAGATCACCATCACTTTCTCAAAATCCTTAAGAGAGGTCGTGATTTTTAACCTATTCAGAGGTTTTCTACCCTAAATCATCTTGTTGTTTGTTATCTATTGTGCTCGAACGTTCTAAGTATATCTTGTGTAATGGCTAAGTCTGAATCCTGGAATTAGGCTATTATACCAGTGGAGCCCACATACCAGGGTGTGTGTGATATCGAGGAAAAGCAGGCTAGTGAGGACTACTTCTAGCTTTGTCAATTTCATTACGACATCTTATTGAAGGTTGGGCACAGGGATTGCCTTTATGGCTTGGAAGAAGAGATTGCAGAAGATTAAGATAATACATTTATTTGTCTCAAGAAAACCCATACGTGTGAATGTATAGGTTGTAAATATGTTTGAAAAAAAAACTTATTTGTAATCTGTACTATTGAAATAAAACTATACTTTCATTTCCTGTCTATTGAATATGTTTTTTGGAGTTTGTAATTTAAGTGCGTCGAACTTGTATGCGTACTGTTATGCAAATTGTGATATTCGAACTGTAGGGATTTTCTCGAACTATTTGGGTAATAATTACCTGCGATTTGGTCAAAGATTTTTCCTCTTGTTATGGGGAATATATGTTAGTATATTATTGTATCTACATTACCATGTGCTTGAATTGGTAGGGAGGATATTTTGTTTCCCAAAAAGGCGGGTTTCCCAAAAATTTAATTCTCAAAAATATGTAGTTCCAAAAATATGCTTCCAAAAGGATTTGATGACTCCAAAAATCTACTTCTCTTTTGCTATATAGAGGACATGGTTCTTGGGTATATTTCATCTTTCTCTTCCTCATATATCTTCTTGTTCAGTGCTCTAAGGCTTTCATAGTGAGGACACATTCCAAACGTCGTCAACATGCAGTGAAAGGTAGATTAACCATCAAGGTGGTCATTGCAATTTGAGGCTCTAAATGAGGAGGAAAGACGTGTAGAACTGGTTCGTCACTTCTGGTGTGATATTTTTCGTAGTCTAATCCTTGATATAGCATTTTAAGAAATTATTGTGAGGGGGATCACACTGGACAAGCTTGCAGAATAGAACAATTGAGCAGCGGGTGGGGAAATAATTCCATGTGGTGAACCAAATAATCCTGGTTATTTTAAATGTAACTATATTTGAATGTTTGTGGTTGTGTTGCTAGTTTGATTTGGGTAAATAAAGGATTTTTTGTAGGATCTAGTATTCTGTAATTTACAACTGTATTCTAATTCTCAAATGAAATCGATCTCATTTGATAAGCACAAATTTATCTTCAAACTATTTGATATAAGTTTATTTTCCTTGTACTATATATAGTGGCGTGTTTTAGGTGTGACAACTGTTTTGTCGAGGATAGTTGTTGAATATTTTAAAATTTAAACTGTTGTTTCATGAACTGATAAATAAGAGGATCTGGAATAGTGCAGTAGTATGAATTTATGAGAGAAAGAATAATGATGTCATTGGGCGGTGAAAATGATGTCTTTATTTAGATGGCAGGGGTGGCAGACATGTATTTCAAAGAGCCATCATTTCAAAAACCGAGAGAGATTATAAAAAGTCGTCTCTTTCTTTCCCAAGGGCATTCTATAATTTTGGAGAGAGAAAAAATTATTGAGAAAGGAACATCTAGAGAGAAAGTGTCTGATTTCAGAGAATCTATCACAATCTTTGAGCAAAAAATTTTGTGGTCGTTGGATTTTTTCTAAAGAACAGCGCAAACAAAGATTTATTCCTAAACATTCTATAAAAGTGGAGGCTTGCGGTCTTCTAGTATATATTAGTATATTTGCTGACAGATTTATGATTGTGTAATACAAACTCTATAATTTTACTTCTTTGTATGCGAAGCTCAGGGTTTTATTATGTTTGTTGGGACTTTAGGAGATATTTGGGAATTTTTTGTTCCCAAATTAAGTGTTTTATGGGTTTGTAGTTGAGAAATTTGGGAGTTGGTTACTGTAGATTTGGGGTTTTTTAATTTCAAGGTGAAATTTGGGGATGTAAATTTGGGGGTTTTGGCTCCCAACTTATCTGTAATCTAGATTGTGCAGTTGATTATGTGTGTTGTGGGAAATTTGGGGTATTTTTGCTTAGAGTGAAGTACGAAGAACTGTTTGTGAATCCCTCTTAAAATTTTGAATGAACATGAAGAAAAGGCTATTTATAGGGGTAATTATGTAATTAAGGAAAACCAAAATTTGTAGGACTGCTTTATCTGTGCTGTAATTATTAATCCAATCCGTTAGAACGGACTATAGAGAAAGATTTAACAAACACCCATTTCTTGAATTATAGGTCGAGTATGTATACTAAGAACTTAAGTCCTAGGAGTAAATTTATAGTTTCAGCGAGCTCGGAAGAAACGTATTCGTCTAGGCGAGAGGACAATTGTGATAACATGGAGGAGGAGGTTATAGACAATAGGGATATATTAATAGGGGTGGTAGAAACGGCGCTTGTTCAGATCGATCCTTTGGGGGCTAGTCAGGGAGGAAAAGATGAGTGAAATGGAGTTTTTTATATATCCGAAGGGGCAGACATTGGTTTTCAAGGTATAAAAAGAAACTGAAAGGTAAATGGGGGGTATATAATAAAAGAAAGTTTATGTTTTAGGGAGTTTTTCCAGTAAGGGGGGGGGGGAAAGAGTGCTATTAAGTTCCTGGCCACGAACAGGTTAGGAACGATATGGAAATTCATAACAATGTGGACCTAGAGTACTATACCCGGTCCATGGAGGTTGGTCCAAATGATGGTTTTTTATGTTATACCAATCAGTTTGTATATGGCCTTAGAGTACCATTGACTTATTTTCAAAAATGGGTCATGAATCTGCTATATTGTTGCCCCGCATAGCTTAATGGTCATGTGTTCGAAATGATGAGGGCATGTGAGAACTTAAACGAAAGGTGGAAAGTAAATGGTGCTGAGAAGCAGTTCGTTGCTACTAACTTCATAAAAAAAATTAAGACAAAGTATCTAAAGGCCAGTAAGAGTTATTATTTATATAGTTATTCTTCGAGACCAATTATTTTTGGCTTTGACTCTGCTGATCGACCATGGAACGACCATCTTGTATTGGTTAGGGGAAATTGTATGCAGGTCCTTGATGAACCAGCACTCGAGCTAGAATTTAAGTATTTTAATCCGAGTAAGTGTCCATTGATACCTTTAGGAGTAAATGTCTTTACATGTTCGAGCTTCTTATCATTTCTTATGTTTCCTCTTGCAGGTCCTCAGACCGTTGTTACTCCTGACGATTCGAGTCTATTTGATCGTGTAGCTCGAGAACATAATGTGCTCATAAAAGTTCTTATTAATTTAAATATTCCGAGGGACAAATAGGTAAATTCATAGATTCCTAAAGTCTAGTGTGTTAACCAGCGGCGAGCGATGGTTGGTCGAGAGGAGAATCTCAACAAAAAGAGTTCCTCATCAAACACTGGTGATTTCGACCACCCATATGTACCAAATTTGGTAGATATCCCACCCCTTGAGTCTTCAGGTGCTAATCAAAAATTCCGTAGGTTTAAAAAGTCATGCCAAGCGCTTCTGCAGAGCAATAAGGTGGTTCCACCGGTGATTGAAGGTTTAACTTTGCCTATTTTGGAAGGTACTGAAGCTGAGGTTCTGAAGAAGCGTAAATTTGGTGAGACTGAGGTTAATGATGAGGATGAGTCAGCGTTGACCAGGCAGAATAACCATAAGCTTGAAGAAAGTGATCAAAATTGGTCTGATGCTGTGGCAAAGTTCAGGGCGGTAGAGAGTCGCTACTTTCATCTTACTGAAAATGACCCAAAGAAGCTCGAGGAAATTTTCCAAGACCAGGTTACAAGGGTAAAGTTGCATTTTGACATGTTATTGTATTATAATATTGTTTTGTATTACTCTTTCTGAATTAAGTAGCTTTGGTAGCTGTCTATACTAGTGAAGGAGTCGTCTCAGTTCCTGTTAAAGAGAAATAAAGAACATCTTGAGCTCTCCCCCAAGGTCGAGGCTCACATTGAAGAGAACGCCCATTTAAAGGCCCAGTTGAATGGGTTGACTACTAAATTCGAGAAAGAGAAGGATAGAGCGGTAGAGGAAATGAAAGCAGGGGTGAAGTTGGAGTTGTAACACCAGTTGTTGGAGTGCCAAAAGGTTATGGAGAAGGTAGTAGAAACGATTAAGGTTGGACAGAACAATCTGATCTAATCTTATCGCTTCTTCGGCCTATCAGAGAATGACATCACTCTTGGACTCGGGCAAATATCACGACATCATCTTCCCTTCTGAGGTCGAGGATGAATATGCCGAGGTGAACCATCCTGATGTTGGTGCTTCTCCAATGGACGTTGCGAATGCTCTTTTTTCAAAGTCTTCGGGTAGTATACCTCGAGTTCCTGAACCTACTGGTAAAAAAGTGGCACCGCAAGAGGTAAGGTCCACTAAAAGATTCTTGGCATGTCATTTTTGTTAATGTGATCTATTTCAATTTTGCTGTGAATTATCAATTTGTTTGTGGGATTTAAATATTATATGGGGAATATCTGTTTGATTTATGGAAGGAATAACTATTGGAGATCTGAATTGTAATTTGTGAATAATATAGAATTTGTAATCTACTGTAGGATGTAGAGCGATTGAGGGTAACTGTAAATACTCTGCAGAAGGTATTAAATAGGGCTAGAAACTCCGTAAATCGCACACATAAGGTAATAGCTCGAACTAAATATGAAAGAAGACATCATGAATCTTTGTCATAGAAAAATTTAAAAGAATTGTATGAGCTTCAAGACAGATATGCTAAGATAAAAATAGAGAAGGATGAGTCCATTAGGAAAGATGAAGAGAGGTTTAGGGTGCTTAGAAAAGCGTTAAACGAGGTCCTCTAGATTATCGCAACTGTTCGAAAGAATGAATCGATCCTTCTTCCAATGAATGCAAACCCAAAGAATCTTAGAATTCTTGAACGTGTTTGACAGTAGAAGTCCCCTTGTATTTTCAAATCTTTGGCGTAAGAAAAGTAGGCGGCACTTTACTGTCTACTAGATCTTGCACAATCGGACTCTTCTGTAGTCTGCTGAAGACATTTTTGCTTGTGCGAGTTTGGGCTTCCAAAAGCTCTTTAATGCGCTTGTCTATATATTCTTAAGTAACAAACTGTTGAGTTGTGATTGTGTGACGTTAGAGACATCCCTCCATAGGGTTGTGATCTCCACTTCCCTCACTGAGCCTTTCGTGCATAGGGATTCGAGTCCTTACCCTTTGTACATCTTCCACCTGTTTGAGGTCGACGATGCCTTTATCGACCTCTTGTTGAACAGCAAGTACCATAATTATCTTGGGTCTACCCTGGTTTTGATCAAGTTGAACATTAGCTCCCTGGCTAATTCCTCTGTGAGGTCATAACCTGTCTCGAGCTTAAACTCTTAATGTAGCGAGCTACACCTCTTTGTTCTTCTGTGTTATCATCTGTTGTCCTTAAAGAATTTTCAACGCCACTCGTACTCTGCGAGTTGTTATTCTATAACTGTTTACCTTTATCTCGGAGATAAGTGTAGCGAGAAATTCTTCCATTTGATTTGTTCCTGCGCCCATTCCTTCTGTCTGTAAGACTGGGTTGTTTCGACTAGGATTCGACATTTTTCGAAAATAGTTAGCTCCTACTGTATTTGAGAGTTGTGGCTGATTCTTCGATTCTCACAAACGACGTCAAATGTAAGAGCCTAAATTCGGATTTAGAACTTAGTTTCTCATGTCAAAGATAAATATAATACTAAGCAATAAACAAGTAACCACCAATACAAAAGATTTAAAGTGGAAACATCTGAATAGGCATAAAAAACCATGACCTCTCTTGAGGATTTAAAAAATCAGGATGTTATTGATGGAGTGACTACTTATTACAGCAAGTATTCTTGATAGTATTATGTTGATTCTCTAGATAAAAAAATTTGTTTCTAATTAGTTCTTCATTGGTCTTATTTATAGGTCTCATATTCTGACCATTTAGCGACCACTATCTACTCTTAATGACGTACGTTACAAAACAGTTTTGATGAGTCTAGTCTTTACAACGACTGAGCAAGGGTATGATTCTTCTTCTCTGTAACAGCTTCTTTTTTATGACATCATGTGACTATGAAATCAAACTGTTTGTATGAAGGTCGAGATCAATGCTTGAGATATGGAAGGCAAATAGTTTTGCCATCACGCCTTAGGCATCATCAACACATCACCACCAAACAATCCAAAGCATTAACCTCAAAGACACTCCCCTTTAAACCCTCTACAACCCCAACTAATAATTATCATAATCATCATCATTATCTAGAGAAACCCCAATTTTGTCATTCTCTGCAACAAATAGTCTAGGATGCTCGTGAGAAGTTGATTATTGAGGCTATATAAGATTGCGAGTTTTCGGGATTTAATCGATTCGATTAGATCATTGGGAATTTAGGGTTTTGAGTAGTGAAAACAAAATTGGCAATGGTGCTCATTAAACTAATTTTGTTTAGAAAGAGAGAACTTGTGTCGTTGTAATAGCAATTGAGACGATAAATGTGGTTTCTTCTCTTGCTAAAGTCCCGCGAAGTTCTGGTCCGGGATTTATACACAACTAAGTAAAGAAAATAATGGCGGTAAAGACGAAAGCGAGAAAAGTTTTCCCATAGGTCGTCTTTTGCAGCTTTTAATGAGAGGGATGAGAGAAGTGGCAATTTGAACCCTAGAGATGATGATTATGACATCTATGGGTTTGTTGTTTTTTATTATTATTTATGGTACGGAGAAACTTGTAATCGATGATTAGCCCGAACAAAAAAATATTTGAACCCTAGAATTATCTTTATAATTCGAAGTACTACGTTTAATTGAGCCATCTTGACTTCTCACTGCAAATCTTTTGCTGTTAATGAAAAACTAAATATTTCTAAAATATGTTTGGAAAAAAGAGCCTATTGTGGGACATATAGGGGTATCTAGGTCATTGTAGTAAAATAAAAGTCGGGCCCTATGTTTTGATTCAAAACAGGTTGCATGCTTATAGCCTACCTGATATTGATTAATCAAAAATATATTTTACAAATATATACAGTACTTTTCATGATCATGTCCTGATTGAGAAATGTATATGCTCATTATATATTAGATTCTGAGGTTCAGGTTCGACTTATTGTTGAGCTCAATATCGATTTAGTCGAAATTTGTTGGTAATAGAGGGTGACTTGCCATTCGGTTTTGGCCTAGTGGTGGTTGTAACCCTCCACTCCACTAAGAGAGGAGTTGTGGGTTTCGAAACCTCGTAGTGTTAGAAACTTAGAGTTACGAATCCCTATATAAAACCGGCTTACCTGCCAAATAAAATAAAAAATAAAGGGTAACTTCAAATGTTGCCCATACTCCCTGTAAAGTATAAACCCTAGTTTCTCAACCCCAATACCAGAATGGAATCCGAGACGAATAGGCCTGCTTTAAGCATCATGGGCCGCATATTTTGTTTAGGCTTTGAAGATTTACTAGGGCTTGAGCATCATGAGCTGTGTTTGGACTATTCATTTACTTGCAGTACAATCAGCTTCATGTGTCCCGTCTTGGGTGAAATCCATGTGAGCTTGCCCTCTCACTTAACAGTTAGCACCCTCCTACACCTTACACTTTTATGTGGGGCGTGACCAAGGTGGAGACTATCCACGATGAAGCGGGACATTGCAGCCTGTTAGAGTACCCTTTTTGAAGAAGGTTCCATGGGGTTTTTCGGCTTCAAGTCCTTCATCAAAGACATTCAAGTGTAAGAGCGTCATCTCGAGCACAGGAGCAATTCATACAATGTTCCCACATATTAAAAAACACACCAATTTTGCTCCACCCATACCGCACGCACCGTACAGCACACATAACTCTTTCTCCAACCGAAGCGCATAACTGCTCCTCTGTTGGAGATAGTCATAAGAATATCATCTTCTTTTTTTCTCCTACTCTATTAAGAAAGCTATTCTTAATTCTTATATCCTGACCCTCTTATCTTGGATGCCATTGGTGTTGCACTAAGTTTTATAATGATAAAAATGCCCTAAAGTCTATGCTTCTTTTCTCCCGTTTCTATAATAAGGTTAAGATTATTGGATCTAGTTAAGAGGAACTCAATATAATAGAGGTAGAGAGAGTAGTGTTTGTGCACTACTTTGTGAATTGTGACCAAGTTCCACTTCATGCATCTTTACACCAAAAAAAACATAGGATTGGTTCTTCCACTACATTTGTTAATGATAATCAAGACTTAATCCGCCTAAATATATTAAAATATCTCATAATGTCGGTGTACCAATAAACCTGAGATATCATTTAATATGATAAATTACGTGTAGCTGCACGCGCGTTGCACTTGTTAACAATGATGTTGGGACGAATTGGTATGTTTCGGTGGATACCTTCGATTTCTTCCCAAGGATACCTTCGATTTCTTCCCAAAGGAGGGGTTCTAGGCCATTATACTACGAATTTTTTTCCGAAGAAAAGGAGAGAAGAAAATAATTTGCGATGGTCCCGTATGCTTTGGGGACCAGAGAACACAATAATATTGTCGACAAAGAAACCTTACCTGGAGTACAAACAATTGGTGTGACTCGACTTCCACGAGAGACACACAACATTGACTTGTAAACATCTTTCTCTGAAAATTGATTTTTTTTTTCCCAATCTATGATGGCTTAAAGCAAAAGGACACATAACATGTTCTAATTTCTCACCTCCAAAAAAAAACACATACCAAACTATGAAGCTCCTATTCACCCTATCATGTGGGTTTTCTTTCATCCCTACATTTGCACACACCTCCATCCCTTTAATATCATTATTGCAAGAAAACTTTCCCGGGGTTACCGACCTTAAAATATAGAAAATAACAGAAAAAATGTTGGGGATAGAAACTCGAAACTAACATCTAAGTTATTTTTTTACACCAAAAATATCGTTGATGAGAAAAAGTTTCTAGAGATTTGGCAATTGTTGACCATTAGAGCATCTCCAGCAGTTACAATTTCAGGTGTGGGCTGATTTCGTTGTTATAATAAATCCAAAACCCACACTTTTACCTTTCCAACAGCTCGATAAGCGAGTGTGAGTTGATGACTTGGCGTTGCCAGAACTCAACCCAGTGTGGGAGCTCACTCAAAAAAATGAGTTTAGCAGAGTTTAAAACACCGCACAGAGTAAAGAACACCGCGAAGATTAAATATGTATTTATTAATGTGTGAGAGGAGATGAATAATTGTGCGGATTAAAAAAATACCGTGCGGAGTAAAAAATATCGCCGCGAACTAAAAAAAATATTTTTTTTAAATAAAGATCATCACCCATTGCTGGAAGAGTTAAGTTTGGGTTGGGTTTTATTTTTATGAAATGGTAGGCCAGCAGTCAAAGCTCACACTCAACTGCTGGAGATACTTTTAGATTAGCTAGCTTTTGTCATGTACGTAAATTAATGGTGTAGCGGTTAGTATCACCAACTACTACTGGAAGAGTTGAGTTTGGGTTGGGTATTCTTTTTTTTAAATAGTGGGCCAGCGGACAGTCAAAGCTCACATTCAACTGCTGAAGATGCTCTTAGATTAGCTAGTTTTTGTCATGTACGTAAATTAATGGTGAAGCAGTTAGGACATTAACTTAAGAAGTAAAGGTCCTGAGTTCAATTACAGCTAACTACGTTAACTAGGGAACTTTGAGGCCTAACTTACCCCAGCATGTGGGTTCGCAGAGCTCTTATGTGGCCCAGGGATTAGTCATGCAAATGATGATAAATTATGAACTCGGATCACCCTAATTTATAGAAGAAGAAAAAAAAAATCAATTAACCAGAATAAGCCCAATTTGAAACGATTTCAGAGCACAATGCGTCAAAAAATAGTCTTACCTTTCAAATAAATCCATAGTAGAGTATCATGTAATATAAAAAAATTGATATAATGCTTGAGTTGGTTTTTCAACCTTAGTTTGGTTTGAAAAATATGGAGAAATGAAGTTGGAGTCTAGTGGCCGGTTTCATGATGTAACTACACCGTCCTAACATCATTGACCGGTTTTGAGGGTGATATGTTTCCACAAGCGGACCCTTCTAGGCCTCTTACTTACAATGTAATTTACTCCAAAACTTGCCATTGATTTGCTCCAAATTCACCAAAACTGCCCTCACTATCTAATGTCAAAAATGTCAAAAAGTGCAGCTTGATTTAAGGTTATTAAATTAGGCTCAATCAAATAATTAAGATTTCACTTACAGATGTGAAGGTCAGAATCGAGTTTGTAATGCTCAGTGGTAAAACCTTCATCGTCACATGATCACTTTGCAATGTCTCGTTCGTTCACGTGTATCACACTGCTCCTCACATGTACGCTAGCCTTAGTATGACGCCCTAGCGAACGCCGAGCAAATCCACCCGAGCGTTTTGAGTTCTGACCTTTGATATATGTTCTCTATATCCTAACATGGCTACACGCCAAGTTTCGTTGAAAACGGAATTGATTAAAGGGGCAAGAAGTGCTAGTACACTTCATCTCCACTTTTGATGTTTCCTTTTAGAAACTAGCTATTTACTTAGTAGCTATATTAAGGAGAAACATTGGTCCAAACCTCCCCATGACAAAATAAATTGTATAGCTTGGTCATCTTGGACCCGGGTCATGGGCTATCTACGAGGGATGTTCATGAGTTCTCTTTGGCTTAGGAAAGACAAGGAGACATTGCCTCGCAATGCAGGCCGCTTTCCCAGATAGGGCTTTATAGGGTGTCGTTATGCCCCACGAGACAACCGAGACGGACCGCCCCTAATAGATGGATTATGTAACTAGTCCAGGCTCGTCGCCCCTTTATATATATATATATATATCATATATCTGGAATCCGACATATTGAGCTATCATGATCCGCTATAGGATAGGTGTGTTATCCGTACCTCGTGCCCAGTGACGAAAGATTACGTTGTAGGGATTATTGAATAAACCTTCAGTGTTACCGCCTATACCGAATACATATTCGACGACCCCTCACGAGTATCCAAGATTATCCATTTGTAGCTCTATTCCACTGGCGTCGCCGTGCCCAATGAAGAAGGCTTGTGCATGCCGATCGTACATGCATGTACGTCGCACAACCTCATATTCCATTGTGTTTCAAGAACTGTAGTTCCCGCCCCCGAGCCGGACCATGACAGATGGTATCAAAGATAGAATAGCTGGTCGCTTAGCTCCCGAGTTGGAAGAACAAAGCCAAGTGGGATTATGCTTGTCAGAGCTAGACTAGTTTGGTTTTGGCTTATCAGAGCCGGTCAGAGTTGACCCGGCTTATCAGATCTTGTTAGAACAGATCAGAACGATGGTTCCCGAGTTGGTAATACGAGATACCTACTTGACAGTTGTAATCTTCAGAGATGAAGTTGCTCATTACAGATGATCCAAGCACCGTTGTGAATGCTTATAGAGGGGTTGTCTACATGTGAGCTGATATTGGAAGCGAAACGAATACTCCATATCTGAGCGCGAGATTGCTTAAGTTAAGCGTGTTTTAAGCAATGACGCTAAGAGGAAGGACATATATTTGAGTTAGGTATGATGGCATTTATCGTTAGTTGTCTCAAGAAGGCTGGTCAGTATAGCAGATACTCTATGAAGAATAGTAGTAGGGCGATCTAGCAAGTCGTTATTTGCATTCGATCCACCTACACACTGCGAAGTATAGTAACAGTTGTGATCAAGGACGATACCCCTCTCAGTAGAGATCGATATGGTCAGTGTTTTATAGCAAGTACTTACGTGTGGAAGTCGTGAAGCTTGGTTTGGTTGGAATTCCTTAGTGTCTATAGAAGATTGAAGAATTATGGTTGACACTCGTTTTGATTGTCCTGAGTTGGACACAAAGACATTCTGGAGCCGAACGTCATGATCCAAAATTAAAGCAGCGAAAAGTAGAAGATGAAAACATGGTTTGAGTCCCAAGTTTGCACACAGTAATTTTTCTCAGTGTCGACGTTGAGGGCAGAGTTTCTTCTAGGTTACGCGACATGAACCGTGACCCCCCCCCCCTCCCCCAAGTTGGGTTGTCACCTATCCGCAATTGGTCCCACAGCAGTACGGGACACTGCTTTGCTCACTCTAAGAATGCAAGAAGGTCGAGTAATGCTTGTTTTCTAGCTTTGTAGTTGAGTTTTAGGTTTGTCGTCGTGCGAGTGCTCTAGCCGAGTTGATCCTTGTTGATGGTCTTGAATAGTTTCAAGCTCACAGATTGGTGAAGACTCACGTTTTTGAATATCAGTAAGTTACGTGGTTGTCACAGAACAGAGTTGAGCTATAGACAGTTGTGCAGGTAACCTCAGACATGATCTCAGATGGATCAATGCTCTAAGATGAAAGATCCTGAGCAGAATTAGATGTTAGTTCCCAATTCCTTGTCACCTGGTGGTTGGCGGTAGGGTTAGAGTTCCCGCGCCTCTTTGCATTAATGTTGTGTCTTCAGGAGATCACATCTGAATGACCGGTAAGAGTTGGTTACTTTTGTAAAAGGTAGTTCAGAGACAGAGAATGGTTATGCTTCAGTTTAAAGATAATTGTGACAATATGAAGGTTGATCTCCGCGAGTTTGATAGTAAGTTGGAAGTGGCAAGCAAACGAGCTTAAGGCGACAAGTGTAGTGGCAATATCTTGTTCCCGAATTTCCTAAGTTACTCAGGTTTCAGTAGGGATGAAGAAATGGAGAAACGCTTCAGCAGTCAATTAGTTATATATCAGAAAGCTAAATGTCGCGGGACAGTATCCAAAAGAAAAGGCAGACTCCAGAATTTGAATGAAGCTCCAGTCACCGACGCACTTCTAATTGAAAGGCCAAAGATCATGGTTCAGTCGTGAAGACCACAGTTGTCAACATCGAGACTAGCAGTTGGGTTCAGTATCCGCCAATGCAGAAGAATGTGAATTACTCTGAACTGAGTAGAGGAAAGTGTTAGTTTCTTGAAGATGCAAAAGATTGAATCCTTGCAGAGCCGTGTTGAAGAAAGGTTCTCGACGTCCACGTCGAGATTATTTTAAGTGTGGAAGGGTGTGACGCCCTAACGAACGCTGAGCAAATCCACCCGAGCGTTTTGAGTTTTGACCTTGGATATATGTTCTCTATATCCTAATATGGCTACACGTCAAGTTTCGTTGAAATCGAAATTGGTTAAGGGGGCGAGAAGTGCCAGTACGCTTCGTCTTCACTTTTGATGTTTTCTTTTTGGAAACTAACTATTTACTTAGTAGCTATATTAAAGATGAACATTGGTTCAAACCTCCCCATGACAAAATAAGCTTTATAGTTTGGTCATCTTAGACCCCGGCTCATGGGTTATCCACGAGGGATGTTCATGAGTTCTCATTGGCCTAGGAAAGGCAATGAGAGATTGTCTCGCAATGCGGGCCGCTTTCCCAGATAGGGCTTTATAGGGCGTCGCTATGCCCCACGAGCCAACCGAGACGCACCACCTCTAATAGATGGACTATGTAACTAGTTCAGGCTCGTCGCCCCTTTATAAATATATCATATATCTAGAATCTGGCATATTGAGCTATCCTGATCCGCTACAAGACATGTGTGTTATCCGTACCTCGTGCCCAGTCACGAGAGCTTACACTGTAGAAATTATTAAAGGAACCTTCAGCGTTGCCGCCTATACCGAATACATATTCGACGACCCTTCACGAATATCCAAAATTATCCGGATGTCGCTCTGGCATCCGTGACTCTATTCCACTGGCAGTGCCGCGTCCAGTGAAGAAGGCTTGTGCATGCCGGCCGCACGGCCTCATATTCCGCTTCTGCTCCGGGCACTGTAGTCCCCGCCCCGACACTGAGTGTGCATTTCCATAGCAGCCTAATATTTTGGCTTAATCAAGTGTCATGGCAGTACGGCATCTTCAATGAATCTCAAAAGAATCAACCATGACTAAAGTTTTAGCCTAAAACCCCACATTTCACTGTGTATCAAGCACACGCCAACTGGTTATCTGCCATCTAATTTGTACAATGTAGGCCCCACAACCAGGAACTTTTAGACCCCTTATTGACCTTACAACCAATGGAAACCTGTGGGCAAAATCGACCATGCTAGACGAGGAATCTGATGATTTCATAACCTTAAAAGAAAATTCTGTTGCACAGCGTCATAATCAACCAATATTTGATCATATTGAGGACGATAACAGCTCCTGTGGTGAACACAGGTCCCATACATTTGCACAATACAGCCAATTTGTATTAGTTTTGCAGAAAATTATTTCCAGAAAAGCAAACTTTAAGGAACAATCAATGAAGCTCTCATAGGCAGATTTGTTGCAGGAAGTTGCTTGTAAGTTGTAACCTACAGGAATCGTCTGAAAAAAGTCATTAGATTAGCGAAGTGCAGAGTTTATATTTTTAAAGAAAAGAAGAAAGGAAAAAAGAAATGGCAAACCATAATGAGTTTCAGAGATGGCAGTGGCAGATGAGAGGTCTACTCTGGCAGTCTTGCTTGCAGGTAGTGAGTGGCAGTAGTGCATTGTGGAGATGTGGTCCATATTGATTCCTTTGAAGTCTTTTCCTTTCCATTATTTATGAGAATTTGATTCTCCATTAAAGATCTTTCAGACACTCACTGTCTCTCTGATGCTATAAACCATTTAAAATATTACTCGGGAGGGAAATCTAGGCTACCCTTAAGTTTTAGCAACAAAGTAATTTTCAACTTTAAACCTTAACATTAAGTTCCCCATCAATGGTAATCTTCCATGGAGCAACCGCGTAATACTCGATAGGGCAATCTTATAGAACAAAGCCATCTCATACTACTTAGAGATATCTTTAAAGCGATCTATAAGCCCGCCTGATAATATTCGAATGACATGCAGACTTATTAACTGCTTGCTTATCAAGAAGTTTATATTTCTCTATTTTCTTACTACAGGTTTGTGTAAAATCCCAAAATACTAAGCCTGTGATAAGTAGTACACAGGATGTTTTGCTAAGCAACTCTGTAGAAGATTGTCACTATATCACAGGATTTGGCATAGGTATGGAAGAAAATCTTTTTATAGTACAAAATCAAGTCAGAGAAGATAGGATCTGTCAATCATCTAATCCAATATAATCTATGATCTATCTATGAGACTATGATGAAGATGATGTATTATTCTGATCAATCAGTGTAGTCATGTTGGGTCCACTGCTCTCACACAGGAGTCAGTGTCAACTGTTAAAAGGCTCTGAAGTCAATGCTGGAAATTGAATCTTTTGATGACTTCTTCCCGCCACACTCACCCACCCAATGGAGTGGTGTTCCCGTAATTCTCTCTTTAACATTTGGGCATTCCTCAACCACCCCAAGAGAGAAAACAAAAAGTATTAGAGACCAAGGACCAGAAGAAAACAAACCAATCTCATCTCATCTACCTCAACCTTGTTCTTCACTCCTCATCTTCTTCTCTACCAAGAGTAAAACCAACTCAAACCCATATACATCTATCTCAGTCTCTCTCTAGATTTCTCTTTCAACCTCTCTACCACCACAGGCATCATGGTAAACTCACCAAGACCTCAAGAGAGAGAGAACCCATATCTCCAAAGCTCTCCTTCTCCAAAACCCAATGGCAACTTCAATACTAGCAGCACCAGCAGTAGTACTAGTAGTAACAGTAATGGAGTTCAACCCCAATCTCCTTTAACACCAAAACCCATCTCCAGATCTGAAACTAACACCCCATACCCAACAACCTTCATTCAAGCAGACTCTTCATCCTTCAAACAAGTAGTCCAGATGCTTACTGGATCTTCAGAGACTACTAAACAAGCCACAAAACCCATCAACAACATCCCTCCTATCAAGAATGGGCCAAAGAAACAAGGGTTTAAGCTTTATGAGAGGAGAAACAGTCTAAAGAACCTCAAGATCAGCCCTTTGATGCCTGGATTTGTTCAGAGAAACCCAGAGATCTTGTCACCAAGCATACTTGATTTTCCTTCTTTGGTTCTCAGCCCTGTTACCCCATTGATCCCAGACCCATTTAACAGGTCTCCACCTACAGCTGAGCAAAGAGCAATTGCAGAGAAGGGATTTTATTTGCATCCATCTCCAGTTTCTACACCAAGAGACTCAGAGCCCCCTCGGCTTTTGCCTCTGTTTCCGGTCACATCTCCCAGAGTTTCAGGTTCTTCTTGAGTATGTAAGCTTCATATTTATATAAGTCGATATCAGTACTTATGAGAGTTATCGGAGATGAAAGGTTAATGGGTATTGGACCATCTGCAGAAAGAGATGAGATCTTTAGCTTCAACTGTACAAGTTGCTGATTTCTTTGTTGTTTATTGTGGAGATCCGTCAATTTGGGTTGTAAGATGGTTGGGTTTTCTTTTGTCTCTCAACTTTTATCAAGATGTTTCTACTTTCTAATGTTAATTCTACATTTGAGGTTCTGATTCAAAAAATGTTTCCCCATTTAGAAGAAAAAAATCTTGTGTTGATTCTTATGTTATGTCAGAGACTGTACAGTTTCAAAGTGTAGAAATCTGGTTTATCACATTTTATGATCATGAAATTTTATCAGAACTTGATTTGATAATGAATTTTCAAGAAGAAAATTCAAATACTTAGCATGGGTGACCTACATATATAAATGTCAATGTCAAGTGCAATGTTAGTATGTTCTCACGGAAATAATGCAGAAGGCGTACCATTTCAAAGTTATGCGTCTTAATCACAGGACGCTCATCCGGGGAGGCCTCCAATGGAAACCAATCCAGTTGAATTACAGACAAAATTCTCATCAGACCAATTAAAGCATGCAAATTGAAGAAGATTCTTGTTCACTCTTACTGTTTGTAAACCTGAATACCTAATTATTTCAGTTAGAAATCTACAGCTTAATGATTTAAGAGGAAGGCCAAAAGGATATTGTATCAGATAGTTGAAAACAAATCAGCACATGATATGATTTTTTATGAGACTTGCGGAAGAACGTGATCTGTTGAGCCAAACTTGTCTTCTTCGGAGAGAATATGGATGATAGTAGTTGTGGTACTCTGTGTGTGTGTGTGTGTGTGGGGGGGGGGGGGGGGGGGGGGGGGGGGATAAAGTCAAATATTAGTTAGTCTACATTTATCCATGCAATAAATACAAGGTCTGGACTCATTTTCAAGAACAGCATTATAAGATGGAAAATGTGTTTCTACAATTCAAAGCCAGTTTGATGAAAGAAAAACTAAAAGGCAAGGTTGGTTTTCTTTTGTTATTTCTTGTTTCTTTCATTTTGAGTTTACTCAAAGCAAAGCTAAGTCAAAAGAATGGTGACACGAAAAAAAATAAGTTTAGGGGAAGTGGGCAAGTTGGAATTGGTCTGCGTGAAAGGGTGGGCGGCACTCTTTTGTTTTCCTTTTGGGGGGGGGGGGTTAGCTTCTGTACAGCACCCAATTTTCTGGTAGTCGTCAATGGAGACTTTAATCTCCAACTGGGTTGCAAATGCTTCATATACAAGGCATTAGCATTAAATATGACATTAACAATATAATATGATTTTGTAATAAACATACCTATGGGTTTACCACAAGGAAAACTTTCGAAAAAAACATCTTTGTACCAAAATACAAATTTCCAAAATGGATTCAGACAAGAATATGTGACCCCAGAAAATAAAGATGCAAACATATGGCAATATCTAGGAAAAACGAAATGACAGACGATTACACAGCTATATAAGGAAATACACACAAACGGTGGAAGAACGTTAAAAGAGATGTATAGCATATGTAACTTGTAATTGTTGGTAGTAAAAGAGTGCATGGGGTACTAATTCGATTAACTTGGTTCAGATCTCCAAAAAGGATTGGACCGTTCTAAACCCGTGATTCCCTGGGAGAGGAGCATTTCCAGGCCTAATAGAAATGATCACTTCCAAGCCTGAAATACAGATTAAAGTCAAATATCAGTGAGATAGTAAATGTGGTTAAAATACCAAACTGTCAAACAGTAAATGGTTAAAATATCAAACTTTTAGAGAATACTAATGGTTTTACAAATGGCTTCAACAACAGTAAATTGCTGTTAAAACCAAATTTCTTAATTTGAGTTGAATGTCACAGTGCAACTCCTATTAGATTGACAAATTAAACCATACTATGATTAAAATCATCTGCAGAAGCTCTTGGCTACCTGAAAATGAGTTTGCCATGATCAATCGGAAGAACTAAACCCTAACAAAAAAAAAATTATGACACAATGGCTTTTAACCAAAGTTATCTATCCTAACATTAGCGTAGAGTTTAGTTGAGATCTTATTTAGTGAACCCGTTAGATTTGCTCATATATGGTCGCCACTGTCATTGTAGTTTCCTAAAGAATGTGGTCCTTTGCACATCTTATTACCACGTTTGATTTGATAGGAGTAATTAAAAGCATAACCATATGCTATCTTAAACCACAATTCAAGAACTTGCCCAGTTGACTTGGAAATCAGCCGAATTGGCCCAAATCGAACAGATTTTGCGTCGGCAAGGACAGCTGACTTGAATGACCTAAACACCCCAAGTCAATTCAAAAAAATGTCTTATTAGATTCCCAAGCTCCTAAAATGTTTGAAATGAGGGGACATAAGGAAGAAAGGAAAGGAACAACAAGGTATGAGTTGGTCTCAAGTTTTCTCTATCCAACTCATGAAACCACGGGATCGCTCTCTGCAACACCTGCCCTCCCATTGGAAACCCTTATCCATCTCTAGTCTCTACCCCTTCTGCTTACAAATTTAAAAAAACCCACCATGCATTCCCAAGAGTCCAACTGACAAGTGGACATAACTATATAGACTCCTTATCAAAGATGGCTTTTAATGTCTATGTGCCTTGAACTAGTATGGAAGATTAAAAAAGCATTAATCTTTTGCTAGCAAACAGTGGTTTAGAAACACCAAAACCAGAATGGATATAAAAAAAGTATAAGAGTAGTTACATTCTCCTCAATCGTGATACCAGGTTTGAAGGAAAGGATCTAGGGTCCAAAACAGTTTCACCAAGGGTGTGTTTGATTCGTGGAAAATGGCGGAAATGATGAACTTGATTTCCATGAAATGTGGATTTCCATGTTTTTTTATCAAAACCGCGGAAAGCGCATTTTCCATGAACTAACTTCTATTGTTTGGTTGGGCATAGAAAATGATGAAAATTTGTCATAAAATAGCTTTAAACTACAAAAAAAGGTCACATTTTCACTTAAAAGTGGATATAAACTATCATAAAATCACTCCATAAACTTATAAGACAATCGAAATCCCTTGGTGGAGGTTGAGATAATTTTACACAACCCCACCCTACAACATGACACAAATTAACATGTTCGCCCTACAATATTACATTGAGAGCAATTGTTATTCCTTGTTGCACGAGAGAGAGACGCAAGATCTTTATCGCCATATTTTTATTTATTTTTTAAGTATAGAATAACAAAATTGGCGACACTCCATGGTGAAACCGAATAACCTCGTTTGAAAGAGGAAGTTGGGTTTTCCATCATTTGTTAAGTTTTCAAAAACCATGGAAAACCCATTTTCCACCTTTTGTTTTCCATCTCGAACCAAACGGTGGAAAATGAATTTCATGGAAAACAAATTCACCATTTCCGCCATTTTCCATGAACCAAACACACCCTAAATATAAAAGAAAGATAAGCTAAAAAGCTACACATCTGTTACTTTCTCTAAAGTCTAAACACTATCCCTATGTTCAACATAACTAAAGAGTATATTACTGGACTACAAATACTCATATATATATATTTACCTGCTGCTTTTGCAGCCATAGCTTCTTCATAAACGTCTGTCAAAAACAAGACCTGGGATGGCATATCTACTCCCACGGACTGGGTGATCTCAAAATAACTGTGCCTATCTCGTTTGTTTCTTCACATGAAAAAGAAAAAGAAAGAAAAAAAGTAGAACAGGATTCAGCAACTTGAGTGTAACGTGCAAAAATATACCTTAAAGCAAATACGTACCCTACAGTGGTATCAAAAAATCCGCACAAATATTTTCTTAAGTCCCCGTAATTTGAATGTCCAAATATATGCCGCTGAGTCTCCCTGCTACCGCTTGAGTATATGTACACCTGTAATGTAATAAAAGGGGCAATGAGAATGGTTTTAATTAAACCTAACTTGAGATGATCTCAAATGCAAAAAATGGTGACTTCATAGACAAAGATAACACCTTAAGACTAAGAAAAGAATATCACTCGGAAAGGTACTTAAATATTTGCTAATCTTTATAAACCAAAGTGCTCCCTTGTAGTACTATGAAACAAAAAATAACACCAAAAAGTAGAAAATAGTTTGACCTTAACTACAATCAGATCTGGCATGTAATAGAAGCACTAAAAATTGACATGATAAGTAAAATAACTTATAATGGATCAGTCTCCACATTAAGAGAATATTCAGAGAAGTAGTCAAGGATAGATGAGTAACGATACCAACCGGATTGGACATGCAAGGAGATACAGTTAATGTTAATCAAGATGTGTGAAACACTCAAACAACATATCCATGTATTGAAATCTCTTTTGCCTCAACTCGATCATTTGAGGGCCCATCAATCCAATCAATATAATTAAAAGGTACATGTTTGGTCATAAAAATAAAGTTTTGTAGTCCAATTTCTTATATTTCTGATATAAAGGGCACAAAATTATGATATTTCGTGTGTAAGGTTGCTAAAGGTAGACTACACAATCATAGGATGCCTTGTGCAAAATGGGGTCATAACTCTTAATGGTAAAAAATATAATAGTAATTGTTAGTTACTATTATATTTATAGAGTTTTAGAGTTTTATAGAGTTTTCCCTTCAACTCAAAACAACAGAAATACCACACAAAGAAACCTCTAACATCAACTTCTAGAAAAAATAACAAGTACGTGGCCTCGTGGGTAAACGACCAACGAGGCATGATCTATCAACTCTCCTCTCCTAAGAAGATTCGACCACAAATTCTGTTGCCGTATATAATCATCGTAAAACGTCGGATCTATCCGTGCAAAGGATTCCCCCAAAATCCATGAATCATCCTCCTCCGATCGATCAACCCAACATATCAAAAACTCTACATGTCCTGCTGCATCGAGACGATTATCCAGTATCTCATCAATCTTGTCAGTCAACTCAACGTCCGGCGTCGGTGTCACTTGATGTGATGGAATATCACCATAGAATTGTGTAAGAATTTTGACATAAACAACCTTAGAACGTGTTCCAGGAATATTATCAAGCTCAGAGGCATTGTCGCCAATGCACCGAATGATGTGATAAGGTCCCGATTTACGCAAGTGAAGTTTAGACGCCAGGCCTGTGCGTCGTCCCTTCTCAACCCTTTCCTTTACTCCGGCGTAAACATCCTCTAGATGTCGCCAAACCTCCTCATGAATTGCCCGAATTGACTCAGTAAACTCTGCAACACTATCAGAAATAGGTACTAACTGAGGAATAGGTACCAAATCCAACACAATATCCGGTGAATACCCTGTCACGATCTGGATTGGAGATAGTCCTGTCGAACTGTTGACAGAACTATTAAATGCAAACTCGGCCTGTGAAAGGAAAAAATCCCACTCCATAGGCTTGTCCCCTGTAATACATCGTAGCAGGTCACCCAAACTCTGGTTGACGACCTCAGTCTGTCTATCTGTCTGAGGGTGAAAAGTTATGGAAAAACGAAGCTTGCAGCATAGCAGTCTCCATAATGTCCTCTAAAAATGTCCCATAAACCGTCTATCCCTATCATAAGTAATCGACAGCGGAATCCCGTGTAAACGTACCACCTCCCTAAAGAACAGTCGAGCCACATGAGCTGCATCTTCTGTTTTGGTGCACGGTATAAAATGCGTCATCTTAGAGAAGCGATCAACTACCACAAAAACATAATCAAAACCTCGTGTCTTCGGTAAGCCTGTGACAAAGTCCATTGAAATGTTTCTCCAAATGCTAAAAGGAATCGGTAAGGGTGAGTAGAGGCTAGTGTTTTGTTCTCGGCTCTTAGCGGTCGCGCAAGAATAACATCTCCGGATAAAGGCATTAACATCCCTATACATAGTGTTCCAGAAGTACCTCTTTCGCATTAGGGTCATGGTCTTGATCACTCCAAAATATCTTCCAAGATCCCCAGCATGGATATCTGCAATCAGTCGTTCCCGCATAGAATAAGTCGGGACACAGAGGGTTGTCCCCTTAAATAAATAGCCATCCTGGATAGTGTAATCCTCATAGGAACCCTGTTGTTGCCCACAAGACTCATAAATGGGCCCAAAATACACATCAAAAGGGTACAAGGCACGTAACTCAGAAAACCCAAACACTGAAGAGCATAGTGTAACCAAGAGATGAGTTGCCCTACTGATCTTGTCAACAAACCCATTTCCTTGCCCTTGATGTGCTGAATGTGAAACTCAAAACTTTGGAGGTAACTGAACCACTTTGCCTGCCTGTCTGTCGAGACTTAAGATCCTCTGCTGACTATGCATATGTCGTAGCGCGTCATGATCCGAGTGGATAACAAACTCTCGGTGAACTAAATAATGTCGTCAATGTCGTAAAGACCGTACAACCGCTAGCAACTCGATATCATACGTGCTGGAGTTCAACTGTGCTCCAGATAACTTCTCACTGAAATAAACCACTTGCCTCCCAAACTGTGAAAGCGTAGCACGAATCCCAGTGCTACATATGTCTGTCGTAATCTCAAAAATTGGCCCTGAATAATCTGGTAGTGCAAGAACATGAGTTGTAATAAGCTTTTGTTTGATCAATCAGAATGCTTTCTCAGCCTCAGAAGTCCACTTAAAAGGTACGTTTCCTATGAGGTAAGTGATCAGTGCCATAATTCTACTGAACCCATCTATGAATCGCATGTAGAACGTAGCCAACCCATGAAAACTTTGTACATGTGTCGCCGTGGTAGGGATTCGCCAGTTCCTTATCGTATCTACCTTCTCCTCATCCACCTTGATCCCCTCTGACGAGGTAACGTACCCCAAAAATTGTACTGCATCCACTAGAAACGAACACTTCTTCAACTGAAGAAATAATCGGTGCTGACATAGGGCTTCTAAAACCCTCTCCACATGAATGAGGTGTTCCTCCTTGGTGTGGATGTGGATAAAAATATCATCGAAGTAGACAACCGCAAATCTCTCTGCAACACAGCCACATAATACCTCAGTCATCAATCGCATAAATGCGGACAATGCATTAGAGAACCCAAAAGGCATCACGAGCCACTCATAGAGACAGTCTTTGGTTTTAAAAGCCGTCTTCCATTCATCCTCTGGTCGCATGCGAATCTGATGGTACCCGCTTTTAAGATCTAACTTAGAGAAAAACCGAGCGCCGTAGAGATCATCGATGATATCCTCTAATTGAGAAATGGGGAATTTGTACTTCATCGTGATTTTGTTAACTGCCCGACAATCAACACACATACGGTAACTCTCATCCTTTTTGGGGACTAAGAGTGTTGGAACTGCTATCGGTGACATGCTCTCCCTCAGAACCTCTTTGGTAGATAACTCAGTGACCTGTCTCTGTAACTCAACATGCTCTGTTGGGGCCATATGATAATGGGGCAAATTAGGCAGAGGCACCCCTGGAATCAAATCAATGTTATGTTGAATATCTCATAATGGAGGTAACTCTGGTGGATCCGCCTCCTGGCAGACGTCGGGGAACCTATCAAGAAGTGGTTATAACTCGTCAAGTACTGAGGTAGAGGCGGTAAACATCGCACAAACCATAGCGTAAGCAATTCCTTATACCCTGCCCTCGGCTAGGAAAATACTTGTCTTACGAACTAGAGGCTCTTCTGGCGGTAGACCTACCCATCTCTGTCGAATACCCCTCCACATGATGACATACACATTAGGCTACCTGATATGTATTAACATTCCTCTACCACTGCCATGGCCTACCTAAGAGTAAATAACAGACATCTATCTTGATAACAGTACATAATATAGATTCTTCATACTCTCCCATTTTTATCTTCACACGCGTACGGTATAACACTGAAATCTCCCCTTGCTTCCCGTCCATCTGTAACAAACTCAATGTAGTGACCTTGGGGTGGGATACGAGGTTAAGCCGTAGTTTATCCACTACGCTCTCAGAGATGAGGTTATAAGTCGACCCACCATCTACAACTGTTTCCAACCCCTTCCCCTGAGCCTCTACTCGTGTACGGAAAAACGCATGTTTCTTCCAATACTCGTTGGTTCCTGGGTTACTATCATCCCTCTTTACCAATGACCCACACAATGTGATTACTAGCCGTGGTGCTCCCCGCCTCACTCGGTGTGGTAAAGGGTTCAATGTGATCGCCTTTTCATGTAGCCCCCCTTCGCCGTCCAATTCTATCGTTGGTTTTGTCGGAATTTGAGACCACTGGACTTAGGTCTGCCACAAGTCAGGTACGGCCCCCTCCTTTAGTCGTCAGCTCGTTGCATAAGAGCGGTCGCGGTGTGCCCGAGTAGGGGTTGTCGATCCAGGACCCTCTCTTTTGCTATCCGCGTGGGTTGAATTTGTTATGGGTATAAGCTGTTGCAGGGAAATGCCCGTGCCAATCGAGGATATGCCCTGCCCCGTGCCTCTGCCCCCGTGTGTGTTGTTTGTTGAATTGTGCCATACCTTGCCCCATGCCTTGCGCATTGGCGTACGCTTTTTGTGACTGCTTCATGCCGTGACATGCCCGTACCTCCCGTGCCTTGCCCCGGTGGCATGCCTTCGTATTCCCTACCAATTTTCTGGTTTTTCTCGCACGCGAGTTCACGATTTTTGTAGATCTCGTCAGAGAGAGGGACCTCTGATTTTCAGCCACCGTATCTCCCGATGACCCCTCCTTCGTCATTGGCCAAGTAATTAACCCATCTCCTATCGATCATCGAATTCTAAGCAAGGGTTTTGGATTGGGGTTGGTCTTCTTCGGTTGGGCTTCCTGATGATTGGAATCGTTGATTATGTGAACTTCTCGCATCAATGTCGCAACCTCCTCTTGGGACTTTGATCGAGAACTCTCTGGCATGTCTCCGTCTTTCCCACCTACTAGATTAATCGCACGGTGAACCTCTCTCTCTCTTTGTCGTCTCTTAGAGGTGTTTGATCTCCAAGCCATCTCACTCGAACTTCTTCGATTCCTCCGTCACAACTCCCGCCTCCAACCTTGCTATCTCAAGAATCGCACGAACGTAGAAGACAAACCTAGGATCGCTTATAGCTCTGGTACCAATTTGTTAGTTACTAAGCTTGCGGAAGCATCAAATTATCTCTTATTGCAATTCTAGGGTTTATAAAGTTTTCCCCTCAACTCAAAACAAGAAAAGTGCCTCACAAAGAAACCCCTAACATCAACTTATAGAGAAAATAACAAGTACGTGACCTCGTGGGTAAACGACCCACGAGGCATGATCTATCAGTAACCTTGATTGTTGAGGCATGCCATTTTTCAAGAGCTTCTGGTACGTCCTCAAACATCACCCCCTCCAATTCACTATTTAGAAATCCTGTTCGCCATATATGTCCCTGTACAAGTAAGCATAAAGAATATAAAATCTATAAATGAAGATTTTTTAAAATAAATCAAGTGTTTTTTTCTTATTATTCTATGAAAAAATTTGCTCATTTCCCCACTTACTTCCAGAGTTTACCTAAATGAGCCCATAGACCCCATTTTGCCTTTGACCACCCTTTGACCCCTTTTGACCAATCCACTTTTGTTGAAGGAACAAAGATGCCCCCATATGATTTGCACGTGACAAAGATATCATTAAAGTTTCTTGAAGCTTTGGGGGGTAATGAGAAAGTTCAAAAACTAAATAGGGGCTAAAGACTAACTAACCTAAGCTTACGTGCAAATCACGTGAGGGCATCTTTGTCACTTCAGCAAAAGTGGACTAGTCAAAGGGGATCAAGGGCAAAATGGGGTTTATGGGCTCATTTAGACTAACTCAGGAGGGTAAGTGCGAATTTGCCACAAATAATGGGGGGCATGAGCAAATTTTCTCTTATTCTATAGTGCGTACCTGTAGTTGTTTTAGAGCAGTATATTTTCTATCAGATTTAATCATTGCTTCCACATTAACTACCAAAGATGCAATCACTTCTTCTTTCCCGGCATCATTGGGAGGAATAGGCACAGCACCATCAGTACCATGTTTCAAATCATCCTCAACCTGTATAAAACGTGAAAACCAACTGACATTCATTTCCTTAAGCATTTTTCTTTGATAAATCAATACAAGAAAATAAGTTGCTCAACTATGAACTTTAACTGATAAGAGGCAGCATGGACTTAAGTCCAACACATCAAATTTTCTTGCATTATAGAGCTCTGAATGAACAAGCATAGCAAACAACAAAACTTTTGAACAGGTGCATGCATCACATGTCTGTTAGGAGTATCCCTCTTAGCCAAGTTCAGATTAGAACCAGGATATGTGTTTCCTGTCAGATGTCCATTCCTAAAATTGTTACCCACAGCTACAGCTTTTTTCTTTCAACGGCACAATTAAAGGGAACATGAAGCAATTAATATAAGAGGTGCAATTGCGCAAACGATGATTGCGTAGGAATTTAGAGGAACGAGGAGAGATGTGGAATGAGGGAGGAAGAAGAGCTCTGTGTGACTTCATTGTTAACATGCACTCTTTAGCACTTAGAATAACGAGTAAGCCTGCAACTAACAGTTTGTTGGTCGTCCACTAACTCACCAAGATGTACCACAACATGAAGGGGGAAAAACAATAAAAAGCAAATAAAAACTGAAACTCAACAACTAGGCTAAGATTCCCTCCACATTGCCAATAACACCGTAATAGCTTACACTGTGCAACCACCTTAGTAAGTTGGTCGGCCAATTGACAATACGCGAGGACGAACATTGTAAATCTCACTAGATATCAGCTTCTCTCGGATGAAGTGGCAGTTAACTAACTTCTTGAGTAATGATCGCCTTCAATATGTTTTCTCCTGTCATGTTGAACCCGGATGCATGTAATATACTTCTTGCCACCTTAATATCATTCATCATCATATAAGGTCATTGATGGAGATACAACCCAATAGAATCAACAATACAGGTCTACAACCCCTTGATGATCATCTAAAACTGACTACGTAAAGTGGCCAATGACTTAAGAAAGATTTTATAGAAAACGAGTAGTTTATAATGTGAATCTACGAATACGGAAGCTTAATTCGTATTCCATTAACACTAGGTTTGAACTAGGTCTCTACTAGGGGTTCAGAGGAAAACTCAACTCTTTCATAAACAAAACAACTCTACTAACTACTGAAGAACAAATAACCTAGAACTTCCCTTTTATAGAACACAAGGGGGATTAGAATTAGCAACCCTAATTCTAATCTAAATAGAATTCTACTTAAATTCGGAAAACTTCATTTTTAATCTTGTGTTGGTTAAACAAACAAGTCCCTAAAATCTCCTTAGCATCTCCAGCAATGGAGAGGCTTGAATCAAAATAACATAAATAATGATAATGCGTCGACGGTGAGAACAACTATTAGATGACGATTCACATCAGTTTAACTGCCTCGATATGATCAAGGGGGCATTTCTTGATGTTTGAAACTACATGGACGATCAATTTTCAGGTGCACTCTCTTACAGCAGTCACCAAAATGAAAAGGGTTGTTTTTAGACCAATTAATTTTCCAAAGAAGATAATAATGATATAGACCCAACAAAAAAAACACAGTTCTCCATAGTAGACTGATTGTGCTTTGTAAGTCCCAATAATAAATTATTTAATAAAACCATTGCTACTCATAATGCAGGTAGTAAAATCTTACTTGGGCGCGCAGCAACTTGATGTCATCTTTAGTTTCCTCAGTGCCATATGTTACACTTAAATGCTTCCTCACATTATCGCGGGCGTACGGAAAAAGCACATTGGTAACAAATGATATTGGAATCGTCGTTCCTTCAATGTCAAGAAGTATACAACGCTGCAAAGTAATTGGCAATGAAGTCAACAGAAGAAAGGATTTGAAATTTAGCAAGCAATTTAGTCTCCAGTTTCCATCCAGTAACCACTTAAAGATAATCTTTAAATAGACCTAGAGTGAGGATCAGGGACTTGCAAATTCTGCCAACACTTTTTACAATGTTCTACTTAGAGGATTAAGTTAAGGAGCATGGAGGTGAACCAAGATATCATACCCTTCTGACTCCGCAAGCAAAGTCAAACATGATTTGTTAAAATGAATTTTTCTCTTATTAACCCTTTTAATCATTTGTGTTGTTAAGAGTAATAAAATTTGATATTTGGTGAGGGTATCTCTGCGTTGATGAGTTCAGCCTCACAATAGATCAGATCTTAACTCATTATCCAGTAGAAGTTTGTCAATATATGTTGTAGCAAGTGCTATCAGATTGGTCACACCAATTCCAAGCCCATTGACTACTCATAGTATTACGGGATATGTAAAAACGGAGAAAACTTACTCGGATGGGCTCAACTGTACGATTCTCATTCAGAAACGCTGCCTTCACAACCCTTTTCACATTTCTATAACCACCCCAAATTCCTTTAAAGTCATAAGCTCCACCTTGACTTGAAGTAGACCAGCCCAATCCCAGCTGATGGAGTTTAGTAAGAGCATTAAAGTAATACTGATAAAACATGCTATTTAAATCAACGGTTACTAAGTTAAGGCTGTTTTTCTCAAGTTTTATCCGTGTACTCAATATAAATATTATAAATAAATAAACAACATGCACTTCATTATTATAGAGGATCTAGAGATACCCATATGAATCTGGCATGCACAGATATGGCTTTCCGGATAGAGGTTTTTATGTTAGGAGAGCCAGACATTGTTTAAGGGTTTAAGATTTAGAAACCCCTAGAGTTACTTTACCTAAATAGTATCAAACTGTTAAGACTCAAATACCACTGCACCACATAAAACCTAGGTGTTAGTGGTACGATATTTAATGAGTATTGGCCCAGGATCCTAACATTCCACCCTGTTTTGGCATGAATCTGTTTCGATTACCATTCTGGGTAGCTGCAACTATTTTATTCACACACTAATCTCTTCTGAACCTTCTGTCACTCCATGGGTATTTTCTTTTATTCATAGTTATCTCAGATAGTAGTAATAGATCATTCATATGGAATTCACTGGCAGATTTGAATAGGATTATTAAAGAACCATGGACACTAATGGGAGATTTTAATGAGATTGTCTATAGATGGGTGAAAATTGGTGGGGACAAAATTATCTCTGACTCAAGGAGATCGTTTACTGAATTTTAAGGTGACGCCAGAATGGCAGATATAGGATTTTAAGGAGTTCCTTATAGTTGGAACAATAATAGGGTAGAATCTAAGAATATTAGGGAAAGAATTGACAGTTTTTAGTAATGATCTTTGGCTTGATCTCAACATTTTTTTAACACTGGCTTTATGCTCAAACAATTAAACCAAACTAACATCACCCTTATTCCAAAAGTACCCAAATCGGCAAAGCTCTCTCAATTTAGACCTATTAGCCTTTGCAATACCACATATAAAATAATTTCAAAAATAATAACTAATAGACTTAAAATTGTAATGCCCAAGTTGGTTGGCCCCTACAAAAATGCCTTTATTCAGGGTAGGGCTATTGGGGATAATGTGGTTATTGTCCAGGAAATATTACATTTTCTCAAAATCAAAAAAGTGGCTAAGGGTGCTATTGTAGGAGCACACTCCCGCTACACCGCGAACTTGCAGGTCGTTAGACAACCTCCCAACTAATAGACGAGCACGTCTTAGGGGAAGCTCTCCTAACGGCCTACTAGCCAAAACGAAACCACGAGACTCTTGCAAGCGCCACACCTGCGAAGAATATATAAAGACGTCAGACCACATGTAAAGAAACAACGAGCGTTCACAAATATATGAAAAGTTAGGACTTACACTTCGTGTTAAAAACATTATGTCGGAGACGATCGGACCGTCGTCAAAATCAAATTCACCCGTCACCGGTATAGGGTGATGGCACCAGAAATTGCCACCGATGGGTAATTTAAAATTTTTTAGCTCGCCAGACTTATGAGCTATTTAATACCAGTACCTCCACTCGGGAGCACAGGTACGCATGACCTTCTGACTCTTAGGTTTGATTCCCCCCTACCCAACAGGGGATGCCTTAGCCGCACCTGTCCTCGCCTTCGCCGAGGTGTGTGTTTGACGCCCCTCAGGGTGCGCCCATGAACGAGGACGGGTCACACGAGGCGAGGGTATGGGTTCATCTGAGGCACCTACCCCCTCTTTCTCGTTCCTCACATCCCCGGGGACCAAATCCCACTGACGAGGACAACGCCCCATCTTATATGCAACCATCACGTCCGCACAGCCCACATTAAAACGGGGAAGGACCGACTAATTAATCAGACGACAACCAGTCATCACCCTGTAAAAATTACCGTTCATTTGGCTTGGCGCTCGTCCAAACGAGTTCAAACACTTCTTTGTAAGGTCGTCTAACGGGAACCACTGGCCAACATCAAACTAGCCAAAATTACAAATACACTGATTCGGTGCTAGCATTTGGCAATCAGGCCATATCCAGTCATCACTACCACTCGCCCTCGCCTGTTCATTGACGTCATCCAAGTATTCCATTTTTATCCCATCAGACTCATAATCTGTTAACGACGCAGGCGGTCTCCACTCACTTGGATAATCCCAGAAGTTCTCGAAATCTCCCCCTGGCACGACCACTAATGAGTACCCCGTGGGCCAAATCCCCGGACACCCTCCTACGTGGCATAAAATCAATGCCAGCCTCGACCTCTAGGTTACGAAGGACAGAGGTGCCTGCCTCGTGGTCGTGGTTACCCCCCCAAACCGAAAGCACTACACAAGGAAGCCTCGCAGACGACCCTTCTGTCGTCGACTCGTCACCTGATGAGTCCATTCTTCGCAACAATCACTCTAACGCAAGGGCACACGGACTCGTGCAAGTTGATCAATCGTCCCTGCACGAGCCAGGTGCAAAGGTTAGACTCAACCCAAACACAAGGGAGTAGTTATTTTATACCACGCTAGGGCATCCTAGGAACTCATCGCCCCAAAGGCACCTCCCGCCGCTATGCGACCGCTCCCCCCCCCCCCCCAACTGCGTTCCTAGTGAAGTAAAACTCGCAGGCCATCTAAATTTGCTTGGCGTTACTACTGGTATGCCAAAAAATTGATTTACCAAGGCTACCAAGGAACAAGGAAACACTTACAACAATCATAACAAACAATGGAATAGCATTGCAACAAGGAAACTTACCCACAAATCAAGAACCCCAAGCGAATTACCATAGAGCGCAAGTGAGAGTGAGATCCCGAACAACAAGGAGATCAACAGCACAGAGAATCAAATTTCGGTAATGGCAGCTAAGAGATAAAGATACAAGGGCAGATGAGAGATGAAGATACAACTAAAGGTTGTCAAAGAGACGCCTATCTCTATTTTATAGGCGAACACGAAAAGGCAGTTTTAAATATAATAAACAGGCCCCACCATCATGATGGGACACGTTGCCCCACAATTGCGGCAGTAATCGTACACCACGTGTTGTTCATCAGCATTAATTACTGCATGTTCTCTTCCCAAGGCAGACAGTAATGATGACACACAACTTCTAATGCAAAGGCTGGAAAAGGTAGACTTCAAAAAACGACCCCGCATCGTCAACATGACAAACACAATCATTTCACCTCAGTTCTCCCTCACTACAAGTAAGAACTAAGGGAGGCGAATGTAGGAGCATGCTCACGCTATACTACAAGCTTGCAAGTCGTTAGACGACCTCTCCACTAATAGACGAGCACGTCTTAGGGAAAGCTCTCCTAACGGCCTACTAAACGAAACCACGAGACTCCAAGGTCGTTGAAGCGACCTCCCCAATATACGAGCATGTCTTAGTGGGAGCTCTTTTAACGACCCATGAGCCACGACGAGACTAGCTTGTAACAAGCAGTAATAGCCCTGCCCATGTGGAAATGGAAAGCCTAAGATCCCTGAGGGGTATCTTAGGGGTTACACAGGCCACGTGAACCCGGGCACTTCTAGGTCAAAGGCTCCCCCTATAAATAGGGGAAGAAGGTGACCTAAGAAGGGACCTTTTTTCAGAACCTTCTCCTCCATTAGAAGAAACCCTAGTTGTTCAAGAGGAAGAGAAAAAAGAGACCCAGAGAGAGTCGAGTGGTGCCCTCCTCCGGTGAGACGTGTCAAGCCCAAAACTATTAGTCACTCATTGTCGTCCTTGCGAAGATCTCAGAGACCACAGCTATGGCTCTTAAAATAAACATACTCAAAGCATATGATAGATTAGAATGGGATTTCTTACAAATGGTTCTTTCTAGTTTTGGATTTGACTCTACCTTTATTCACTAGATAATGCAATGTGTCTCCACTGCGTCCTACTCTATAAAACTAAATGGATCGACATTTGGGAATTCTACACTAATCAAGGCAGTCTCCACATCTATACCAGTATATCAAATGTCTTCATTCCTGCTCCTTTCTGGCTTACATAATCAACCAAATAAAATTAATACTAACTTTTGGTGGGGGCAAAACTCTGATGGCAAAAATAAAAAATACTTTACAAAATGGAAAACAATGTCAACATAAATCATTGGGGGGTTTAGGTATTAAGAGAGCTAAATCCCAAAATTTTGCTTTACTGGCTAAAATACCTTGGAAACTATAGTAGCGTATTTTCCGAAAGGAGAATCTTCGCCAATACTTATTCGTAAAGAGAATGCAATAAGACTAGATAAACAAGATTTTACGTAAAAAACTCAGTAAAAGCTGAGAAAAACCACGACCTCGAGGAGGGCTTTGATGTAAAATCTAGTATTTTGCTAGTTATTACAAAATTTGGAATGATTGTAAGGTTAAAGTAACGAAATAGTAAGGTTTGCAGATTGTTTGTCCCTTCTCATCTATTCTCTGCCTGTATTTATAGTAGACAGGCAGTTTACAAACAGAAAGAAATAGTCTCCTATTCTAGGGGAAGTGGGCGAACTTCACGGATCTTTAACAACTCTTTTCTTGACTAGGCACAACGGCTACTTTTGGACGGTCGAGGACTTGAAGTAGCTTCTCGAGGACTTGAAGTATCTTCGATCACGTATGGCTGCCTTCGACTATGCTTTGTTGGCTTACTCTTGTCGAATCTGGGGAATATGTTACTGCAATCGTCTCATTCTCGACATAAGCATTTGTGGTTGTGTCGAGAAGAAGTTAGAAGCTGAAGAGGTTGCCGAATTAGAAGATGAGTCGTCGTTGTTATTTCCGAGGTTAAAGTCAACTGTATCTAGTCAAATCATTCCCGAGGCGCATTTAATGCAGTACAATGAATTTGGCAAAATAAAGTTGGGTATAAATTAAGAGGTTATAAGGAGGGTGTAACAGTAGTGGTTTTAGAAGGATGTCGCCCCAAATGTGGCGGAATACGATGCCGGAGGATGAAGATGGGGAGGAATCAGAGGTAAAGTATTTTCGCAGTGGAGGCCTTAGTGATTGTTCCGTGAACTATGTCATGGTATGGAGGGTGGGGGAAGGATTTGTCAGAGGATGGTGGTATCTGTTGGAACCAATGGTGTTATTATGCAGTGGTGAAGGTAATGGAGTCAATCAGTTTGGGGGAGAAGGGATAATTGCTCGTGTTGATGATGAAGATTTGAAGTTTGGATGGACCAGGGATCTTGCCGAACGTAGGATGCTTCTTACAATTTTTTGCTGCCTTAATCTGGGGAAGCAGCCTTTAGAAGTTCAGTGACTTGAGATACATTGAGGTTCTTAGCACTGGAAAGAGGCTTTAATGTCCGATTCTGGTGAAAAAAAAAACACAGAGTAATCAGTCATGAAAGTCAAATGTAAAAATATATTGTAGTTTGTTGTAATGTAATCGAAGGATGAAGTTGTCGAATATGAATTGTAACTTATTCATAATAAATAAAGTCAATATCTTCGATATTCTATTCCTGTGTTATGTTGATTATCAATTGTAGTTGTAAATAATCGAAGGGTAAATGTCGAACGTGAATGCACATAAAATGATGATGGGTTGTCATAATATCTCGAATGTAATTGATGGAGTAGGTCCCGGAACGGATTTTGAGGTTGATTGATTTGACTTTGAAATTGTAGAGTTCCAAGGCAAAGTAAATGCAGGTGAGTTGGACCATGACTGAAGAAGGTATAAATAGTTCTTGGTTTGTAGATGTGATGGATTCATGCAAGATGGTGAAGACAAAATCTTAGGCCCAAAATGGGGTGCTCAGACGTGTTCAAGCGATGTACTGGGTACTGTACACTCGATACTTTGGATCTCAAAATTGTGATATACATATGGAAGATCCTGAGGAGCCTGATTACGAAGGGATGAGTGAGGTAGAAGCGAAGGAGGCTGAGAAGGACTTCGAGTTTCTTGTCAAATTACAGTTTTGGCGTCCTCCTGAACGTTATGGTAGTATGTGGACTCGAGAGAAGTTGTTGGTGAAGAGGGAAGATGAAGTTGCAGCTAGGGGTTTATGAAGTTGTAATGTTTATAGGAGTAGGCCTTTGTAAGGAGTTGTTATGGTCAATAAAATGTAATAAAAATATTAGTCAAGATGTTTTGTCGATTAAAGTAATGTGTTGTTTATGTGTCGAATTGAAAAAGTACTTGTTTAAATTTGGCAATGGAAAATAGCTTTAAGCAAGTTTCTGGTAGAATGTCGAATATAATGATATTGCAGATGTCATCGAATATGCACCCAAAAATATAGGAATTTGTAGATAAAGTAAAAGTGATGGAACTAACAAGAATAATGATTATGGCAAGATATGTTCCTTTAGGTGAGAGTATGAAATATAAGGAAAATGATGTACATCGTCTTTGTGAGAAGATAGGTTGTGTGTTGTTGCACATGAATGTAGCTGAAAAAATTCTTCGAGATATGGAAGGATTAGAGTGAGAGTGTAAGGGTTTGTTGGCGCTAAGAAGGCGAAGTATCGAAGAGGCTAAGAAGATAAGTAGAAGGCGTTACGTTCGAGAAGTTGAACGGTCAAAAAGTGGTGCGATGAACAATCACGTGGGGTCTATAAATAGCTCTGATGTGGGTGACTATTCACATTTTTCAAATGCAGAAAAAAAAATCTCTAGTGCGAATATCTTTTTCTCGTCGTTGGATTTGTTGTCTACAATTGCAAAGGAGGAGATTAGCGTTCTGATTGCAAGAGCCAAGCGAGCAAAGGAAAGGGATACGAAAGCAGCGCGTAAACAAGGTTAGTGATTCTGGTTTTTGGTTATTTTGTGGTTTTGATTGATTAAGTTTCAAATGAATAAGATTAAGTAAAGAGTAATGTCGTTGTATAATGAATTTGATCGAAAGTAAATGATTTGTAAGTAGGAGATAATAGAACAGTGTTAGGGCTTGACAGAGTGGTTTATGAAATTCAGATTTGGTTGTGACTCGTATTGGTGTGATGGTAGAAGAAATGGAGTCGTAGGGGTTTATAGATGGGTTTTGGTGTGGGTGGTATGAGAAATGGGTGGAGATGAGTAGAGAGAGTGATCGGTTGGTAGCGCTATGGTTAAGGCGCGATTGTAGATAAGTTGTTTTGATACGGCGTGATTATCAGAGACTTTGTTTTTTGTTGGGATTTGGCCGGATTTTGTGCCGGAGAAGGGGAATTCTCAATTTTTGAATAATAGTATTTTTGGCGGGAAACAGGTGAAGTGTCTTCGAGAAGAGGTTGAGGTTCCTGAAATTCGACTAAAAGTAAACCAGATTAATAAGTTATCGATGTTTATTATTAAAAATAAAAAGACATCGAGAACTGAGCATATTTGTTACGAATTGAAGACAGGAATATGAATTAAATCATATTAACTGTATCGAGAACTATAGTATTAAGCATAAATGAAAATGATGGTAGCAGATAGGAAAGTGAAATGACGTGTTAGAGAGTAATCTCGACAACGATGTGATTATGAATATATGAACTTATGAGCATATATATGTATCACATATGATAGATTCTAACTGTGTAAAAAATATGGAATATGTTGTACAGGTTCGTTTTAAAATGGCTTAACCAATTCAAAATGATGATAAAGATATATATGCGAATCTCGAAGATGTAGTGCCCCTGATGATTGATGTGAGGACTTGTGTACAACAATTGGGAGGGAGATATAGGGTGGGGTCGAGTAGTGCAGATCTAGGTAGTGTGGAACAGTTTAGGGTGGCACCTAGTATTGTCGAACAAGTTGATAAGGAGGACACAGAGACGGATGTAGATTACGAGCCTCAAGCGAGTGATCGAGAAGGTAGTGGGGATGGGGGAGAAGATGTGGAGAAAGGGGAGGAGGCATGTTACGGAGAGGGTCCAGAGATCAAGAACAAATAAAAAAGGGGTTGAAGCTTCCCCTCAGAGCGGACCAGAAAAAGTTAATAAATTTTTTTGATGTATCCCCTGGTCAGTTCAATCCGAATATATATGACCTGTTTAGGGTATGTGGTGCAATAAGCGGTCGACTTAGGTCCAGGGGGGAGGAGTTGATAATTGTTGATGATCTATGTGTGTACTACACGCTTAAGATGAACCCGCAAAAGTTAGGCTATCGGTATTTGGCGAGGTTTCTGAAAAGACCGTTGTTTTATGATATAGTATCGACGGGGGGGGGGGGGGGGGGGAGATACACCGATGAATGATTACTTGTATATGGGAATTACGAGTTCGACAGGGAAAATCCTGGAAAACCCCTAAAGAGAAAGACTTTTCACTTCGGTTTGTGTTTAGGTAATTGTAAGTGTTAATGTTTGAAATGTTTGAATGGGTTGTGAAGTGTTTCTAACTTGTTTTATGTTGTTTGCAACGTTGAAAGAAGTCGACAAGAAGTTACAAGTAAATGAAGAGTTGTATAAGGTGAGGAAAGATTTCTTTGGTAGGATCGATAACTTGGTCACCGACCAAGATCATGTGAACACGCTATTCCAAAAAGTTGGTTTAAAGAGGTCGAAGGTAAAAGGTTCGGAAGTGCCTGTTATCGACGAAAAAATGTCGGTGAAGAACAAGAGAGCCGCAGATACTAGCTTGCCACTAGAAAATCCTTCCTTGGCTGGGTACAACACTAATACAAAAATTGATGCCATGCTAGGAGAGTCTCTGGGAAGGAATAAAAAGAAAAGGGTTGCAAGTTCTGATGTTCCTCCATTACTTCCTCATAAGAGGCCAACTCGATAATCGACAACGGAGGAGGTGACTGGTACCGCTAAAAATTAGCAGTTGTGGTGGATGGGCGTCCCCCACGGGGTTCTGGCAGTGTGGTCCTGAAGAAGACCAGTGACGAGACGTCGAAGAAGAAATTTGTCGAAGAATCTGAGACGGAAATTCAGAAGACTGTGGATGCTTATACGTCTGGGACGGATGAGTTTAAGGAGCTGGAGGATTGCTTGGTAGGAATTGAGAGCTTGAATACGTTTTTTAACGAGGGTCAGAGGAACATGTCGAAGGTGAGAAATTTTAATGTTTTTCTACGAATGAAAAAATTGGTAGGTCACTCGAATATTCATTATATAACTTTGATGCAAATTAAGAAGTTGGTAACCGAAGCCATGGGTCGCATTGTGGGCAATGGTGAGCTGGCAAATCAAATTGTTGCCTATAAAAACATAGAGAAGGATCTGATCGCGGAGAAAGCTGAGTTGAATGCAACATTGAATAGGTATAAGCTCGATGCGAAAAAGGCGAGGGAAGCTGCGCTTGGTGATGCGAAGAAAGTGGCAGAGAAAGAGAAAAATGAGGCTTTGAAATTGCAGACGACCAACTATGAAAAAGATGTAAGGGAGCAAGTTGCCAATGTTCGGAAAGCAATGGAGCAAGAGCAGGGCAAACTTCTCGATAAGGTAAGGGCTAAGATGAATAAGGAGAAACTGGAAAAATGTCTTGAAGTGAGGGTGCATTTTCGAGGACAGTATAAGGAGTTAGAAGAAAGGAAAAAGTACTACAAGGGGCTTGCGAAATCTGGTGGTGCTGTTTTGGATGATAGCTCAGAAGACGATGTACCCCAAACTCCTGATGTACGCGGGGCAATTGAAGTTATCGAAGATGATGTGATGATGGAGGCTGATGGTGCTCGTCCTGGTGAGGTAGCAGATGTGCAGGTACCCGAAGGTGCCCTAAATGTAACTGAAGAAAAATCTCCTTCTGAAATGTTAAACATTGTGTAAGCAGTACTATGTTGATAAAGGATGTAAAAATGGTCAGTGAGACCAAAATAATTTAATTCGTAGTTTGTGGTGAATATTTGTGCTGCTGAAAAAAAAATTATTTGTAAAATAATTTCGTGCATTTATTTTGTAAATAATTACAAGTAACAGATTTGATAAAGTAATTTTATCGAATGTGACTATAGATTCGAGCAGATAGATGAGGAACGCTTGTTTGCGTGATGTGTGAAAGATGGCCATGAAATGGCAAGTAATGAGAATGAGTACCAGATGTCCTTAGATGGGTATCTGGATTTAGATTTGAGAAGGACAAGAGCTCTCTTAGAGGTTGTTCGATAAATAAAAAGCGCCAAGTAGAATATCCTGTAGTTGGATATTGTTCGCATAAAATTTGAATGATAGTCTTTAGGTATACTTGTTAAGTAGTGACCAAGAACAAATCAAGATAGTAAGGATTTTGTTTGTCTGATGCATACTCATCAAGTATGGGTCAAGATCAAATAAAAATAGTAAGTATATTGTTTGTCTGATGTATACTTAACAAGTATACATCGAGATCAAATCAAATAGTAAGGATATTGTTTGTCTGATGTATACTTGACAAGTATAGATCGAGATCAAATCAAATAATAAGGATATTGTTTGTCTAATGGATACTTGACAAGTATAGATAGAGATCAAATCAAATAATAAGGATATTGTTTGTTTGACGGAAACTTGGCAAGTATAGATCAAGATCAAATCAAATAGTAAGGATATTGTTTGTTTGATAAATACTTGACAAGTATAGATCGAGATCAAATCAAATAGTAATGAGCAAACTGATAATAAAAGTTGTTTATTTGAATCGATCAAAACGGTTACAGTGTCTCATCTGTAAAACAATTTCAGTTGAGCAGTGTTCCATGGATATTTAAGTTGTATTTCATCTTCAGTTATCAGCCAATAAGTTTCACTATCTGTTTTGTTGCTGACAATGTATGGCCCTTCCCAGTTTTCTGATAATTTTCCAGAATTTTTAGGCCGAGTACTTCTTGGATCCGTCGTAAGACAAGGTCTCCAATACCAAATTTCTGTTTTCGAACTTTCTTGTTGTATGCTTTTTTCAATGTATCATGTTATCGTCTCAAATTCGCAATGGCCTTGTCTCTAGTTTCCTCTATCCAATTAAGGTTGCAAAGGAGACCGAGTTCATTGTCTTTATCTGGAATTTTTCGTCGAGTACTTGGTAGGTCGAGGTCCAAAGGTATGACTGCTTTGATACCAAAAGCCATCATGAACGGAGTGCAGCCTGTTAAGACTCGAGGAGTGGTTCGGTAGGCCTAGAGAACACTGAACAATTCATCCACCCATCGCCCTTTCTTGTCGTTGAGACGCTTGCATAATCCTGATTTGATATTTTTGTTTATGGCTTCGACTTGTCCATTGCCTTGAGGATAATATGGTGTGGATGTTGTGAGTTGGATTTTGTATTTATAGAGGAAAGCAAGTACTTCGGCGTTGATGAACTGTTTGCCATTGTCGGAGCGTATCATATGCGGACAGCCAAACTTGGTGATGATATACTCCCAAAGGAACTTGATGATTTCATTTTCATCAGTATCGCAGAGAGGAACTGCTTCAACCAATTTTGTGAAGTAATCAGTGGCAACTAGGATGAAATTTCGGTTTCCCGATGCTGGATGGAAAGGTCCAATGATGTCGATTCCCCATCGTTTAAATGGCCAGAGGACATTGCTGATATGCAAGTCTAAGGCTGAACTTTTGATGTCTTAGGCGTGGATTTGGCATTTGTAACATTTTCGAACAAAGTCTTCGCAGTCCTGTCTCATCTTGGGCCAGTACAATCCTTGTGTAAAAGCGTATTGGGCTAATGATCTTCCAAAAACATGTGCGCTACAGATACCTTCATGAAGTTCTCCGATTTTGATATGAACTTGTTTCTGAGAAATGCATTCGATAAGTGGTCCCCCTCCTGTGATTCGATATAAGAAGTGATCTTGGACGGTGAATCTGGGGCACTTGGCCAAAAGTGATCAAGCTTCTTCTTTGTTACTGGGGAGGATGTTCGAATTGAGGTACGCATAGAATGATCTTCTCCAGACTTCAGGGTCTTCATTTTTAGCAATGGTGATCTAGAGTGTTGAGAGTATATCGAGGCTAGAATGCTCGATGATTTCAATTTCTAAAGATTTTTTTTCGCTGTCTCCCAGCATGGCAGCGATGTAAGTTAATGCATCGGCATGTCGATTTTCTTGTCGAGGTAAGTAAGAAATTGTTGCATGTTTGAATTTTTGCATCTTTTCTTCGACGAGAGCTGCGTAATCAACTATTTTTCCCGTTGTTTTGAAAGTTTTATTGCAATGATTTGCCACGAGTAAAGAGTCGACGTATACTGTTAATTCTTCTGCTCCGAGAGTTGCTTGGAAGATGTTAAATGACTTACTCTCAACTAGGAAAAAATTATTTGACTATCAATCACAACTTGAACAATCCTGTTCAATCTGCCACTTTCCCAATAATAATCAATTACATGCTTTATTTCACTGTCCATGGACTGTCCCTATTTGGTTTGCCTCTTCCTTCTCTTTTAGAACCACTGAATGGTCTCCTCAATTGAACATCTTTAATGTTTTACAATGTATCAAATCATATTTTGGTTCTGGTGTGGACTGCCTGTCTAATCTTGCTTATTTCCTCTCCTTATGTTATCATATATGGCAGTCTAGGAATAAAGTTATTTTTGAGGATAAACCAATTTGCTATGATCATATCTTGTCTGTGAGTGCCTCCAGCCTCCTTGTTCCTACCTCCACAAAGCCTGTTACAACGATTTCACCTAGTCTACCCTTGGAGTTGATATGTGCTGCAGGTCAGAGTCAATAGGCTCTCATGACAGATGCAGCTGGAGATCCACAGTCTGGGAATACTGGCTTGGGGTATATATTGCTTAATCCTCTATTCCACATTGAATTTGCAGGCTATGAGAGATGCTTCACAAGATCTACAGAGGAGACGGAAGCCTGGGCCATCTGGAGAGGCCTCAGCTTGAGCCAAGCCAACAAGCACATGGATTTTTTGGTTTTTTGTGATACCAAGATCGTGGTGGAGGCCATTCGTTGCAGGTCCAAAGCTATTCAATGGCAAGCAGATACATTTTGTCAACATTCTCTTAATCTAGGGCAGGAGTTCAAGGACATTTCTTTTGTTTATGTTAATAGGAAGTTTAATGGGCCGGCCCACGATTTGGCCTAGATGGCGTTACAATCTGGGAGTCAGTTTTTTGAGAAGGAGGATGTTCCTTCTGTTATTAGGGAGTCTGTTTATAATCTAAAACTGGTTGTTTTCGCTACTTAGCTAATAATATTTTGATTAAAAAAAAAAAAAACATTCTACCCCGTTTCAAGGCCGAATGTCCTCGGAGGTTGACTATTTCTATGGAAAAAATGTCGGGGGATTGCCTATTGGAAAGTACCACTAACACCTAGGTTTTATGTTGTGTATGGTCTTAACACAAACAATCTTCGGATTTTTCTCTCTCTCTCTCTCGATACAACAGCAATAAATAAACATTACCATATCAATTTTGAATTCTTCCGACCTGTCTCGCCCTATCCTACATCTTTGCATAATGTAAATTCTAATAATTGGCATGTTTCATAATATGATAAACTGGAAATAACCATAAGACCTCAAATTAAGATTCCATTAGTGTCTCAAAGAGCAAAAAATTGCCGATTTCAGATCTATTTACTACTAAACAATGTAAAAAATGCTGGAAATAATAGAATTGTGGAGACAAACCTTGTTATAGAGCCGAGTGCAGTTCGCACACTTGAGTGACATTATCGGAAGCCATTTGCGCACAATGTGTGCTTGAGATGGTGCAGCAGACATTGGAAACTCACTGAGAGCCCCTGCTGTTGCTAATGCCCTTCTTTAGTTGTGCTCCACAAGGAAGGATGACTGATAAATAAGGGCGGGAGTTTATCTGGTTTTCAGGTTTATGCTCGTTGTAAATGAGATGTCGTTTTTCCTAATAAACCACAACGAGATATTGATTCTCTTATAAACCTCCAAATCAATCGGCAAATCCTTTGGATTTTTCCTGAGACGAAGGTACAACCTCCCGGCAACTTTTGTAATTCTCCTTCTTCGACATCAATCTATCTTGAATTTGTTTACTTATGACTGATGCATCATCATGGTTCTCATCATCTCAACAATATGAAATGGGATTTGTTCTTCCATTGATCTCCAGTTCTAGCTTGAGCAGGAGCTCAAGGCTCCTAAAGGGGGAGCCATGATCCAGGAGGATCTATGAAGTATCACTAATTTAGTGTCATACTTCTATTTAGAGTATTACTCTAATTTAACAGTATGAGTCCTATTGTAACTAGAAACTTGTAACCCTTATAAAAGGGGCAAGGCTAAGCAACTCTTATTGTAATTAGGAACTTATAACCCTTAAAAAAGAGGCAAAGCTAGGCAAGTTCTATTGGAACTAGGAATTTGTAACCCTTATAAAAAAGGGCAAGGCTAGGCAAGATTAGGAGGGGGAGATTAATGGAAATTCTAGGAGAGACTTAGGGTTTGAGAGGAATTCGATTAAGCAATTGAAGCTCTAAAAGGGAATTATCCCGCCCATTGTGTGTTCTTCGTACTATTTCTTATATTTAGGGTTTCTCAATTCGTATTGTGGATTAAGTGGTGTCAGAACGGTGTTCCGTTCATCCTTGGGAGATTGTGGTTTTTGGTCTCGACATGCGACCGACTCAAGCAATCTAGGAAGATATCTAATTAGAAGAAGAAGAATATTATGTCTACCGCCAAGATCTCAAAAGCTTCTACTTCCAAGAGACGACATGATCGTGAAGAGAAGAAAGGGAGCAAAGAGAAGGAGAAGGATGACGATGAATATAGAGATTCCAAAAACATCAAATTTGAGAAAATCACGGATGTTGGTAAGTTTACGAATCCTAAAAAAATCTTAAAATTGATTTTAAGATTTATATCACCGTTTTTCATGGAGTTGTGGATACCGAAAAAGAGGACAATCGTTTTGGTAGATGGCCAGTGCTAGTAAGTTCCACATTATTGGAGGTTATACATATTGAGCCCATTGTACCTCACAAGTATGATACAAGTCTAAAAATTGGGGTGATTTACAAGAAGCTACTACGGAGGAAGAATTGCGAGTACCAGCTGAAGTCTTTCAATCAGGAGTTGGGATTGGATCTTCAATTAACAGTACCTAATGACCATTGGAAGAGTACTTCGATAGATTTTAAGGGAGTATTGACTACTATCAGATCTGAAAGCGATTATATTTTTATCTCTACTAGATAAAGACTCCAAAGAAGGTACTCGACAACCATCGGTTAAAAATCTATGGATTGAGCGAGAAAGTCATTTGAAGGAGTACGGAGCTCAAGGCTCCTAAAGAGGGGAGCCATGATCCAGGAGGATCTAGGCAAGTCTTATTGTAACTAGGAACTTGTAACCCTTATAAAAGGGGCAAGGCTAGGCAAGTCCTATTGGGACTAGGAACTTGTAACCAAGTCCTATTGTAACTAGGAACTTGCAACCCTTATAAAAGGGGCAAGGTTAGGCAAGTCCTATTGGGACTCAAAACTTGTAACCCAATTCTATTGTAACTAGGAACTTATAACCCTTATAAAAGGGGCAAGGCTAGACAAGTCCTATTGTGACTAGGAACTTGTATCCCTTATAAAAGGGGCAAGGCTAGGCAAGATTAGGGGGGAGATTAATAGAAATTCTAAGAGAGAGACTTAGGGTTTGAGAGGAATTCGATTGTAATTGATTTCGATTAAACAATTGAAGATCTAAAAGGATTTTTCCCACCTATTGTGTATTTTTCGTACTATTTCTGCTAATTAGGATTTCTCTATTCGTATTGTGGATTAAGTTTAATCCACAATACGAATAAAGAAACCCTAATTAGCAAAAAAGTACAAAAAAGCCAAATTGGTTGGGAAAAATCCATTTTAGAGCTTCAATTGCTTAATCAATAATCAATTACAATCGAATTACTCTCAAACCCTAAGTCTCTCTCTTAGAACTTTGATTGATCTCCCCCCCCTTATGATCCTTGAGCTCTTGCTTAAGCTAGAACTGGAGATGTGGGAACTTAGAATCCCCCGTATCACAAGTGTACCATTTTCGATTTGTTGAGAAGCTTGCCCGTTCTACCGCTCCCGGTCGCAGTCATTCCCCTCTCTAGAATATCGTACTCCTTCAAAGGACTTTCTCGCTCAATCCATAAATTTTTAACCGATGGTAGTCGCGTGTCTTCTTTGGAGTCTTCATCTAGTAGAGATAAAAATATATAATCTCTTCCAAATTTGATAGTAGTCAATACTTCCTTAAAATCCATCAAAGTACTCTTCCAATGGTCATTAGGTACTGTTAATTGAAGATCCAGTCTCAACTCTTGATTGGAAGACTTCAACTGGTACTCACAATTCTTCCTCCATAGTAGCTTCTTGTGAATCACCCCAATAATACAGAATAATCGTGAGGTACAATTGGCTGAATATGATTGTCTTCTTTTTCGGTATCCACAAATCTATGAAAAATGGTGATATAAATCTTAAAATCAATTTTAAGATCTTTTCTAGGATTCGTAAACTTACCAACATCCGTGATTTCCTCGGATTTGGCATTTTCAGAGTCTCTAGATTCATTGTCATCACCCTTTATTCTTTTTGCTCCCTTTCCTCTCTTCACGATCATGTCGGCTTTTGGAAGTATAAGCTTTTGAGATCTTGGCGGTATACATGATGCTCTTCTTCTTCTAATTAGATCTCTTCCTAGATTGCTTGAGTCGGTCGCATGTCGAGACCATAAACCACATTCTCCCAAGGATGAACGAAACACCACTTAATCCAAAATACGAATAGAAAAACCTTAATTAACAGAAAAGTGCGAAGAACAAACCAATTGGTTGGGAAAAATCCCTTTAGAGCTTCAATTGCTTAATCGAAATCAATTACAATCGAATTTCTCTCAAACCCTAAGTCTCTCTCCAATAATTTATACTAATCTCCTCCCCTAATCTTGCCTAGCCTTACCCCTTTTATAAGGGTTACAAGTTCCTCGTTCCAATAGGACTTATCTAGCCTTACCTCTTTTATAAGGGTTACAAGTTCCTAGTAATTTCAATAGAACTCCTGCTGCTAAATTAGAGTAATACTCTAAATAGAAGTAGGACACTAAATTAGTGATACTTCATAGATCCTCCTGGATCATGGCTCCCCCCTTTAGGAGCCTAGATCATAGCTCCCCACTTAATCTACAATACGAATTTAAAAACCCTAATTAGCAAAAAAAATGTGAAGAACAAACCAATTGGTTGGGAAAAAAAATTAGAGCTTCAATTGTTTAATCGAAATCAATTACAATCGAATTCCTCTCAAACCCTAAGTCTTTCTCCTATAATTTCCATTGATCTCCCTTCTCTAATCTTGTCTAGCCTTGCCCCTTTTATAAGGGTTACAAGTTTCTATTCACAATAGGACTTGCCTAGCCTTGCCACTTTTATAAGGGTTACAAGTTCCTAGTTACAAAAGGATTGTGTTACAAGTTCTTAGTCCCAATAGGACTTGCCTAGCCTTGCCCCTTTTATAAGGGTTACAAGTTCCTAGTTACAATAGGACTTGGTTATAAGTTCCTAGTCCTAATAGGACTTGCCTAACCTTGCCCCTTTTATAAGGGTTACAAGTTCTTAGTTACAATAGGACTTGCCTAGATCCTCCTGGATCATGCCCCCCCTTTAGATCTCTTCCTAGATTGCTTAAGTCGGTCGCATGTCGAGACTATAAACTACAATCTCCCAAGGATGAACGGAACACCGCTCTGATACCACTTAATCCACAATATGAATTGAGAAACCCTAAATAGAAGAAATAGTACAAAGAACACACAATGGGTGGGAGAATTCCCTTTCAGAGTTTCAATTGCTTAATCAAAATCAATTACAATCGAATTCATCTCAATCCCTAAGTCTCTCCTAGAATTTCCATTGACCCCCCCATTCCATTCCTTTCAAATCAATTACAATTGAATTCATTTCAACAAGCGCAAAAGAAGCTAAAGGAAGATGACTCAGTTATGCCATCTTTGACACTTAGGGGTGGGTATCGGTATTAGTATGGGTTTGGTATTTTACAAATACTAATACCAAAACTCTATAGGTAATACCAAAGCCAAAACCAAACCATCAATTTTTTGGTATTTTCAATTTTTTTGGTATATTATGGTTTTGGTAATTTTTGGTATATTTAACGGTTTGGGTATTGGTATATGCGTTTTTGATATTTTTGATATTCTCAATTTTTGGTGGTTTTGGTATAATCTCATTATATTGTAATATGATTTGTTAGAATATAATATATCATAACAAGATTTCATATACTAAAGATGATCTTTAATATGAGGTAATATGATAATGGAGATTTTATGAATATATAAAGTGTAGTGGCTTATTTCGCATCTCAAACTCATGCTTCATCTTCGAACTTCATATGAACTTTTGATCTCATCAACAGAGCACATGGCACAATCTGAATCAAGACAACAATATCAGGAAGCAAATACAACATAAATTTCTCAATTGTAATAGCGGGGTTTCTGGGAGGAAAACCTTCGCCAATAGTTGTTCGTAAGGATTGTGTAATAAAGAGCTAATTGTAATAACGTATTTTTCGGGAGGAAAACCTTCGCCAATACTTGTTCGTAAGGATTGTGTAATAAAGAGCTAGCAACCAAGATTTTACGTGGAAAACTCAACATAAACTATGAAAAACCACGACGTTGAGGAGGATTTGATATAAAATCTAGTAGATGCTAGTTATTACAAGTTTTCAGAGTGTCGTTAGTGTTTAGGATAAATAAATGTCAGACTTGCGGTCCCTTGGAACCTATTCTCTGCCTGTATTTATAGTATATACAAATAGTTTACAAAAAGAAAGAAAAAGTCTCATATTCTGGGGGTAGTGGGCGAACTTTGCGGATCTCTAGCAGTTCCTTTTTGACCGGGCTGCAACGACTACTTTTGGTAAGTCGATGACTCACGGAATCTTCTAGAACGTTGAGCTCTCTTCGACTACAAAGTGCTGGCTTATGCTTGTCGAATCTGGGGAATATGATACTACAATCGCCCCATTCTTGATAGAAGTACTTGTAGTTGTGTCGAGAAGAAAATTGGAATTTGAAGAGTTTGTCGAATATCCTCAGAGGTCAGCATATGTCATTACCGAGGTCAAGGTGAACTGTATCTGGTCAAGTTGGTTTCGAGGTGTAATTAATGTTGTTTATTGAATGTAGTTAAGGATGCAGGGTATAAATAGAAGGTTTATGGAAGGTGGATGGTGGTGTTTTATGGAATGAGGTCTCCCCAAGTATGGTTTATTATGCTGCCTAGGGTTGAAGACAGTGAGTGTTCCAACAAAAACAGGCACAGACCGAGAGATGAGAAATTATTATGTGATTGGAGCAAAGCATTGGGATGGGAATAAAGATCAAACAAAGATAAATTGTGTCTGTTGGAAACAGTGGTATCATTAGGCAGTTGTGACGGTAATGTATGGTATCAGCGAGGGTGGGGGGGGGGGGGGGGGTGGGGGGTGATGGGGTAACTGTCGGTGTTGTTAATAAAGATTTGAAGCTTAAATAGGTGTCCAGAGATCTTGTCGAACGTGTGAGTTGTCTTGTAATTTTTTGTTACCTTTGTCCTATTGAAGCGTCTTTTTAGAAGTTTAGTGACTTGAGAGTCATTGAGCGTTGAGGACTAGAAAGAGGCTTTAATATCCGATTCTGGTGAAAAGCAAACAACAAAAATAGTAACATGTCGAAGGAAGTTAGTAATAGTAGAAAAATTGTAATGGAAGAAATATTAATTATTAGAAATGAATGTACTCGAAAGAGATAGATGTCCAATGTGATAATTGAGAATGTAAGCGAATGAAAAAGGTATCGAATGTAAGAAAGAAATTTATGAAATAAATAAATATGCGTTTCTTGAATGTATTTGTTTATGTGCATGTAATCGAATATTAAATATGATTAGAAAATTGTAAAACAATTTTGTCGAATATGACCTTGTGTAAAAGTCAAAAGTACTTGAATGTGTGGGGCCAATGACGGAATTCGAGATTAATTGATTGACTCTGACTATGTAGAGTATCAAAGCATAATAAATGCAGTGGAGTTTTGTATTGACTGGAAGGTTTATAAATAGCTGTTGTTGTTTGCAGATGGATGCATTCAATCAAAATGGTGAAGATAAGAGCTCAGGCCCGTGATGGGGTGTTCCGACGTGTGTAGGCAATGTATTGGGTGTTGTTCAACCGATACTTTGGCTCGCGGAGCATGGAATGACATTTTAATGATCCTGAGGAACCGGATTATGAAGGGATGAGTGAGGCAGAGGCGAAGGAGGCTGAGGAGGAATTTAAGTTTCGTGTGAAACTTCAGTTTTGGCATCCTTCTGAATGTTGTGGTGGTATGTGGACTCGAGCAAAGTTGTTGGTGAAGAAGGAAGATGAAGCGGCAGCGAGGGGCCTATGAAGGATAAATGCTCGAGATTAAGGTTTTTTAATGGTAAATGTTTTTATCAAAATTTTATGTAAAGAAACGTTTAGTATGTTTGAAGGAATGTTTATTTATCGAATGTAAAATGTACATGACAAACTTCGGAAATAAAGATTGTGTTTAACCAAATGTTGTTGAATAAAATGATAGGCAACTGATGTCGAAAAAATCCCATAAGGATAGGAATTGGTAGGATAGTATAAATAGGGGAACTTATATGTAAAATGAATATGGCAAGATGTGTTCCATTAGGTGATGGTATGAAGTATAAGGAAAATGAGGTAAAACTACTTTTAGAAAAGATTGATCGTGCACTAATAGATATGAATGTGTCTGAAGAAATTCTTCAAGAATTTGAAGGATTGAATTATGAATGCAGAGGTTTATTAATGGGGAGAAGATTTAGAGTCAAAGAAGTCGAGAAAAAAATGTATGAGGCATTATATTCTAGGAACTGGATGGTCACCAAGTGGTGCGACGAACAGTCACGTGGGATCTATAAATATATCAGAGGTAGGCGACTGTTTAGTTCATTTGCAAACTTAAATTTTTTTTTAGAGAGATTACTGCTGTTGCTCGTCCCTGAAGTGGTTAGATACGATTACTAATGAGGAGATCTGTGTGTTGATCGAAAGGGCGAAGCGAGCAAAATAGAGGGATACAGAAGTTGCACGAAAACAAGGTTAGTGATTTTCCCAAATTGTTTCGTATGTTGAAGCATTGGTTATAGATTAATAGATAATGTGTAATGAATTGGAAATGAATGAGAATTGTTTTGGATAAAAAAGTTAAAATGTTCGCAGGTCTGTTAATTTGTTATGGGAAATTCTGCGTGGCGGTGATTCTGAGTGATGAACTTCTGGTTGTCAAAAGGAGAGAATTGGATAGATAAGTAAAAGGGATTGGGGAAGGGCACTGTAATTATGGCACAGTGGGAGGAGATGGTGGTGAGGTAGCGAGATATGCTGAGAGAGTTAGGATTTTTTGGTTATTGCCGGATTTTGTGTTGGAGAAAGGGAATTCGTAAAATGTAAATAACTATTTTTAGCGGGAAAAGTTGAAGCGTCTTCGAGAAGCTATTGATATTCCTGTAGTTTGAGTAAAAGATAAAAATGAACAAGTGATCGAGGATACTTTTTAAACATATCTAAACATCGAGAACTGAACAGACATTGAATGAAAAATACTTAGATGAATTAATTATTATGAATGAGATCGAGAGCTGTATAGGTATAAATGTATATAATAGTAACAGATAGTAAAGTGAATGAGTTGTGGGAAAATTATCTCAACAACGAGATCTTTATGAGTATATGAACTTAGGAATATATATGAACTTATGAATATATGAACTTAGGAATATATAAAAGAAAAATTCCCATCTGAAATGTTAAATTTTGACTTGAGAATGTTGGTTTAATGAAAGTCTGTAACAAATGGTCAGTGGGACCAAAAACATTTGAATTTTGTGTGTACGAAGGATGTTGATGTTTGTTTAATGTTTTGATAAATAACTATTTTGCCTGTGAAAATAAGTTTAAGTATTGATGTGATAAAGTGAGATTAGATTCGAGCAGATAAGTAATGATTGCTTATGTGCCCGAAATGTGAAAGATGGCCAATAAATGGCAAGTGAGGAGTACTAGATGTTTATCCAGAGAAAAATATCTGGATTTAGCAGTGGAGAAGAACAAAAGCTCATTAAAGATTATTCGGCAAGTAAAGAACGCGAAATAAACTATCCTGTAATGGGATAGTGGTCGCATGAAGTCGAGATAGCTTTTAGGATACTTGTGTAAACAAGGACCTAAAAACAAATAAGGATAATTAAGGAATTATTTTGTCTCTGGCATACTAAGTAAGTATTGATTGAGAGAAAACGAAGTAGTAAATAGATCGTTTGTCAAATAGATACTTGAAAAGTATAGATCGAGAATAAATCGATGTAGAAAGAGATCGATTGCTAGATAGATACTTGAAAAGTATAGATCGAGGACAAATCAAAATAGTAAAGAAGGTAAAGATAGGACAAAATGTTTATTTGATTTGAAGAAAATGATTACAGGGCATCATCTCTAAAAGAGTTTTAGCTGAGCAGTGTTCCATGGGTACTAAAGCTGAACTTCTTCTTCAGTCATTAGCCAATAAGTTCTATCTATTTTATTGCATACAATGTATGGTCCCTCCCAATTTTCTGATAACTTTCCAGAATTCTTAGGTCGAGTATGGTATTGTATTCGTCGTAGGACAAGGCCTCTAATACCGAATTTCCATTCTCGAACTTTCTTGTTGTATGCTTTTTTCAATGTATCATGGTAACGTCCCAAATTTTCAATGGCCTTGTTCCTAGTTTCCTCGATCAAATTGAGGTTGCAAAGGAGGCCGAGTTCATTATCTTTATCTGAAAATTTTCATCGAGTACTTGGGAGGTTGAGGTCTGAGGGTATGACTGCTTCAGTACCGAAAACCATCATGAATGGAGTGTACCCTGCTGAGACTCGAGGAGTTGTGTGGTAAGCCCATAATACACTGAGTAGTTCGTCGACCCATCTGCCTCTCTTATCGTCGAGGCGCTTGCGTAAGCTAGATTTGATGCTTTTGTTGATGGCTTCAGCTTGTCCATTGTCTTGAGGGTAATATGGTGTCGAAGTTGTCAACTGAATCTTGTATTTATGAAGGAAAGCAATGACTTTAGCGCTTATGAATTGTTTACCATTATCAGAACGTATCATTTGTGGACAACCAAACTGGGTAATGATGTGCTTCCAAAGAAATTTGATGACCTCATTTTCATCAGTATGGCATAGAGGAATTGCTTCTACCCACTTGGTAAAATAATCGGTCGTAACTAAGTCGAACCTTCTATTTCCCGAAGTTGGATGGAAAGGGCCAATGATATCGATTCCCCATCGTTTAAATGGCCAAAGGACATTGCTAGCATGTAAGTCGAGGGTCGGGCTCTTGATGTCCTGAGCGTGAATTTGGCATTTGTAGCATTTACAAACAAAGTCTTCATAGTTTTGTCTCATCTTGGGCTAATAGAGTCCTTGTGTGAATGTACGTTGAACTATTGATCTTCTGGAAACATGTGTACCATAGATACCTTCGTGAAGTTCTCTCATCTTGATCTGAGCCTATTTTTGCAATATACATTCGATATGTGGCCCTCCTCCAGTGAGTCGATATAATATACCATTTTAAACTGTGAATCGGGGGAACCTGGCTAACAGGGACCGAGCTTCTTCTTTGTTACTAGAGAGGATGTTAGAGTTGAGGTAAACATAAAATGGTTTTCTCTAGTCTTCAGGGTCATCATCTTCAGTAACGGTTAAGTGGAGTATAGACAAGATATCGAGGCTAGAGTGTTCGAGGATCTCTATATCTTAATATCTTTTTTCACTGTCTCCTAGCATGGCAGCAATGTAAGCCAAGGCATCAGCATGGCAATTCTCTTGTAGAGGTAAATACGAAATGGTGACATGCTTGAATTTTTTCATCTTATCTTTGACCGGGGCTGCGTAATCAACCATTTTGCCTATTGTCCTAAAAGTTTTGTTGTAATGATTGGCGACGAGTAAGGAGTTGACATAGATTGCTAATTCCTCAGCTCCGAAAGTAAGTACAAGATCGGGACCATGCAAGATGCCTTCATATTCTATTTCATTATTGGTAGTATTTAATTTGAGTTTGATAGCTTTCTCTATACGATGATTTGATGGCGTGATGAGGACGATGCCAATTCCAGAACCTTGTGGTCCTGTTGATCCGTCCGTAAAAAGTTGCCAACCAAAACTCTTGAACCATGCGTCTGGTTCTGCAATTGGGTCGTCGGTGAAGATTTCTTCGAGTTCTTCCCAATCTGGGTCTTCAGCGGGAAAATCTGCAAAAAATTGGCCATTACTTGGCCCTTGATGGATACTTAAGGTTTAAAAGAAATGTCATATTCTCCAAGAAAAACAGACTATTGTTGAACTCGTCGAGATCTTTTCTTTTTGGAGAGTACGAGTTTGGGAGGGTATTTTGTAATGACTTTGATGTGGTGAGCCTGGAAGTATGGACGAAGTTTTTGAGTGCTGTAAACCAAGATAAGCAATTGCTTTTCCGTGGTAGTATATCGCTTTTCAGCAGGCATAAAGTTTTATTGATAAAGTAAATAGGTTTCTCGATACCTGCATCTTCTCGAATAAGGACAAAGCTGATGGAGTCTTCACTTGTGGATAAGTACATGGTGAGTAATTCGTCATCAATGGGAGTACTCATTATGGGAGGACGCCCTAAGTATCATTTATGATCTTGGAATGCCATTTCACAGTCAGGAGTCTAAATAACTTTTTTTTGCTGTTATTTCGAAAGAGGAGTGGGGTTGCCACGAAGAAGAAGGTAAAAAAGTTTGTATCGATCAAATGACTTTGAGATGAATCTGTGAAGAGCGGTTATTTTGCCAGTAAATTTTTAAACATCTTTTTTCGTTTGAGGAGAGGGCATTTCCATGAGTGCTTTGATTTAAGATGGGTCATTTTCGATTCCTCGTTTGTTTACTAGATGGCTCAGAAATTTGCCAGATGCGACGCCGAATTGACATTTATCTGGGTTGAGTTTCATATGGTATTGGCGAAGGATATCGAAAATAGTTTGGAGGTTGTGAGATGATCTTCTTTTTTAATGCTTTTGCAGATCATATCATCGATATAGACTTCCATGATTTTGCCTATCTGATCTTTGAACATTTGGGTGACTAGTCGTTGGTAAGTAGCTTCAGCATTCTTTAATCCAAAAGGCATTACTGTGAAATAGTAGAGTCCTCTTTCAGTTATGAAAGTGATTTTTTCTTGATCTTCTTCGGCGAGTGGGACTTGGTTGTATCCCGAAGCGGCATCCATCATAGAAAGAATTTTGTGTCCAGCAACTGAGTTGAGAAGTTGCGGAATTAATGGTAGCGGAAAACTGTCTTTGGGTGTGAATTTGTTGGGTTCGGTGAAATCAACACAAACCCGAATTTTACCATTTTTCTTGGGCACGACGACGATATTGAATATCCACTTCAGATATTTAGCTTCCCGAATAAAGTCGACACGAAGGAGTTTATCAATTTCTTCCTTGACTGCATCTTAAAATTGAGGAGCTAAATTCTGTCATTTTTGGATGACAGCAAATGTCTGGAAGGAGGTTGAGGTGGTGGCAAACGATAGAAGGATCGATTCCGGGCATTTTTTGAAAAGTCCAGGCGAAGACGTCGATGTTTATCTTAAGTAGATGTATCATGGCTTCTTTTTCATTGATTGACAGCTTGGATCTAATGAAGGTTGTGCACCCGGGGTCATCGAGTTTAGCAGTTTCAACCATTTCAGCATCATGTTGCTCAAATGTGGGTGGTATCTTATGCTGTAGTTGCTATGCCTTGAGAACTTTAGCTGTATGAGGGTTGAAGTATTTTTGCACATTCGTGCGACTGCTTGGCTTCTCTTGATTTCATAGACTCCGTGATCCGTGGGAAAATGTAGTACTAAATGATAAGTAGAGGGTACTTCTTTGATTGAGTGTAACCAATTACGTCCTAAAATGTTCAAATATTTAGATTCTGCATCAATGACAAAAAAATTGACGAATGTGGTTTCTGAGCCATCTTGAACTGGCAGAGTGATTTCACCTGTGGCTTATTCTTTTGAACCATTAATGCCTGTGATTGTTGTTGTCGAAGCTTTGACTGAATCGGTAAGGCCAAGACTTTAATTGCTCTTCGGAATAATATATCTGTGGCACTGCCGGTGTCGATGAGAAGTGTATGTAAGTAATCCTGTCCCACTTTTAGCATAATAACAAGAGGGTCATCATGAGGGTATTGTACATGACTGGTGTCGCAGTTCTTGAATGTTATCTGATAAGGACGCTTGGATTTGCTGGTGCTTGGAAGAAGTTTTACTAACTTGTCTGAGGAAGTCATTTTGCAGCAAGTCGTAATACGATCGTCTTGGTTTCTTTTCTTCTTTTTTTTGATCTCGGTCATATACAAATGGCGAGCTGGTCCCTGGATATGATTCTGATCGATTTAAGTAGTTTTTGTTTGTTCGTCGAGAAATTTCTAAATTTCGACGACATAATTGTGGAGTCTTTTAGCTAAGAGGATACGGTGAAAGATCCGAATGAGGGAGTAACAACTATCAGTTTCATAACTATGCACATTATGATACTGACATAAGGGTCGATTTGGAAGATCTGTAATAACCTGTGGCACGCAATAATACTCATCTCCCCTTATCATTGGCAAGGTAGCGGAGATGGTTGCTGTCATTGGTAGAAGAATTGGGATAGGTCTATCAGGTTTGCCCTCTTTTCTTCTAATGTTATCAATATTTTTAGCAGGCGGCTTCGGTGCTGTTATAGTGACTGCTCCTTGAGACGGGATCGAAGATGCTTCTCGAGAATGTATGATAGAGAAACGTTTCATTTTATCTTTCTTCGAGCGCTCCAGCTCGATGTAATTATTAACCACGTTAACCATGTGACCGTACGTGGTTTGTGTAGAGTAAGTTCTTCGTGAACTTTTAAGTCGATGTGCAAGGCGGAGGTAAATGCTGGAACCTCGATTTTGGGGTCTGAATTTGCAATCTTCTGTGTTTCTTGTAGGAAACGTTTATAAAAACTTTCCAAGGTTTCTTTCGCGCCTTGCTCGAAGTAAAACAAAGAATCCATGGTGATTTCACGCTCCCTAGCACGAGCGTAGTTGGATTCAAAAATATTTTGTTATTGGCTGAAGGAGGTGATGGAGGCTTCTTGTATAGTCTGGAACCATCAGAGTGGCTCCTCTTTTAGGCTCATGTTAAATAGTCTACACAACATATGGTCGAGTTTGGAGTATAACCCAACAACGGCCTTGAAATGTCGAGCATGCGTGAGTGTATCAGTGAGGCCTGCATACTGGATGAATTTGGGCATATGGAAGTTTTTTGGAATATGCATATTATCGAGATATGGAGAGATGGGGCTTATTTCGATCCTATCAAGCGTAGATCGCTTGCCTGGGATATCAGAGTTGATGGCTTGAATTCTTCGATTGAGGTCAGCTAAAGTGACGAATCGCTCTAGGGGGAGAGGTAATGCTGCAACCTGAGGAACAAAGTCACCCTCTCCCTTTGGTCCCAATCGATCTCTGATAGGCCTCCTTTCAGGTGAAGGGGTTTGATGACGTGTACGTCGACTTCCTTGGGTTGTCGAGGCTGAAGAAGTTAAACCAAAATGTCGAGAGGCTCTATTAGGATTTCCAAATCTTGATCGAGACATTCGTTGGTCATCCTCTCTTGGCTGATCATCGCATTGAACTACTCGTGATCGATGTTCACTTCGAGCCAGTGGCAGTGATGCTTGGCAAGCTGTGATTTAATCTTGTGTTCTTCGCAATCTCTCCATCTCTTTTTGATGTGTTTGACTCTACTGATCTAGTATTTTTCTACGTTCGTCCCTCTCTATTTATAGAGCTTGAGCGTGGACACGCTGATCTTCTAGTCTCTGATTTTTTTTGCGGTCATTTGTTTTTGAAGTTCAAGGACCGCTCCGTGTAGATCAAGAGCTCATGGAATGTCCTGATGTCTTATGGTACTAGAATGACTTATCAAGTTCATGTTTGTCATCGGATGGTGTTTAGATTGGAAATGGTAGAACAAAGTGTAGGTTTACCACAGACGGTACCAATTGTAATGGTATGTTTTATGGGAGGAAAACCTTCGCCAATACTTGTTCGTAAGGATTGTGTAATAAAGAGCTAACAACCAAGATTTTACATGGAAAACTCAGCAGAAACTGATAAAAACCACAACCTCGAGGAGGATTTGATGTAAAATCTAGTATATGCTAGTTATTTCAAGTTTTCAGAGTTTTGCTAGTGTTTAGGATAAAAAAATGTCAGACTTACGGTCCCTTAGAGCCTATTCTCTGCCTGTATTTATAGTATATACAGGCAGTTTACAAAAATATAAAAAGAGTTACTTATTCCGGGGCTAGTGGGCGAACTTTGCGGATCTCTAGCAGTTCCTTCTTGACCGGGCTGTAACGACTTCTTTTGGTAAGTCGAGGACTTACGGAATCTTCTAGAATGTTGAGTTATCTTCGACTACAGAGTGCTGAGCTGTCTTGGACTATAGAGTGTTGGCTTATGTTTGTCGAATCTGGGGAATATGATACTACATCAACCAAGACCACTCGTCCATGAGGTTCCTCGTACTCTTGGTTGGGAGCCGTCTATTAATAGCTTATTTCGTATCTCGAACTCAAGCTTCATCCTCGACCTCATCATCATATCGAAAGCACTACTAAATATATGTTCAACATTCCTTAGTTCGAGTCATCATTTTCGACCTCCACATCAACAATTCAATTTATACATGCGTACATTCATCAATTGAGCCGTTATAAAGCAACAAAGATTAGAGCGTTGCACAATTTGTTCAAAGATAATCTTACATATACTTTGTAACGTCCATCATTAAGAATATTAATGGTCGTCAAACGGTCATATGATAAGATCTATAAATAGGACCAGTGAACTACAGATTAAGAACGGGTAAATCTACACATAAGAATCCTGATTCTAAAATTTAAGATACCCAGAGAACTCATTGTAATAAGTTAGCAATTTCAATAAGATCACCTTCTCCTTCTCAAAATCCTTAAGAGAAGTCGTGGTTTTTAACCAATTCAAAGGTTTTCCACGCTAAATTATATTGTTGATTATTGTTTACTATTCTTGAGCATTCTAAACATATTTGGTGTAAATGCTAAGTCTGAATCCCAGAATTAGGCTATTACATTTGGCACCGTCTATGGGAACCGAAGTTCTCAAACCCATTATCTTAGAAACCGCTTATCGTCTTCTTTTCAGAATATCGCCTCCAGATCAAAGCACACTGATTGTTCTAGTAGGAAAAAATGCAGCATTAGCAGATCTGCGGGCCACTCTAAATTTTGAAACAGAGAGAGGTGTCACTCTAAAACAACAGCTAGCGAGTGTATATGACACCTTGAAGGTTCTGCAGGGTCAGCAGGTCGCCGCCCAGAATAACAAAGGTATATAACCAGAAGGCTCGCGAGTTTCCGTTCATGACAGAATAGGACCTCCGCCAAAAGGTAATTACCTAGGAGGCACCCATCAATCTAACCATCACCAACAAGAAATGGAGCCCATCCCAATTCAGGAGGTCCACTAAGGAGTAGATGACGGCCTACTGGGAGTCAGACAGGTAGAAAATCTACCTCAAAGAGTTCGAGTTCCAATAAAAGAGCATCTATGAGAAGGGAATGGTGACCACAATCCTGGAGAAGGATGCGCCATACACCCAGCCACTACAGTTCGACAATATATGACTCAGGAACATGTTGACAGGCGAATCAAATAATTATTTGAAGCTCAGACTTCGTCTAAAGGAATCCATAATAGATTGCAAAAGAACCTGATCGCACAGGAGTTGTTGGATGGCGACCCACCGGGTTCCATACTCCAAAAATCTAAAAATACAAATGAACCGATCCAGTAGTGCACATCCAAGAGTTCCAGAATGCTTTGGGCTTACATTCCACGTCTAATCACATTCTATGCCAACTCTTTCCTACCAGCATATCAGACGAACCTCTGTGATGGTTCCACACACTTCCTGAAGGATCCATTATGACCTTCGAACGTTTGTGAGAACTCTTCATTAAAAATTACTCGCACAACAGAGACAAAGAAGAGAATCTATACTCCCTTTTTAGCCTCAAGCAGATACCATGTGAGAAGCTCGAGTCATTTACGAAGAAGTTTTTAGAGTTAGCTCAAAGCGTAGATCGGCTCGGCCAGAAAATTACTATTTATGCTTTTGCCAATGCTTTACTGGTCGATTGAAGGGCGAAGGAGTATCTCATTATCCAACAACTCTGGAGAACATGATCGAAAAAGTTAACGGGTATATTGTCTTGGAGCGAATGGTATCTGACAGGCAGAAACCTCAGAAGTCAACATTGACAGCTCGAGATCAATCCACGGGCCAAAATTTTAACTATGCTGCTGATCAGGGAGGAGACAGGAAACAAACAAAATCTAATGACGAACGATCTCGGAAGAGCTGTAACTTGCCAAAACCCTGTCTTCCTAAGATTAACGTAACTATAACCAGTATTTATCCTATACTTCAAAAGGATAAATTTTTTTGAAATGCGTAGTATCTCAGCCTATTGAGAACAAACCTTACTGTATCCACCACAAAGTTTGCCATCATGAGACTGAACATTCTTTTGCCTTATAACGACTATTAGAGTACATCTTCGTAGATGGACGAATGCATGAATACATTGTGGACGTTGAAAGTTACAAGAACGAGAGCTACAAACTTTCTACAGAAGCTGTACAAACCGAGGAACCGACAGGAGAGAAACATTTATACCATGTATCCTTTAGCCACTTCATTGAGACTCAGATCATCAACTAAACAAATAGAAGCAAAAGACGATGAGTCAGCCAATGTCACGAGAAGTTTGTTTACTTCCCGTATCCAGCTCTCAGCGAACAGAAATTTCTTTCGACGACTGTGATGTTCGTTATATCAACTATCCTCACCATGATGCTTTGGTAATCATGTTAAAAATGAGAAACGTAGTGCTTCACACGATGATGATAGATACTGGGAGTACTATTGAATTACTTTTTCAAAACATGATTGAACAAATGGGGCTGGCCAACAAGGTACACCCCAGTGACATTGATATCTGTGGATTCAACGGATCTAAAGAAGAACGTGTAGAAAGATTATACTTCCTATTATGGTAGGACTCGTAACACTTGACGTTGTCTTTTATGTTATCAATACAAAATCTCGTTATTTTGGGATAATTGGACGTTGCTGGTTACACAATATGCGAGCTATTCCATCCACCTATCATTTGGCGCTGCGATTTGAATGGAGTGATGACATATATGAAATCAAAGGAAGTCAAAAGCTAGCTCGAGTATGTAAAAATTTTATTGTCATCGTTCTAGAACTCTCAGAACCACAGCTCGCATAGCAATTACAGAAAACAATAGGAAACATTATAGAAAACTATAGAGTGAACTCTACAGGAAACCATCTGCCAAATGCATAAACAATAGAGTATGTCAAAATTAATGGAGAAAAGTGAGGAACATACATTGGCACTCTTCTACTAATGGCAGAACGAGATCCCCTTATCTAATTCCTTAAAGATAATAGTGATGCCTTCGCTTGGACCTTTAATGAAATACCGAGCATTGATCAAAATCTGGCCTGCTATAAGCTCTATTTGAAAGATAAGGCCGAAGCTGTCAAAAAAAAATAGAGGACATTAGTACTAAGAATCCGAGGTGAAGTTAATAAAGATATCGACAAACTCATCGAAGTTAGTTTTATCCGAAAGGCCAATTATCCAGAATGGATCTCGAACATTCTAACAGTCCCAAAGTAGAATAACAAGATCAGAGTGTGCGTGGATTTCACAGACCTCAACAAACACAATCCAAAGGATAGTTTCCCACTTCTAATCAAAGATCATCTACTCGATTCTACTTTGGGGTACGAACTTCTATCCATGATGGATGCCGCATCAGGATACAATCAAATACCTCTGTTACCGAATGATCAAGAGAAAATAGCTTTTATTACAGAATGTGGCTTATATTGCTATAAGGTCATGCCATTCGGCCTCAAGAATGCTAGAGCCACGTATAAGACAGATGACTTAGATGTTCTAAGATAACCTTGGAAAAATAATGGAAGTCTACATTGACGATATGTTGTGCAAAAGTTTTAAGAAGGAGAACCATATAACAAATTTGCACACTGCTTTCAAAATTCTCCGTTTTTACAAGATGCGACTCAACCTTGACAAATGCCAGTTTAAAGTTTAATCTAGCAAATTCTTGGGATATTTTATTAGTAAATGAGGCATAAAAGCTGATCCAGATCGTATTCATGCTCTATTGTCTATGCCTTATCCAAGAACGAAGAAAAATGTACAAAAATTAGCAGGAAAGATTGCTGCAATAAATCATTTTGTCTCGAAGTCTTCAGACCGATATCGTTAGTTGTTCAATCTATTGCGTAACAGAATAATAGTAATGAAATTTTAGAAAGATCCTGAGATCGAGTAGACAGTAGAGTGTGAAGCAATATTTTAGGAGCTCAAACGCTACTTGGGTTCACCACCAGTGACGAGTACACCTAAAGAAGGGGCAGAACTCATCATATATCTTGCAGTTATCGATGAGTCATTATGTTATGTTCTTATTTGACTTGATAAGAAGACAGAGAAACCTGTCTACTTTGTCAGCCAAACTCTCACTCCAGCAGAGACCTGGTATACCAAGATCGGGAAGTTACTCTTAGCTTTTGTATACACATCACAAAAATTGAGACAATATTTTCAAGCTCACTCAGTTTGAGTTGTGACAAATTACCCTTTACGAGTAATTTTATCCAAGCGTGAGAAATCCAGATGAGTACAACAATGGTCAATTACACTAGGTGAACATGATATCCATTTCGAACCATAACATATGATGATCCCGACTGGGAAGATTTCTTGCGGACTTCCTGGTAGATGATCCCGAGTGGATAGAAGACAATACAGATACCAATGAAGAACAGTTCAAAGAAAAGTTAGACTGGATAACTTAAAAGGTATGTCGTCTTTAACTGATGGATCTTCCGGATCTGCAGGATCAGGTATCGGAATCGTGTTTATCACACCTTCCAATGACAGGATCGAGAAAGTAGTTAGACTTAATTTCAAAGTTACCAACAATGATGCAGAGTATGAAGCAATGATTCACCGTCTGGATATGGCTCTCGAGATTGGAGTCTTCGAGTTGTCTTTGTACATGGACTCTTTACTCATTGTAAACCATTATACAAAAAAATTCTAGAAGAATAGAAAGATGATTGATTATGCAGCAGTAGTAGCCAACAAAATGCGCAGATTCAAGAGGATTACTACTAAACATTTACCGCGCAGAGAAAATAGACATTCTGATTCTCTCGCTTATCTCACAAGAATCCTTGGCACAGAAGCTCGGTATCTCAAGATCGAAGTATTATCCACCCCCATCATTAACATCATAAGCTCAAATTCTGTTAATACTGGGGGCGTTGAAGAGGACGAAGATGATTGGAGACGACCTTTCCTTAAGTATATTGGAACTAAAAACATGTTTGACGGCAAACTCCCTACAGATCCCACTGAAAGGAGAAGCGTGCTTGATAATGCTAAGTGATACATCGTGGTAAATGATCTCCTTTACAAAATTTAGGTCACAGGACCATATCTCGAGTGCTTGTCCAGCAAAAAAGCTTAAAAATTCATGCATGAACTTCACGAAGCCACTTGTGGTTCCTATGCCGCAGGATGATCTCTAGCAAATCGAGCTCTTACTCATGGAGTCTTTTGGCCTAAAATGAAAGCTCAAGCCATTTAACTTGCAAGAAAATATGATGCCTGCCAAAGACATGGCCCCCAAATTCGATCTCCAGCCTTGGAACTCCATTTTAGCAATGTTGTTTGGCCATTCAAAAGATGGGCAATCGACCTGGTAATAGAATTCCCCACTGCACCAGGCAAAAGGAAGTACCTCTTAATAACAAAGGATTACTTCACTAAATGAGTAGAAACAGTCCCTCTGTGTCACGCACGTGAAGACAAAGTCATCAAATTTTTATGGGAAACCATCATCATCCGTTTTGGCTGCCCCCATCTCATCAGAATTGACAATGGACCTCAGTTCGTTGGTTCCAGAGTCATCGAATTCTTCAATCATCATAACATCATGCACTCTCCTTCCAATCCGTATTACCTACAAGGTAATGGTCAAGCAAAAATCACTAATAGTATTATCGTGGATGGAATAAAAAAAATGCTTTACAGAAAAGAAGGGTAACTGGGTCCAGGAATTGCCTCATGTATTTTGGGCATATCGAATAATACATCGAGTATCAACTGGATGGACGCCGTTCCTCCTGGCTTATGGTGTAAAAGCAATCATCCCCACTCAGTATCATCACCCAATACGTGACCATACCAATAAAAATGAAGAAAATGAATTCCAGTTGGCATCTAACATAAATTGGATTGAGGAGACTCGGGACAGAGCAATCATGAATTTGTGAAGATACCACCAAGCTTTAGCCTTACAACAAGTGCGTTCATCAAAGAGAGTTCAAAATCAAAGACCTCGTCCTATGAGAAATTCCCAAACATAGAAAAAAAAGTCAATGCAGGAAAACTGGCCAAAAATTAGAAAGGTCCTTTTTTCATTATTAGAAAAAGTGGCCTTGGTTCTTACGATCTCGCCACTGAATATTGTAGGGACCTATCCCTCAATCTCACCTAAAATTGAGCTATTATCAATTTGAATTACCTCTATCTCAGACTCATGCATTTTCCACATAACTTCTCCAGTCAATATTTCAACCTACTCCACGAACTGGTGAAGAACGTGGGTCAAACTCAAACCGAAAAACCTAAACAGGTCAAAGATACCTATCTCTCACAAAATTAGTCAATTACCACTAACCACATTGTTCAGAGAACGTGCTCTAGTACGATGAAGAACTGCGGAGAAGGCCTATATAAGGAAGAAGTTCTAGAATAGACAAAGGCAAACAAATAATACATGAGAAATCGCCAAGAAAACAACAGATTCTAGATTCTCGAAAGCATTTAAACTTCTTAGTTATAAGCTTCAAGCCTTTCTAAATCTAGAGATCACTTGTAATAAGATATCTGCCTCAAGCAATAAAGATTCTTTTATAAAAAGCCTACACTCGAGGTCGTAGTTTTTTTACCTATTGAGAGGTTTTCCACGCTAAAACCACCTGTGTCATTTCTTGCTTTCTATTAGAATATTTTACAGGTTTATTGGTGTGATAGTGAATTCCAAACCATTTTGAGCCTACGGAATTTGGCCATTACATTTGGCACCGTCTGTGGGAAAGATTGTATTTCTACGATATACCAAGGTATTCTTTTACAATAATTTTCAATCATTGTTACTTCCAGACGACTGGCTACAGGCATCCAGCTCGATGTTTCAGTGGAGCCAGAATAACTTTCAGAACTACAGGCAAATTTTAAGGCCGAAACAGATAAACGCGCTAAGCTCAAACTTCAATTAATTCAGGATTGAGAGCTCTACGAAAAAGAGCTTGACACAGAACGACAAACTCGTTTGACAGTACTCAAATGACATGAAGACCAGATGACGACAATATAGACTGCCCTAGAGGCTCTGCAAAGCGCTCAGTAGGTTCCTCCAACAAGAGGTCACGATCAGTTGCCAGAGACCTCCCATGTTTCTACAAGGAAAGATTGGGACCTCGAGGAGTTACCAGTAAAGCTATTTCTAGAAATATTCTGTACGAACCTTAGCCTTCCATTCATTTGGGTGGTGAAGTTCAGTCTGAAGCCAGCCGAGGTTACCAAATTTCCATCCATCAGGAGGAAGAACAATGACCTTCACATCAAGTTCCAGCATGAGATCATTTGAGTGAAGGTGCCGGTACTCATCATCCGCAACCTACTCGTCCAGCAATTCAACCAATACGTCATTATATGACAAAAGAACATATGGACTGGCATATTAAGGAGTTGATTAAAGCACAAGTTTTGGATACAGCCAATGACATCACAAAATTATAAGGAAGTCTGATTGCCAAATAACTATTCGATATAGAGATATCTAAAGGTTTCCACACTCCAAAAATTCGTAAATACAAAAGTACCGACCCGAAGGATCACATTCAACAATATCATGATTCATTAGGGTTGTACTCCAATCTTAACCACATCCTCTGTTGTTTATTCGCTACAAGTATGCAGGAAGATCCACTCTGATGGTTCCACTCTCTCCCTGAGGACTCTATATATACATTCGACCAGCTGCAGAAACAGTTTATCAAGGCATATGCACTCAACAGAGATAAAGAAGAGAATTTGTATTATCTTATCAGTCTTAAACAGTCACATAGAGAAAAGCTCGAGGCTTTTGCAAAGAAGCTTTTAGAGCTCGCGTGTAAAGTGGATAACCTCGATCAGAAAATAGCTATTACTGCTTTCACCAATGCGCTCCAGCTCAACTATAAGGCCAAATAATACCTCTTCCTCAAGAAACTTGCATCCTTGGAGGATATGATCACCAAGGTTCATAGTTACGTTGACTTAGAAAGGATGATGTCTAAGCGACATAAACCAACTAAATCCGTCCTCGCCATGAAAGGTTCATCTACAGATCGAAACACCAAACCAAAGGAGGATCAGGGTGATTAAAAGTGCATCAAGGGCAACACTGGCTACCCTCGAAAAGTCGGCCCGCTAACCAAATCCATCCTCCCAAAGATGAACTTTCAAATCTCCATAATCTTTCTACTACTCTTGAAGCATAACCTTTACCGCGTCTCTCAGCCACTAGAACCAATCGACAATCGACCATACTGCCTGCATCATAAGGTAAACCATCATTCTACTGACAGTTGCTATACTTTACTAAGGTTGCTCGAATATATTTTTAAGGAGGGACGGATGTTCAAATATATTGTCCACCTGGAATTATACAAAGATGGCAGCTATATGAAGCAACTTGAAGTTGTTCAGGTCGATGATCAAGCTGAGGAGAAGCATCTTTACCATATGCACCACAACAACATGATCGAAATCAACCAGATCACCAACTCTAATAGATCCAAGCGTAGAAAACTATCAGAATGCTGCTATCTCACACCTCAAGACAAAGAAGCCAAACTTCTTCCTGAGTCGGGCAATCGCCGGCTTGGGATCTCCTTCGAAGATTACGATACTAGCCATGTTAAATTTCCACATCATGATGCATTAGTAATAATGCTCAAAATGAAGAAGTTTGTCATATACACGATGATAATTGATACTGGAAGCGGTATTGGGATTCTATTTCAGAGCATTATCGACCAAATGGGATTGGCCAACCAAGTTATTTATAGCGACACCGATATTAGTGGGTTCAATGGTTCTAGAGAAGAATGTGTAGGCAAGATCATCTTACCTATTACCGCAGGACCAGCTACCATTGACGTCGTCTTTTATATCATCAACGCCAAATCTCGTTAGCTCGGGATTATGGGCCGCTGCTGGATTCACAACATGGAAGCAATCGCTTCCACCAATTATTAGGCACTTTGATTCAAATACAATAATGGTATTTTTAAGATCAGGGGTAGTCAGAAGCTCTCTTGAGCTTGTTAAAATATTGTCCCTTCTATCCTCGATACTTTTGACAGATTTACTGTATAACAATTACAGAAAGATGATCACCTTAATGATCAACCTTCCATGGAGGAGCCCACAAAATATATTAATATTGATAGACCAAGCAGAGGTACTTTCATTGGTACTAAGCTGGATCAATATGAAATGGATGCTCTCATTCAGTTCTTGTAACTAAATCAAGATGTTTTTGCGTGGTCTTTCAAAGAAATACCTAGGGTCGATCCGGCCAAGGCATATCACAAATTGGCCATCAACATCAATGCTTCCACAAATTAGTCAAGGTCAAGCACTACTTCCAAGCTCATTCAGTCAAAGTCATGATGAACTACCCACTTCGGGAAGTTCTATCCAAGAAAGAATATCAAAGAGAGTGTAACAGTGGGAAGCTTTTAGTTAGTAGAGAAAACACGAAGAACACCAATTGGGAAAAATAAAGCTTCAATTACTTAAAAAATAAAGTAGATTACAATGAATCACTCCAAAACCCTAGGCTTCTCTCAAAACTCTTTCAGATCTTACATCAGATAATAAAGATAACCTAAGTCCCCTTTATATAGAAGGAACATGAAATTACAAAATAGAACGCATCTCGAGGCAAAATAATGCCTGAGAATCAAAACACCGCCAAAGTCGTTCGAACGACCTTACGACTAATTGGTCAAAAACCCTAGAAACTTGCCTGGTTGTTCGAACAAAATCCCAACTCGTTCGAATGAAATATGGCTCAGGGCCAAAATTCCAGAGGACATGACAACTCGTTTGAATGACACTCAACTTCGTTTGAATAACTTTGACAAATCTTTAAATAACTCTAGATCCTCCTGGATCATGGCTCTCCCCTTTAGGAGCCTTGAGCTCCTGCTCAAGCTGGAACTGGAGAGGTGAGAATGTGGTATTGCTCATTACCCTGTTGTACCACTTCGAGGTACGAGGTAGCTAACCCATCTTCCCAACAGGAAACAACTCAAAACAAATACATATCTTGCCTGGCTGTAACTTTCGGTAAAATAGACTACGCCCTTGAATATCATCATATCCTGCAATATATCCTGACGTAATAAAAGGCTGTATCTGCTTAGAAACCCATATAGCAGAAGTAGTTTGTAATGGGGGTTGAGATAAACTATCAACCAATTTGTTGTTCACTTCATTCATATACTGTATATTTAAGAGAAATTGTTGGTTATACGCATCCCTTTCATCTGGCGAGCTTGCTGTAGCTTGGAATGTGTAGCTAAAAACTGGAATGGTTTGTGATCAGTATATACCACAATCTCCTCTTGCGACTTCTCCAAATCAGTTTGTTTCCTAAAAAATGTTGTCATTTGAGACAATACTCGAGCCTACGTACCCTCCTGATCTGGTCACACCAATAACACAAACTTGCTACTCGTATTAACCAACTGCTTCACCTGAGTCGCCGCTATGAAATTTGACGTAGTGGCATGCTCCTTACAAGCATTGATATGGAACTCCTTTTCCTCCTTCACAAGACGATACTTACGAGCTCTACGATAATGAATCGCATCGCACTCCCAAAGATAAGGGCTACCCAAGATGACCTGATACACATAAAAAGGAACCACCTCACATGTCACCTCGCCAATAAACTTCTCATAAATTATAAACTTGAAAGTACACTGTTTCATGATCATCACATCCGCATCTTTCTGAATCCACCCCAAACCATACGGCTTAGGATAAGTTGTAATCGTCAAACCCATCTTCTTCACCAGCGTCTCAGAAATCAAAAATTTTGACTACCCGAATCCTTAATGGCCTTGACTAAACTCTGTTTGACCTGAATACTGACATTAAAAAGCTCTTCTCGACTCTCCTCCGCGGTAGCCAAAGTCCGGTTAAATATAAGTGTAAGCTTCGGATTTGGTTTATCTAAATCCGAATGGTCAGCAACCTCAGCGGCTAGTGCATATTTCTCTTTATTGCGCTTCTCCTCCTTCGGCTTAAGCTCTGGGTGAAGTTTCCAACAATAATTGGAAAGATGCCCACTTGCCTTACAATGATTACAATAAAATTCTTTGGACGAAGCCCCCTCTCCTTTGGCCTCTCTCTTATGCTCATTTTTCCATCTAGACTTGTGCCCCGACTTGATCTTGTCGTCTTCTTTGTCACTTTTCAAGTACTTGCCTACAATGACAATTACCTTCACGGCAGCGTCCTCGATATTGGCCACAGTAAATAGTTTCAACTCTCTCCTAATGGACTTCGACAAACCCCCTTGTGTACTTCATGAACACTTCATACTCGTCCACATCAATGTCCAAAGCCAAAGCTTGGTTATGGAATACTATAGTATACTCTGGTACGGATTGCTCAAACTGTTGGCGCAAATTGTGCCATAAAAACCATATCTATTCCTCATACCCAATCGGAGAAAACTGCTTTCGTACTAAAACCTTGACTTCTTTCCAACCCAAATCTCCTACATCGTGGCATTTCCGATAAGATTTCTACCATGTGAGTGCATGGCTTATGAATTTCAGCGTAGTAAAGCAAATTCGCTGAGCATTGGAGTATTCGTAAACTGAAAAATAAGTTTTTAACCTATCTAACCAGTTATCCAATATCTCGACATCGATCGAACCGTCGAATATCGGAATTTTAATTTTAAAAGCAATACGAAGATTACGTATAGGATTCGTGGACTTACCAATAGCCGATCGCTCTTCGTCGGATTCAGCATCACTAGAATCACTATCTATCTCTGTAGTACGCTTGCCACCATCCCCCTCAATAACCCCTTTCTTCTTCGAGTGGCCTTGCCGTTTCCCTGAAGTGGAAGCCTTTGCGAGGTTCGTGAGACACAATTATTCAACTAACTCCTCTGCAGTAGTTGTCAGGCCGAAAACTGTCATTTTCAAAGTCGTGAGTCGATCGTCGGAATCGCCTATCTCCAATTAATTCTTCTTCTTCGAATTTGGTTTGCGATGGTTCTTCAACGGACTCACTAGCTTCACCTTTGTTTACTTAAGACAGTCACCTGTAGAGGCCATAAACCACAATCAACCCCCTGAGAATCAAAACTGGAAAACTGATATCACTTAATCCACAATTCGATTGAGAAGCTTTTAGTTAGTAGAAAAAATACGAAGAACACCAATTGGGAAAAATAAAGCTTCAATTGCTTAAAAAAATGAAGTATATTACAATGAATTACTCCAAAACCCTAAGCTTCTCTCAGAACTCTTTCAGATCAGACATAAGAAAAAAAGATAATCTAAGTCCCCTTTATATAGAGGGAACTCAAAATTGCAAAAATAGAACGCATCTCGAGGCAAACAATGCCTGAGAATCAAAACATTGCCTGAGTCGTTTGAACGAACTAGGGAGTCATTCGAATGACCTTATGACTAATTGTTTTAAAGCCCTAGAAACTTGCCTGGTCGTTCGAACGAAATCCTAACTCGTTCGAATGAAATATGGCTCTGGGTTAAAATTCCAGAGGACATGGCAACTCGTTCAAACGATACTCAACTTTGTTCAATCAACTTTGACAAATCTTCTAATAACTCTAGATCCTCCTAGATCAAGTAGTCAGTCAGTTTGGGAGAACATGATATCAAGTGAACAATGTCATTCCGAGAAGGGTCAGGTCATTGCCGATTTTCTCACAGATTTTCCAGTGGAAGATCTTGAGTGGGAGGAGCATGACCTTAATCTTACAGAAGAAACTTTTGAAGATCCACCCTCTGAATCATTTGACGTACGAGCTGAATGGATTACAACAAAAGGGTGGAGACTTCTCACTGATAGATCAGTAGGACCCGCAGGGTCAGGAATCAGAATCGTATTGATTACCCCTTCCAATGACAGAATTGAGAAATCAATCCACTTGGATTTTGAGGTATCAAATAATGTCACCGAATACAAAGCTTTTATTCATGGACTTGACCTCGCTCTTGAGCTCAATGTCCCTAAACTCTCAGTCTACACAGATTTCCTACTCATCATCCACCATTACTCAGAGCAATATAAGAAGAATAGAAAGATGATCAAATACGCTACCCTAATTGCAGATAGGATGAGCAAGTTCACGAAAGCAACTCTCGATTATCTATCTCGAGGTAAAAACAGACACGCCGATTCCTTGGCATATCTAGCCGGGGTCTTGGGTACAGAAGCTCGATATCTCCATTTCAAAATCATTTCAAACCCTAGCATTGATCACATTTCTGTATGCACGATCAACACTGGGGGTGATAAAGGGGGAGACGATGATTGGTAAAAGCCTTTCTTAGCCTACCTCAGTATCGACAACAGTTGTAATGGACCACTTCTGACAGATTCGAAAGAGCGTCAACAGCTGATCAACAACTCAAAGTGCTACATAAATAAATTTTTTATGTTATACCGCCTTTCTGTCACGGGGACTTACCTCAAGTGCCTCTCCAAACCAAAAGCTGATGAAATGCTTTGCGAATTACATGGAGGGACTTGTGGCTCCCATTTTACAGGTTGATCACTAGCAAACAGGGATATTACACAAGGAGTATTCTGGCCTGGCATGTACAAGCAAACAGAGGAGTACTCACGCAGATGTGATGTCTGCCAAAGACATATACAGATGATACGCGCCCCTGTGCTCGAACTTCATGCAAGCAAGGTGTTCTGGCCATTCAAAAGATGGGCACTTGATCTTGTCGGCAAGTTCCCTAATTCTCTAGGTAACCACCATCACCTACTCGAAGCTACCGATTATTTTACAAAATGGGTAGAAGCAGTTCCACTATGTCGAGCCAGAGAACAAGAGGTCATCTCTTTTATCTAGAAATACATCATCACTCGGTTTGGGTGCCCCCACCTAATTTCCATCGATAACGGGCCCCAATTTGTTGGGGAGAAAATCGTAACCTAACTTAACCAACATAATATCATCTACTCACCATCCAATCCTTACTATCCTCAAGACAATGTCCAAGTTGAAATCACCAACAAACTCTATCGTGGATGGACTTAAAAAATAGCTTCACTCATAGAAAAAAGTGAATTAGGTTTAAGAACTACCTCATGTTCTATGGGCATATCGTACTATACCCCGATAGTCAACAAGGTGTACCCCATTCCTCCTTACCTATGGCACTGAGGTCGTCATTCCTTCTGAATACCATCACTAGTTTAAGATCACGAGCTGACTGGCGAGGAAAATGAGTTCGAATTGGCTTGCAACCTCAATATGATCGATGAAACCAGGGAACGTGCCATCGCTAACCTAGGTCGATATCATCATATACTAGCCAGATCTTACAACAGTCGAGTCTAAAATTGTACCTTCCAAATCGATGATCTCGTCCTCTGAGAGATTCCTCAACATCTCAAAGAGCCTCACGCTGGAAAATTAGCCAACAATTGGGAGGGTTCATTAATTATCACAGGTCTCTCAAGCCTGTGATCATATTATCTCTTGACAGAAGAGAGAATCCCCATTTCTAATCCTTGAAATACTTGGCGACTGAAACGATACTATCGTTTAGCGTCTCACTACTCCATTTCCATTTCTTGTTTTTATTTTTTAAATTCCAAATGTGAGATTTTCATCTCCATCCAATTTAAATTCTGAACTGATCAATAAAACTTCTAAGTTTTTTACATCATCTCTCTACTTACGTAGATTCAACTACATTCTATAGATTAAAGCATAGATAATACTAGCATTCAATTGATCTTATACCAGCTAAATCAAGGATAACACTTAGTTTGGCTGACTATACTAAATCTCTACGATTAAAACAAATGTAGAAACTTATTTTATATCAAGGACTCTACTAAACGTCTGATAGGGCAAAAGTAATACTAGCCTTCATCTACTTCAACTTGTTTGGGACATTATACTAGCTAAATCAATGATAACACGTGGTTTGGCTGACTCAACTAAATCTCTGCGATTAAAATAATTGTAGAAACTTGTTTTATATGAACGACTCTAACAGGCATAAGATAAGGCAAATATAATACTAGCCTTTATCTTTTTTAATATGTCTGCAATATTACTACAGTTAAATCAAGATTCACTTGGTTTGACTGACTTAACCCATCTCTGTAATTAGAACAAATGTAAAAACTTGTTTTATATCAAAGACCCTACCAGACATAAGGTAAGGCAAAGGTCATACTAGCTTTCATCTATCTCGCTATGTCTACGATAGATACTATTTATTTTTAGGTTGTATTCACAACCACTGCAATGGATATTTTTCCACTATTAGGATGTCAGCCGTGCTTTACCCTACAGCAGGAGGTCGATCAGAATTTAGTTTACTAGTTACAGCAGCCCTTCCCCTCACTATCAGATCAGCAGTCCGAGGGCGTAAATTCGTTTCCATGGAGGCCATACAGTTTCCTCGATCTATATCAACTCTACATATACAACCCTTGTCTATCAGACTCTTGAATAAGGTATTTCATTCTAACTTAAGTCTTTTTACTTCCTCTACAAAATAAGTAATGGTCGACTTTAACAAGTCTGAGCGTGATGCATGAGATACGACTATCTTTGAAAAATGAGACCTCACCTTCTCGAGGCATGACTTTAAAATTGCATACAGTCTTTTATGATGTACCATTTCCCTTTCTGTCAGAGTATCAAAAGCTATACTCTCTTATAATTTTTTGATAGCTTTAGCTGATTCAGCCTAATTAATGGCCTCTGAGTCAGCCACCTGAGCGCGAAGTCTCTCAATTTTACATTCAACATCTTCACTGGTAGAAGTATCCTTTAACATATCATCTTTCTTCTTCATCACAATCTCATTCGCCCTAATTTCCCCCCTTCTAAGATCTTTTCCCTGACAAGAGCAACATCCCATTTATGTTGGTACTCCCTTAAGTTTGTATTCCCTTTCTGCAGATGTCCTGGAATTTGAGCTACGTCACCTTCTAACTCCCTAATTCGACCTGATAAGCTAACTGCATCCCCATGAATTAGAGGAACCTTAACATCATTTATACTCCTTTTCGAGCGCTCTCCAGCCTCAACGTTCCTAACCCACACATTGGCTTGCACCAATTCGATCTCCAATCGTGCCACCCTCTCATTTAACTAGTCACACTTCCGCTGCATCGTCCGAAACTCCACATCCTTGGCAGGTAGGGCTGTATGCAAGTGTTCGGCTGCAGCTTCCAAAGCCGATAAATCCTCTCGAGCTATCTTCAGCTTGTCTTTTTCAATCATTTTCTTTTTCAGCCGCTCCAGCTCGCTTCTACAATTCTAAAAATCAGCTCAAAATTGCCCCTCCGATCTTTCTAGCGACTGAATGCGGTATTGAGCCATGCCAGCATGCCTACTCTTTACCATCAGCGTGTCAATCTGTCTTTGAAGCTTCGCTGCGTGTTCTTTTATCTCCGCAAGTACTTTTAGCCCCTTATCAATTTTAGCATCCTTCTCCTTGATCTTACGAGTGAGGTCGACAACAGTCTGGGTTACCTCAACAAACTTGAAGTACACCCTTACATGCTAGTCTTCTTTGTCCTCATTTGCCTCCCTCACCCTATCCAACTCCTCTACAAATTCTCAATTGCATTGGAGTGCCTCATCTTCGCGCGAGCGAGTTGAATCCAATTTGACCTACATAATATAGATACATTATATACAGTTCGATTCAAAGCACCACATCAACATACATATATATAACTCATTTCTAGTACGATATCTGATTTCTAACATCTACTGTGTACAAATACTTCTAGACTTAAAGGTCAAAGTACAATCTCAGATGGATGCTCCATGACACATATTTCAAGGTCTAAGGTACATGTTCTCTATATGCTACTTTGTCTAAAACTTTGATTTTTCTTAATTACTATGTTAGTATCATTTTCTTAAAACTGATAACAAGTTTTTGGTCTGCCTCTATGTTCTACGTTATCTTATTTACTTGTTAGCTTTATGTCAAGATAGCATACAAGTCAAAAGGCCTATTCCGATTTAACCTGCAGCTGCGCTTACGAAGACAGCAAGGATGTAAAGACCTTTTTTTCCCTGACAAGCTCAGTCTCTAAATCTTTTATTCTGAGACTCATTTCTCTAAGTGCATACAAGAGGGTTATAAAAAAAACTCAGCCTACAGAAGTCTATTCAATACACATAATCCAAGAATTTTACAAAACACTTCCAAAATATGCTTACAAAGTCATTTCTCTACCCTACCTACTCATTCTCATCCTCTGGGAGTTTGGTGTCGTCCCCTTGATTGTTTAACACCGTCTGGCGGGAGACACCGTCCAACCCATCAACAACTCTCACCGTAACCTCTTTTACTTCTTCATCATCTCTCTTTTCAACATAGGTTTCTACCTTAATGGCATCCACCTCATCCTCAGAATACCCCTTCAATATAAGGTGGCGCCTGGGTCTTTCGCGCTCTACCACCACCTTCTCTAGGTTTACTTTTGCCTCCACTTGTAGATGGCCAATCGCCACTACTTGAGATGTTTTCAGGGCCTTCAACTTTTTTATATCTTTAAAAGCATCTGCCTTCGCTCGAGCTACCTTCTTTTTAATTTCAATCTTCACCATCTTCAGCTCGCCTTTCTCCTCTTCGGCTCCAAGCCAAATCCCCCTCACCAAACGAGCAACCTGCAAAGCACAAATCGACCTCAGCGTGAGCTCGAAATGCAATACATAAATATATTTTACATTATCCAGCATACAGACCTACCATCTTGCTCATGTCCTCTTCCCCATGAAGAGCCGCCAACCTGGCCCTTTTCTCCACCTCTTTAAGATCGTCCTCAGCTGCAGGTCACTCTTTAATGACCTTTTGCCCCAAATTTCCTGAAGGTTCAATTCTTCTCCTTTTTTCTTTTTCGTTAAACTCACAACTTCCAGTGGTACCAGAGGACGACAAACGCTTCAACATCTATTTTTTCGGAAATGTTCAAGCTAATTTGCTTGATGTAATAGACTTCGGCTGAATCAAACTGTTTATTCTAGGGGTCTTGGGCAAGTTCGTTTGCCCTTCCCTACTAGTTCCTTTCTTCTTTCCATCATTTGCACCCGCCATCAGCCTGGTCGATATAGATTTTTAAACCTTTTTGGACTTGCTTCTAACTCTTTTCTTTCTGCTAAGGCCAAGTCCTTCCAACACAAATTTGAGCTCAACCTCTTTTTCATAAACTTGTCCAACAATGAATATTTCTTTTCCACTTGGGACTTTGGGCCTGCCATGCACAACATTTTTATTATCAAAAAAAGATCATAGAGTTCAAACATATCAATATTATACTCTATGCATCATTATACTTACTTTGCTTTATAGTTCTAAATAGAAGATCCAAAGGTTCTTCATCATCTCTCTGAAGGTAATTACCCTTCACCAATATTATGTTATCGTTCCAGGCTTGACCTTCTAAGTTCAGATCGAAGAAGCGAGGTCAAGTTGCGCTCGCACAGAAATATGCCCCACCACTGGCAAGATAATTTTTCACCCCATAAAAATGTAATACATCCTCAGGGGATATCCTCCTCACCTTCCCCTCATTCTTCTATTTTTTGTTCAGATGGTCACAAACACTTATTACCTCCAACATATTCCCATTTAAGTGAACAAGACATGCCCCAATCTTATTCATAATCCCCTTCGCCAAATTGGTAAGGGGAAGACTCAACCCGTACTCTAATTGAGACAGGTAATTCAAAAAGCCCTCTGAAATGTCACTCCGAACACTCCCATTAAAATATTCCGACGATATCAATTTATCTATACCCCTATCTTATTTCTCCTCCTCAAAGTTGGCCAAAAATTAAAAATACTCCTCCCCATCGCTACGGTACACCCCTTAAATAACCTATCGGCATATTTTATGCAGTTACCCCATGTTCCTCCTACAATAGCCTTGGCTTTACAAAGCTCTTTAAATGTATCCAAACTGGGAGGATAGGTTACCAATTTTCCTGGGAAACCTGAAATTTTTTCAAACCCTACTTTAACCTTAGTGTCAGACATTTCAATTTCAGACTCTACCATCCGACCAGAGATCGACACCTCATTAACAGGTGAACTCTCCATCTCAACTACAATTCTATAGGTAAAGGTTTGATCCTATACAAATACCTTTCAGGTTCGACCTACATACAGGTTCAGGTATCTATCATTATCTCATTCACATAGACCATTCACATACAAAATATCTTTCATATATTCTATATATATTTCAAATTTTGTAGATTGCTATAAATAGCAATTTTTTAGAGATTTGCTTAAAATAGATTACGATTTGCAAAAAAACACAATATACTGCGCACGTATCTACTAACCTTCAATGCCAGAATGAGAATCCGAAGCAGCGCCAAATCCTTCCCTCATAACGCTGGTGTATAGCCACCTACGTGATTCGGTTCCCCCAACTCTCTTTGAGTGCTGATCACTCTCATATAAATCTTTCCCAAATCCTCAACAATTTTTTTGCTCTTCTCTCTCTGTGTTCTCTAAGTTTTCAGAAGTTGAAAAATGTTTGAATGATGAGGAAGAAGCACTATTTATTCTTTATCTCTTTAATGGTTGGTAATTATTGTGCTTCGCATGAGCCGTCCTCGATTTTGGAACTGAGGCATCCTTTCCACTATCCATGTCAGACGTTTTGCACCTTCACAATAAAACTGTCTTTCCATCATTACCCCTCCCCTCATATTTTAATCAATTTTTCTCTCTTGTTTCCATATCTTTCTCTGAGCTTCCCATCATCATGATGACTCACACTCACACGATATCAGATTTTTTATAACTTTACATAAAAAGCATAACTAGAAGCTCCTGCTTTTTTCTGTTCTTGTTTCTTATACTTATAGTACTAGTGACGTTATTTTCAAAGCTAACAAATTTTTTAAAGTTATTCAAAATTGTTTATCAAAATAGTCTCAAACGGCATTTGCAACTATAGTGGATCAATTTGACTTTCATCTTTTCTGTTATATTCAAAAACTTACATTTATTTATGATAGCACTTTACATATAATTATACCTAAAACAGCCTTGATGACCTGAGCGACTACATCCGATCAGATATCCTCTAACAATTATCACATATTCAGACTCGATCTCCTCTGCAACAAACAATCTCATTGCTTCCTTTTGAGTTACTGGGTCCACCGTTATTTCTCGGAACATCTCTTTGTAAAAACGACGTTCATATTCCCATTCTATCCCAATCATATCCAAACCCACAACATTCACCTCCCTCACTAGCAATTCGGCATCATAATCCAGCAACCTAAAAATATGTTCACGTACTTTGGCTATCTTAATAGCCAATCGCCCCTCTGTGGCGCAACAGATTTTCTTAGCACGAGTCTACCTTATCATCCTTTCCTTCTAACTTTTTCTTCTTCCTCAACCCCCTCTTTATTTTATACCTTGTCTGGCTATAAAATTCTACGTAGCTCGGGATGTTATCCTATTATCTCATAACAAAAATGTATCAACACATAACATTATTATGTCAAATTATAGATTATGATAACAATAATTTTTATGTCATACATATCATCTTATCAGTATCTTGGCAAACTCATAACATTATTCTTAGCTTGATTCCAGAGGCACTCTATTCTATATCGGCACAATGTTTGGTGAACAGATATTATTCATTTTGAATCAAATTACAGATACATTTATAGATGACAAGTCTTTCACAGTACTCAGAGATCAGATACATTTATAGATAACACGTCTTTCAAGTACTCAACAATAGGTACTTGGTAGATAAAAAGTTTTTCAATGCTTTTACAAGTAACAGGTCATTCAGGCACTCCGCACATTAAATCCTTCAGTTCATCCAGTTTTAGTGATCTTTTACCCTAACACAAAGCAGAAATTGAAAACAACAAAAAGCTTTCCTCACATGAGTTTGGTCGAAGTCTAGTCGAACTTAAACTAGAAACTATGCAAGCAGTAAACTCCGTGCTGGAGCCAACTCTTCAAATTGAAGGTGTTCTTAGCGCAAAAAAGTGATGGAAATACAGAAGCAGACTTTCACTGTTTGCCTCCCTCCTCCGCTACCATCACCTCCTCATCTGAAACCGCTACCTTCAAAGAGTTGGTAGAGAGGAAGAGGGCCCGACCTTAGAATCAATTTAAATACAAGTCTTCAGCCTAACTGCCCCGCAGTTATACCTATCCCTGCATATATCCCACCAACCTTGTCCTTTGCAAGAGTACAAAAACAAGCCCAACGTTCCTTGCCTGTGAAGACGACGACATGAAATCTCTACCTGTAGTAAAATTTCTCCTCAGCTTCAACCATTTCATCTTTCGACATACCTTGATAAGTCAGAGGAACATGAGTGGGTATCGACATCTTCAAGGATTGGTTGCCAAAGTACTTTAAGTTTAACCTCTGTATTTTAGAAGCAATTCGCTCTTCAAGGACCATCCTCTGAGTCTTCACCATCTTTGAAACTTTCAGAGAATTTAACAAATTACAAGCGTACTTTGCTTTAAAAACTCGATACAGGTACTATTTATATAATCCGACATTTATTGTGCAGGTATATTTTTCAAAACGTCATCATTTATTACAGATACAACTCTTCAAATCGTAACCATCACATACATCAGCATCCTTATCTCTATTTAATACACGTTATTTCCCCATCAAAGCCCTTATTACTCCATTTTAATATCCAAGAACTTCAACCCGATTACAAATTACCCACAGATCCTTTCTCAATCAAAGCCACTCGTGGCTTCTATTGCTAGGGGGCGATTGTAGGAACTTATCACTCGATCTCGCTTAAAATCGAGTTGTCGCCAGTTCGAATTACCTCTATCTCAGACTCACGCATTTTCCACATGACTTCTCCAGTCAATATTTTAACCCACTTCACGAACTGGTGAAGAACGTGGGTCGAACTCAAACCGAAAAACCTTAACCAGTCATAAATACCTGTCTTTCACGAACTTGTCAGTTACTCAGTCAACCGCCACTAACCACATTGTTTGGAGAACGTGCTTCAACACGATGAAGAACTGCGAAGAAGGCCTATATAAAAAAGAAGTTCCAGAAGAGACAAAAAACTAAAAAATTACACGAGAAATAATCAAGAAAACTACTTATTCTAGATTTTTAGAAACATTCAAACTTCTTAGTTACAAGGTTCAAGCATTTCTAAATCTAGGGATCACTTGTAATGAGATATCCGCCTCAAGCAATAAAAATACTTTTACAAAAATCCTCTATTCGAGGTCGTAGTTTTTTTTTACCTATTCAGATGTTTTCCATGCTAAAATCACCTGTGTCATTTCTTGCTTTCCATTAGAATATTGTTGCAGGTTCATTAGTGTGATAGCGAATTCCAAGCCATTTTGAGCTTACAAAATTTGGCCATTTCACACCTCAGGACAAAGAAGCCAAGCATCTACCTAAGTCGAGCAATCGCCAACTTGGGATCTCATTCAAATATTGCGACATTAATCATGTCAAATTTCTATATCATAATGTATTAGTCATAATGCTCAAGATTAAGAAGTTTTTCATGCATACAATGATGATTGATACTAGAATCGGTATTGAGATTATCTTTCAGAGCACTATCGACAAAATGGGATTGGCCGATCACGTTATTCCAAGCGATTCCGATATCATTGGATTCAATAATTCTAAATAAGAATAAATAAGCAATATCATCTTACCTATTACCGCAAGAACAACCACCATCGATGCCATCTTCTACATAATCAATGTCAAATCTCGTTATCTCAGTATTATGGGCCGTTGCTAGATTTGTAACCTGGAAGCAATCGCTTTCGCCTATCATCAAGCACTTCGCTTCAAACACAATGATGGTATCTATGAAATCAAGGGTAGTCAAAAGTTTTCTCGAGCTTACGAAAACACCAACTCAACAATTCTAGATACCTCAGACAGATACGTTGTATAACAATTACAGAAAGCTGATAATCTTGATCATCCCTCCATAGAAGAGCCAACAGAATACATCAACATTTATGGACCTAGAAAGTGTACTATCATCTATATTAAGTTGGTTTAACACGATAAGGATACTCTCATTCAGTTCTTACGACTAAATCCATATGCTTTTTCGTGGACTTTCAAAGAAATGCCTGGGGTTAATCCAGCCAAGGCATGTCACAAGTTGGCCATCAACATTAACGTCATGACGGTCAAACAGAAACAGCGACGACTGTCACCTCGACTTCAAGATGAAGTTAACATGGAGATTGTGAAATTAATCAAAGTCAAATTTAATGCCACGACGGTCAAACAGAAATAGCCAAAACACATCTTTAGAATTTAACCTTTGAACATATGTTAAATAATTTAGCCTCTGAATTTAACTCCTTGGCTATTGAACCAACCAATTCAATGGGATTATTTTCAAATAACTTGACCCATTTTTACGAAAAGAATTTTTATCGCTGGGAGGATAAGATGGTATTTTTGCTGAAACAACTCAAAATTTATTATGTTCTTTTTGATATTTGTCCCACTACACCTGCTAAAACTATGTTTGATGCTGCTAAAAAGGCGCTAGAGAAAATTCAGAAATGGAAAGATGATGACTATTTGTGTCGCCACCATATTCTGAATTATTTTACTGATGCTCTATATATTCAGTTTAAGAAAAAGACTAATAATGCTAAAGACTTATGAGAAGGTATTAGGACTGTGTATGTTGTTGATGAAACTTGCACCAAAAAGTTTTAAGCCAGTAACTACATAGACTATGTTATGGCTGATTCTAAACCGATTCTGGAGCAAGTACAAGAATTTCAAGTTTATGCTAACTTAATTGCTTCTGCTAGGATGAAAATTGATGCAAACTTTCATGTGAGTGTAATTATTTCCAAGTTGCCTCTTGCTCGGAAAGATTGCAAAAAGAAAATAATACACAAGAAAGAGGACATCACTCTGGATGACCTTCTTTATCATCTACGGGTTGAAGAAGAATTTCCTAATCATGAAAAGTTAACTAAGAAGACTAATGATGGTGCTGTAAAAGTACATGTTGTTGAATCTGCAGGTCCAAAGAAGGCTGAAGGGTAAAAGAAATATTCAAAGAATAATTTCAAACCGATAAAGAAAGTCTTCAAGAAGAAGCCATGAACCAAATAAAATGGAGACAAAAAGAAATCTTATTGCTATGTATGTGGAAAGCCTGACCATTTTGCAAGAGACTGTCATTTTAGAAAGGGCAAGTAGCATGAAGAAGATAAATTAATTACTATGGTGTCTAAAGTAAATATGGTTGGAGGAGAAATTGATTGGTGAATCGATTCAGATGCAACAAAACATATTTGTTGTGACAAGAATATGTTCGTGACTTATGAACCTGTAGGGGATGGGATGCACGTCTACATGGGTAATTCTTTAACTTCCACGATCGTTGGTAAGGGTTTAGTGGATCTAAAATTCACATTTAGAAAGACCGTCACTTTAACTGAAGTTTATCACATTCCAGAGATTCATAAGAATTTAGTTTTAGTCAGCCTCTACAGTTCTCATGGTTTCAAAATTGTGTTTGAATCTGACAAAATGATCCTTGCAAAAAATTGCAATTTTGTGGGTAAGGGTTATTCTGTTTCAAGAATGTTTAAATTGAATGTAATGAATGAATCCGTTTTGCATATATTCTTGAGTCCTCTGAATTGTGGTATGGTAGATTGGGCCATGTAAACTATAATTCCATTCAATCGATGGTAAGTAATAGATTAATTCCAAAATACAATCAGACTCATGAAAAATGCATAATATGCAGCAAATGTAAAGTTACTAAAGCCTCCTTTTGATATGTTGAGAGATCATCAAAGTTTAGATCTTGTACATTCAGACATCTGTGAGATGACGGATGTTCTGTCCAAAAATAGAAAGAAATATTTCATTATATTCATTGACGATGCTTTGAGATACACTTGAATTTTTCTTTTAAGGACTAAAGATGAAACCTTTGACAAGTTTAAAACGTACAAAGCTGAAGTTGAGAACTTTCACAATTGCAAGATAAAGACTCTTAGGAATGATAGAGGGGGAGAGTACACATTCACGGGTTTGCATGAATTTTGTGAAGCTGAAGGGGTGCACCATCAAATGTCTGCTCCAAGGACACCAGAACAGAATGACATTGCGGAATGAAAGAATAGAACTATTACAGAAATGGTGAATTCCACGCATATCAGCTCGGGTACTCCATCTAATCTATGGGGTGAAGCTCTTCTTGCGTCGTGCCATATTTTGAATCGGGTTCCTCATAAAGCAATTGAAAAGACTCCTTATGAATTATGGAAATGGAAAAAGCCTAACTTGAACTATCTCAAAGTCTGGGGATGCTTAGCTCAAGTCAAGTTAACACATGTTCAGTTCCCAAAAGTTGGACCACGAGGGTTGGATGACGTCTTTGTGGTTATTCTGTAAGCAGCAAGGCTTACAGATTTCTAAATTTAGAATCTCCAGTACCTTATTCTATTATTGAGTCAACAAATGTTGATTTCTTTAAGAACATCTTTTCGCTTAAGATGGATAAGGAAACTGTGGGGATTGAGTCTTTGAGTTCACAGAAGAGAAGCAATGCAACTGCTATACCAGTAGAACCTTGTAGATCTGTTAGACCTCGCATACCAAAACACTTTGGTCTTGATTATGTTCTTATGGCAAAAAAGGATCCTAGTACTTATTCTAAGGCAATTAGTTCAAATGACACAATATTCTGGAAGGAAGCAGTTGATGATGAGATTCACTCTATAATGACCAACAATGCATGAACATTAGTAGATCTACCTCCGGGGAGCAAACCGATTGGATGTAAGTAGATATTCAAGAGGAAACTTAGACCCGACGATTCAATTGATAAGTACAAGGCTCGTTTGGTGGCAAAAGGATACAGACAATGAGGGGGTTATGATTTCTTCAATACAAATGCACCTGCGGCAAGAATTTCTATAATAAGACTAATGATAGCTATTGCATCATTGAAAAATCTGGTCATACATCAGATGGATGTGAAGACGGCTTTTCTGAATGGAGATCTTGAAAAATAAATTTATATGGTTCAGCCAGAGGGGTTTGTTCTGGATAATAGTAAGAAAAAGTATGTTAGCTAATCAAATCTCTTTATGGACTAAAACAAGCTCCTAAGCAGTGGCATGAAAAGTTCAGAACACTGTTGATTGCTGATGGTTTTCATGTTAATGGTGGTGATATATGTGTCTATAGTAAGTTTAATGGTAACAGTTGAGTCATTAAATGTCTTTATGTCGATGACATGCTTATCATTGGAACTGACAATGACCAAGTCATAAATGTGAAGAATCTCTTGTCTTCAAAGTTTGATATGAAGGATCTTGGCGAGGCTAATGTAATTATGGGAATTGAAAATATCAGGAGCAATATTGGGATACCTCTTATGCAATCCAAATACATCGAGAAGGTTCTACGAAGATTAAATCAATATGAGTCTAAATCTTCTCCAACTTCATTTTATCAAAGGATAAAGTTGCAGAAGAATGTAGGTAAACCTATACCTCAACTTGAGTACTCCCAAATCATTGATAGTTTAATGTATGATATACATTGTATAAGACCTAATCTTGCATATGCAGTTGGAAATTTGAGCAGGTACATAAGTAACCCAGGTAATGAGCATTGGGATGCACTATACAAAATTTTAAGGTACCTTAAGGGTACAATGGGTTATGGGATACATTATGGGAGACATCCAGCTGTACTTGAAGGGTACTGTGATGCGACTTGGAACTCGAATCCAGACGAGTCAAAATCGGTTACTGCATGGATTTTTTCCTTAACGGGAGGTGAGATCTCCTGGAGATCCAAAAAGCAAATATGCATAACTCATTCCTCTATGAAATCAAAATTCATTAGTCTATCTTCTGTGGAAGAAGAGGCCGAGTGGTTGAAATCTGTATTGTATGATATTCCTATCTGGAAAAAGCCTGTGCCGGCATTCACAATATATTGTGATAATCAGGCTGCATTGCTGTGAGCATACAACGAGACTTATAATGGGAAATCAAGATAGATTCGTCTAAAACATAATCATGTCGGGGGGATTATTAAGAACGGAGTCATGACCATTCAATATGTGAAGTCCAAATTTTTTTTGGCAGATACTCTATCAAAAGGCCTTAGGAGAGACATGATTCGTTCGACATCTAGGGGAATGAGATTGAAAGTCTGTACATAGTATCTCTAAGTAGAAACCCAACCTGTAAAGGTTCAATGGGAAAACAAACTCGTGAGTTAACAATTTGTAGTAAGCACTTCTCTTTATTTAAAGTCCTATTCTTATGGTTTTAGTATTTTTTATTCTGTAAAACGTGTAAGGCTGGGATTGTTCTCTTAATGAGTTTAAAAGATCTACTTGGATTGGTATGTTTACAGATCACTCTTGGTAAACTCACCTCTCTAAGTGTGGAATCTAGTCAGTTCCTATGAGATGACAGACTGTCTCTAGAGCACTTAGTACAAAGGGATTAAGCACGGATTTTAAAAGTGTTGAGCTCAAAAGTTATTTGTTTCTCTGAAAATTATGTGTGCACAACATGTCATTCTTGTTTATCAAATATGATTATTAGTTCAAGGCTTAAATCCACTAATATTTTTCGATCAATTTTAGTTCAAGGGCACTCCACTAATTTTTGACATGATAAACTTAGACATGTTTTACAATGAATAGGTTCCAGTCCACAAGACACCTAGACATATGCACATGATTTGCCTTTATGCCCATTTTTTTATTTAAACTTGTGGGGGTTTATGTTTGTTATTTTTAAATTAAAACAAGTGGGGGATTGTTGGAATTTATTTAACTTCAAATGTTTTATAAAACAGAATATGGTTTTAAATGTTTTATCCCACATTGAAAATAAAAAAGAATTTTCTAATAGTTTTTATATCTCTACTGCTTAACTAAAATTAAAACTCTACTCTAGGAGTGTGTGCACACTTGCGAAATGCTTCACATCGAGCGCGACTCGCGCACGTACGTGCGCATGGGCAAATGGGCCTTTGAGGCGCATTTAGGCATTTTTGGCATTTTATTAGGCACACTTAGCACTTTGTACGCTTGCCGCGCTCATGGGACGTGGCCTTAATAGGCTCAGTGGGTTTTTTGCTTAGTGGGCTTGAGTCTGGAATAGATAACCTCTTTGACTTCTATGACTGTTAGAGTCTGTAACTGGTTATTTGGGTTTATGTGCGACTTATTTTGATATTAATTCTTGAATGTATTAATTATGCAGTTTTAGAACTGAACAGTTTTGACTCTTATTTATAGAGTTCTCTTTTGTGAGTAAAGATACAGAGAAAAACAAACAAGTTCTTTTTCTTTCTCAATTTACTTTTTTTTTTCATTTTTTAGGCTATGAGGAAAGGTGAAACAAACTTGATCACTCTGTGCAGTGCAAGCACATAGCAATAGAATGGGTATAGCTTGGTTGAATCCCAGAGATAGTCGAAGCCACTCCAATTGTTCGCAGACGCAACTTATCAACGGTTGATGACTACTATGTTTAAAACACATCTTGGGAAAGTCGAGGAAGTCTACATTGATGATCTCTTGTGTAAGAGCATATAGTTCGCCAACCACATTGCAGATCTTAACACAATATTTAACATCCTTCGATCTTATAGGATGCATCTTAATCCTGATAAGTGTCAATTTAGAGTATATTTAGGTCGATTTCTTAGCCATCTCATCCGCAAGAAAATGATTGAGGCCGATTCAGATCAGATTCGGGCTTTCCTCAGTATGCTATCTTCAAAAATGACAAAAGGATTACATAAACTTACCGGCAAGATTGCTGCTATCAACCTATTCATTTCAAAATCTTCAGACCGCTATCGTTGGCTATTCCTGCAGCTTTGCAGTTGCACAAAACGAGGAAATGTTTAGCCAAATGCAGTGGTTCAATGGACATTAGAATGTAGAACAGCTTTTTAAGATCTCAAAACCTATTTGGGGAGATCTCCCATGATGAGCACCCTAATAGATAATGAGGAACTGATTATCTACCTAGCAGTTATAAATACTTTAATCAACTCAGTTCTCATTCGACTTGAAGGGAAAATTAAGAAATCAGTCTCTTTATCAGCAAAACCCTCACTCTAGCGAAAACGAGTCAAAGTCATGATGAACTACCGACTTCAGGAGGTTCTGTCCAGAAAAGAAAAATCAAGGAGAGTGCAACAATGGTCAGTCAATTTGGGTGAACATGATATTAAGTTCGAACAACGTCATTCTAAAAAGGGTCAGGCCATTTCCAATTTTCTCACAAATTTTCCATTGGAAGATCCCGAGTGAGATGAGTACAATCCTGACCTTGCTGAGGAACTTACATAAGATCCACCTGCCAAAGCATTTGGCGAGCGAGCTGAATGGATTACAAGAATAGGGTGGAAACTTCTTACATATGGATAAGCAGGACCCGCAGGGTCAAAAATTAAAATCGTATTGATTACCCCTTTCATCGACAGAATAGAGAAATCAATCTGCTTGGATTTTAAAGCCTCCATAATGTCACCAAATTCGAAGCTCTCATTCATGGACTCGACCTTGCACTTAAGTTCGGTATCCTAGAACTCTCAGTTTATACTGATTTACTACTCATCTTACACCATTACTCTGAGCAATACAAGAAGAATGGCAAGATGGTCGAATACGCTACCCTCGTTACAGATAGAATGAGCAAGTTCGTGCAAGAAACTCTTAATTGTCTTTCTCAAGGTAAAAATAGACACATTGATTCCTTAGCATATATAGTCGGGGTCTTGGGAAGAGAAGCTTGATATCTCCAAATCGAGGTAATTTCAACTGCCAGCATTCATCGTATTTTTGTATACACGATCAACACTGAGGGGGATAAAGGGGAAGGCGCAGATTGGCAAAAGTACTTCCTAGACTACCTCGGTATCGACAATAAATGTAATTGACTACTTCCAGCAGATCCAAAGGAGTGCCGATAGCTGATCGATAACTTAAAGGGCTACACAAATCAAAATGGTTCTTTATAACGCCGTTCAGTCATGGGGACTTACCTATAATGCATTTCTAGAAATAAAGTGGATGAGATGCTCTGCGATTTACATGAAGGGACTTATAGTTCCTACGCCGCAGATCGATCACTCGCAAATAGAGCCATTACACAAGTAGTACTTTGGTTGGGCATGCACAAGCAAGCAGAGGAGTACTCACACAAATGTGATGCCTACCAAAGGCATAGACATATGATACGCGCCCCTACGCTTGAACTCCATGCAAGTAAGGTGTTCTGGTCATTCAAAAGATGGGCACTTGATCTCATCGGCGAGTTCCCTAATTCTCCCGGTAACCGCCGTCACCTACTCGTAGCTAACGATTATTTTACATAATGAGTAAAAGCAGTTCCACTATGTCGAACCAAAGAAAAAGATGTCATCTCTTTTGTCTGGGAACACATTATCACTCAGTTTGGGTACCCCCTACCTAATTCGTATCGATAATAGGCCATAATTCATTGGAGAAAAGTAGTATCTTTCCTCAACCAACACAATATCATCCACTCACCATCCAATCTCTACTACCCTCAAGGTAATGGCCGAGCCAAAATTACTAACAAAACCATCGTGGATGGACTCAAGAAAAGGCTTTACTAACAAAAAAAAGGAAACTTGGCTTGAGAACTTCCACATGTCTTATAGGCATATCGTACCACTCCGCGTTATTCAACTGGTTATACACCGGTCCTCTTTGCCTATGGGACCAAAGCTGTCATTCACTCAGAATACCATCATCCAGCCAAAGATTACGAGCTAATTGACGAAGAAAATGAGTTTGAATTGGCCGATAACCTAAATTAGATCGATGAGACCAAGGAATGCGTCATCGATAGCCTAGGTCAATATTACTATATGCTGGCCAGTTCATACAACAAATAAGTCAGAAGCCGTACCTTCCAAATTGACGATCTCGTCCTCTGAGAATTCCCTCAAAATAGAAAAGAACCTCATACTGGGAAATTGGCAGAAAATTAGAAGGGTCCATTCCTTATCACATGTCTCTCAGGCATGTGATCATATTACCTCATGACAGAAGAGGGAGTTCACATCTCAAATCCTTGGAATACTAGGCGACTGAAATGGTACTATCCCTCACTGCTTAATTTCAATTTCTCACTTTTTCATTCCAAAAGTAAGATTTCCATCTCTATCTAATGTACATTATTTTCTATTCAATGAAAACTTCCAAGTTTTTTTTTCTCTCCCACACATCTCTCTACTTTGCAGACAATACATAGATTAAAGCATAAGTAATACTAGCTTTTAATCGACCTTTATACTGGTTAAAACAAGGATAACACTTACTTTCACCGACTCTACTAAAACCCGAGATTAAAATAAAGGTAATACTAGTTTTTAATCGAGGAGCTCTACCAGACATAAGATAAAGTAAAGGTAAAACTAGCTTTCATCTCACTCAATATAGTTGCGATATTATTCCAGTTAAAACAAGGATAACACTTGATTTGACTGACTCTACAAAATTTTCAAGATTAAAATAAAGGTAATATTAGTTTTCAATCGAGGAACTCTACCAGATATAAGATAAAGCAAAGGTAAAACTAGCTTTCATCTCACTCAATATGGCCGTGATATTATACCAGTTAAAATAAGGATAACACTTGATTTGACTAACTCTACTAAATTTCTGAGATTAAAACAAAGGTAATACTAGTTTTCAATCGAGGAGCTCTACCATACATAAGATAAAGTAAAGGTAAAATTAGCTTTTATCTCTCAATATGTCTATGACAGTTACATTTTTAAGGTTATATATACAATAACTGCAATGGATTCTTTTCTACTGTGGAGAGGTCTGCTACTCTTTCCCCCACTATAGGAGCACGACCAGCCATAAATTCTAGAGTTTGAACAGTCACAGCAATCCTGCCTTGCTCTACCAATTCAGTAGGTCGAGGGCCAAACTCTATTTCCAGGGAGTTCATGCAATTTCCTCGATCTATATTAGCTCTGCAAATACATCCCCTTTCTAGAAAATATTCATGTAAGGTATTCTTCTCTAACTCAAACCTTTTTACCTCAACAAAATAGACAATCACTGCCATCACCAATTCTGGGTGCAATGCCTGGGGAATAACTTCCTTAGACAAATTCGTTATTGCCCTTTGAAGGCGAGTTTCCAACTTCTTATACCATTCTTTTTGCCATTCTATTCACTATGTACTCGATTTGTAAATGCGATGTTCTCTTCTGCCTTGTTATCAGCTTTAGCTGATTCAACCTGATTAATCGCCCTCAATTCTACCACCTAAGCTCGAAGTGCCTCCATCTCCCTATTTAAATCTTCCCCAGCCAGAGTTTTCTATAACAGTTCTGTAGTGGCGTATATTCCCGAAGGAGAATCTTTGCCAATACTTATTAGAAAAATGAATACAATAAGACTAGATAAACAAGATTTTATATGAAAAACTCAGTAAAAGCTGAGAAAAACTACGACCTCGAGGAGAGTTTTAATGTAAAATCCTGTATTTTGCTAGTTATTATACTATTCAGAATGATTATAAGGTTAAAGTAATGAAATAGTAAGGTTTGCAGATTGCCTGTCCCTTTTCATCTATTCTCTGCCTGTATTTATAGTAGACAGACAGTTTACAAACAGAAAGAAATAGTCTCCTATTCTAGGGGGAGTGGGCAAACTTTGCGAATCTCTAATAACTCTTTTCTTGACTAGGCACGACGTCTACTTTTGTACAGTTAAGGACTTGAAGTAGCTTCTCGAGGACTTGAAGTATCTTCGATCACGTATGGCTGTCTTCAACTATGCTTTGCTTGCTTACTCTTATCGAATCTGGGGAATGTGCCACTGCAATCGCCTCATTCTTGATATAAGCATTTGTGGTTGTGTCAAGAAGAAGTTGGAAGCTGAAGAGGTTGCTGAATTAGAAGATGAGTCGTCGTTGTTATTTCCGAGGTTAAAGTCAATTGTATCTAGTCAAATCATTCCCGAGGCGCATTTAATGAGGTACAATGAATTTGGCAAATTGAAGTTGGGTATAAATTAAAAGGTTATAAGGAGGGTGCACTAGTAATGGTTTTGGAAGGATGCCGCCCTAAGTGTGGTGGAATACATTGCCGGAGGATAAAGATAGGGAGGAATTGGAGGTAAACTATTTTTGCAGTAGAGGCCTTAGTGATTGTTCTGTGAACTATGTCATGGTATGGAGGGTGGGGGAAGGATTTTCCAGAGGATGGCAGTAACTGTGTGAACCAATGGTGTCATGATGAAGTGGTGAAGGTAATGGAGTCAATCAGTTTCGGGGAGAAGGGATAATTTTTCGTGTTGATGATGAAGATTTGAAGTTTGGATGGGAGTCCAGGGATCTTGCCAAACGTAGGAGGCTTCTTGCAATTTTTTGCTACCTTCATCTAGGGAAGCAACCTTTAGAAGTTCAGTGACTTGAGATTCATTGAGGTTCTTAGTACTGGAAAGAGGCTTTAATGTCCGATTCTGGTGAAAAGAAAACACAGAGTAATCAGTCATGAAAGTCGAATATAAAAATAGATTGTAGTTTGTTGTAATGTAATCGAAGGATGAAGTTGTCGAATATAAATTGTAACTTATTCATAATAAATAAAGTCAATATCTTCGATATTCTATTCCTGTGTTATGTTGACTTTCAATTGTAGTTGTAAATAATCAAAGGTTAAATGTCGAACGTGAATGCACATAAAATGATGATGGGTTGTCATAATATCTGAATGTAGTTAACGGAGTGGGTCCCGGAATGGATTTTGAGGCTGATTTGATTTGACTTTGAAATTATAAAGTTCCAAGGTAGAGTAAATATAGGTGAGTTGGACCATGACTGAAGAGGGTATAAATAGTTCTTTGTTTATAGATGTGATGCATTCATGCAAGATAGTGAAGACGAGATCTCAGGCCTGGAATGGGGTGTTCAGACGTGTTCTAGCGATGTACTGGGTACTGCACACTCGATACTTTGGATCTTGGAATTGTGATATGCATATGGAAGATTCTAAGGAGCCTGATTACGAAGGGACGAGTGAGGCAGAAGTGAAGGAGGCAGAGGAGGACTTCAAGCTTCATGTCAAATTGCAGTTTTGGTGTCTTCCTGAACATTGTGGTGGTATGTGGACTCGAGTGAAGTTGTTAGTGAATAGGGAAGATGAAGCTGCAGCTAGGGGTTTATGAAGTTGTAATGTTTGTAGGAGTTGGTCTTTATAAGGAGTTATTATGGTCAATTAAATATAATGAATATATTGGTCAGGATGTTTAGTCGATTAAAGTAAAGTGTTGTTTATTTATTAAATTGTAAATGTACTTGTTTAAATTTGGCAATGTAAAATATCTTTAAGCAAGCTTCTTGTAGAATGTCGAATATAATGATATTGTAGATGTCGTCGAATATATACCCAAAAATATAGGAATTTGTTGGTAAAGTTGATGTTATGGAGCTAACAAAAATAATAATTATGGTAAAATGTGTTCTATAGGTGAGAGTATGAAATATAAGGAAAATGATGTACATTATCTTTGTGAGAAGATAGGTTGTGTGTTGTTGCACATGAATGTAGTTGATAAAATTCTTTTAGATATGGAAGGATCAGAGTGGAAGTGCAAGGGTTTGTTGGTACTAAGAAGATGAAGTATCGAAGCAGTTGGGAAGAGAAGTAGAAGGTAATACGTTCAAGAAGTTGAACGGTCACAAAATGGTACGATGAATAGTCACGTAAGGTCTATAAATAGCTCTGATGTGGGCGACTGCTCACATTTTTCAAAAATAGACAAAAAATTCTCTAGTGCGAATTATTTTTTGCTCGTCGTTGGATTTGTTGCCTACAATTGCGAAGGAAGAGATTAGCGTTCTGATTGCAAGAGCCAAGCGAGCAAAGAAAAGGGATAGGGAAGCAGCGCATAAACAAAGTTAGTGATTCTGGTTTTTGGTTGTTTTGTGGTTTTGATTGATTAAGTTTCAAACGAATAAGATTAAGAAAAGAGTAATATCGTTGTATAATGAATTTGATTGAAAGTAAATGATTTGTAAGTAGGAGATAATAGAATAGTGTTAGGGTTTGACATAGTAGTTTATGAAATTTTGATTTGTTTGGGACTCGTATTGGTGTGATGGTGGAAGAAATGGGGTCGTAGGGGTTTATAGATGGGTTCTTGTGTGGGTGGTGTGAGAAACTGGTAGAGATGAGTAGAGAGAATATTCGGCTGGTCGCACTGTGGTTACGGCGCGATTGTAGAGAAGTTGTTTTGATATGACGCGATTATCGGGGACTTTGTTTTTTGCTGGGATTTGGCCGGATTATGTGCCGGAGAAGGGGAATTCTTAATTTTGAATGATGGTATTTTTAGCGGGAAATAGGTGAAATGTCTTCGAGATGCGGTTGAGTTTCCTGAAATTCGACCAAATGTGAACCAGATTAATAAGTTATCGATGTTTATTATTAAAAATTAAAAGACATCGACAACTGAGCATATTTGTTACGAATTAAAGATAGGAATATAAATTAAATCATATTAACTGTATCGAGAACTGTAGTATTAAGTATAAATGAAAATGATAGTAGCAGATATGAAAGTAAAATGGCGTGTTAGAGAGTAATCTCGACAATGATATGATTATGAATATACAAACTTATAAAAATATATATGTATCATATATGATAGATTCTAACTGTGTAAAAAATAAGGAATCTTTATTACAGGTTCGTTTTAAAATAGCTGAGCCAATTCAAAATGATGAGAAAGATATAAATACAATTTTCAAAGATGTGGTGCCCCTGATAATTGATATGAGGACCTGTGTACAAGAATTAGGAGGGAGATATAGGGTAGGGTCGAGTAGTGTAGATCTAGGTAGCGTGGAACAGTTTAGGGTGGCATCTAGTATTGTCGAACAAGTTGATGAGGTGGACTCAGAGACGGATGTAGATTACGAGCCTCAAGCGATTGTTCGGGAAGGAAGTAGGGATAGGGAAGAAGATATGAAGGAATGCGAGGAGGCATGTTACAGAGAGTGTCTAGAGACCAAAGAAATGTTAAGCTTCAAGAAGAAGTATGGTATTCCTGGGGATATAAGGTTAGAGGAGTACCAGTATGAAATGATCGACCATGAAATACTCTTGAATGGTATTCTAGTGCATCAGGAACAAATAATGAAGGGGTTGAAGCTTCCCATCAGAGCGGACTAAAATAAGTTAATGAACATTTTCGATATATCCCCTGGTCAGTTCATTCCAAATGTATATGACCTATTTAGAGTATGTGGAGCAATAAACGGTCGACTCAAGTCCAGGGGGGAAGAGTTGATAACTGTTGATGATCTATGTGTATACTATACGTTCAAGATGAACCCGTAGAAGTTAGATTATTAGTACTTAGTGAGGTTTCTGAAAAGACCGTTGTTTTATGATATGGTGTTGACGGGGGGGGGGGGGGGTGATGCACCGATGAACGATTACTTGTATCTAGGAATTACGAGTTCGATAAGGAAGATCCTGGAGAACCCCTAAAGAGAAAGACTTTTTACTTAGGTTTGTGTTAAGGTAATTGTAAGTGTTGATGTTCAAAATGTTTGAATGGGTTGTAAAGCTTTTCCAACTTATTTTATGTTGTTTGCAGTGTTGAAAGAGGTTGACATGAAGTCATAAGTAAAGGAAGAGTTGTATAAGGTGAGGAGAGAATATTTGGTAGGATCGATAACTTGGTCATCGACCAAGATTTTGTGAACACGCTATTCCAAGAGGCTGGTTTAAAGAGGTCGAGGGAAAAACGTTCAAAAGTGCCTGCTATCGACTGAAAAATGTCGGCGAAGAACAAGAGCGCCGCAGATACTAGCTTGCCACTGTAAAATCGTTCCTTGGCTGGGTACAACACTGATACAGAGACTAATTCCATGCTAGGAGAGTCTCTGAGAAGGAATATAAAGAAAAGGGCACAAAGTTTTGATATTCCTCCATTACTTCCTCATAGGAGGTTAATTTGATAATCAACAATGATGGAGGTGGCTGGTACTGCTAAATCAGGAGTTGTGGTGGATAGGCGTCCCCCACGGGGTTCTGGCTGTGGTCCAAAAGAAGACCAGTGACGAGACGTCGAAGAAGAAATTCGTGAAAGAGTCTGAGGCAAAAATTTCGAAGACTATAGATGCTTATACGTCTGGGATGAATGAGCTTAAGAAGGAGCTGAAAGATTGCTTGGTGAGGATTGAGAGCTTGAATACGTTTTTTAGTGAGGGTTAGAGGAAAAAGTCGAAGGTGAGAATTTTTAATGTTTTTTTACGAATGAAAAAATTGGTAGGTCACTCGAATATTCATTATATGACTTTGATGCCGATTAAGAAGTTGGTAACTGAAGCCATGGGTTGCGTTGTGGGCAGTAGTGAGCTGGAAAGTCAGATTGTTGCCTATAAAAACATAGAGAATGATCTTATTGCGGAGAAAACTGAGTTGAGTACAACAATGAATAGGTATAAGCTTGATGCAAAAAATGGCGAGGGAAGCTGCGCTTGGTGAAACGAAGAAAGTGGTAGAGAAAGAGAAAAATGGGGATTTTGAATTGCAGAAGACCAACTATGAAAAAGTTGTAAGGGAGCAAGTTGCCGTTGTTCAGAAAGCAATAAAGCAAGAGCAAGGCAAACTTCTCGTTGAGGTGAGGGCTAAGATGAATGAGGAAAAACTAGAAAAATGTCAAGAAGTGAGTGCGCATTTTCGAGGACAGTATGAGGATTTGGAAGAAAGGAAAAAGTACTACATGGGGATTGGAAAAAATCTGGTGGTGCCATTTTGGATGATAGCTTAGAAGACGATGTACCCCAGACTCCAGATGTACGCTGGACAATTTGTAATGGCCTGTATTTAATTATTCCTAATATTAACTCTTAATCTTATTCTTAATCTCATTGGCATATTAGATTCCTTTCCTTCACGTTAAGTTCCGCATTCATTTCCCGCATGTACTTTTTCATTCATTCTACTCATCCTTTATGCATTTATTTATTCCTTTCGGTGGTTTAGTATTAGTTTCCTTTAGTAGTTTCAGGCGGTTCAGAGGTGTTTTGGAGTTAGAGGTGGTTTTGTAGCCTTGGGAGCCTGTAAAAAGTTTGGTAGTGGTATTTATGTGTTGTGTGTGTGATTTGGGGTGGTTCCGGTGAACCGTTGGTGTGGCCGGTGGATTTCCAGGGTCGCCCGAGGAAAAGATTCCTTTTTGGGGGCTTAGGCGTTTTGGTTGTCAAGGGGCAGTAGAGGTGGTGTGTTCACCTTGGGGAACCTTGGTTGGGTTTGTAGAAGTGTTTGTGTGGTGGTGGAGGTGGTCCGTGGAGTTCCAGGGTGCCCGGAGTGGTCCGTGGTGTCTCCCAACAATTCCTTAGCTTATCGGGTAAGCCCAGTTTTTGAATAGACCAGTTCTATTCGAACAGGACATTGTCTGTTCGAACAGGATCTTCCAGGGACAGTTTTCTTTCATCCCTGCAACCTTCTGTTCGAACAGGATCCACCCTGTTCGAACAGAGGTGCGATTTTAGCTACGTCTGGGTTTATATACTTCATTTCTTCATTCCTCTCTTCACTCCTTCACTCTCTCCCTCTCCCTAACCTTTTCTTCTCTCCTCCTCACTCCTAATCCAACCTTCCTCTTCGCTCGCGGATTCTTCCTCAGCTTCGCCGCAATCTCTTCTCTTATCCTCAGTAAGTAATTCCCTTATTCCTTTCCGTCAATTCCGCTTGATTTGGCTTAGGGTTTGATTTCTAGGGTTTGGATTTTATTCTCGTTTCCTTAAATTGTTGGTTGTTTGTTGTTCCTGGTGTGTGTTAGATTACCGGGCTTTCCATTTGCTTTTCTGCGGATCGTAGTTGGGTTTACGAGTTGGTTTTCCGCAGGACTTGGGATTTTCTTCAGGCGAGTTTTCCCTTCATTTCTAAATTCCTCTACTAGCTAATATATGTTGATTAGAGTAGTACTCTGAGCATAGAAGTGTTGTGATCAGTTAGGGTTTATTTTCATATTACTTCTCCGTATAATTGTTAACTCTTTAGTTACTATAGTTAAATTGGCTTTGGGTTTTGCTAGAAGTTGTTAGTGTAGTTACTAGTAGTTGCATTCTTGTTGTTGGGTTCAGTCCTCTAGAGACTAAGGTTGTTTAGTTGTGATGACGGTTAGGTTTCTATTTCATCGGTTTAGATGGTGCAACCGAGTCATTGGGAATTTTGTTTAGGATTGTTGCCACGCTCTTCTGTAGGTGGTTATCCTATGTTTGTTTGCCGAGTTCACGGCTGTTACATTGTGATCCTCAGGATCTGTTGCATCTTTTCAAATCATGCAAACTCTTTTAACTTATCGAGATCGGATACATAACAAAGCTCTACATTGCTTGACCTCCGATAGGATTGCAGAAGTCCTACATCGGGTTGAAATAGTAGGTGGGTCCAGGATGGATACTATCATACCTTATAAACCTATCCAGGAGTGTGGGAAGGTATGATAAAGTATTTACAATCCGGTACAAGGCTTATCCTTGAGGTTGAAACTCCTCGGAATGAAATACAGTTCGGACGTTGGCTTCGTGGGTTGAAAAGCCCGGAACACTTTGATCAAGTGAGCATCCGCTAGCTTGGTCGAGCTTGACAAAAATCATACCCATTGTATCCCTTTAACAGATCTCTTTAAGTTAAACATGCTAGCGGTTGATCAACAATTAATTATTATAATAGGATTGCATCACGTTTTCAATATCAACTCATTTAGCATTTAGAACTTAGCACATATCACATCATTGGCATATCATTGCATCTTTCCCTCATTGTCACATTCCCTCCTTTTCTTATATTCCTTATTCTTACTATGGTTACTCTTATATTTCCTTCTGTTCTTACTACTCAGTTACTTGGATCATGAATGTATTAGTTACTATTATTCTACTTTAACTTACTCTATCTATTTTACTTCACTCACTTTATCTGTATTTGTTTACTAGTATGTTATTTAGACTTGTTGGGTATTCAGTGAACCGTGGTTTTGCTCACTCTCGCATTGTTTCCCCCCTTTCAGAGGTTGAGTAGTTTGTGTTGCTGAGAGCCTCAATAGTGTTTGCCGACCAATTTTAGTTTAGAATTTTGTTGTTATCTCAGCGTATGTTGTTGTACCTTATTTTGGACATTATATATATTTCTGTCAGATATGTATATATGTTTTTCACTTTCGCTATGCTGCTATTTCATTTCTTTACTCTGACGATTATTGTTATATGTGAATAGCCGAGCCAAAATTTGTCTACAGCTTGGTTATTTGTGGGGTAGAATCTTTGGATTTCCCGACCTGCATTACTTAGAATCTAGTAATTGGTTAAGCTACCGATTACCGGATTTAGGGGTGTGAAACAATTGAAGTTATCGAAGATGATGTGATGATGGAGGCTGATGGTTCCTGTCCTGGTGAGGTTGTAGATGAACAGGTACCCGAAGGTGACCTAAATGTGACTGATGAAAAATCTCCTTCTGAAATGTTAAACATTGTGTAAGCAGTACTATGTTGATAAATTATGTAAAAATGGTTAGTGGGACCAAAACAATTTAATTCGTAGTGTATGGTAAATATTTGTGTTGCTAAAAAAAAAATATTTGTGATAATTTTGGGCATTTGTTTTATAAATAATTCTAGGTTGCAGATTTAATAAAGTGATTTAATCGAATGTGACTATAGATTCGAGCAGATAGATGAGGAATGCTTGTTTGCGTGATATGTAAAAGATGGCCATAAAATGGCAAGTAATGAGAATGAGCACAAAATGTATATCCTTAGATGGGTATCTAGATTTAGATTTGAGAAGAACAAGAGCTCTCTTAGAGATTGTTTGATAAGTAAAGAGCGCGAAGTAGAATATCTTGTAGTTGGATATAATTCGCGTAAAATTTAAATGATAGTCTTTAGGTATACTTGTTAAGTAGTGACAAAGAACAAATCATGATAGTAAGGATTTTGTTTGTCTGATGCATACTTATTAAGTATTAATCGAGATCAAATCTAAATAGTAAGTATATTGTTTGTCTGATGTATACTTGACAAGGATAGATCGATATCAAATCAAATAGTAAGGATATTATTTGTCTGATGTATACTTGGCAAGTATAGATCGAGATCAAATCAAATAGTAAGGATATTGTTTGTCTGATGGATACTTGACAAGTATAGATCGAGATCAAATCAAATAGTAATGATATTGTTTGTCTGACAGATACTTGGCAAGTATAGATCAAGATCAAATCAAATAGAAAAGATATTGTTTGTCTGACGGATACTTGACAAATATAGATCGAGATCAAATCAAACAGTAAGGATATTATTTGTCTAATGGACACTTGACAAGTATAGATCGAGATCAAATTAAATAGTAATGAGCAAACTGATAAACAAAGTTATTTATTTGAATCGATTAAAACGGTTACAGTGTCTCATCTGTAAAATTATTTCAGTTGAGCAGTGTTCCATGGATATTTAAGCTATATTTCATCTTCAGTCATGAGCCAATAAGTTCTTCTATCTTATTTGTTGCTGACTATGTATGGCCCTTCCCAGTTTTTTGATAATTTTCCAGAATTTTTAGGCCGAGTACTATCTTGGATCCGTCGTAAGACAAGGTCTCCAATACCAAATTTCTACTTTCGAGCTTTCTTATTGTATGCTTTTTTCAATGTATCATGGTATCATCTCAAATTCGCAATATCCTTATCTTTAGTTTCCTCTATCCTATTGATGTTGCAAAGGAGGCCGAGTTAATTGTCTCCATTTGAAAATTCTCGTCGAGTACTTAGTAGATCGAGGTCCGAAGGTATGATATCTTTGGTACCAAAAGCCATCATGAATGGAGTACAACAGCCTGTTGAGACACGGGGAGTGGTTCGGTAGTCCCAAAAAATACTGAGAAATTTATCCACCCATCGCCCTTTCTTGTCGTTGAGACACTTGCGTAATCCTAATTTGATGTTTTTGTTTATGGCCTCGACTTATCCATTTTCATAAGTATGGCAGATAGGAACTGCTTCAACCCATTATGTGAAGTAATCAGTGGTGACTAGGACGAATCTTCGGTTTCCCGATGCTTTATGGAAAGGTCCAATGTTGTCGATTCCCCATCGTTTAAATGGCTATAGGACATTGCTGATTTGCAAGTCTAAGGCTGAACTTTTGATGTCTTGGGGGTAGATTTGGCATTTGTAACATTTTCGAACGAAGTCTTCGCAGTCTTGTCTAATCTTGGGCCAGTGCAATCCTTGTATGAAAGTGCATTAGGCTAATGATCTTCCTGAAATATGGGCGCCACAGATACCTTTATGAAGTTCTCTGATTTTGATCTGAGCTTGTTTCTGAAAGATGCATTCGATAAGTGGTCCTCTTCCTGTGATTCGATATAAGATGTGATCTTGGACGGTGAATCTGGGGCACTTGGACAAAAGTGATCGAGCTTCTTCTTTGTTACTTGGGAGGATGCTCGAATTGAGGTACGCATAGAATGCTCTTCTCCAAATTTCAGGGTCTTCATTTTTAGCAATGGTATCTAGAATGTTGAAAGTATATCGAGGCTAGAATGTTCGATGATTTTGATTTTTAAAGATTTTTTTTTGATATCTCCCAACATGGCAGCGATATAAGCTAATGCATCGGCATGTCAATTTTCTTGTCGAGGTAAGTAAGAAATTGTTGCATGTTTGAATTTTTGCATCTTTTCTTCGACGAGAGCTGCGAAATCAACAATTTTTCCTGTTGTTTAGAATGTTTTGCTGTAATAATTTTCCATGAGTAAAAAGTCAACGTATACTGCTAATTCTTCTACTCCGAAAGTAAGTGCGAGATCATGACCGTGTATGATTCCTTCATATTCGATCTCATTATTGGTAACATAGAAGTTTAACTTGATAGATTTCTCGATTTGATGATTGGAAGGTATAACGAGGACGATGCCAATCCCTGATCCTTGTGGTCTTGTTGACCCGTCTATAAAAAGTTGCCAACCTGAGCTTTTGGACCATGCGTCAGGTTCTGCTATTGAGTTATCTGTGAAGATTTCTTTAAGCTCTTCCCAATCGAGGTCCTTGGCGGGAAAGTTTACCCAAAATTTAGCTACAGCTTGACCCTTGATTATTATTTGGTGTTCGAAGGAAATGTCGTATTCTCCAAGAAAAACAAACCATTACTGGATTCTTCAAGATTTTTCTTTTTTATAGAGTACTACTTTGAGGGGGTACTTGGTGATAACTTTGATGGGATGAGCTTGAATGTAGGGACAAAGTTTTTGAGAACTGTAGAACAGGGCGAGTAGCTAATTTTTTGCTGTTGTGTACCTTTTTTCAGCATGCATAAGTGCTTTGCTGATGAAGTAGATTGGTTTTTCTACTCCACCATCTTCTCAAATAAGGATGGAACTGATTGAATCTTCAGTTGTGTATAAGTACATCATAAGCGATTCATCATCAATTAGAGTACTCATTATAGAAGGACGCCCCAAGTATCGTTTAAGATCTTGGAAAACCATCTCACAGTTAGAAGTCCAAATGACTTCCTTCTGCTATTTGTTCGAAAGAGGAGTGGGGTTGCCACGCACGAAGAAGAAGGTAAAGGAGTTTGCATTGATAAGATGACTTTGAGATGAATAAGTAAAGTGCGACTATCTTGCCTACAAATTTTTGAACATCTTTTTTTGCTTAGGGAAAAGGCATCGCAATGACTACTTTGATTTGTACTGGATCAATTTCTATCCCTTTTTTGCAGAGAAGATGTCCTAAAAATTTACCAAATGCGACTCCAAATTGACATTTCTCTTGGTTAAGTTTCATCTGGTACTTGCGAAGGATATCAAAAATTGTTTAGAGGTTACTGGAGTGGTCTTCTCATTTCAAGCTTTTACAGATCATATCATCGATGGGGACTTCCATAAATTAGCTGAGATGATCTCTGAACATTGTAGTTACAAGCCTCTGGTAGTAGCACCTGCATTCTTTAAACCGAATGGCATTACCCTAGAATAGTAGAGACCTCTGTCGGTAACGAAGGTTTTTTTTATGATCTTCTTCACCGAGTGGATCCTGGTTATAACCAGAGGTTGTATCCATCATAGAAAAAAGTTTGTGCCCTGCAACTGAGTCGAGAAGTTGCGGAATAAGTTATAGCGAAAAGCTGTCTTTGGGTGTGAACTTGTTGGGTTCTATAAAGTCAATACAAACCCTGATTTTACAATTTTTCTTTGGTACTGCAATGACATTAGAAACCCACTTCAAATTTCTAGCTTCCCAAATAAATCCTACCCGAAGGAGTTTATCAATTTCTTCATTTACTGCATGATTCCGTCGTTTCTGAATGATAACTTTACTATCTGAAAGGAGGTTAAGTTGGTGATATGCAATGGAGGGATCGATGCCATGCATTTAATGGAATGTCCAGGCAAAGATGTCGATGTTCTTCTAAAGTAGTTATATCATGGCCCTTTTTTTGTCGGCTGATAATTTGGTGCCGATGAAGGTTGTACGCCCTGGGCCATCGAGTTCAACAGATTTGACCTTCTCGGTATCATCCTGCTCGAATGTTGGTAATTCATCTTGTTGTAGTTGCTATGCTCTGAGAAGTTTGATTGTATGAGGGTTGGTTGTAGTATTTTTGCACATTCGTGCAACTGCTTGGCTGCCTTTGATTTCATATATTCCACGATCTGTTAGAAATGCAGTGCTAGATGATAAGTAGAAGGCACTGCTTTTATTGAATGTAACCAAATTCTTCCTAGAATCCCTAAATACTTGGACTCTACATCAATGACTAGAAATTTTACAAATGTAGTCTCCAAACCTACCTGAATTGGCAGAGTGATCTCTTATGTGACTGATTCTTTTGAACCATTGAAGTCTGTGATTATTGTTGTCGAAGCTTTTACCGAATTTGTAAAGCCTAGGACTTTAATCACTCTTCTGAACAATACATTTGTGGCACTTTCCGGTATCGATGAGAAGCGTATGTAAGTAGTCTTGTCCGATTTTGAGCATAATAATGAGAGGGTCATCATGAGGGTATTTAACGTGGCTGGTGTCGCAGTCTTCAAAGGTGATTTGGCAAGGACATTTTGATTTACTTTTGCTTGGAAAAAGTTTTGCTAACTTGTCAGAGGAGGTCATTTTACAACAAGATGTACTTTGATCGTCTTGTTTTCTTTTCTTCCCTTTCTCAATCTCGATCATATACAGGTGGTGAACTTGCCCCTGGACCTGATTTTGCTCCACTTCTTTATTTTTTTCTTAATTCTCGTGAAAATTTTGGATGCTGATGAGATAATTGTGAAGTCTTCCAGCTAATAGGATATGATGAAAGATTCGTATGAGGGAGTAGTAGGTGTCAGTCTCGTTGCTACGCACATTATGATACTAACAGAGTGGTCTGTTAGGAAGATCAGGAATAGTTTATGGTGCGCGATAACTCTCATCTCCCTTTATCGTTGGCAAGATAGCGGAGAGAGTTGTTGTCATTGGCAGAAGAACTGAGACAGGTCTGTCGGGTTTGCCATCCCTTCTTCTATTATTTTCGGTGTTTCTATCACGTTGTTTAGGGGCTTCAGGAGTGACTGTTCATTGAGATAGGGTCGAAGATGTTTCTCGAGAATGGATGACAGACGTGCTCTTCATCTTATCTATCTTTGATCGCTCTAGTTCGATGTAGTTTTTAACTACATTAATCATTTCAGTGACTGTTTGTGGCTTGTGCAGAGTAAGCTCTTCTCAAACTTTTGAGTCTATGTGCAGGGCAGAGGTAAATGCTGGAATTACAATTTTAGGGTCTGAGTTCCTGATTTTCTTTGTTTCCCGAAGGAAGCGTTTATAAAAGCTTACCAGGGTCTCCTTTGCGCCTTGCTCGAAGTAAAACAAGGAATCGAGAATGATCTTTCGCACTCTAGCATGAGCATAATTGGATTAAAAAAGATGTTACAACTTGCTGAACGTGGTGATGGAAGCCTCTTGAATAGTATGGAACCAACAGAGCGGTTCTTCCTTCAGGCTCATATTGAATAGCTTACATAGCATATGGTCAAGTTTGAAATATAATACAACTGCGGCTTTAAAATGTTGAACATGTGTAAATGGGTCAGTCGGTTCTGCATACTGAATAAATTTTGGCATATGGAAATTTTCTGGGATAGGCATAATTTCTAGATGAGGGGAAATGAGGATTGCTTCTATTCTATCAAGCGCAGATCTTCGGCTTGGAATGTCAGAGTTTATGGCCTAGATCTGGTGGTGGAGGTCACCCAAGGTGACAAACTATTGCGGAGGAAATGTTAGGGCTGCAACTTGAGGAACAAAATCTCCATGTCCTTCTGGTCTTAATCGATCCATGGTTAGTCTTCTTTCCGGGGGCGGGGGGGGGGGGGGAGGGAGTTTGATGACGTGTGCGCCGACTTCCTTGAGTTATCGATGCTGAGGATGTTAAACCAAAATATCAAGAGGCTTTGTCTGGGTTCCAGGATCTGGATCGAGAAATCTGTAGCTCGTTTTCCCTTGGTGGATCATCGCGTTGAATTGCTCTTGATCTATGCTCGCTCCGGGCGAGTGGAGGGGTTGCCTGTCGACTGGTGAGTCGATCTTGTGTTTTCCTCAGTCCTTCCATTTCTTTATGATGTGTTTGACTCTATTGATCTAAGGCTTTCCTCCGTTCGTCTCTCCCCATTGGAAGAGCTTGAGCGTGGATACGCTGATCTTCCAGTCTCTGGGATTTTTTTACAGCCATTTGCTTCTGAAGCTCGAGTACCGCATCGTGTAGATTAATAGGTTCTAGTATTTCCTGATCTTTGACGGTACTGGAATGGCTTTTCAGGTTCATGTTTGTCATCAACTAGTTTCTGGATCAGTGATGGTAAAAAAAAACGTGGTAATTCCCATAGACGGCGCCAATTGTAGTGGCGTGTTTTCTGGAAGGAGAATCTTCGCCAATATTTATTCGTAAAGAGAATGCAATAAGACTAGATAAACAAGATTTTACGTGGAAAACTCAGTAAAAGCTGAGAAAAATTACGAGGTCATGATTTTGCTAGAAAAATCACGACCTGAAATAAAATCCAATATTTTGCTAGTTATTACAGAATTTAGAATGATTGTAAGGTTAAAGTAACGAAATAGTAAGGTTTGCAGATTGTCTATCCCTTATCATCTATTATATGCTTATATTTATAGTTGACACAGACAGTTTTCAAACAGAAAGAAATAGTCTCCTATTCCGGGGGGGAGTGGTCGAACTTTGGGAATCTCTAACAGCTCTTTTCTTGACTTGGCACGACGACTTCTTCAGGAAGGTGGAGTGCTTGAAGTAGCTTTTTGAGGACTTGAACTATCTTCGATCACGTATGGCTGTCTTTGACTATGCCGTTCCATTTCACTATGTACTCAATCCGTAAATGTAATGTTCTCTTCCCTTTTCTTATCAGCTTTAGGTGGTTCAACCTGATTAATCACCCTCAATTCCACCACCTAAGCTCAAAGTACCTCCATCTCCCTGTTTAAATATTCCCCAACCAAATTTTTCTATAATAGTTCATCTTTCTTCTTTATCAACATCTCCTTCCCTCTGATAACCCGTTCTAACCCTTCATCCCTGGTAAGAGCAACATCCAACTTACTTTGGCACTCCCTTAACCGCTCATTTCCTTGTTGAACATGCCCTTAGGTTCGGACGACAATTCCCTCTAGCTCCCTTATTCAAGCTGATAGGCTAACTACATCCCCTTGAACAAGGGAGACCTTGGCATCACTTTTATTCTTCCTCGAGCACTCCCCAGCCTAGGCATCTCTGGCACGCGAACTAGCTTGTGCCAATTTGGTCTTTAATTGCGCTACCCTTTTATTCAACTCATCACACTTCCGTTGCACAGTCCGAAACTCCATATCTTTAGCAGGTAAAGCTGTAGACAACTGGTCAATCGCAACTTCAGAGGTAGATAGATCATCTTGAGCTTTCTTTAGCTCATTATCTTTCTCACCATTTTCTTCTTCAATCACTCAAGCTCGTTTCTGGTATTTACAAGATCAACTCGAGTGTGCTCTTGAGCATTCGTTTTGCTGATCATTTGGTCCTTTAGAACGGCCACAGAATGATTAAACCCATCCTTTAATCTTTAAAACACATGTATATGGTATCGAGCCATGTCACATTCCCTACTCTTCGCCATCAGCGCATCATTTTGGCTTTTGAGCTTCGCTGCGTGTTATTTTATCTCCGCGAGCTCTTTTTGCCCTTGATTACTTTTGGCATCCTTTTCCTCAATCTTCTGAGCAAGGTCAATAGTAGTTTGGGTTGCCTCAACAAACTTAAAGTGTACCTTTACATGTTGATCTTCCCTGTCTTAGTTCGCCTCTCTCATCCTATCAAGTTCCTCCACAAATTCTTGGTTACATTGGCATATCTCATCTTCGCTCGAGCGAGCTGATTCCAATTCGACCTGCACATTACAGATACAGTATATCAAGTTCGATTCAGAACACTCACTTAACACATATATCTCTTTTCTAACGAGATATCTATTTTTTGACATCTACTGTGTGAAACTACTTCTAAAGTAAAAGTCGAAGTACAATCTCAGATGGGTAATCAATAAAACATACTTCCAATTCTGAGGTACACATTCTCTCTATTTTAATCTGCCAATACTTGATTTTTTATACACCATTTTAGTGTCATTGCCCCTAAACCGATAACAGGTTTTTGGTCTGCCTCTACACTCTATTTTATATACTTTGTAGCTCTATACTAATGAAGCATACAAGTTAAATATTTCTTACTCTTTTCTAACCTGTAGCTCTGCTTGTGAAGACAACAGGGATGCTAAAACATCTCTCTCCTTAGCGAACTCAGTCTCTAAATCTTTTATTCTAAGGCACATTTCCTTAAGTTCCTATCAAAAAGTTTACAAGAACAACTTAGCCTACAAAATTCTATCCGACAAACAATATCCCATCAGTTTACAACATTCCAAAACCATTCATACAATTGTAGAATCAACATTCTACTTTACCTTCTCATTTTATCCTTCCGAACGCTCATTGTCATCTCCTTGGTTGTCTCGCACCGTTTAGGGAGAGACACCGTCTAACCCATCCATAACCTTCAACAGTAACATCTTCTGCCTCATCATCCTCCTCCTCCACAACATAGGTGTCCGCCATGATGGCATTCACCTTATCTTTGGAATACCCCTTTGATATAAGGTGGCACCCGAGTCTATCGTGCTCAGTTACCACCTCCTCCGTGTTCACTCTCGCTTCTGTAGACAGATTGTTGATCTCCATCACTTGAGAAGCATTCAGGGCCTCCTACCGCTTCCTTTCCTTGATTAAGTCAGCCTTCAATCAAGCTACGTTCCTCTCAAACTTGACTTTCCCCTTCTTTAGCTCAGCTTTCTCCTCCTCGACCCCGAGGCATATCTATCCCCTTCATCAGACGAGCAGCCTACATGACAAATAAAATTAACCTCATTGTTAACTCGAATCATAATACAAAATTCATCACATATTCAAGCAAATGAGCTTACCATTTTGCTCATCTCCTCCTCCCCATTAAGAGTTGTAAGCCTCACCCTTTCCTCCACCCCTTTATGCTCATCTATTATAACAGGTCGATCCTCTCCGACCTTTACCCCTATCAGTTCAGAAGGTTTAACCCTTCTCTTTTTTGCCTCTCCTGTAACCTTGCCACTTCCTGTGGTTCCAGAAGTCGAATCACGCTTTAACATCTTCTTCTTGGGAAACGTTTGAGCTAGTTTGCTTGACGTAGTCGACTTTGGTACACCCGCAAAGTCTACTCCAGAGGCCTTGGGCAGATTCACTTGCCTCTCCTCACCAGTTTCTTTTTCCTTATTGCCATTAGCGTCCGTCATTAGCCTCGTCAATAGAGACTTTTAAACTTTCTGGGATCGGCTGTTTGCAAGTTTCTTTTTGCTAATGCCGAGTTCTTTCAGCACAGCCTCAAGCTCTATCCCTTCCTGAGCAACTGTATCCAACAAAGACTCTTTCCTCGTCACCTTGGATTGAGGACCTATCAATAATAGCACATTATCATCAGCAGAGCAACATACAATTTCAACATATCAATCTTATACATTATACATTGTTATACTTACATTGTTTTACAGATCTATACAGAAGTTCCATGGGTTCTTCATCATCTCTCTGAAGGCAATCACCCTTCACCCATATCATATTATTATTCCATGATCGACCTGCTGAGTTCAGATCAAAGAAACGAGGCCGAGTCGAGGTCGCAAAAAAATATGCCCCTCTACTTTCCGAAAAGTTTTTTACCCCATAAAACTACAAAATATCCTCAGGAGATATCCTCCTCTCACTCTCATCCTCCTCCCACAGCTTATTCAAAAATTCACAAACATTTATCACGCCCCACATATTCCTGCTCAACTGAACAGTAATGCCTTGATAATGTTCATAATCCCTTTTGCCAGATTTATAAGGGGAAGACTAAACCCGTATCCATCATTATATTTTACATATACATCGTCCACCTAAATATATCTTTCATATATCATATATTAAACTGGCTTTTATAGATTACTATACATAGTAAAAATTTTATTTGCCTAACACAAGTAAATTTTAGAGGGGCAATTTTAGAGGCAATTTTACTGTTGTTCCTTTCTTCCCCAATTTCTTCCATGTTTGACTGATCTTCACTCAAATGGATTTATGGGAGATGGAAGTGACCTCTAAGGTCAAGGTACTGAACATAGGAACTAATAAAGCAACATTTTCTGATCTCCTCCAACCTAAATTGACGGATCTTAGTCTTCTTCCTGTTCCAACCATGAGAGGTGACTTCCCCACTATTCGAATTCCGGAAGTGGGTTTCCTCAGAGGGATTGAAAGATACAAATATAGCTTGATTGGCAGACTTGATTTGATGAAGGTGAAGTTGGCAGTAGCAAGATCAGAAGCAATGATCAAATGGAAGCTTGTAGGTAAATGTCAATTTATTCCATTAGGTAAAGGTTACTTCACAATCTTACTTGATAATGAGGCTGATAAACTCAGAATTTGGGGTGGAGGTCCTTGGCACATCGACGGGCAATTGCTGCGAGTCATAATGTGGACTACGGATTTCAACATCAACAAGCAAAAAAATACTCACGCCATGGTTTGGGTTAAATTTCCTGGATTGGGAACTGAATACTGGGAAGAAGATGTGCTAATGTCTATGGCAAGAAAAGTGGGGAATCCAGTTCAAGTTGATAGCAGCACTTTATGCCGCAACACGGGATTCTATGCTTCGGTGCTTGTGGATGTTGATTTCTTAAAACCAGTCCCAACCAGATCGTGGTGAAACGGGAGGGATTCGAGTTCTGTCAAGAGGTTCAGTTGGGGGGTACACCTAAGCTTTGTTCTCATTGTAAGGTTGTGGGTCATCTTGTGTCTGAATGCAGAGATGTGGTGAAAGAAATCGAGCAAGAAAAGTCGTCCAAAATGAGGCGGATAAGGAGCCAAAAAAGAAGATAAGAAACAAGAAGAAAACAGCTAAGGCCGACCAGGATAAACTGGGATCAGAGGAAGGTGCTACAGGCTCAAGAAGGTCGATAAAAAAAAGGGGCCTATTATTGACAAAACTCCTTCAACCAACCAACCAAATCAGCCTCATAAGACTTTTAATGGTGTTGTGGAAATGTGGGATAGAACGATTAGAAATTGGGATGGTTCGCTTAACTCTCAAGAAGTTGACAAAGAAGCAAGTCTGGTTAACAAATCCTGGGCTGATATGGTCGAAGAAGTTGATAGCTCCATCCAAGTTCATGAGGAAGGAGAGAGTGAGGGAAGTTCTGAAAGTGAGAGCCACGGCTCAGAATTCAGTTATAACATTGGAAATGGGTACTCGGATGAGGTGGTTTATCAAACCCAGGATGCCGAGGAATGGCACAATGTTTTAAGTAGGAGAAATATCAGAAAGAATAAATCTAAAGCTAGTAATTTTCCAATTGCTAAGCAGCAGACAAGGAGGAAAGCCTCGCGTCGGTTATGATGAAGATTCTCTTTTGGAATTGTCGAGGAATTGCCAATTTGGATACCTCTAATATTCTTATCAATTTGATAAAAAATAGCTTTCCCAACTTACTTTGTATTGTAGAACCCAAAGTGAAGCCGGATGAGAATAAACTTCGTCGGAAAAACTTTTTCTCGATGGAAAGGGAGGTCATTTTCTTTGATAACGGTCTAAGCTATCCAAATATTTGGGTGCTTTGGGGAAAAGGGCTAACAAACCTATTGTTCTAGCTTGCTCAAGACAACACATTACAGTTCTGTTTAAAAATGTTATGATTTCATGTATCCATGCTGAATGCTCTTATATCCGAAGAAGGGAGCTTTGGAGAGATCTTGCGGTGATTGGTGCCTCAATCTGCCGTGGATTGTGGTTGGCAATTTCAATGTTTTTCTCAGGGCTGGAGAAAAGAAAGGTGGCAGAGGCGTGAGGTGGAGGGCAGTTGAGAAGTTCCAAGACTTTGTGAATGATCTCTTGTCTTCTTGAGGCTAACTCTTCCGGCTCGGAGTACACTTGGTGTAACGGGCAAATGGGTAATAATAGGATTCTTTGCAAACTTGATAGAATGCTTTGTAATCAAGCTTGGTCGAACCTCTTCCCGGCTGGAATATAAGGTGATGCTAGGGTGAAATCTGATCACTCGCCTCTCTTTGGTTGTAATGTGGGTATTCCCAAGGCCTATAATGTTTCGTTTCGTTTGTTGCATATGGGACTCGGCATGACTCCTTTTTGCAGGTGGTGGCTGAGAACGGAATCAGCCTATTGTAGGTGATCCTCTTTTTCTGATCATTTAAACTGCGGCGCTTAAAAGCAGGCTTAAGTAGTGATACATCGGTGTTTGACTAAAAAACGCCATATTCAGGTGCTTTGCTAGAGTTGATTCCCTACAACAAGCATCTGGATTCTGAGATAGATAACGATAATTGCGCGGAGCTAACACAAGCCAATCAGCTATTGACTACGGCTGTAAACATGACGAAGAACTATGGAAAAACAAAGCTTCGTAGTTGAACTGGCTTCATTCTGGGATAAACACGCTTATTTCCATTTGCGCTTTCTTGCATTCAACGGAACAAAGCTTGATTCATTCATTACGAGACAACGAATGGCAGTTACTTGAGGAGCACGACGAGATCATAGGCACACATAGGTGACTTCTTTCCTCTGAAAATTCACCTTTAACAGCCCATCCCAAGCTTGTTTGGTTCTGACCAGTTACAAAGGTCATCACAACAGCGACAACGTACTTTGATTTGCCTTACCAGAGAGTGATGAGATCAAATGGGCTATTTTTGCTCTGAATCCTGATAGCTCTCCAGGTCCTGACGGATTTTTCTGGCCATTTTTTCCAAGTTTTTTTTGGGGATTGTGGGGTTGGACGTAGTAAGATCGGTTCGTTCCTTCTACGTTGATACTACTCTTCCTCGTGGGTTCAATGCTCACTTCAATCATTCTCCACCTCAAGTTAATAAGCATCAAAGTTGCGACAGTTTCGTCCATCTGCATGAAGCAATTTTCCGATTAAGGTGATCTCAAAATTTTTGGCTTCCTTCCCGGATGTCTATCCTTCTGCCTATCTTATACCCAATGAGCAATATGCTTCATTCCAGGGAGGCACTCCCAGTATATGGCCTCCCTTCCGAAATGAATCACGACTTCGCAAACGAGCAATATTGGTGGGAATGTGAGGGATTAAGCTCGACATTGCGCAAGCTTTTGATACACTAAGCTTGGGCTGTCTTTACTTCACGTCTTTAAAACTGGGTTTTCATCACAAATGCTGTAAGTTGGTTCAATTACTCCGACTAAGTGGTTTCGTCTCTATTCATCGTGAACTGTGGTCCTTGCGCTTTCTTTCTTCCAAATGGGAATGGGGCTCCGCAGGGCGCGTCCGTTCTCGCCAAATCTTTTTGCTCATTGCTGAGGAGGTCCTCAGTAAAGGTCTTTTTGAGTTGAGAAAATAGTAAGAAAGTGCTGCCTATTGTAGGTCCCAAGAGGGGTTCTGGCACCATTCACCCCTCCTATTGCGATGATATCTTTGTCTTTGCGAATGGAAATAACTAAGAGTTTTGAAACACATTTAGTAAATGTCTCGATATGCCAGGAGTCTTCTGGCAAATTTTCAGTTCTGAGACAAGTAAACTTTTCCTGGGCTATGTTAACCACCAAAAAACAAGAGTTAAAGGCTATACTGGCTTTGACAAGGTTGTCTACCGACACTTACCTCGTCATTCCCTCTTGGTTCCCAAGGCGAGTTACACTACGCTCCTCCGTCCGCTGTTGACAAGAAATCAAACTAAGAGCCACAGGATGGGCTGGTAGCTTATACTCTTCAAGGGAGGTTGTGCTTAGCCAATCTGTTTTGATTAGTATCTCGATATACACATGGATTTACAAATGTCCGGCTTCGTTAATTAAAGAGGGAGAAAGAATTCTTCGTAATTTCTTTTGGTCTGGGAACCTATTCAGAAAGCTTGTGTTGTGGCTTGGCTAAGGTGTGTAACCTTTTCAGGACGAGGGTATTACTTCGAATGCTAAAGGCGATCACCAATCTCTATGATGAAGCTCTCCTTGGAACTTCTTGAATCAACGGATGGGTGGATCTGAATTATGCGAGCAAAATTCATTTCTAAATCGGGGACGTTCTCCAGGAGTACTAAGGTTCTTCGCGTTGGGGGCTGGTGTTGAGGGCGATAGAGATTGTCGGGCTCCTCTGTTGTGTGATTGGGGATGGGCTAGTATCACCTTATGTGCACAACGGTGCCTTCGTCTTTCCTCTTAAAGACTGGATTAATGTTATCAATTCCTTGGAACACTTGCTGCGAAGTTGATTAAGCATTATAGTTTAGGTCAGATGGGCTATCCCTGGAAATCTTCCGTTTTTTGTTTCAAAGATTAGGAGGTGGGATATCCACTCTAATTAAATCCATAAAAATACTCCGATAGGAGAGTCTGTAACCTGACCTAAGGGCATTTCTCCGCAAGGAGCTTCGGGCTTTCGTAACAAGGTCGGACGGTGTTGTGGTCTTCTTTTCTCTCTACAGGCTATTCATTCTAGACTTGTTTGTGGGGATGAAACTTTGCCACGAAAAAATCCCTACAGATGACAAAGTCAAACCAAAGGTATTGCTTTGGCCTCTAGGTTCTGTCTATGTAAAACCAATTCGAAACAATACACATCTGATCTGGGACTGCTCTATCAGTATTCAGTTATGGAATTGGATGGCAGTATGTTCCAACTCATGAAATCTGACATAAACCTTTACCTCCTTCCCTCAGGGCAGGTTCCCTGATGAGCCCTTACCTGAGAGCCTTTAGACGCGGGCTGTTTGGGGTGGGTCATCCTGAGTGGCAAGCGTCGCAACAGCTGCCTGTATGAAGATCTGAACTTATCTTTGGCTATTTTAAAATGGCCATGGCTTAAACGGATTCAAGATTGCGCTGCTCTATCCAGTAGCCTCATGTTCAAACACGCATATTGACTTGGGTATCCTCCATGCCTTGGTATGGATGTTCATGCTAGTAGCATCCATTGGTTCAATCGTGCTATTGGGACCTCTTCGGATATGAGAGATTAAGATCCCAACCGATGGGGCTGCTAAAGGAGCCTGGCAAAGGAGTCATTGGTTGTATTTATCGCTGATTGTAATGGGAAATGTGTTTGGATCTCTCGCAAAAGGTCCCGGGTTGGTCCCATTCATGGCTGAATGCAGGCATATTCACCGGGGTGGACATATGCTGCTTTCAGTTGTTGGCTTATCGCTTGATTGAATCAGACTCCCACGCCGGCTATAGAAGCCTTCAAACACAAATATTCCTTGGACTTTGTTTCGGCTTGGGAAAATGCTAGTAGAAACATAGACTATCCCTTTTTGCAACTGGGCGTGAGGCTAACTTCAGTGCTGATGCTCCTCAAAAAGTGACTTTCTTCTTCATAGAGTCGTGAGTATGTGCTAATGGAAAGACCTGATTTCCTCAATAAAATTGAAGTCCGATGCAAGAATAATTTAGATGTTGTTGACTTTGTTGTGCTTTTGTCTTTGTTTGAGGGTTGTAGTTGTGTTTTGTTCTCTGAATAAAGCTTTCTTCTTAGCAAAAATTTTTTTTTGCGGCGAATACAATATGATTCTCAAAACGCAAAACGTTTAAAACATCATAAATCCTCAACTAAACCTTCTATGTCAGAATGTGAACTGATACAGCCCAATCCTCCCTCACAACGTGTTAGATACCACCTTCGGCTCCTGCTCTATACCTCTCCACCTTTGACTCTGATCACTCTTATTAATATCTCACGAGAATTCTCTGCTATTTCTTCTCCATTCCTCTCTCACTACTCCTTCAAGTATCAGAAGTTGTAGAAACCGTTTGAATGACAAAGATGACACTTTATTTATATTTTCTCCTCTAACTGCTGGCAGTTATTAAGCCTCGTATTAGTCGTCCTCGATTTTGGAGCGAGGTTCCCTCCACTATCAACTCAACTCTTCACCTTTTCGCTACAATCGATGTCCCATATTACCC